>OY720644.1:52206492-52856904 GCA_963169105.1 Ceriagrion tenellum | reverse complement strand
CAAGGTTTAACGCCTCATCCGACATACGGAGTACTGCACTAGAAGTGCCCTCCACAAGACACTCGAGTAGGGATCGGCTTTCCTCTGAAGAATACCCTCTTCTGCAGGGATTTGAACCCTGGCCGTCCGTATGGTAAGCAAGTACTCTAGTCACCATAGCAACCCGATCCCCCCTAGGAAAATGAAGAAATGAAAAGGACGCAGGTATATATGAGAGAAAAGAGAGAGAATTGGATGCTGACGAAGGTGAGGAAAACGAATGAGAAAGTGCAAAAATGGAAGAGGAGAAAGGTTGGCTAAGAGGAGAAATACGAAGAACGCTGCAAAAATAAGCTGCGGCCGTGCAGAGCGAGCAACGGTAGGCTAAAGAGAAATGTATGGAAAGGAGAATGTAGGATAAAGAGCGAGGAGGCAGAGAAAGAATAGTCATGTTGGACAGAATGAAGGAAAGAAGAAATCAAGAAGATTTGACAGTGAATTTAACGGGCGAAAAATACTATTTTGCTAGGGTAAAGTTAAGCATGACCCCATGCAATCGGGGAAATTATGGGTACTACTGCACAGGACCCTCCGGTTCATTTGATAGAATATAAACGACGATACGGCGTCTTGCGATGCCATTGTTTAAAAGACGATACGCAATTTCATTCCAGCGATACGCTGTGGGAGAGAGAGAGAGGCAAAGAATAGGAATGTTAGATTGGTTTGAAGGGAGACTAAAGATACCGGTGCGTAAAATGGATTTTACACCGGGAAAATTCATATAAATATAAATTTTAAATACAGAAAATATAAGCGCGTTTAAATATAGGAAAATTTAAAAGAAAAACCCCTGTTGTCGAGGATATTAAACGCCCGAGAGATATTTAAAGACAACAAACTTTTTATGGAAAACTTACGAAGATGCGACAGTTTGCACTAATGTAATGCATGCACTGCAATAATGGAAATAAAGCGATTAGAAAAAAAATTTTGAAAAATATTTAAGGAATACAAAAAAGATGAATTTCAGACCCATTTCATGATGTCAAAGGAGAATGACACTTGAACCTACCCTAAATTAGATACACCGATGGTGAGGATGATACTGAGGAGTTGATACTTCAGACAGAATGAGGAGATACAAGATACACGATGGATTAAGGGCGGATTAAATATTAGAACAGTAAGTATGACCCACACTTCTACCATTCACTTGACAAAAAAGCGATGATGAGAATGTAATATATAACCAAATCAAGATACATTGCATCGCGGCGCAAATCTACATTGCATTGCTATATTGAGATTCCAGCATCAAACTACTCCACCTCCGCATCGATCCAAATTCGACCGGAGTGTGCACTTACCATCATAATCTTCTACGCCATCCTCCAACTTCCTCTTCCCATCTCGCCCACCGTCATCGTCTTCTACGCCCTCTTCAGTTTCGATTTCTCCAGTGGGCGATATCACCATGATGACGACCTCCTCTTCGCCTTCCTCGCCCTCGTCCAGGCTGCTTTCCTCGCTGCCCCTGCCGCCCCTGCGCCCGAGACACGACTGGAAACTCCGGGTCAACCGCTTGCTCCTCGAGAGCGTCCTCCGCCTCCAGCCGCTACCTCCAGCGTTGGAATCTCCACCCCTGACGGGCGTCGAACTCTCCGAGCCGTTGAGCTGCGCACGCGATTCACGACCATTGTTCATCGGCGACACTTCGTCCACGTTGTCGAGTCCTACTACGCACTCTAGCTTCCCCTCGCCCTTGTACACTTCTTCCTCCTCGTCCAGGTCGTCCTCGCTGGCTCCCAAGTCTTGCTTCATATCCTCGGGACTCCACGACGAATGAGGCGCGTCCTGCGAGCTCCTAGCCGATTCGCTCACCCTGGGCGACTCAAGGGTCTTCTCCGGAGACCGGGAGACGTCTGGGCGACCCCTCGGAGCGGCCGCAACTTCCGGCCTCCCCTGAGTCCCCCCTCCGACTCTTACAACCACAACCTCACCCCTGCCGTTCGCAGTACGGGTGCTTCCTGCACGGGAGCCAGGACGGTCCTCACCAACGCGGAGAACGAGTGTTCCCGAGGTGCCCTCAGCACCCCAGTTGGAGCTCTTGGCTCCCGCACCGTCATCCTCTGCATCACCGATCGTGAAACTCACCACCGGGCTCCTAGCTGGGGTGGAATGCGCCACTCCCTTCTCCTCAGCGCAAACTGTCGTTTCAGTATCCGACTTGAGGTCTACGGGAAACCTACCGGGACGTTCCGGACGACCACACGAGGACGAGGCTCTCTCGGCGCTATGCGTCCTAGCATGTCGGGGTGAGGCTGGTGACAACCGACCCGCCTCCGAGGTAGGTGATGCCGCGTCTACCCTACCGTGCTGTCTCCAAATACGCCCGAATTTAGGGTCCATAGTCCTCGGTGTAGTACCCCCGCCGGCGCAGGGGTTCCTGTTTTTGAAGCTCCAAACCTCGCCGGCCCTCCCAAGACTACCCACGGCGTACGGTCCGACGCCTTCAGGGACGCCCTCAAAGCTCACGCTCAGTCCACGCCGCGACTCCCGCCTGGCTAGCGGACGCCATTGCGTCTCCCTCTTCTTGTCCATCTGACCCAAACATTCCACGCTGCAAGACCTTTCAGCCACTGAGCACCCCGGTCTATGTTCGCCCGAAGGAGTACCAGCTTCCTCACCACCAGGAGAGGGCAGAGCCGAAGAAACGGCGGCTTCCTCATCGTCTTCAGACCTGCCCAATAGTTTTAGGGTGTCCACAGATCCATTTCCTCCACGGGTAAGCCCCATATGTCCCAGACGACCACCAGCGGCGGCCCTCCAGGCGACCTCAAAGGCACCTTCGACCCTGCGGACCTTCCTTTTATCCGCAGATGAGGTGACGGCTGTCTTTTGTCTCCCAACGTTCCCCGTGTCCCGGACCCACAAGCAGCTCCAGGAGTCCGAGGGTGACGTAGCTCCGGCCTCTGACGCTGGGCGTCCAGGGTCTCCGAAGACTTCTGGGCCCCCAGAGTTACCTCTCCTTAGGGAATTCTTCCAGGGCCGGTCGTCTTCGGCGCACATGGGCGACCCCGTCTCACGGAGTCCCGCGAGAAATATCTCGGTCGAACTCCGGCTCCTCTGTGCCCCCGTGGTCCGGCCGGGAAAAGCCGCCTCCAGGACTCCGGGTGGAAACCCCGTGGGCCTCTCCCTTCGGTTACGCTCCAGCCAATTACTGTCCGCGATGTCCACGGAATTGCAATCCCTAGTGTAGTCCACCTTAGACTCCATCGCGGAATTTTTGCAATCGGACGCTTCGGATAATTTGTCCGAGGAAGCCCTATAAACTTTGGCTTTCAATGTTGAGGGCTCCATTATGCCACTTTCCGAGTGATATAATTTTTACAGGGTCCTTTTATTTCTCGTAAAAACTTCCATTGGATGAGGGATTTGCAAAAAAGTGTTCCCCAGGGCTTCGGATTCTTATACACATTCAGTTTCTTCTCACATGCAAGTCTCACAAGCTTGGGTTGGATGTCAAAGATAATAAAAACATTGAGACGATGAGAAGACTGAGGAGAAAGTCACTTCCAATACGATAATCTTAAAACGATTATCCAAACAAATAGTAGAGGGGAAAGGATAAATATTTATAGGACTGCCTTGGAATGTAAGAGATAGTCAGATTTTACGTATGCGAGATACTGCGGCTCATAAACCGAAACGAACACTCAGCATAAATATTCTAGTATAGCTCGCAAAAGGCTAACTACTTTTTAATGCAGAGGGAAAATTTAATCTGAAGTCCAGGTTCACCAAAAAATTGTATTTCCCTCAAGAAAGTAACTTGTTCTTAAATTTACAAGAAAAACAGAAGTGCAGAGAGTTACCGAAAATTAAAACTACGTTTCCGTCAAATCCACACAAATATAGTTTCCAATCATACGGGAGGGGGGGCGGGGCGCGGATAATATATTTGCGGTATCAGCTACAAGAAACAAAAATATTCTCATCGCAGAAAAACCACTATCGGCTGGGATTCATCACTTAAATGCTATCTCGGGTCAAGTGAGATGGCGAGGACGGATTGCCAACAACACTGATGAATAAAAAATAAATAAAATTATCTCACGAGAAACTTATCTCAGTCCAACGAACGAGAAGGGTAAGTGGGTCCTTCCCCGTGTTCCTCATTTGACAGTGCGAAAGCGTGAAAAATTGACGGAACGACCAGTCTCACAACGCGAGAAGGAATCAATACGGAATAGACGAAGGTGGAGACTTAATACCGGATCGCCCACGAATTTTTCCCATCACCCGAAGCGGAATGAAGAAAGGGAAGATAGGAGGGGAAAAAAGGTGTGGGTATCGGTATCAACTTGGCTTCTCAAACGATAATACTCCCCACTGTGCCGACCGACGAGGACTCTGGCAGTCGCGTGCAGTGCCTGACTAGTGAGTGTAGCAGCTCAGGACCTTGGCAACAAGTGTTACCCTTCATTGCTTAACCGCGCCTTCCCACGCCTCGAGATTCTCTTCTCCTCCCTCTATGACTCGACTCCTAGTTGAAAACCTTCCCCCGCAGAGCTACTCTACGCTTCTCAGTAATATTTCTCCGCGCACAAGCCGGCGGACAAAGTCCTATCGAGCCTTCTCTCCCACGACAAGCCTCCTCACGGACGCAATACTCCCGCTCGCACAGAGACACACATACACATACGGGAGATCTGTCGAGAGCTACCACACCACGCCCTTTGCGGTCGACGCGATCTCGTTGTTCCTTTACCCTTCACTCCGCGAACTTTCTCGGCTATTCCTCCCTCGATTTATCCCACACGGAAACATTCAAACACGCAATGGACCACCCGCATTCCAATCCTAAAAGAAAAGAACTTCTGTTCACGGACACACACACAAAAACAACACAAAAGAAGATCCGCCTATCGCCTTGAAGGAAGAGCTACCTCACCACGCCCACTGAGGTCGCAGTGCTCTTGTTATTCATTTACTATATCCGCCCTGAAAACTTTCTCATCTCTTCCTGTTGCGCTTTATCCCACATGAGATGCAGCGGACCACCCACATTCCATCCAGAGACGTCAGTTCACAGGGACACACAAAAACATATATAGAGAGAGATCAGTCTATCGTGTCTCGTTAAGGAGAGAAACAACTCACCGCACAGTTGTGGTTGCAGTGATCCTTTTTAATTCCTTTACTCTCTTCTCTGTCTGAGAACTTTCTCGTCTGTTCTTTCTGTGCTTTATCCCACACGGGAGAAAAGGAAGGGACCACCCGCATACCGTCCAGGGACTTATTTTTTTTACCACGTTTCCAAAGCGCGAACTCTCCGATGTCTCCAGCAAAGCATGACTACACCAAACCGCCCTTCCCTTTATCCTTTAGCCCCTACCCTATGCCGTGGCGAGGTGTATCCTCTCTCCCGTATCTCCCGCCCTATCTGCTTCTCATCCGCGCCCTCCTACTACCGCCTCTTGTGTCTAGACGCCGCCCACGTTATCCTTCTCCATTCTCCTCAACTCGCGTTCTCTCAAACTCGCAAGGCGCCTCAACCTCCGGTGCATATTAACCTCACTGAGACGCCGCAGTCGGGGTAATGGAATCCTCTGATAAAAACAAAAGAGATGGGAACGCGCGCGGTAATTTTCTTAGGTCCCGGCGAATACACTCGCGTGCGTCACCGGGAAATTTGATTTGAAGTCCCTCGATAGATCAGGGGCTAAATGAAGATGCGTCCTCCCAACTCAATTCCAGGCGATCAAATGAGTTCGGAGAACCCTTGATCCAACAACCACACGGCTGATCCGTATATCTAGGATTTGATCACAATGATTATGAGCCCTCTTTTTTAACATATACTTTTGAATGAGGTGACGAACTTAAAAAAAAACTTTTCGGCTACAAACAAACGAAAGAATACAACATCATTACCCTTTATACTACACAAAAACTGAGCCTGCCTGAAAATAGACCGGTTATAGATGTAAAAACGCTGAAATTTGAAATTCTTTAATCGTAATGTACTTTTACTAATATAATAAATATGTAAAAAACATTTTACTCTAATGGCATATCCTATTTAAATACAAGTTATCGGACAAGCTTTAACAAACCTGGATCCCTTAACCGTTCAAGAACCCCCAGCCAGTTTAATAGTGGATTTTTTTTTATTAAAGGGCTGAAATTTAGTACGATTACTATTCACATACACACTCTCCCTTTAAATTATGGGATGACCCCACAGCAAACGATAGACTCTTGTTTTATCAATGTAATCAGAAGAAATCCAGCACACTTCTTTCCTCTTCACTTTTAGCAAATAAGATAAAATTAAAAATAGTTCCGATATCAGAAGAAATTCAGCACACTTTTCTTTCCTCTTCACTTTTAGCAAATAAGATAAAATTAAAATAGTTCCGATAGATTCTTTTCCGACTTCTTGCGATAGATTTTAAACCCAAGGACTATCCAGAAGTCAACACTTTCTCCCCCGAAAGGCGAAGCCAAGTACAGAAGGGGGAGGGGTCATTGGGACCGACTGCCGACAACTATCTTCGACGGACTCACGCAAAAGAATAAGCCAGAAGGCAAAAGTATCGAATGACGGTCAGGAAGGCGTGGGGACATTTCCAAAGAGATTGTTCCTCATGGATTAACCGAGCTTCCGGACTTGATCCTCGGCGAAGGACGAAATACTGCGAGAGGAACGGGAACAGAAATCGAAAACCCGAGGGAGAAGCCTTCATGAAAGAGGAAATTCAAGGAATAAAAAAATTAAACTTACAGGACAGCTCGACAAGCACTAAACCTTCACATAGAGGGAGATCGTTGAGATATACATCAGAAAGACGCACCGATTCTTGAGCTAAGAAATCATCTTAATGGGAAAGGTCCGATAAATTTCAAGCAATACGAGCAAGAGGACTCAAAATAGTTTATGTGTATTCTCGTCTCCTTAAAAGAATCTTTTATTATCCCACTTTTTCCACTCTCTACTAATAGCTAGGACACCATTCATGCCAGAAACGCGAGTGTCACTCGTAGAAGAGTTCCAACGGAGTAGGAACTGATGTTTATTGTGCTATTTTTCATCTAGTTTCGAGACAGCTATTCCTCTCCCCATATCTTCCCTTTAGAAAGACCCTGTTCCCATTGGAAGACAGCCAAAGAGCTGCAGTACGGGAAGCCCGTGAGAAGTAAGCCTCTGCTCTCAACCTCACATACACACATACGATGGTCTTGTAGTACCACAACGAGCTGAGAAAATAATCCACTACGCCAGTTGCAAATCCACTAAATAACATAAGCTCCTCTGTCAAGCTCCACGCCCACGGAATTCGTAGTAAGTGTAGAAACGTGGTGATTTTTACTGTTCAAAAATTTTCCTATCGACACACCTTATAGGCACCCAATATGAGCAAATAGAGATTCACACTTTGGAAAAAAAGCTCGAAAAGTCATCCGAAGCAGTAAAAACTCAGAAATAAGGCAGTCAAGACTTGAAATTTCGGTATTAACTATAGGCACATCCCACAAGCACTGAGGGAGCATAGAAAGGTTCACAACTTTGGATAAATAAGCTACGTATATCCGTCAAAAGGAAAAGAAAAGGAGAAATAAGTCAGTCACCTCCTCAATAATTTGAAGATAACCACAGGAAGTACCCTTGACATAAAATCAACACACGGTTCAATCAGTTATCTCGTATCACAACGCCAAGGTGTTGTTGAGTGTCACAACACTGCGCTCTACCGCGTTCACACTTGAACAAACACTCTTTCCGAGCAAATGTTTACACAAACAATTACAAGGAGCTTCAAAAGATAATTCTCGCGACCAACACACACTTCACTTCGTCTGAGAATCCTAAAGACATGCACTCGAAGACGTATCACAGGTGAGGAAGGTTTGAACGACTGACGACGATAGGTCAGAGATCAAGAAGTTAGATCCAGCGGCAGTCAACGAATAAAGTAAACCAAACGGTCTTCCGCCGACAGGCCAAGGCACAACTCTTGGACGACAGATGCACTTCCAGGTGTACGATTATAACCCTTCGTATGAATGGAGGATAGATGTGCTCATGTGAGAGAGGAAGCACTCTAGACTAAGAGCACTAGGTGCCTCGTAGCACTTTATCCAAACACCAACGCACCAAAGGACACCAAAAAGTCGGAAAAAAAATTCGGTTAAACGCCCAGTACGGGCTGGGACTTCACCGCCGACCGTGTGCGGCAGGTACGAGAGGGCAACAATGGTGACAGGTGAGAACTGGCCCAACCTTTCGACAATGAGGGGGCCGAGGTCGGGAAACACTAATCACCAAAATGCACTCGAGCACACGAAAAACTAGTTTCGGAACTTTTCATCACCGATTTTACACACATACACGCCGCGGCTATGAGGAGCCTCGGCAGCCGCCACTTTTCCGACGACCGCCCCGGCAAGAATTTCCCCGAAACAACGGACGCTCCAAGCACGAGCGGCTTAATGCATCGCCTTCTCGCGACTGACTGAGCCGGCGGCTGAGTCACACGGCCAGCCCCGGCGGGGAGGCACGTAGAACGTGGAGAGGGGGGGATGTGCCTCAATACCCCTCCGGCCGAGGCGTTCTCTCACCCACACGGACTCTTGGCGGAACAAAATGGGAAAGAAGCTACGTCAAAGATAATCAACGTCTGCAAACTACATCTACATGCCGCCCTGCTCCAGGGGTACGCGGCAGGGAGAGTTGGAAAACAGGCCATGAAAAGGGGAGGGAATAAAGTCGTTTACGGATAAAATTTTGAACATTAGGTAGGATAAAATTGAGAATTAACATATTTTTTCAAAAGTATTTTACCGGTGAAGGTAGGTTTTGTTGAATGCCAGAGAAAATCCTCCCGGTTCTCTACACTTTCAGGAGCCCATCTTGCTCTAGTATATCCTTTTCCACCTCGGCGTCCGATCTACCCTCCTTCATCCTATCCATGAAACCTATTCTCTTTCTTCTACTTCCCCACTTGGCCAACATCCTTCCCTCTATCACATCCTTGAGCAATCCTACGCCCCTTAATACATCCTCCAGCCACCTACTCGGCCGATCTCGAATTTTCTTAAGAAGTTTCCTTTCCTCGCCCACCATACTTTAAACTTCAGCGTTAGTTTTCCTCTCCGTCCACCTCACCTTCTTCATCCTTCTCCACACCCACATCTCAAATGCCTGCAGCCTATTCTCGTCCTCCTTTGTGATTCAAACTTTCTGCTCGATTGTGATTATAAATGCGCTAGAAACGATCAGAACAAAAGTTAGAAGATTATCATCATAAAACCTGCACGTAAAGGTAGATTTACATAGAGTCAAAATCCTCTAAATTTTAGTCCTTATACAATTTCTCCCTTTATCTCAGCACACGTCCTACTCCATTCCGTTCTTATTCTTCCCTTCTCCGCTTATCCAACATCATTTCCATATCACAGCATTCCTTCGCCCCTCATCGCGAACTCCAACTACTCTGCCTCTTTCTTACCTCCTTCGAAGAGTCATAACCTTCCCACCATATGAAGCACCACTAAGTGTTTCTTATTTTCCGTCCTCCCCACTTTCTCCATTCTACTCCACATCCACATCTCGAACGTCTCGGATTCTATTCTCGGCCTCTTTTATCAATGTCCACGTTTCAGCGCCATAAAACACTACACTACATCTTAAACTCTTGGCCAGTCTTTTCTTTACAACCTTACAAAAGGTCACATTCGTCCATTACAGTACGCTTCTTTCGCTGGGGCGAATCTCCTTTTGTCTATGCAACCATACCAATTTACCTCCAACGTATATACACTCAAAAATATAAAAATGCTGGATAAATGTTTCTCGGGTATTCCACCGGGTAAGAAGGTCCAAGTCTCTCGACGATTCGGAAACCATTTAATCTCCATCTTCATTCAGAACCCCTGAATATGGAGAGCAAGTCGTTCTCCGATATTTTAATTATGTATTTAAATTAAAGTATTAATAATTTACATAATAATATTTACACAAGGTATACTTCAACATTACCTTCAAAATGTTCATTTTTTAAACTTTCCCAATTATTTCTTCATACGACAGCTGGAACTATTTATTTCATAGTTCCACCAGGCACGCAATCGTCAGTGAATAGCGTCACACATTCCTCTATTCAAATTGTTTTACAAACCACCGAAGTAGACGCAACTTTCCACACGCTAAATCCGAACCGTTACGATGCAGTCTAGTGCAGCAACTGAATGGATAAGCCTCTTTGAAATCAGATATTACAATGATTTTGAAACGTAAAAAAATTTGAATCGCTCGTCCATAGAGGGTTAATCAATCGAGTGGCAGAAAGGAAACTGGTAGTAGACTGCCGGGGGAAGTTTACGGAGGAGAGAGTTCTTCGGTGTGGCAGAAGGTGAAGGTGGTTGCCAAACAACAGGTGACTGAGGAGCCCAGCAGCCCGGGCCCTCCGGCTTGTTTCCCTAAAAACGGCCAAGTGCCCAGCGGTTGAGCCCTTAAAACCGTTCCACCTCTGCGTGACAAGGTGTGCAGCGCATTTGGCCTCGGCGTATACAACCCTGAGAGGGAAGTCGAGAGGAAATTCGACCCAGAAATGCTGGGGAGCACAAATTTCGTTTTCACCCTAATCTCGCCTTTTCGCTGGATATATTTCACGCGGACGGACAGACTTAAAATAAACCACCACGGAAACAGTCGCGACATTTATCTTTATTTATTTTATTTTTAAGATGTATGCATTACAGTTCAGTCAGGCAATTCCTGTCTACGGGACATGTCTCCATACTTAATCTCAGATTTTTTTTCTTCAAATGAGAGCTCAGGCAGCCCACGATCACTATTAAAATAAACATCCACCAGTAGTTGATGGAAATATACCAATACATTTGCAATTACATTACCTCTGCGGGGCACTCATTTTACACTTTTTTATAGCAATATCTTTCATCTTCGATCAATATCTCTGCGTCTTTTCTGTGTTTATTCTATGCAGATCTAGGAAGAACACACATCCTTTCCCTAATTATATATTTTATTTTTATTATCCGTTTTTATTAATTTAAGTGAATAACACCTTTGTCATTGCCGTCGCAATATTCCTAAATAATAAAAATTTTCCTTTGAATCGACCAAATATTTCGGCTTTTACATGAGATAACATACTGGGACATTGTTACTAAAGTCGAACAACGTAAATTTGGAAAATGCAGTAGATAAAGGATTTAATTGCTAAGAACATATGATTACTAGGCATTAGAGGGTTATCCAATTTACACACACATGTATTTAACGTCGGTTAAGTATAGAGTTCTTTACACGGGCCCAGGTGAATAATATTTTTACTGTTGATCAGGTATAATTGACTTTCTACAAATCGAGTGCCCCCTATTTTGATTACAATCGCCATAATAAATCAGCGGCTGTAATTACTAAGCGCTGCAATAAGGAAAAAAACAGAGTATACTTAAAAGCTATCTCCTAAAATGAATAAGGCGAGCGATATAAATACTTCAAGAAAAGTATAACAATTTATTTACAGATGAAATACGCTTTTAATCTAAACCTAGATCTCCTTATTTGACCACCCATGGGAGAGATCATGGTTCTTCCTTTCACCAGTCGAAATCGTTATTCAAAAAGCCAAAAGCTTTCGAAAGGAAATTTTCACGTCTATTTTCTTAAAACATTCTTCCATGAACTAAAATTAGTCTTTTTAGCACTGACAACATTTGAAAAATGATGGTCACGCTTTCGCTCTAGTAAGCGTCATTGAAAAATAATGATTGTGCGAGCGCACGCACTATTGAGAATCGTGATCGCGCCCCAGGTTTTATTATACTTAATTTGCTTTGTGGATTTCCAAAAGGGGTTTGACAGGATGAATTGGAAAAAATTGATTCAGATACTCGGTACGCTGAAAAAACTAGAAAATTTCAGTTTATACAAGACTTGCTGAAATTCAGCAAAATGTCTAAAATTCAGCAAGTTCTCGGAATTAAACTTTCCAGACTTTTTCAACTAAAAAAAAACTTGCTGAAGTTCAGCAAAATGCCTGAATTGAAGTTAGTATAATATATCAGCAAACTTTTACATTATTTGTCTCTAAAAATCGGGATGAAATGATAGTATTACATTCCACTACGTCTCGCTGGATACAGTTACCTTAAAATAATAACCATTTTTGTCACTTTATTCACTCCTCCACATTTAAAAATAAATAGTCTTTGGGTAAATATGCACTTGGTTATTGTCATTTTAACCACTCTTAAACTTAAGTCTAAGAGAATAATTTTTGTCTTGATATGTAATTAATCCAGCACTCTTTTACATTATTTTTTAAAGTTACGATTAAAGCTGAATGGCAAGTTTTTAACTTTTCAATAAATATTGTGGGAAATTAAGTTGTATCATTTTCATGGTGAACAAAAACTAATCCGTAATTCAAGTTAATAATTACCAGTCTTCAAATTTTCAGGATAATTTGCTGAATTCCATCAAGTTTTCCTTGCTTTAACTGTTAAGCTTTCCAGATTTGCTTAACATTGGGTACAACTTCAGTTAAGGAAACCTTGCCGAATTGCAGCAAATCTGGTGAAAAATAATTTACACTGAAGACTGGGGATAGACTGGCGACACAGTAGACTAATCGTTAACTTATATACGACCCAAACGGCACTAGTGAGGGTGGCTGACGGTAAATCAGAATGGGCAGCAATAGGCAGATAGTTAGCAGGGTACGGCAAGGATGTCTGATGTCGCCTTTCTTTTTAACATCTATGCTGAGGAAAACTCTAAAAGGTCCACTGCTATTCTACTAAAAAGATATGTAAGATGGATTTTAAAAAAGAGTCAATTTTTAAAGTTCCTTTCCTCTATTTTGTTGTCTTGGATTGCTCCCCTTGAGACACATTTCTTTGTAAAGTTTGACGTCGTTTTTACATAAGAAGTGGTAATACTGGTTATTATTGTAAAATCCTTCTCCCTACACCCCACGTAAAGCACGTATATCCTTACCCAAGCCGAACCTGACGTTATTCAAACGATATTACTTGTTTAAACATAAGACCTAAAGTGTATAATTTATTACCTGTTTCATGTTTTAATTCAAAAATTCTGAACACAACAATGAAAAATGAGATCTTGATTGTTCACTAAAGAAAGTCTAGAGGATGTAATACAATTTGATACCGGTACTGTTATTTCAAAATGCAGTATTTCCTTTACATGTGTTTGCATATCCATTCCGTTTACGATGGCAGCCATAATTCAGGTTTACATTCACGGCTACTTAAAAGTACTCCCCCATTTAAACAAAGATATTATGTTGTAAGCATTCTCTGTTGGAGTAAGAAAACATTATTATTATTTATTATTATTTATTATTATTTAAGTGGTAAGAGAGGCATGGGGAGACCTACATGCGAGAACCAAAGTACGAGGACAGATAATAAAGTCGGTTAGATTCGCGGACGATCAGGCGCTGATTAGAAGATCTTCGAAGGGATTATAAGCTTTAATAGATGCTTAAGAATCCCCGTGCGGAAAATGCGGATTGGAGATAAATCATAAAAAACTAAAGTAATGAGATTCTCTGCGAAGATGAGAGGGAATAATAGTGACGGACACTAATTAGTACAAGTGGAGTCTTATAATTACTTGGGTACTACACAATAATTAAAATAATATGGGCAGAGTATCAAAGAATTAAGTAAGAGAATTATGTTAGCCGATAGTTAGATAATTGACGGAAAAACGAAAATCGACGGCGATGACTCGAATGACGTAAGAAATGCGCCCACATTCTCTGCGCGTCATCGTAATTTTTTTGCCAAAACGCTTCTCGGAAATCGAATTCACGAAAAAAACACGTCCGTCATGTGCACAGGGAAACGATACACCACATGCTCTCAAAAATGTACGACTGTTTACCGCGGGCAACAACGCACTCGAGCAGGCGGGCGCTAATATTTATCGCGTCAAGGAAAGGAAGCATTAAAGACTGGTGGCGGGGTGAGGGGCGCATAAGTAAGAGACTGTGAGAAGTTCTTACGAGGATATGAGAGTCACGACCAACGCTGCCGAGCCTTGTCCCACTAAAGCACACTGGCGCATGAGAATCGGCTGTGAATTAAATGGGAACGTCATCACGAGAGAACGACTCGAATCGTGAATTAAAATACGAACTCGTTACTACTAAAGAATCTTTACAGAGAAAATGACACTGATTAGACTTCTCTAATGTAGTACCTTGAAAGGCACCTGCTGATAAGCCACGGATGGCTAAGCAGGATCATAAAGTTGTAAAGCTGATTAAATAGCAAGTATTTTACAAGATTTATATTATATTGCTTTTAAATGGAATTGCTTTTATATTTTAGGTATTGAATTTGTAAATTGTTTGTGAATTCCATATAATTAACAAAAAAGGTAATTGCAAAAATTAATAATTCTGACAAACAAATCAAACGAAAGACAAATTCTGTACGAGCAATCAATCATAGATAAAAATTAGACTTAAGCTTTTACGTTAATTCAAAACCAATTTATTTTCAAAAGAAGTTGTTAATACCTTATACACTACAACATGCTATGGTAGATCAGAGCATGAAAATTAAATTAGGCAGACTGCAGAACAGACAAGTTTAAAATGTCTTTTAAAAGGCAGATTAAATAATACATGGCACATAAAATCGGCTCGAATGGGTACTTCTTCATATGGATATTAATATCTCTATCTTTAAGAGCAGATTCATGAAACCATCATTCAATTAAGGAGCCATGAAAGGCGGCCTGTGAGATATAAATTGGATGAAGACACTACAATGGCCGTCGATTGGATAATTGATACGTGTATCGGAAGAGCCTGCGTCCGCGTCAATCATCCGAAGTGAAAAATTTAATATCACCCATCAGGAGGCATAAAAAAATCAGGAAGAGCCACTGACCCCAAGAGCACTTCTGAAACCTTAAGCCAACACACAAAATTTAACAGCAGAATGAAGCCACAAGCTGCTTTTGGACATAGGTATTTGCTTAATTTATGAATATCGCAAGTATATCTCTAATGGATAATTTTTAAACGTGATAAAATCACTCAAGACAATGAGAATTGGAAGAAATCGCGCGAGAAAGTTTAAATTTTATATTCACAGCGTCCCATTTTGACGTATGAGTCTATTAAGTACTATTATTACGATCAAACAAACTATCTTGGCGTGTTTAACATCCTACTGAGGAATAAGGTCATGGTAACGGACGTTGTTGCACTATAGGTTTTGTTATTTGGCGTTTATTTACGAAAATGGAAGGCCCATGCCGAAACTAAGCGTTATCTTTCATCTTAAATAATTTGATAAAACAAACAATGCGATATAATCGTAATTCTTCAAAACCTTAAAACGTAAAGGATGATCAAAGACCGGTCTCCAGATATTGGTTGTAAAAACTAGAATTGGACTTATGTTGCTTACCTATTAGTATATAAGTTTAAAACAAGAATCTAAAACAAATGCGATCATGCTGGTATGGAGAGAAGTCCAAGTTAAGTACTCCGTCCGTCGGATGGGAAGTTAAACAGCCGTCTTCTAGGAACCATTTTTTGATTGTACTCAAATTTACCGAAATAAATCCTTAGCATACTAACCTATGCACATATTTTTACCGGAATTACTGTACTAGAAGGGAAGGACGTTGGGAAAGCGGGGAAGGGAAAGAAAGAGAATAAGTTTTATTGAAGGGATGAAGAAGGGTACATCGTATACTCAGGCGAAAAAGGATATACTAGAGCAAGATAGGCCCGTGAAAGCGTAGAGAACCGGGAGTATTTTCTCTGACTTTAAACAAAACCTAAACAAAACCTATATATTACTCGGTTGATTACAAAAAAATTCACATCAGTAGTCGGTCTCATTCCCATTAAACCAACAAACTTAAACTGAAAGAGACATCAAGCTGGGAAATCATTTCTTTTGTGTAATTTTCATTTTTAGGGCGTCATGGCTACAACTTGAAATACAGTCACCAAGAAAGAGTTTCTGCGACAATGACTTTGTTTGCCTTCACTCTCTTCGCATGAGCAGCCCGTATTGCTAGCTAGTCAAGTAGAACTCCCTCAAAAACACGACCTTGCCTTGAGATAAGGCATTTAAATGCTATTAATCCTTGGGAAAAAATGAATTTTTAAATATAATTATTTCTCTCGAGGATATAAAGTCAAGGTAAAGACTCAAATATTATTCTGTGCCATTGGAGAACTTAGAAAGTGAAGAATATATCAGGAAAGAGCAAATAACGACAATATACGCCTTACTCCACGCAGCGTCCAGCCACAGGTTAACCCGCAGGTCAATAACCGGGTAACCAACTTCGCTTTTTTTGTAAATTTTTTTTACTGCGTCAATATTACTTTTTCAAAAACCTCCTTCATTGTCATGATTCTATCGCACAAATTGGTGCTCGTTTGAATTTACAGAGAAATGCCTTTGAGGCATATAATTCAATGTATATTATTTTTATAAAATCCGAAGATTCTGGCAATATTGACAGTAATTTATGCATGATGCAGGAATAAAAAAATTCAATTATCCACAAAAATAAATTTTACTGCGACCTAGGTTTGGATGTTTTAATATATTTTTTAAATCACCCACTGCCACAACTTGAGGTTGCTCCTGTACCACAATTGTAGATGTAAGGCATTGATTCCCCCTACACTGCATGAAACGGTACTGAATTTAATTCGCGAGACAGACGCCTCATGTAAGTGCTGGCGGGGTGGAAGGCTCTACCCGTATACAATAATCGCGGATGGCCGATAAACAAAAACTTGATTATACAGATGTCTCCGATGAAACCGCCACTGATATCACTCGCCGGGTGAAGGGAAACACTCGATGCTGTCGGAGTCAGTGGAACGAGGCCAAAGCTGAAATAAGAACCGGGGAGAGAAAGAGGGAGGGAGATGGTGGTGTACGCGACGAAAACAAACATGTC
This sequence comes from Ceriagrion tenellum, assembly GCA_963169105.1. Taxonomy (NCBI): domain Eukaryota; kingdom Metazoa; phylum Arthropoda; class Insecta; order Odonata; family Coenagrionidae; genus Ceriagrion; species Ceriagrion tenellum. The sequence goes on along the minus strand of OY720644.1, from coordinate 52,839,908 downwards.
GTGAGGAGAAGGAATCTTTAAGTCTTGGGGGGAGGGGGGAATGGCTGCGACCTTCTTCTCCGACTTCCTGAACAAGAGGAACAAATCGAACCGATAGAGAAGGGTCCAGAGAAGAACGGCGATGCATTCAGATGAGTGCGGGTCAACGACCCGATCATCCAATTCATTTCTTCGGCCTCGTCGTTACATGCGAACTCCTGTGGATGGCCACTTCAGCCGAGCTTGACGTTGAGTGCACTCGAAAATGACATGGGATAAAAAAAATCAAGGACAGGACATTCAAGAATGCCGTGCCGCACAAGCTGCCGCAAGACATGGTGGACAGTGGTGTTAGGAAGAGAGACATTTTTATCAGTTGAGTATAAACAGTTAGATGATGTTATCGGAGAGATAGATCGAATACTTGTCCTTACTGACTGGTGACCCCCCCCCTCCCAGTAGTCCCCACCCGGAGATCCGATTGGGGGACTATTTTACGTCCGGAATATTTTACTTGGAGGAGTTCCATCACGTCACATATAGCTATAATGCAGGGCTGCATCTTTTAGGGAGACTAACGTGCTGGTCTGGCTCCTTCATCTGCGCCATCAATGCCTTCTGCTGAGACTGCTACCTCTTAGTCGTGGGGTCAAATTCGGGTAGCGTGCAAGAGTTGGTCTCGAACCTGCGACCCTCGGGTCGGGAGTCGAACACACTACCACTGTTCTAAACCGGACAATAAACACATTTACATAAGGACAAAATAATATCATCGGGATTAAAACTGAACAATGTGACATTTTTTCGTTTCTTCTTCATTGGACCTACTATTCCGATCCTTCACATAATTACGTTAAATTTTGTTTCGCCCTCATAAAAAACTTTTAAGAAAGACAAGACAGACATCTTTATTAGTTGAGTACACACAGTTAGATGACTTTTTCGGAGAGATAGATCGAATGCAACGACGATAAATAAATATTACAAGAACAAAATTATATCATCGGGGCTTACAGTGAACGGTTTCACATTTTTTCGTTTATTCTTAAATGGAGGACCTACCATTCCGATTCTTCAAATAAATACGATAAATTTTGTTTTGCCCTCATAAAAAAATTTTAGGAAGAGAAGACAGACATTTTTATCAGTAGAGAATACACAGAGAATTTTATCGGAGAGATAGAGCGAAGGAAAAAATAATATCACCGGTATTTTAAGTGAACATGTTGACATTTCTTGGTTTTAATGAAACAGAAACAAAATTTGCACTTTTCCACAGGGTATTTATTCCGTACTTTGCGGTTCAACTCACTGAGCCATCATCAGGTACAAGACAATATGTTAGAGAGCACATCACATTAACCTATATATTTTTTAGCAGTCTGAGATAAAAAAGGGGGGGTTAGGAACACAAATAAGGTGGCGAAGTGGCGTTTAGTACGCAATAATAACCCTGTGGAAAAGTGCAATTTTTGTTTCTCTTTTAATATGACGAACTTCCACGATATCTCGCCTGAATATGTTGAATTTTTTTGGTTTCTTCTTCATTGGAGAACCTACCATTCCGATCCTTTAAATAATTACGTTAGATTTTGTTTTTCTCGCATAAAAAAGCTTTTAAGAAAGAGAATAGGCTTCATGGACGGGATGAAGAAGGGTAGATTGTACGCGGAAGCGAAAAAAGTAATACTAGAGGTAGACAGGACCCCTGCAGAGTACAAAACCGGGAGGGGTTTTTCTGACTCACGATAAAACCCACCTTTTACCCATATAATACTAAAAAATACTAGATTTACAAATCTGGCGGATTTCCGCGCTACTTTATCAATTTATTGCATCAACTTTTTCTCTGACATGTGCCACTCAATTGCAGCACTTTCTCACATACATTTAAATTATGCATGAACCATTATGGGAAACTACATTACTCTCCGACTTTCTCACAACGTAAACCCACCACTCTATAAAACGCATATTCAGGCAAAGGACGATGGAAAAAAGTGACACATTTTTTTCTACCGAATCAAACTCCCAGATGAAAAAAAACCTCAAAGCAGCTGGACGTAGAGTTGAAAGCTCAAGTGAGGCAACGCCCCAGCCTATTTAAGGCTATGCCTCGTCATTTCACTCATTCTCATCGCAGTGCTCATAAGTTACGAGATAAGGAGATTCCAATAAGTTCGCCCGCTGATTGCGAAGCGAAAGTGGACAGTAAATAAGGGAATTTATTCGTCCAAAAAATGCTACGCGGTTAAGTTAAGCCACGAGGCGGTTCCAAAACGGACGTACGTCAAGCGTTCCAGTTCGAGGTCGAGTCCCGTACATTTAGAACAGACCATTAAGAAGGAAGGAGAGTAGCGCTAGGCTAGACCACGAACTAGGAGAGCGCAAATTTAATATGCATCCACCGCGTAACACACGAGCTAAGTCACTCTTACTTATAAATAATTGACAACATTCATGCCCAAAACAAAGTCCTGAATGCCGAATTGTGAGCTATAACATCAAGAAGAAATTATAAATAAAAAAATTCTTAAAATCAGAATGAAACCAGTATTAAGTGGCCACCACCCATGAGATAATGGCCGCTGAAGGGGGTTACCATAGAAGTGAGGGAAAATTTTCATTGCTGATTTTTTAAGTATTCTACCCGTAAAGGTAGGTTTTATTGAATACCAGAGAATCTCATCCCGGTTTTCTACACTTTCAGAGTCATATCTCCCTCTAGTATATCCTTTTTCGCCTCAGCATATGAACTACCCTTCTTCATCCCGTCCATGAAACCTATTCTCTTTCTTCCTCTCCCCCGCTTGCCCAACATCCTTCATTCTATCACACTCTTCAGCAACCCATCGCCTCTCATTACATCCTCCTGCCACCTACTCTGCCGATCTCGATTTTCATTAAGAAGTTTCCTTTCCTCGCCCAACATTTCAAGCACTTCCTCTTTAGTCTTCCTCTTCGTCCACCTCACCTTCTCCATCCTTCTCCACATCCGCATCTCGAATGCCTGATGATGATTGATTAATCTCATCACCCCGAGGATGGCTGCAGTATAAGCGGCCGAAACGTTGGTCATGGACCTTCCAACCTGGATGGAATCCCGAGAAGCCTTTATCCATTTATTAAAGTATGTTGTGAATTGAGCTATCATTAGTTTTCGGAGCTGTAATAAAAAAATTAGGCGTAGGTTATGTTTATATGTTTTTCTGATCATTGGCTCGGCTTGACACCTTGATATTCCGTAGTAACTATTACAATAGGATAAATCTATAATTTCGCGACTAATAGAAAATTGCGCACTTTTAATCCTACATCTACATACTAACCTGCGAGCCGCCCCATGGGTGTGAGGCAGGGGGTGTTAGGTCACCAGCCGTGTAAAGATGTAAGGAATAAGGTTTTGGTAGGAGAAATGATGACGTGTATTATGGGAGTGTATTCAGTGGAGCTCAGTTTTTATTGTGGTCGCTTATTGTGCGCGGAAAGAACGAGCTTTTGTACCTATCTGTTCGGCAATGTACATCTCTTGTTTTATCGCTTCTGTCAGACCTAGAGATGTAGTGAGGCGTCATGATAACGTTCTCTGTTTCGCTCCTAGGCCTAGCGTGTAGCATTCGAGTCTCTAGGGGCTCCCACCTTAATCCCTCTAAAAGTTGTGAGATACTATATGTACGCTCGAAGTAGTTTTTAACGAAGCGCACTGATTTCCTTTGTGTTTTATTAATTTTTTGTTACATCTTTATGGCTTATCTTAAATCTTTATAAGTTATGAAACTTTTAGAGGAATTATGGAAAGTTACGTTATTAAGTAATACATTTCAGATCCCCAAAGGTTATGTGATTAAACTGCATCGAACTGACGAAAAAAATCCATCAGTAAACTTTAAGTTTTTCACTTTTTCCGCAGATATTAATAAGAAGAACAAATTTACAACGCTTCACGCAAATCTTAAAGTAAATACAACTCGTTACAACCACTTAAGTCGTATTTTACCTCATATTCAGCAGGGAGTGCCTCCACCCTTTTTTACTAAATCTCGCTCATCAAATTAGGCTTATTGAGTCAAGAGCTTCCAATAAGAGATTCCAATAAGACCGTTCCGCCAGTTTTCGAAGCGAGAGTGGGCAATCAATAAAGACAGTTGGGAATCCACAGTGTGTTGACGCGGATAAGGAGACGTCTTCGAGAGCCGCGGCTTATTGCGCACACAACCACACCAGCCGGCGGGGGCGCTGATCAAGCGACAGTGACCTCACCACTGCCCGATGACTTCATGTCCTCATTACGGACGGACTGGACGAAGAATACTATATTAACATGCACTATCACGGAATGTACGCAAACTCCATTCGAGATAATGAGCCTAACTCTTTTTATTCCATTCAGTTGATAAACACAAAATGCTGGTGTCATACGGGTAATCTCGTTGCCCGTGCTATCTCTCGCGTTCAGACAAGACCACCGAGATATGCATATCTCGGGTGTCTTGGCTCCGTCGGAAGCTCTGACAAGTTGGTCCGCGCCACGTTCCATTCAAACCAGGGTTGCCAGATGAGTTTAAGCTCCAAATCGAATAAAGGGGCACGTTCCATTCGCCCAAAATCGCGTAACCGTTCACTCCCGCCAGCAACTCTTAAATCTCTCAAAATTAAAAACGTAGCCTCGTTTTGGCCATTCCATCAGGCTATGAGTGGAAAATGCTATATGAAAATCAACTATTACATAATATAATTTTCAATGATGGAATCGCAAATTTTCAACATTTATACACCGAATTTCCAAAGAAACATTTGAATTCACTATTTAAACTCCCGTAACGGATGAGAAACATTGGGATTTGCTAAAAAAGTACTTCGAAAATGCGACGATAAAGTTAGAGAAATTAGCGACTCCTCCCTCGTTAGGACCCACTTAGAGTACGCTGCCAGTGTTTGGGATCCTCATGAGGTACACTTAAAAACAGAGTTAGAACGCGTACAGAAATCAGCAGGATACGCGAAAGGCCGTTATGATAGTCTCGTTAGTGTTACTGACCTCTTGCATCAACTGGGATGGGAATCGCTTTCAGACCGTCGACTGAAAATTAGGTTCAATCTTTAGTGTAAATTCACAACCAACTTATTTTCCGACGAAGTTACAAATATTTTACGAACTCCAGCATACTACCGTAAATAAGATCATGAGAGTAAAATAAAGGAAATAGATTGTAGAACAGGAAAGTTTAAAACGTCGTTTTTCCCGCGATCGTTAAGAGACCATAATGGCTGCGTTTAGACTTTGAAGTAGGTTAGTAGAAAGGTAGTGCTGCTGATTAATTCATTTGCTTCCTAATATATGTTTCTTAATCTGCGGAGTAGTGCTAACATCATGTTTTGCATGTTCCCTGCAGGAATCGTGTGTCACGTTTACATAGTCACAATATAGATTAGTTTAGAAGTTTCTGCGGCATTTGTAGCACACCGATAGTGTGGTGCTTGTTGCTGAAAGTAAATTTTTTCACTTTAGTTCATGCTGGTGATAAGTCGCCCCCCGCCAAAGACTCTTATGGTGGCTTGCGGGGCAATAAGTAGATGTAGATGTATATCACGCAGAGAACAAAATATCAATCGTAATACTTTACGAGTCACCTCAAGTATGAGTGGCGTTCAGAGCAGTAGGCACGGAGTGATTTCAAACAATGTATGAAATACTCGTCTTGTTTTACCGTCGAACAAGCACGTAAAGCATGATCCAACAAGCAGTTGGGAGAACAAAGGACGGCTAAATAAAAAACCAGGAGATTGCTACGATCTGCAAGCAAGAAGTATGTGAGCAAAGATGCTACTACGCATCCTTAGATGCAACGAGAAAATAACCCATGTCGAAAACCATATCATACGGGGTGAAGTGTAAGTAGTTATGACATATTATTGCAAACAAATAAGACGTCCAGTCTATCAAGCGATGTAGAGAATATCAATGAAAAGATCATTAAATACTCCATCGTCCACCAAGAAATAATATCCAAAACTCTATCGGTTCTGCAATCTATTTCCCCTAACCCATGCTCTTGATCGTGCACCCAAGTGTGTTGGCCTTCTGAATTCAACATGTGAGCTCGAATAGAGATGTGTAAATTACCGTAATTTTCCGGTAGTTTACAATTTTCTGCAATTAATAGCGATAGAGGATTGAATAGGAAAACCAATAGCAATAGCGAGGGGTTAAAGGCATTTAAGCCATAGCTATTGTAACGTTAATGCATTAGAAATAAAGAAAATTTAAAAACAAATACGGCAGCCCATGCGCAATTCGGTTTTCTTTTTTGGCACGAGAAATTTTCGTCAAAAACATTGAAAATGATATCCCAACAAATTATCCATTAGTAAAAATATTCCACAAATAAGTTGGACATGCCGTTATTAATAATTAAGATCATATTAAATGTTTATTTACTTAAAATAATATGTTCGTAACATATAGATATGAAAAATATCTGAGACGGAAGTGAATATTACCGAAATTTACGGTAACTTTCAGGAGCTGCGGTACATAACGTAAAATACTACGGTAATTTTCAAAATGGCTCATCTCTTAGCGCAAAGCAGAAAGATACAGAAGGTAACATTTCCTGTGTGATTCCAGCAGAGGTAGAGCGGTGTAAAAATTAAATAGTTCCACGCATTTCGACACGAGAAAATTGGTGAATTATAGCGATGATTAAAGCCTAGACTCACCATAAAAGAGAAAATTACTCCTTCCTTCCTTCGTCACAAATTTAGCTTCTAATACACCATCCAATACCTAACTTACTCTCACGAAAAATACAAAACTACAGGCACTGGTGGTCGGAAATGATTTCACAACTCAAATCCACACTAATTCCGATATTACCTCAAATCATGGCATTAGGGGCAATAAAAAAACGCTTATTCTCTCATTGTCTGAAATCATGAAAGTAGCAGCAATAATGCACGGCGAAAAAAGCTTTTTATCCACTCAGAGATGCATGCTGGACTGCCGGGGGAAACATTAACATTAGAACGCCCGTAGGCGTCATTTCGACTCCTTCGTCCAAGAAAATAGCTATTATTAATATTTAATTTTCCTTGTCTAAGCCGTTTCCTTTCATTACTTTTCCTAAATTTCACCATTTTACACTTTATACACGTCGAAATGACTATGTTTCAAAACGTTCGGAAGAAATTTGCCAGCCACCGGTCTCGAAGTCGTGGCTTTCGAATCATCAGACGTTTACCTAACCCCGATGTCATCGACTATTATTGATTTAGACTACATTCGGAAATTTTAAGTCATTCAAATGAACTCTAACAAGTGAGAGATATTCGGAAAGGTAAATGATGTTTTACTCGATGAAATATTCATAAATCATACATACATACATACATACCCATCACGCCGTTCCCTTCTGGGGTAGGCACAGTCAGAATGTTTCACTCGTTGATACATAATTGTACCCCTACTCTGCTTCAATAATTTCCTCCATTCTGACCTATCCTTGCAAACCTCTTTTGCCTCATTTACCCCCATACACTGTTTCATACACGCCCTCCTGTTTTTAAGACTCCTAGTATTCCTCCTCCTAAGAATTTCCTCTACCACATTCAACCACAACTTTCTCGGCCTACCTCTACCTCTCACACCATTCATTCTACTCTCATATATCTGTTTCGTTATTCGACTCTCATCCATTCTCTCAACATGGTCAAACCAACGAAGCACACTCCTTTCATACACGTCCATTACTGGAGCATTTAACCCACATTCATTTATTACCAACTCATTCCTGACCCTATCCATCCTACTCTTGCTGCACTCCTCAGATAACTCATACCCACGGCGTTTAGTCTACCTTTATGTCTATCCTGACATACCCATTTTTCACTTTCATTCATATTCATAAATCGCTACATAAAAATACAAGGGTTGTCTTTTTGTTCTAACATCATTGTTTGAATTCCTATCATTCCTACCTAGAGGTTACGCGGGCAGAGACTACCTCCACCACTCATTTTTGGCACATTTTTTACGCACCTCCTCATGACTAACAATTTGTTTGACAATAAGTTTCACTTTTTAACATGATTCTTCAAAATAAAAGAGATTAGTGTATCAGATTCCATCATTAATTTCACCAACTGACCACAGATTCGGCATATTATGCCAATATCAAGGTACCACCACCTATTCGTGATAGCAGACTATTCTACTTTGTGGAATTTAGACATATTAAAAGAAAAATGACTGAGTAATAACCCCTCTATTTCATATTTCTGTAACAAAGGTGTTAAATTGGATTTTTTTGAAAATTTTGAAATTGTTTCAGCATTTGAAACAGGTAGTCATAGGGTTTTAAAGGATGTTATTCCTGACAAATTATCCCCCTTTTCACTGTCCCTCTCCCCCTATCTTTTAGCATTTGACACTGTTGCTATTACGCTTTCCGTAGTGTCCTCACTTTGTTACCCAACCTAATCTTGGATAAATTTTTCTCGGGTGTTCCACCGGATAAGCAGGCCCATAGGTCCCAACGTTTCGGAGAACGACTTCTGAATCAGAACCCCTGAAGATGGAGAGCAAGTCATTCTCCGAAACGCCAGGGCCTATGTGCTTACTCGGTGGAACACCCGAGAAACATTTATCCAGCAGATACGGCGGAAAAACCTATGATCTTCCATCAACCTAATCATCTCGCTTCCTCCTTATGATCCTTCACCCAACCACCCCCTCCTTCCCCGAACCACTCCACCATATCCTCCCCGTAATTAACACACGACCTCTGAATATGATGTTGTCACATCGAAACCGATTAGGTATTTTAATAAAAAGTATGGAAAATTACTAAGTAATTTTTTTTGGATGAAATGAAGTGTGGAATCTGATCCAGTAGCTCCTTTCATTATGAAGAATATAACCGAGTAACGACATAGTTAGTGTTTCATTGTCAGCATAACTAGGAAAAAACTTCATAAGCCACAAAAGGATACGAATGCCTACGTAACTGGATCCCAGCATTGAACGTTGAATACACTCGGAGAAAGGCGAAGATGACTGTGGTTCTCCCAGAGGTTAGGGGGACACACGGTCAACTCGGCATGAGGAGAGAACCAATAACATACGCCACAAGATTTCCCAACGCCTGCCACAAAAGATAAATTTTTTTCTCCTTTCCAAATCGATAAAAAGGGCAGTTTTATCGGATTTCGAACTCGGAACGGACGGCTCCATAAAACAGCGCAGATCCTGCCGCGAAGGCGACGCCTGTGAAGTAGGTATTGCATCCACCAGCGCATTTTTCATCCCGGATATAAGATTACACACCACGGGCGTAATATTGAAATGGAGATTTTTTTCTCCGCTGCACTTCGCGTGATGACCGCTGTAAAAATAACACTCAATGAAGTCTAGCGAATAGTGGAGACGCTTGTGAGTCGACCGAAGAGCATCGGTCAGAATTTTCACGGCAAAAAATACGGAGAAAGCCAAGTCTAGACGTATACAGGCATGAGAGGTCGTTATCTGATGTTCTACCAATGGTTTCTTTTTATGTTTTAGGGCAGGCCATTATTTTATCAAATTCATTGCGAGAGCATTTCGAAAACTTTCCGAAAAAAATGGATTTGTTTCCTTCTCGATATAATTTATTTCCTCCGCGGCTGATTTGTAAAAACATACAACAATTTACAGCCTAATGGATGATGATCGCTCAAAGAAACCGTACATTTTGAAGACATCATCTTGCATTAAATATATTTTCGACCTCGGGCGACCTCAGGACAAAAATTTCAGCTGAACTTCTACAATAAGATAAACAAAACACATTTTTTTTTCGTTTTAGGGATTCATTTTAATTTAAACGAATTTGATTTTGACCTATCGTACGTATTTAAGGCTTCAATCGCACATTTTACAATAATAAATGAGGCATATCCAAAGGTCTTCGTGAAGACACCTGCATAAACGGCTTGTTTCCTCTAGATTTTATTATTTCAGCTTTTATTGTTTACTCCACGAGGGAAATTCACGGAAATAAGTTAATTAACTATGCATAAGCATCAAATGGTTTTCAAAAATGCAAATCTGTACATAATCAAATATCTGAATCTACATCTAGAAATAACCGTGCAAGCCACCACTAGGGTGTGAGGCACGGGGTGATTCCACACCAGGCATGCAGCACTCATCCCAGTTCAATCACAACCGCGCACGTTCCCCCGGAATGCAACGCGCAGGCCAAAAGCAGTCAGGACAACAGTGAGCGGTCAAACCAGAAACTAGGAGAGTGATACGTAGAAGAACATGCTACCATGCGGTACACTACTCGAGATATAACTACTGGCTATAATTACTGTGACAGACAAATATTTCTACAAGGTACCAAATCATGCAAGAGCTACATCATGCCGGAAATTGCATGCGAGATTAGTTGCTAATAATGATGTTAAGATATTTAGCACAAGTGCAAAAACTATTTTACCTAGTCAGGGTCAAAGTATCCTAGAATGGATCAATCGCAACAATTAAGGTCCCTTATTGTACGTGTAAAAACTGAAAATTTTAATCTATCGGTTCTGCAGCCTATTTACTTAACACTATGCCTATGATCGTTTCTACCATAATGGTTTGGCTCTAGTAAAATATGTTAAGCGTCTGACAAAACATTGTCTACATCAAATTTTCGTTAAATAATTAATCTATATTTTTTCCTTCGATCAGATAGAGGTTCCCACCCCAATTCCCTCAACAATTTAGGGACACTGCTATGCCTATCGTTTCAATATTTTACAAATCTATCTACCCTCCGCTGAATTCGATTTGTATTAGAAACTAGTCATACTTCGTTAGGGTCCCATACACTATCGGCGTCACCATGAGGATCATCCGTTTGAAGTCCACTCGACAATTAGCTCCGGCCAAAGAAGTGGACACTGCGCGCACCAGTTGGCAAGTTTTTCAATCAAACAGGAAGAGAAGAGAAAGCTAAGCCTGCAAATAGACGGGAAGATTGCGGGGAGAGAGACAGTGCCTAGGCACTGTTTCCACACAACTTATTTGTGTGGACATTATCTCAAGCGTGTACTGCCTTAATAACTTCCCCTCTCGACCCCCACCCCACAGTGGCGCCCATCCTCGCGGCGGCTGGGGGCAGGTGACTCACGCCGCCCAAGTGACTCACTCGCTCGAAGGCGCTCTCCACCTGTTTGGGAGAAGCATTGGGCGGCAAGCGATAAGGACTCTCCCGCATATACATATATATTATACACACCTCAACGTATCCGTTTCTGAAGGGCGTCGTATGCGTGTATGGGTGTATCAGATCATGAGAATAAAATCAGGGAAATAGATAGAAGAGAAAGGTTTAAAATGTGGTTTTTCCCGCAATCGATATGAGTCCATAATGACTGCGTTTAGACTTTGAAGTAGGTTAGTTGACAGGAGGTGTAGCTGATTAATTCATATGCCCCCTAATACATGTTTCTAAATCTGCCGAGTAGTGCTAACACCATGTTTTGCATGTTACCCGCATGACTCTGGTGTCACGATTTCATAGTCACAATATATTTAAAATTAGGAGTTTCTGTGGCATTTGTAGCATACCGATAGAGTAGTGCATGTTAGTGAAGGTTATTTTCTTCACAGTAGTTCATGTTGGTGATAAGTCACCCCCTGTCAAACACCCTTGTGGTGGCTTGCAGGGCAATAAGTAGATGTAGATGTACCACTATTTTCTGGCACAATACAGCCACCATTAATGTATCCGTCGATTTTTACATTAATTAAAAAATTGTACCTTGTAGAACAATTTGCCTATCGCTGTAACTATAACCAGTAGTCGTATCTTAAATAGTGTACTGCATGGTAGCATGTTCGTCCACGTAGCACTCTCCTAATTTCTGGTCTGAGAATGACCTATTATCTTGACTGCTTTTGGGTCGCGCCTGGCCTACGGGTGAACGTGCGCGGTTCGGATTTCATCTGGAATAAGGGATTCATGCCAGGTGTGGAATCACCCCGTGCCACACTCCATATTGGTGGCTTTCACGGCATTTCGTATATGTAGATGTTTAAATAGTGAACCGCACCACTGGTTACTAGGAAAAATATGGGAAAAAATAAGCATTCCTACCAAAATTCGGCAAACATGGATAAAAGTAAAATATTTCTGAATGTCCGAGGCGGGAAAGACATTCTTTTTCCCGAACACTGCACTCGGCTCCAACGGCCATCTGAACAGCAGGCACGTCGGCTAACCTGCGCAGCGTTTCCCACACAATTCCACTCGAGTTATCTCTCACTGACATTGCGAAGAAGACGTCATCACTTTAGTATCTGGCTCCGCACAGCGGTGGAACGCTTTGGAATGTCGATCCTCCTATTGCGCATGTCGTGTCTTTTGTCCTCCGCACTAGGACGATAAGAGGTCGCAAGTGTTCGGTGTCTACAGTCCATGAAAAAAGAAGACCCTGAGTGTCTTGAGTTCAAGAAGCTGGAAAGATGTTTATGAGGAGCTAATAAATTTTTAAGTAAATTAAAAATATTAAACAGATTGTTCATTTCTACGTTTGTTACTGAGCTGTCTATTCTACGTCTGTTAATGAGAATATTATAAAATATACCTCACTGTAGAAACTGCTTCACTGCACTTCATAATACAAAAAATACTATATTATAAAAGATAAGCTGCGCGCTTCGTTAAAAACTGCTTCGATCGAACATAAGTTTGACATAACTTTTGGAGGGATTAAGGTGGGAGCCCCTAGAGATTCGGAGGCTACATGCTGGGCGTAGTTTTCTTGAGAAATTATGAATTGGTGTATTTCAGAGCGACACAGATAATATTATCATGACGTCTCACTACATCTCTACGTTTGTCAGAAGCGATAAAATAAGAGAGATATTTTGCCGAACTGATAGGTACGAATACTCGTTCTTTCCGCGCACAATAAGCGACCACAATAAAAACTGAGCTCCACTAAATACACTCACATAATTTATGTCCCCATTTCACCACCCAAAACCTTATCCCTTACATATTTTCACGGCTGGTGTCCTAACATCTCCTGCCACACGGCAAAGCGGCGGCTCGTAGTATATTATGTTGATGTAGATAATGCAAATGATTTTGTTTTCAGCAATTCAAACACGAGAGTTCCAATCCCAGTATCCTCCTACTTTCAACGTATTAACGCGTTATATTAAAATGTGTAGGTAAATATGTTTAAAAAATTTAAAGCAATAAAAGTATTTAAATTTCGATTTTCAATTTAGTTTCTGTAAAGTTTTGTAGCCATCCGTATATTTCGCGATTAAAATTCGAGTGCCCAAAATATTATCAGTAAAGACGAAAAAGAAATACGCGAAAGTAATTTCAATTCGAGGGCGAGAACAAAAAACTCAGAGCGTATGACCCATTAACTTACAGCTGTAGGTCATACGCAGAAAGGTAATGCGAAGCGAAGCAGAAAGGCTGAGTTATTCATCTTAATTATCATTACGCAGAAACGTACATCCATCCATCCACACAATCTTTTCCGTTATTTCATTCCTTGAATATTTTACCGTTAAAATACCTGTATATTATTAGGGCACTGCGAAATTTCTATACCAGATCTGGGCATATATTAGGGAACCTAAAAATATTTTCTGATAGCCTAAAGTCCAGAAACTTAGTTGCAAAACCGCGACCCTACAAGGAGTTTTACAATGTTCTTACGAATTTTGTGCTCCAAATTTTTTTAATTTGGTACCAATAGAAATATCCTCTGAAACAAACAAACACATGTCCTTAAGAAATTTAAAGAAATGGCTACGAAATCAATATTCAGTGGATTATGTTTTAAAATAGGAAATTTATATGATTCAATAATGTAATGATGAACACAAGAGGTATTCGTTTCGTTTTATATTCTTTTCTTTTTTATGAAAAATTGTAAGTATTGATATTTTAAAAAATTTGATATGTGCGATATTTGTATATAATTGTAATTTGTTATGTAAATTGTAAATATTGATATTTAAAAAAATTTTATATGTACGGAGTGCTCTCCTTAGGATTGACTATTTTTTTAAATTTTGAAGTTTGCCTGATGCTTATTTTTTTCCCGTTACCTCAACATAACATGTTATTGTTCATGAGGTATCCAAAATTCAAGCAATTTACTGTTTCCATTTGTTGTATAAGTGTCGTTATGGTGTATTTATTGTGTTGGTAAATTACTGAATTGAGAAACTAAAAAAAAGTGCAAGACGTTCTTGCCAGGAATTTTTATGCCTCATTCAGCACTGCATCCCTTCCCATTCGTGAGAAACATATTAACGTCGACATTATGACAGTGAATGGAGATTTTAAAATGGCAGAAAACTCGTAGGTAATGAGAGGGAACAGCACGCAATCAATCAAACAAGACGGAAGTGCACGTAAGCATGCTAACTGAATACTGGCGAGGATACCTGGAAACGGAACTTGATATACCTGCAGCGATACTTGGAAACCATTATTTGCTTCGCCACTAGGCTCGTACAGCGTTGCCCAATTGAATGAAAACACGTGCAAGAGTGTCACAAAAAACAGGAATTTTCATTTTCAGATGATCTCATCAATATCCTACGAACTCCAACATACTGCGGTATATCAGATCATGATAATAAAATAAGGGGAATAGATAGTAGAACAGACAGATTTAAAATTACGTTTTCCCCGCGATCGGCAAGACACCATAATGGCTGCGTTGAGACTTTGAAGGACAGCTAGGGACAGTTAGTTGACAGCTAGTGTGGCTGATCAATTCATATTCCCCCTAATGCAAGTTTCTAAATCGGCCGAGTAGTGCTATCACCATGTTTTCCATTTTCCCTGCATGACTCAGGTTTCACGTATATATAGTTACCTAATAGATTTTTAGTAGTTTCTATAGCACTTGTAGCATACCGATATTGTGTGAAGCATGTTTGTGAAAGTTTATTTCTTCACCGTAGTTCATTTTGGTGAATACTCACCTGCCAAACATCCTTGTGGTGGCATGCAAGGTAATAAGCTGATGTTGATGTAGATGAGAAATTCGACGCTCAGCTAGGCATATACACCAACGTACTGTCTTATGAGTATGCCTCGGAAGCGAGTTCCGGGGTTAGTAAGTCAGCTTCCGTGTATACATTTGTAAATATTGGAGTTCTTATGAAAAGAAAGCCGGACGAAAATCTAACTCACATAAACAGTTGGACAGCAATGGAGCTGAGTTACCTTCATTCTATTACGACAGCGATTTGCGGGAGGAAAATTAGAAAGCTCCACGGAGTTGTTTGTAAACCAGCTTCATTGTATGTATTTATAAATACACTGACTTGATTAGGAAAGAGATCCAAACGAACGTGTGCAACAAATACAGAGTTGGAGCCACACACAGCGCATCGAGAAACCGTGGCTTCATACGAAACGGGGTTGATATCAGAGTTAGATCGCGTACAGCGAAGAGGAGCTAGGTTTGTGAAACGATGCTACGATAAGTTGGCTAGTGTGTCTGGACTGTTAGAAGAATTAGGATGGGAATCGCTATCACAGCGTAGATTAAATTATAGGCTTAACCTCCTAAATAAATTAAGGAAAATCATTTCTCTGACGACGTAAAAAACATACTATTAACCCCCTCGTACTACGGCAGATTAGGTCGCGCCAATAAAATTAGAGAGCTAGATTTTAGAACCGATAGGTATAAAATGTCATTTTTTCCGCGTACCATTCGGGACCATAACAGCTGTGATCGTCGTCATGAATAGTTCGAATTGTGACAATAGGCAGACAGTAAATCTTTTTCTTTATATTCTCTACGTTCTTATTTATGCATGATGTAAATATTGATGTTCTTGACAAATTTTAAGCTATCCGGGACTAGCCACGGAGTTTCACTTTTACGGAGTCACCCGCAATGCACATGATTTTTTCTCTGTGGAAATTCGCACATTGATGTTCTTATTTATGCATGATATTTTGAATATGCAGTAGTAGTCCTTGTACCCCTTGCACGTTGGAAAGATTGACGATAGAATGTTTCTTCGTTAGCAGATTGTTAATTGGCGCGTCGCATGTGTGGTACGCTGGCTTCAACGTAGTTTCGATGTTCTACGGTATAATTCATGCATGCCTCGTGTGGAAGAACCCCCCTGCCACACACCCTTTGGGTGGCTTGCAGGGTATGACGTAGATGTAGATGAAAGGTGGCAATTTGCTCGAGGGAAATTAGAATATTATCTATTTCATCAACAGAATGGCTAAACCCCCGTCAGTATCTCAATCCTCACTACCTCATCCCGCAGGAAATCTCCGGCATGATTTGAATTTTTCATGATTGTACCTTGCAGTTCAATGTTTATGATTGGGGTATCTGATAATTACTCAATAATGATGGTCAACACAACAGCCGTAAGAATTCAATGACTTGGGAAGTACGCAAGAAGAAAATGGAGATAGTAACAAAGACAAAAGGAGGAGAATAGCGTCAGCTAAGGAAGCGTTTAGTAACGGAAGGGAACTGAGTACGGGGACCTTGGGTAAGGATGTGAAAATGAGGCTGGTGAAGAGCCTGATGGATAGCGTCACGTTGTATGGTGCAGAAATATGGATCCTCAGAAAAGAGGACGTGGATAGGCTGCCTACGTTTGAGATGTGGGCGTAGAGAAGGATGGAGTAGGTGAGGTGGACCACAATGAAGACTAACGACGAAGAGCTTGAGATGGTGGGAGAGAAAAGTAAACTTCTGAATGAAATTCGAGATCGGCAGAGTACGTGGCTGGAGGATGTAATAAGGGACGAGGGATTGCTCAAGACTGATAGAGGGAGGGATGCTGGGCAAGTGAAGATTGGAAAGAAAGAGAATAGGTTTCGTGGACGAGATTAAGAAGGGTAGATCGTACGCTGAGGTGAAAAAGGATATATCAGAGGGATATAGGCCCCTGAAAGTGCGGAAAACCGAGAGGAGATTCTCTTACAATCATAAAAACCTATCTTTACCGGCAGAATACTCAAAAAAACAATAATAATAATTTTTTTCCTCATAAAACATGCGATTACGGAAAATAACTACTTTAATTTCAGTATGTAGTATAAGGATAACATACTCTCCTGAGAGAAAAATATTCCTGTTTATAGGTTGTCCACTTTTTCCATACATACAATAGCATTGAAAACAAATATTGTATTTTTTTCAAAGAAATACCACAGATAGATAGGACCTCTAAAGTGTAGAAAACCGGTAGTAGTTGACAATGACTTTTAACAAAATCTATTTTTTAAGAGAAAGCTTACACAAATGAAGGTAAAAAAAACATTCGTGAGACCCTTAAACTGGAGTGGAATCGGAGAAGTTTCGGGAAGGCGTTGAGGACCGGTGAGGGGAGTATGAATGGAAGCAGAGAGAATCCTGCGGGGGCGTCGAGGACCCATAGGGTGGATGGGATATAGCGGAAGAGGCACGTTCGTCTTTTGTCTACGCCGAGCTGAAAAAGGAAGTATGGGGCCGGACGGAGCCGTGTAGTGAGGCCGGAAGTGATGTCACGCGACTACCGTGGGTCGAATCTCTGGGCGAGGATCAGGCTCCCGACGGGTGCATTTCCTGCTAATTTCACCGCCGTGCGAGAATACCATTCGCTTTCCGAATATTAAGATAAACCTTTTCCGAAAGGGATAAATTACACTTCGGGGAAAGGCGAAGACGGGACGAGACAGTGGAATTAGTTTCCCGGTACGGCTTAAACGTGTTAAGGCTGTTTTACATGACTTTCAGGTCAGCAGTGAAAGATTTATTGGAATCGGCGCGGAAAATTTGCACGAAACTTGTAACTTACGTCGAATTCAACTGCGGCCTGTGTTCACACGATGCTAATTTCTGCGTGTGCTGTGGCGCTGTCCGGGCATTGGCTTAAGGTTGTCGGGACGCGAATCGTGAGAAATAACTTTTATTTAATATCCTGCGTATAACTTGACATGTTAAACAGAAATTGATTTATAAGTGTTTATATGGATTCAAATTTTCAAAGTTTACAATTATTCTATATCTGTTGTTAAGGTACACGTAAAATTGAACTTATATTTAGTAAACTGCGTATTCGTATACGAATTGATTTTAAACTAAACGAAAATTTATTTATAAGTATTCAAATTGTTCACAGGTTAGACGTATTCTATGCGTGAAATAACATTGTTAAAAAACTATAAATTCACTCAATGGTCAAAATAATAAGACTATTAGTCGAAATTGCATGATTAAACTGATGGCAGCCCCACAACAGATGCTCCTTACGGGCAAACTAAATGCTCGTTTTAATGTTAATAACTTCCTCTTTTGTGAAGACAAATTTTTCGCAAGCAACGTAATTCATTTATTATTTATTTATACATATCTCATGTACTATTCCCATACAGTGGCGTGTATTTCCTTATTTTAGTTAACTGTGATGCCCAATTCTGCTTGAGTGCTAGCTACTCTCGAATTCTCTATCCAAAACTGATCTTCGTGGACATTCAGTGCCGAGGACTTGAACTGAGATAAAGCTTAATATTTCCTGCGATAACCTAAACCAATTTTCGGAGAAAACGTAGTCAAATATACTTCCCGGAGACAGATAAATCGAATTACTACCGGAATATATTTAACTTGGATTGAAATCTACAAGGCTGACTTCCTCTGCGTTTCGTGAAAGTATACTCCGGGATTTGGGACATATTTTGGGTTCGAATATTAAGCCGCACACAAGACCCTCGAGGAAGACCGAGGGACAAATAAACAGGTCAAATGAAACAGGGAATGAAACAGAAGAACTATGCAATAATTTTAGAATTAGCAGGAGACGGGATGGAATGGAATCCAGCCATTGAACAATCTTAGAATTTAATGATTAATGGCGTTGACACTAGTTTCAATTTTATCAATATCTTTTCTCAGAGAAATTCAAGATAAAAAAGTCTTTAAGCTGCGTATCCATAAGACAATTACTTGTTTTTCGAGCTATAAGGACGGTTTCAATTTAGTTTCACGATATCGCGCCCAAAGTATCATATTTTAAACTCAAACGATACGGTTCTATTAGGCCCAACATTTCTCGAGACGTATATCTTAATAAAAATGCTTCTAGAGCAGATCTTAATCTAATCTCAATATATTTCAAATTCAACAAACTTCCTTGCTTTGCGTATATCTGATTGATCGACTTACCGTATACCATGACCTGATGAGAAGTATTTTATGAACCGACAATAACTTAAAAGATCCATAAATCTGCTACATATCACAATTTATTGCCACGTCAAAAACTTTCTCTTATTTTATTCATGCATTCCGCCTCGCCTCATACCATCAATAATTCACATTTTCCGTTTCTTCCCTCAACCAACAGTATACATCACTATAGTAGAAACATTTTAATTCAAATTAACTAGCAATCAAATTTCTATGGGGCATCTTGTTCCATCTTCATACATCGTTAGTTTTGATGAAAGAGAGCATGTGGGCAAAGATGAAACGAGGAAATATGGTAGACTTTGCAGATATCGTTAAGTAAAATATGAACTGAAGTGGAGATATCGCAGCGTGGAGAAATTATTGAGAGGACGGAAATACTGCGGATTCCCGAAAAATGTTTTAGTATCCGGTTTACTAAGGATCCCGAAAGCCTACTGACATTCGGGATGCTCTACTTAGGATAATGATCCATTATTAGGCGGCATGGAGGCAGAGTGATTAGAGCATTCGGCTACTGAACAAGGAGTTCCAGGTTCCCACCCGGAGATGCCTCAGGACATTCTCGGCTAAACCTAGGATGGGTGACTTTCCGGGTACCAGACCTTCTGGGAAAAAAACACAGGCAGCGCAGAAAGAGGGACTGAGCCCAACCGAAAATGATTGGGGTTTATACTTCCAAGGGACAAAGAGTACTTGTGATACACTCCCAGCCATCAAACAAGCCTTAGGGGTCGTGCATAAACTACGTTAACGTTTTCAGTGATTTTTTTATCCCCTCCCCCTCTTCGTTGACAAACGTAGTATTTTTCCTAACCGCTCCCCCCCCCCCTCAACATGTAACATTGTCTCTACAAATGAAACTTTCAATTCAAAAATAAGTTCTCAATTACTAAGTGAGTTTAGTATTAGGGATAGATAGAAAGAACAAAATTAAGTGAGAATTTTTCTCCAAAAGCCGTAATTATGGCCAACACTCGTCAAAAGACCAGGAAAATATTTACTGTATTGGTTTAACGGAAACATTCGATCGGTTTCCCTTAAACCAACACAGTAAATAATTTCCTTATCTTTTGACGAGTGTTGGCAATAATTACGAGGCCGTAGAGTTCAAGTTTCCTTGATTTTAAGTTGAAATGAGACCTTTCTCATGATAAATTCTGCAGTATTGTCGACGCGATGTTGAGGAGTAAGAAACGTACACAGACGCATTGTAAATGCTACTTAACTTGGAGTGAACCCCCCCTTAAGTCCCCTCATAACCCGCCGTAGGTTTTTATGCAGCCCCCTCGCCCCGTAAGTTGGTAACGTAGTTTATGCACGACCCCTTAGTGCGGGAGACTAATTTCGATGTGAAAGTATAAATTGTTTTGACAAGACTTGGCGGGCAAATATCAAAGCCATAGCGTTATGTACGTCATGCACCCCATGTAGTGATTGACGGGACGTCTGCAGTAAAGCTTCACAAACGCGCGAAGGCAACTTTCAAGAGAACGACGCCTCTGAAAACATCACACGGCGACGAGGCGTCGAACAGGAAACCACGCCTACGCCTTAACTTGGGAATGAGGTCCCCATCAGATGCAAATGAACCAAGCCATTATGCCATTGGCATCGGTTCTCTTGTGCGTCGCGGGGAGGGATGTTGAAAAGGACGGTTGCCAGGGGGGGGAGGGAAGCACGTGGGAGCTTCCTCCTCGACCGATACGGTTAAATGCTGCTTTATAAAAAAATGCTTTATTATAAAGCGGCATTTGACCGCATCGGTTTAACACCATATTAAGGTTAGATAAGATATAGCCAGAGTCGCCAGAGCTTTGCTAGCTATGGGGGGGCATTAAGAACACAATTTGGCGCGTAATTCGTGCTGCGTTACGGAAAAAAGACGTTTCGATTTGGTCGACTTTGAATAGTTAAGCGTGAAATTAACAGCAGCGTCACAGCGTCTTTTTCCAGGCTTTTATGCCATAAAGAGATGAAAGCAAAATACTGCGTAGCCAATCCTCTAAAAGCTAAAACTGATTTCCTAAATCACAGAGAAGACATATGTCAAGCATTTTGATCGATTCATTAATGCGAAGGGAACCAAAAATATCGCATTACAATGAAAATAAACATAGAGGAAGAACTGCGGAACTTGAAAGAAGAAGGAATTGATAAATATGCGCTTTTACAATACGTCTCCGTATCCCTCTACGTCTGACACAATTTTAGTGGAATAATTGAGGAATTACGTGTACGCATTAATTGTGAATAAAGCGCGACCCTACGGCAAAGTACAACACATTCGCTACGTTTATCAATCGATCTCAGATCGATCTGAACTCGGATCGATCTAAAAATTCCATGCGAGTTGACCAGGTGTGTAAAAAAAGTGCAGAGTTGGAAATTTTCTGTGGAATTCCAAGTGAACGAAATTGCCCATTGGGGGTAGATTGCGATGTGCTGCGATATCATAAACGTCACTTACTGAACTCTTGTTACAAGTTGTTGCAACACACGCCTAGCATAATAACGATTATAAGTTGTTTCCCATGGCAACCAAAAGAATAACGAGGAGCGCCACAGACCCGCTGGTTCAAATCGATCTGAAATCTCAGACTGGCAGAGACAGCTACCCCTCTCGGCTCTCTCCACAGATCTATTCCACTAGCCCGTTGCGTTTACCATACCGAGTAATCCGACCAGATCGATTGGCAAACGTATTGTGATTGTTCCAATAAACATAATATGCCGAACTTTGATTTAATTTTACTGTTTAATATCGAAGGCTTTTGGCCTATGCAGTTTTTGATCACAGGAACAGAAATAAAAATGAAAATGTCTGTATCGGCCCTCCGGACTAAGTCCGTCGAGCCAAGGTCGATGAATTGCC
The DNA here is from genome assembly GCA_963169105.1 of Ceriagrion tenellum. Taxonomy (NCBI): domain Eukaryota; kingdom Metazoa; phylum Arthropoda; class Insecta; order Odonata; family Coenagrionidae; genus Ceriagrion; species Ceriagrion tenellum. The sequence continues at coordinate 52,817,821 of OY720644.1, read as the reverse complement.
CCCAAGCAATTACAGACGACCATTTACACATTTATTTTCGTAAATAGAACCAATGGAAACCGGGTAAATGGGAGAACATGGAACATTTCAAAAACTTACTATTAGAAGAACCGACAGCGGCATAACAGCTTTTTGCCACCAGAGTACTCACCTGTAATAAAAGAAAAGTGTGCCATTAGAAAAATAATTTACATTCAGGACGTGAACATAGTAAAAAATTGAAACAGCGACATAATTAAAGCCAGGGATTGAATTAAACAGACAATCATTTTGGAAGGGGAAATAATATAATAAGCAGTCTCTCGCACGAGAGTATATGAGTATTCCGTTGCACCAAAGAGAAAATATGTACGATGAACAAAATTATTAATAAATCACAATTCTCGGTCGGGTGAGATGGAGACTTACACCACCAATCACTCTTCGTTCTAAACAAATTAATTTTTGGAAGAGACTAATAGATAACCTCTAGTTTACATAAACAAAACACAATAAATTACGCATAAATAACGAAACTCTCAGCTAAATAACAATTTCACTGGAATTTTGTTTCATTATTTGGGACAGAGACTTGAAACTGAGGTCTAATACCCAATAAAGCATAGGATTATAGGGATAGTGCTATTGCAGGAGCATATAAAATGTGGAGAACAATTCAAACTCATAATTCGCATATTGAGGCAAATTTAAAAGGAGGTTTTATTAAATTAAATAAATTAACGTCCGATCCGATGGACGAGGTATTGTACTCAAGACGCTAACCTTATGACTCTTGAGAAATGGTGTGATTCCGCAGATAAATCTCCGGAAAGTCTTGAGCGACGTAAGACATAAGACGGCCAAAAACCATGCAATTATTTACCTTGCTTCTTCCAGCCCTTATTTTCCAGTGCTTCACCAATATGCCAGAAGAAAATGGGCATAGTAGCAAAGACATAAGGAGGAAATAGCGCTAGTTAAGGAAGTGTTTAGTAACAGGAGGGAGCTGATGATGGGGGCAGGCATTGGGTAAGTATGAGCAGATGAGGATGGTGAGGAGTTTGATAAGGAGCGTAGCATTGGATTGCGCCGAAACGTGGACTCTCACAAAGGAGGATGTGAATAGGCTTCAGGCATTCGAGATGTGGGTGTGGAGAAGGAGGGAGAAGGTGAGGTGAACGGAAAGGAATACGAGCGAGGAAGTGCTTGAGATGGAACGCGAGGGAAGTTAACTTCTGAATGAAATCAGAAGTAGGCAGAGCAGAAGGCTGGAGGAAGTAATAAGGGGCAAAAGGGGCTGCTCATGACTGCGATATAGGGAAGGATTTTGGGCAAGCGGGGAAGGGGAAGAACGAGAATAGGTTTAATTATGGGATTAGAATGGGATTAAGATGGGTAGATCGTATGCAGAGGTGTAAAAGGAAAAAACTAAAGACAGATAGGACCGTGAAAGTGTAGAAATTAACAAACAACTTTTACATGTGCTGCTCATTGTATATACAATTCCCTTCATAAGATGCTTCATCTACATCTGTATACTACCCAGCGAGCCGCCGTATGGGCATGTGGCAGGTGGTGTTAGGACACCAGCCGTGTAAAGATGTAAGTGATAATGCTTTGGTAGGTGAAATGGTGACGTGTATTATGGGAGGATATTTATTTTTTTATTGTGGCCGCTTATTGTGCGCGGAAAGAACGAGTTTTTGTACCTATCTGTTGGTGCAATGTATCTCTCTTATTTTATCGCTTCTGTCAGACCTAGAGATGTAGTGAGGCGTCATGATAACATTCTCTGTGTCGTTCTGAAACACAACAGTCCTAAATTTCTCAAGCAAGCTATGCCTAGCGTGTAGCCTCCGAGTCTCTAGGAGCTCCCGATGCTTCGTACCGAAGTGGAGTTCATTTTTAGTCTCTTTATTATAGCCGTATTCAACGGATACGGGCAAGAGCGACGGGTGGACAGGGTTAGAAGAGGAAAGGGATGACGTGAGTGTTGAACCAGAATATGGGATCCAAGGGCGAAACACAAATGGGAGGGATTTTTTTCGGTCCAGTGGAAGATGGGCCGTGGGTGGCCAAATCGCTGCACGCCCTGTGGCGGAGATGAAGAGGAAATGAGCGCATCAAATGAGTGCAAGGAAATGCCACGGACATATCTCCAAATATTACGCGAGAAGAATCACACGGATCGAAAAGTATGCCGCAGAAGATCACAGACTTATCGTGGAGAGCGACGTGCTTTTCGTCTCAGGCGAAGTAGAAAAAAAGTATATAAAAATTTTAATATGGGAGAATTACCAGCAGCAAATGAAAATCGGATGACAGATACGATACTTTACGAAAACTTCCCATCATTCCGAGGGTAAATATGGAATAAGGCGACCATTCATTTTAGTATTCTACCAGCTGATTGGTAGGTTTTTGGACAGTACTTATTCTACCGTCCTTCTTAGACCATAACGGCTACCAATGAGACTTTGAAGTACGTTAGTCAACAGGTAGCGTAGCTCATTAGTTGATCTGCTCCCTAATGCTTGTTTCTTAATCTGCCCCGCAGTATTAACATCACGTTTCGCATGATCCCTGCAAGGCTAAGACATCTCGATTATGTCGTTGCAAAGTATATTGATACAAATAGTTTCCGTAGCATTGGTAGCATACCTATAGTGCGATGCGTGTTGGTGAAAGTGAACCTTTTGACTAGTTTTTGCAGGTTCTTGATAATGCGCTATTAATCGTAGTTTCGTTAGCTTTATAATTTAAACAATAACTTTTAAGAGACCATAATGGCTGCGTTGAGACTTTGAAGTAGGTTAGTTGACAGGTAGTCCAGCTGATTAATTCATATGCCGCATATTAATTCAAAACCATGTTTCTAAATCTCCCGAATAACTAGTGTAACACCTAAATAAGAGCTAACGCCTTGTTTTGCATGTTCTCTGCATGACTCTTGCGTCACGTTTACATAGTTACATTATAGATTATTTTAGTAGTTTCTGTAGTATTTTTAGCACACCCATTATGAGGTGCCTGTTGGTGAAAGTTCACTGTTGTTCATGTTGGTGATAAGAGACCCCCTGTCAAACACCCTTGTGGTGGCTTTCCGGGTAATAAATAGATGTGGAAATACTTTCTGTAGCATTGGTAGCATACATATAATGTGATGTATGAAGGTGAAAAAGACCCTTTTGACGATATTTTGCTGGATCTTCTTCATGCAATAGTAATCGCAGTTTCGTTTACTTTATAATGGTACATTATGGTTTTTGTGATAACTCACCCCGGCCACACTCCCTTGAGGTGGCTTGAAGGGTATTATGTAGATGTAATTGTAGATGTTCTGAGACACATCTGGGCTATCCACAGATCTCACGCAGGCAACAATGCTTACGAAATGGCGCGAAAATACGAAAAAAATCTCTAAAATGGAGGCGTTTTCGTAGAAAAAAAATGATTTCGCTTACGTTCCATTTCGTGTCTCCAAAATGGCCGGCATATTCACCGAGTCCAGAGTGCTCTGCCAAGGACACACGAATAAGCGACATGTCAACCATCAAATATTACGCACACACTAACTCCAAGGAAACCACCATCGCCGCCAAAATAGCTGACATACACAAGATGGGGGCACTTTCCGGACCATGAGGTTCCTCCTCCTCCCAACCCCCCCCCCTACTCCGTCCCTCCCTCTCTTCCCTTTCTCTTCCTTTGTCTTTCGTCATTTTTGAAGGTCGCACGGGGATAATTTTCCTATAACGAGCTTCTACAGCACAGCCTCCTCACATAAAAACAACCTCCATTTTTCTCTGTCGGGACTAGCCACGTGAAAAAAGCTTTGAGTCGGCAAGGGAGGATTTTTCAGGGAAAAAAATTCACAATAAGTCACAATTTACTCATCCACATCTAAAAAGTACCGTGAATTGGCTTGAGTGACAATCATCTGGTGATGAATCATCATTTGAAGAGGGTTGGTAGGCGATGACAAACAAATAAGGTGCAGATATTCTATGTCAAAAGAGGTGGAACCACTGATGATTGAAGACAGGTGCTCATTCAGGTAGAACTTACCTAATTTCTACAATGATAAAAAGGCAGTAGACCAAATGGGACATGTAAGTACAATATTAAAAATTGTGTGAAAAGCGTAAAGCCCGGTTTACACGGGACAAGAGACTGTGTTCTTTTAAACCTCATGTTTTTCTCAATCTGGCGTGCAAAAATTAGATTGAATTAGAGCATGGGCTATCTGCCATCTCGGGTTCATGTATTCACGTGTTCTAGCAACTAACCGCTCTACACTACGCTATTTAAAATTCGCGATTGTACATCATCAGACTGAGCTACTACGCGTCCCGTGTAAGACGAGCTTTGGGTAGTGCGAGCGAGATAGTTCCCTAATCATAATAGAGACCATATTTGATATACGTTTTAATTTCCATATACGATACGTTTTAAATTCACCAGCAGTAAGACACACATTGCATTATTAATGGTTACATAATATTGATTTGCATGACAGAAATTGTAAGTAATCAAATGAAAATATCTAAATAAGTCTTTAACTTGACTCATTTTTTTCACGCGGTACGTTTGAAACTCCATCAAAACGGAAGGTTTATTGTGATCCCGAAGAATTCACTACAGTGACTATATGATTTATTTTCAGAAATAGTTTAGTAAACACACAAACTACACACTGTTGATTTGTTGACAAGATCTAAGTGTAGGAAATGCCTCCTTTTTAATATAAGGTCTCTCTGGAGTGCATACACGTACCATTTCCCATGTAAAAGAGCTGGTATTTTTTGGCAAATATCTCCGAAATGAATGCGGTAAGGGGTTAAATTTTTGATGTCAATAGAAGGGTGATATATTTTTATTTAAAATGAGACCAAATTCATTGATTTCTAGGTAAAGTAATATTTTGCTCATACTAACTTAAGGTGATCTGGCCTCATTGTCGCTCATTCCAGATTTTCTAAAAATTTGAAAATAGCATCTCTGAAGTGCGATTCAAAATCTGAGATTAAATGAAATATGGTTTCCATGCTAGTTTTTCTGTAGTTCAGACTGGAAATTGGAGATTTCTCACTTCACATCCGAAAAACGTCAATTTGAAGGAGGAATTAAATTCAATCTTTTAAGTAAAACAGAGTTTACGCAGTGAAAAGTCCAGGGAGATAGGATCAATATAAAACATAGGCATCTTGCCTCCAATGTTTTAAGATATTGGTGCGTTACTGCTGTAATTGAAGTCAAAATGCAGTATTTCATGCAAATGGCGCTGCATTCGGCTCCTATGATTGGACAAATGTGGTCATCAAAAGTATAATCATGGAATAATTTGCATATTTTGTACCATAAATTTGATTTTCAATAGTTAACCTATAACATCAACAAAAGCAGGATATTTTTAGTTGAATAAATAAAAAGGTATAACAGTATTTGTTTCGACTCACGTAGTCAAGCTGGAAATACCTCAAAAAATTGAAGTAGGCGAGAAGCGATTACCGTGGTGATCACGCTAATCTGTCGTGCGGCGTGGGTCAACGCACTGGTATGGGAGGGGAGAGTGCATACGAACGCACCGACTGCGTAGTAAGGCCACGCCCACACAGGCAGAACATCACCTACCCACTCCAAACATCTTTACCTTCTCCCACTCCCCACCTCAACCTCACGCAGATACACAAATGCGGGCACTCCATACATGCGGGCCGGGTGATATCTCCGCTGCCCACTTCTACGGCTCCTTTCCTGCTCGGTGAAGAACGAAAATACGCTCCTTGTAGGCCAACGACACGATGAAACCTTGACTGGCTGTATGCAGGGAAAACGAAATGTCTCAAGGATAACGACGATAATGAATAGGTTTAAGATATAAAGGAGCGATGCTATTTTTCTCTCGTGAGACGTAAATTGGGAGTACGACGCTAGCATATGGGACCCTTTAAGATATATAACGAATACAGCGGATAGCAGGTAAATTTGTAAAAAATTGTTACAATAAACATGGCAGTGTTAGTTGTTACTGAATTTTGGAAGGAACTAGGGTAAGAACCTCTATCTGATCGAAGGAAAAAATGTAGATTAAATCTTTTACAAGAATTTGATGTAGATTATTTTTTACCAGACGTTCCAAATATTTTGCTTTAAACAAGCTATTAAGGTGGAAGCGATCGCAGGCATTCAATAAAGGAAACAGACTGCAGAAACGATACATTTAAAATGCAATATTCCCCATGTACAATGAGGGACCATAATAGTTGCGATAGATCAGTTTTATGATACTTTTGACTCTTATTAGGTAGAGTATGTTTTTCACTAGCTAAATATATCTTAATATCATCATTAACATCCAACTAAGTCGTCCCCGGTGGCGGTGGGGTTAAGTCCTCGCCTGCTTACCCGAGGATCGCGGGTTCGAGTTCCGCCTGGGTTGAATATTATCTGCCCAGGACATAGATGTTTGTGCATATACTGGGTTGGGGGAAGAGGGGACAGTTCCGTCCCATCCAACCCAGGTTAAATAAAATATAAATAAAAATAAAATATTGTAAGTGTGATTCATGATGAACGTAATAAGATGGGAACAGCACGAAAAGCAGACTTGGTTATTGGGAAGGTAGGGTGTACGTAGACCAGAGGCGTTTGAGATTTGGGTGTGGAGAAGGATGTAGAGGGTGACTTGGGTGGCGAGAAGGACGAACGAGGAGGTTTTGGATATGGTTGGAGAGGAGAGGAAGCTCGTGGCGGAGGTTCGGAGGAGGCAGAAGAGATGGATGGAGGACGTTTTAAAAGCAGACGGAATGTTGAAGAGAGGGTAATAGAGGGAAGGACACTGGGGGTAGCGCGGCAGAGGAAGAAAGAGATAGGAATTCTGGATGAAATAAGAAGAGGGAGACGATATGAGAAATTAAAAGAAGAATATAATGGCGGATCAAGTAGAGGGGAGAAAGCAGAACAATATGCCAGAAATTAGGACACCAATAGATTACCATACTAATAATGTCCATTCATACGTGTACTCAAAGGCTTCAGGCTCAAATTTGGGAAGATTCAATACAAGATGACTGAAAACATCCTGTATTTCCGCTGGATTTATTTAGCTTGTTTGAGCCCAGTTCCAGAGCATATGCTTTATTTTAATGACCGTCTTGCTGTCCACCAAAGTTGCCTAGAAAATGTTGCGTTTGTGCTGGGACCGCGATCAACCACACCGAATAAAGTGGGCAGGAATACAAAGTGTTTTCATTCATCTCCTATCATACAACTTGATAGAACAAGCTATTAAGTTGTATGAAAGATGACGAAAACTCTTACAACGGAGTGAGGCTTTGTATGCGTCGAAGACTTGGTCATTGCGAAGTGAGGATGTAAGTACATTTGAGGCGTCTCCACACCCACATCTTAAATTTGGGTGTGGAGAAGGATGGAGAAGGTGAGCTGGGTGGCGAGAAGTACAAACGAGGAGGTACTGGATATGGTTGGAGAGGAGTGGAAACTAGTAGCTACGGTTCGGAGGAGGCAGAAGAGATGGATGGAGGACGTATTGAAAAGAGAAGGAATGTTGAAGAGAGGGTAATAGAGGGGAGAACATTAGGAGAAGCGCGGACGAGGAAGAAAGAGGATAGGAATTCTGGACGAAATAAGAAGAGGGAGACGATATGAGAAATTAAAAGAGGAATCAATTGGCGGATCACGTAGAAGAGGGAAAAGAAATCGGAACCATATGCCAGAAATTAGGACGTTAGAAGAAGTACTGTCCAAGAACCTACCAATCAGGTAGGTGGTTTAATACTGAAACGAATGAAAAGATGATAATCACGCCAATACCGTTGATATTATATTACAAGAAAAATTAATTTCAAATACTTTTCATTTAGTTCTTTCCGGATCGATATTACTTCTTATTTTGCGCAAACATGCGATAAAGATATCCCAAACACAACAATCTCACAAAACTGTATCATATTTTACCAAGGCCGTTTTCTTCCGCGGGTGCATTTTCTGCATCGCTTTCTATAGAAAATAGGACCTGATTCTCAATCCCTATGTGAGGATGGGAAATACTGTTCTGCGATAGCATGGCGATAACGTATTTTTTTATCAACAAAGCGCATCGAGTGCCCCACAAAGCAATGCAATGGGCGGTCGAGTCTGCTGCCGCGTTCGGAGAAAGTTCTGGCGAGAAAATAAGTTTATCGCCCGACGCCCGAAAAAGAAACAGCTAGTAGGGTACACGCTATCCGAAAAACATGAGATTTATTCCCGGCGGCTGTAACGAGGGCAGTCTCAGAATACACCGCTCAGCTGCAAGAATGACACATGCATTCACGTAGTATTCTCCGAAAAACCGTAATGGCGTGAGGCGAGTGGTATTGGGAGGACATAAAACGAATACGAAGCAAGAAATACCTAAGTAGGGAAAAAGATGATCAATACGAAATGAAAGAAAACAGAGGCGTGCTATACAAACGGAAAAAAATGATAACTTTTTCCTAGTGTTAACCTTTTTTATTGATTCAATTTATTTTTTATTAAATTATTCTACAAGAGAATGAGGAAGCCCTTTATTATAAGGCCGTTGCCTTTCATTCTTCAAAATTTGGCGATTTTGGGAACTTTAGATCGGGACTGTACATAAGTTTACGCCCATCTGCTACAGAAGAAAATTCCAATAGTATATGCGTACTAACTGTATCGATCTGAACATATTTTACGACGCTTTCATCTCATACAGCTGGTCCTATTCAGAGTAATACCTAATAGAAGTAAATAAAACGCTAGCGATGAACAGCTACGTGTTTCTGCTTTCCCAGTCCATCCCTACATCACCAACATCAAACCTTTCTTAAATCTCACTTATTCCCTTCACAATGCATACATTAAAGGTCAAGGGCGATGAATGATCACCCCGGTCTCCTTACACTCTTTTCTTTCTCCTGGTTTCTCCTCCACTTTCACCGCGTGCGATCACAGCTGCCCTCATATCCATATATAGAGCGTGCATCAATCTCCTGCCTTCCTGGTTCACTTAAATTTTAACTGAGCACGTTCCACCGCAAAATTCATAATGCGTCGTTCAAGACGAACAATTAGAAGTTGGTACAATTTTAACCCTGATTCAATTTTCACCCTCTATATTTACCTATTTCATTGACCGTAGTACAAAGATATGATTGGTAATCCAGAATGTTAGATCTTTTCACAAAGTGACGTTGAAACTTTGAAGTCGGTTAGTTGACACGTAGTATAGCTGATCAATTCATATGCACCACAATGCATGTTTCTAAATCTGTCGAGAAGTGTTATCGCCATGTTTTGCATATTCCCTGCATGACTCTTGTGTCACGCTTACATAGTTACATTATAGATTTTTCTGGAAGTTTCTGTGGCATTTGTAGCATACCCATAGTGAAGATTGGTGAAAGTAAATTTCTTCACAGCAATTCATGTTGATAATAAGTAACCCCCCGCCAAACACTCTCGCAGGGTATTAAGTAGATAAAGATGATGTTCCTCTTTCAAAATTGCGTTACTTTTCCAAGGACATGTGACTTCACGTCCTATATTTGATGGCATCAATAATAACTTACTTCTATAATTAATATTCAGGCGGGTATAACAAGATTACCTTTAAAGATGTGTATGTAGATGTCACCTGGATTTATGTTGACAATTTATGTTGACCAAGGTATGTCATTGAATATCATATACAATACAATTTGTGGTACTAGAAATAACTAATAAATAAACGGAAAAATAATGGTAGAATTTATCATTTACCATTTAGCATCGCTAAATCGCGGGAACATAAAACGCGATCTTAAACTATGCATAATTTTCTCTGTAGCACTCATGCATGTTTTTTCAATTACGATTTCCACCAAGGAAATGAAAACAAGCACTTAATGAATAACAATCATTGTACACGACGCTCCCTTTTTCTTTATCCATTCGAGTTGTTAGCATGGCAAGGAAATTGGAGCTTGAAGGTGGGAAACTTCCACGGGGAAACTAAAAGCGTTCGTTTTTGGAGCACGACTCCCGAGCGAAAAACTATTGAGGTCGAGGCAAAATTTCGATAAGACACGAGATAATTTCGAATAATTAACACTCTTTTTCAATGAAGAAAGAAAGTATATGTTTGGGAACAACAGAGGGCGGGAAAAATCAAAGCAAAAAGAATGATGATAAGAGAAAATATGTAAATTTGCAAAGAGAGGACTGAATTTTCCATTAGTTACTATCCGCTATCTCCGGATTTATTTGTTCTCAAATATTCCCCATATCCCAGTCCTCATCGGTTCCATCAAAAATTTTCACTACTGCAGTCTCCGAACCATCGAGGTAAACGGAGAGGGCGCTCGCAATTGTGGCCACTGACAAAAGCTGTAGCGAGCGCGAAGTCTGTCCGCCATCTTTGTCAACCCCGACTTTCCTTTCTACATCTACATACTGCCCTGCGAGCCGCCGCTAGGTGTATGGCAGAGGGTGTTAGGACACCAGTCGAGTAAAGATGTAGGAGATGAGGCTTTTGGAGGAGAAATGGTGACGTGTACTATGGGAGTGTATTTAGTAGAGCTCAGTTTTTACTGTGGTCGTTTACTGTGCGCGGAAAGAACGAGTTTTTGCACCTATCTCTTCGGCAATGTATCTGTATTATTTTATCTGTCAGACCTAGAGATGTAGTGAGAAGTCATGATAATATTCTGTGTGTCGCTCTGAAACACACTTTTTCTGAATTTCTCAAGCAAACTAAGCCTAGCGTGTAGCCTCCAAGTTTCTAGGGGATCCCACGTTAATTCCTCCCTTCAGTGCTTAAGGGGCTGACAAATTTTGCGATTGAACCATGTTTTCCATCGATAATTTACTAGAAATCAGCATGCATTTACTTCTGTACTCCGGATTCTCCGTACATATACCTATTTATAATTTGTTACAATTAATAAAAATGCTCATTCCCGGTGAAAACTTAAGTACAATCGAGTAGAATCCATTGCACTTAACAAAAATTAATGCTTCACGAGTAAAATTTCAAACAAATTATGGATATTCATCCCTTAACCTTACTTAAAGAATACAATTTTTTACTTTTCCACAGATTCTATTTTGGATGGTACGACGCGTTTCACCAACTTGCGGCATCATCAGGTACTTAGAATTCTTTAAGTATGGATACTATTACCTTCCACAAAGTCAAGCGTGAATCTGCAGAGTGTATTCTTCCTTTACATCGGCTATTTCCTCCCATAATGCCCCTGTATCATGATACCACTCAACAATACTATAAATTCCATAATTCAAAGCAATCTCCTTATTGTAGTAAGGAAGCATTTGTAGAGCGCAATTTTGTCTCCACCATAATATATGCTGGCTGGCTTGGTGATTCTTTCGAGTAAGATTTTCACTAAGCATTGCAGCATGTATGATTACTTAATCCAGCATTTCCACCTTTGATTTAAAATGCTTCTCGAGTCTTTGCAAGACGATCTCACGGGAATAAAACACGTCACTTCCGCCTTAGACACTGGTTTGAATCTAATACAGACGCTGCCTCGCAACCATGGCAACGAGGAATCCCATTCACGCCTCTGAGGCAACGAAGGTGAACGCTGGCGACATCTGCCGTGGAGAGCGTTCACTGCTATCATTGGAGCGCCAATTTCGAAACTCTTCCGGACATCAGGCAAGTTATTCAACCCACTTATACGGATTGAAATAAGACTGATAAAATCAAAATAACACATTATTACCAAAAAACAAAACTTATAAAACTTAATAGGTCAATTATTAGATAGATCAAGAAATTAAATATTGTTTATAATAAATAAATGATAAATAAAATAGTCACAATGTAATCATCTCCAAAAAAAATAATCGAGATCAAGGTCCTGAGAGAAACCAATCGAATGCAATTAAAATACAAAGAAATAATACAAAAAAATAGCTATTCCAGAGACAGAAGACACAAATGGGAAAAGACATCAAGAAAGTCAGCGTCGACGATTTCAATGAAAATCACCAGTTAAGCCAAGCAGCATGAGATACGGAAAAAATCATGATCCCAAAATCAATGGTTATTAGTGGACGATACAATTATATTAAAATAAAAATAAATCGACGAAAAATTTCAATAAGCACCATCACGCGATCATCTACGTCAGAGAGCCAATGGGAATTGGCAGTCAATAATTTTAAAAGCTCCTCTGTTTCGACATAAACGGCACATGCAGGTCATTGTTCTAAACATCACGGTGTACATCATAACATCTTCGTATAACATTGAATGGCAAGACTCTAAGCTAGGTTACACGGTCTTTGCTGGCATCACATTTTCAGTAACAAGTAATTTTTGAACGCAAAAATCCTCAAAAAATTAGTGTTGTTAAAAATAATTCCTTCACCTCTGCCCTTAGGACGAAGCTCGAGTCGAGCATGGAAACGTCGGCAAACGTGGAGCAACATCAGGAGACGATGTAGTACAACGAAATCGATAGCGGTCACATTAAAGTTTAATTGTGGAAAACTGCCAATTTTCTTTAGTTTAATTATGATATTCCACCAGATCACGTCAGAAACTACTCTTTTTATTCGTATCGAAATTGTCTCCATTATGACGCTCCAACTAACATAACCCAAATAGGTCACATGGGGTTAAATAAACCCCAACCATATTTTTATACAAAATGATTATAATGAAACGTATTTTGCATAATATTTTTGTGTTTTAATGCTAACTACTCCTTTCATTTTAATTATTCGCGGAAAATAAAGGCCTCAAATTTTTTTGACATTTTTTCAATCGTCATAAAAAAATATACTTTTTTGAGCGAAGAGTATGGAAATTTTTTATAGTAATGTATATTATTTTTGAAATAGATACTCAACGCTTATTGCTCAAAATCTATTCTGAAAAAAAAAAACAATTTTTCCGTGTAAAAACACGATTTTTAACTACCTTAATTTTAAAGATTAGTTTAACAATCCTTAAACAATTAATTTTGGTTGGGAAACTGTGACACCTTTTTCTGGAATCCTAAAACAATGCGTAAACAATTTTTAAAAAGATTTTTATTGCTTACTAGCGGAAGGTACCCGTGGAAATTCAACGGGTGTGAAAAACATTGAACTTATTTTATGGTATCTATAGCAATCGAAATGTATCGATACTTATCGCACCTAAAGTAATTATCATGTATTATATGGATTCTTTATTTTCAATTGATACGTTCCGGACCGATATTCACCATATATTCATATGAGGATCGGCTTCAACATTGTTATCGGTCGTTAAGGGGCAGCGTAACAAAAACGCTGAATTTATAGCAATTTTGTGATTGTTTTTTTTCAAAATTTAAAGTAAATCAGTTAGAAAACAAAAATCGATTGCAAGAATTGAGATTTTCATTAATTTTTCTTTCCAATGGTCTTTGTCGCGACTTTGTAAAACCATTATTTTTAACTAATAAATTCAGGTTTCACTTTGTGGAACCTCTCCATATCGGAAATAAAAAACTTTTGAGTAATGGTCCACTAATATTTTTTTTTTAGTAATATGTTGGAAGCCAGTAAGGCAGAGCAGGCAAAGTTGTATTTCAAACTTTTCATCACGTTAAATATATTTTTCAACAACAAATTCCCAATTCTGACCCCCCCCCTCCCCTCGCCGACCTCTCCCTACCTGCCCCTTACCCATTACACCATACTCCATCGGTTTTTCCTTCTCCTCCCCCTTCTCCTCCCCCGCCTTCCTCTGCACCTGATTTTGTACATATACCCATGTGGGATAATATTTGTACCTGAAGATGTCATTACGTGACGAAACCCGGATCGTAAACAATAAAAATATTAGTGGACCATTGCTTAAAATTTTTTGATTTACCATTATTTATAATTTAAATATGCAAAAGAATAAAGGCCTGCATGCCAGAAAAACGAACTTTACGTGTATCTCTAATGAAAACGCTTTTAATCGTCTGGAGTCGAACCGGAGACCATTAAGTAAACAAAAAGTAGCCATAAACCTTCTGAATGACATGATAGATAATGTTACAAGTTTCACGTCATTCCGTGCAGTGGTTTGGTGGTCATCAGTGACCGAACAATCACACTTTCATTTTTACAGATGAGAAAGGAAGAAAAGATTATTGAAGCAGTTTATCACTTTTTCGGTGCTGGGGTGAATATAAGGTAGTCCGAGCGAGATAGTTACCTAGTCATAATAGAGACCACATTCGAATTATACGTTTTAATTTCACCAGCTGTAGGACACATCAATTAAATATTGCATTATTAATGGAGCAATGATATAGTTTTATACGGCAGAAATTGCAAGTAATTAAATGAAAATATCTAAATAAGTCTTTAACTTGACTCTTTTTTTTGCGCGGTGCCTTTCAAACTCCTTCAAAACGGAAGGTTTTTTGTGATACCCAAGAACCTACTGCGGTGACAATATGATTAATTTTCCAAAGTAGTTGAGAATACATACAAACTATATGATGTTAGTTTTCTTATCACATCAAAGTGTTAGAAATACCTCATTTTGTAAATAATGTCTCTCTGGAGTGCATACACGTACCGTTTTCTATGTAAAAGGGCTGATATTATTTGGCAAATATCTTCGAAAGTAATGTGGTGAGGGGTGGAATTTTTGGTGTCATTGGATAGGTGAGATGTTTTTCTTGAAAATGAGACCAAATTCATTAATTTCTAAGTAAAATGACATTTCGCCCAAACTACCTTAACCCAGAGTGACCCTTAAACAATTATACTGAAGCGTGACCAATTAGGGTTAAGACAGAAACCTTCATTTTTAGAGGAGAGCAAACTTGATTTACCTGACTTGAGAGTGAGTTTCCTCCTCCAGGTCCCTCCCCATCCTTCCTTCCGTTTCTTGATCTTCCTCTCCTCCTCCACCTCCAATTCGTAATCAATCCCTCCACCGACACTCCCGTCATCCACGCCTCCGCACACTTCTCCGGCGTCTTCATCGTCCTCATCCTCCTCGCTAGTGTCGTTGTCCTCCGACCTCGGGACCGCGAGACAGCCGCTGTCACCCTCCGACGCCCCGTTCCTCATGCGACGGCTCTGACGCCGGGCCTGTTCCGCCACCGGCTTGCCGGCTGAGAGCGACGCTATCGTGTGCCGCATGGCTCTGCGACGGACCACTTTCAGATCTTCGCCCCGGCGACGACGCAGCTGGATGGGAGCTGTTGAGGCGGACCGCGCGAATTTTTCAGCACGTTGTCGCGGATAACGCGTGCGCATCGCGTGTGTCCTCAAATCTGTATAAAGGCCGCTTTGCACGGTACATTTTATTGTACAAACTAATGTATCATAGAATGAACGAGCAACTGAATGGAAATAGAGCAGGTTCGACTTCCCTTTAAGTACTTCAGACAATCATACAATTCACCGATTTACACGATACAGGTTTCCTCATGAAAGAGTGAATACATTCGTTTGAACAATAAAATGTACCGTGAAAATTGGCCTTAAAAAATTCCGTCCCATTTACGAGATTATCGCGTGATTTCAACGCAAAAATTGGGATTTCCGTGTGAAAAGAAAAATTGTTAAGTATTTACGGACACTTTTCTCAATCCGACCCAAGTTGCCACGGGTAACCGTCATTTACAAGATAAAACCTTATCCTGTTTCGCATTAGAAATGGTGGGATACCTGTCGGAGCATGGGTCGGTGAAATGAAAGGACATAGTTTAACACTAATTCAATTTTTCTTGTCACTCTTAACGAATGAAAAACCTTCACTGAGTAAAACCTGAGAAAATTAGCTGAGAACAAAAAAACGTTTTTTTTCAACGAATGCGTTCGCAGTGTTCTTTTTTGGATAGCTCTGAGTATTGTTTACGTTTTAATGAGTTAAAAAAATGTGTACCAGTGAGTGCAAGTATATTAAGGACAGCAAAAACCGATACAATATGTACGTAAAAACAACGACGTGGAGCGTGGGTGCTCTCTATGGATAGGAAACTTTGACCATTGGAAAGCAGGCCAAAAAAGATAAGGAGCTTTCGAAACTCAATGCAGGAGGAGAAGGCTAAATACCGAATGGACAATTTAATATGAAAGTAAGAAGAAAACAGATGAGTAGAAGAGTTGAATAACTTAAGGAAAACTCTGCAGAAAATCAGAACGAGATGTATTGGGGACACACTGAATCATAGCGAGTTGGTGAAGGAAAAATTCCCACAAGGAAGGCTATGGTATGCATATGGTATAATGATAGACCTAATAAAGGGGAAAGTATTGGAGAAAAACTACCAATTTGTAAATGATCTAGCATTACGTAGGGAACGAAGAAGGGCTGCACTCAACCAATCTCAGCATTGAACGACCAATGAACCTGAGTTGCTTATTTTTTGTGAACGCATATGTATTTATTAGATATTCCGCGAAACAAACTAGTACACTGGGTGAATTGTAGCTTAATTCGTAGTATCCGAAGCGCCAGGACTGAAATACAACGACTTATTCAGGCGTTGTCATGACCACTGCACAAGGCATGAATCATAGGTGTTTTATATGTATGAAGAACACTTATAGACTCGTAAAAACAGTTCTCTCAAAATAATGGCTGCGAATGCCTTCGAGAAAAATTCACATTTTACTTTGAAAGCATCTAGGTGATATTTAAACCTGGACCGGAAAATTAAAATCTGAGGACACATGCGAGGTGTGTAAATTTATCGCCATTTAGCGGCGGCTCCAGTAATTACTGCCAGATATTCTTTAATATTCGTGTCATACCCATAAAAAAAGCATGATCTAGCGGCTCATTTAAACCGCCGTAGATCGTGGCACGTCCACGACTGATATCTCTCGTTTCTCTTGAGAAGTTAAAAACTATACCACCATTAAAATCGATAAATTCTGCGAATGCATGGATTACGATAAAATGCTTTCGTTATTGGGCGTTCCACCAGTGGACAGGTAGTTTTTTGTAAATATAATTAATAAAAAATTAGCTGATACAAGATTTTGTACGGTATATAACATAACAAAGGATTATTTGGGCGAGTTTAATGGATTTTCTAAAATCCTTAAAGAAATATTAATGAAATAAATTTGATAAACGCGACCTCGGATGCATTAATAACGGGTAATATCTAAAGCTACATCTTCAGCACCGGAATAATAATCAGATAACTTAGTTTTAGACGATCAACATCTTTAGGAGTTCGCTATTTTAAAATAATTAAAAGGAAAAAACGCATATTGCTGTGCATCATGACTGTATCGGATACACAAATGTAGACTTGTCACAAGTGCATAATCAATAATTATGCCCCCAACAAACGACAAGCTTTTGAGACTAATAACAGTTCTAATAAACTGATCAATATCGTCATATTCGCTGTATTAAATCATCACTATCATGAATCGAAACAACGCATACAAAAAACCAAAACTTAACCGTTACGTGATTCAGAAAAGTACGCACAAACTAAGGGGATTGATGCACGAATAGGGAGATAGCGTGATATCAGGAAGCCAGACAAAAAGAATGCACACACAATAATTCACGGTCGACTCTCGTATCGGTACTAGAGTCATTTTGAAACTGCCATACATCTAGAGTTGGACGGTATAGATTGGCGACCAAGTACGAAGGTAAAGGAAGGTTATTTGGGCCAGAGAATTAAAATATTTATGATCAATTTGCTTCTAAAAAGAGGGCCGCCGTTTCACGTGGGAGAAGCGCTCGTAAAAGTTTGCGAGAAGCAAGCTAGGTGGTGGGACACTGCGGCGAATCGTTTCCCTTGGTAGTTGACTCGCTTGATACCAGGTAGCGTTCGCGTGGCAACCCAGGCGCGGCATTTAAAAAAAATACGACACCTGCTCCCGATTAGCACACAGGTTGTTCATCATCCAATCAGCAGCTATTCAGGTTGAATAATAAGCTAACGGAATTTTCGTAACTATCAAAGCTGCCTAAGAAGCCTTTAATTGATTATTTTGCGTTCGCGAGCATCTGATAGCAGTTCGAATCTATATGAGGACGTAGTTTTCCTTCGGTCGTCGCGGTGATTACGCGTGTTTCGTGCCAGGAAGCAATGAAATTACTTTTTTTTTTCAATTATCTTGCATTTCATATACCAAGTTTAAATTTACTTAAATAATCAAGCATTTATTAGCAGTTTAATGCCTCACTTAAATTTCCCAATTTGCTTAGTCTTATATGTTAGATTAAATTTTCAATTTACTAATATAAAATTACTCTTTCGCAATGATGTCTAACGGAGGAACAGAATGAAATTAAACTGTATGGGAAGGAAACTCACTTAGTTTTCTCAACTATTTGAAATCGCTTGCACTCTAGTTACGAGCTAAGCATTATTGTCTACCGGCACTATTTCGTCATTTTCTTGAGAACGGTTCTCAATCTGTACTGCCCAATCACGTGGGATTTTCTCGAGCAATGAAAATTAATCATTCCGCCTTAAGAAAGTCGAGCAGTTTTCTCTTTCTCAAAAGGGCGTCCGGAATGTTTTGTTTCGGACAGTCTTGGGAGTCTTCCGTGGGAAGTGGTGGAAGAGGATTTGTCCGCTTGCAACACGTGCTAAGGTTTCCGCCGGATATTACACAAAACGCACAGCCTAAATGTTATGTAGAGGAGCAAATGCGTCGCAATAGGAGGAATCTCAAACCGTGAACGCATGTTATAACTTTTTTCAAGTAACCAAGGGTCGTATGAACTTGGTAGTGGGACGCAAAGTTTTTCTTCAATCACAATAAAGACGTTCTTCCGTAAAATTATTTCAATTTCTTTTATTTTTCTTTTACGGTAGTCAAACTTAACGCATCTAATACGGAAGTCAAACTTAACGTATTTATTACAGGAAATCTACCAGTCTAATTGAACATTTTCCTACATTTTTACGTTATCATTTTCACCGGTAAATCTTGAAGTTACATAAACTAAAGGTAGGCATGAATGAATGAGAGAGATAGATTGTATTATTTACCTAATGTACATAAATAAAAGCCAATTTTTTGGCTGGGGGCGATGTTAATGATAAAAAAACGGCAGCACCGATGTAGGTGGCTTCTGAGTCAATTCTATCATGTAGCATTACATAATGTATAAGAAAAAAATCCTGGGATTTCCATTTTTCCTTATGCTACAGCTATTATCTGACGAAAGGAATTCGCATCAGTATGTACAGGAAAATGTTAATGTGACCAGAGCAAAATGAAAATGAAAGAGCGCAAAACATGAAAATATTAAAACGAATAATAAAGGTTTTTACTGCTGAACCGAGAATAAAAACACAGAACCACGGTCTCGTTTTTGTATCAGCTTGCTTCAATGAACTAGAATTTAATAAGGTACAGAAATCCGTCACAAACAGCTCATAAAAAGTTTTGAATTATTTTCAAGCATACCTGACTGAATTTTCAAGGGAAAGCAAAATCCTGGCCCGGAGAACTTCCTTGTTTAGACACAGCTAATAAATTCAGAATTAGTTAAGGAAAGGACGCAAGAGGAGCATGAAACCAATTTCCCAGAATGGAAAAAAAGTGACTCCGCAGAGATTTCGCAGGTCCTGGGAATTTGCGAAATACATTTTCCCAAAACATATTTTTTACCCACATCATTATGGAGCCCACTGAGAAACATCAGACGAGCGAAATTACAGCAGAAAACTTAGAACGCCGAGAGCAGCATTCATGGGTTTTTAACAAATAAAATTCGGCCATAATTTCACAGGAACTTCCCAAATTTGATATATATAATTGATTGCGCTGATGAGAAATGGACGATTCCTGAATGTGTCGCACCTCTTCAGATTAGAGCTACAAAGCAGATAAAAAGTAAAAAAAATTTGAAAAAGTTTGTAATCCATGCATTTCGCAGTATCCAGCGAAATTAATATCTATATTGATTCTTTTAATTAATGACTAAAGCGCAGAATACGCACGGTATCCGAGTAATCCTTCTCTCCAAAGTGTAACAATGCAGTGTGACTGATTCAAGCCCGTATTGTTTCATACAGAAAAGACTAGCCAGGGGCTTTGCAGGTCCATGACAAAAGAAATGCTCACATATAAACTGACTCCATGAAATAGCATATAAATACCTTTCAACAGCATTAATCCAGCGACAAAACTTTTCCAACCATATACACTGATAGGCACTGCTCATACGACAGTGAAACTTAGATGACGACTGACCACGTCACAAAACAGCTGGACTCACATGCAAGTGTATTCTTTCCTATAAACCATGAATTTAAGCCCGAGTTTCACGGCAGATACGACGGAGATTATTCGTATTCTTATTAAAAGAGTATGATGTAGTTCGATAAAAATAAGGTATCCTTAGATTAGCCTTTATAAAGATCAAAATGAAGTCCGTTCCACAACTAATCACAGTATGCTTGAATGCATATTCGGAATGTATTCAAAACACTGAAATCATTTCTCGACAGTTTTTTAGATTTGACTACCCCAACAATGGAAACTATTTTGGAGTGAAGAAGCAAATGAAAGAAAAAACATATTACTACAATGAATTCGACATGTTGACACACACTAACCTGACCGTTATAGGCAACAAACCGTGTCACTTCTGAGAAAAATGTAGTTGAAATTGAAAATATCGATTATTTAAACATTCAATTACGGTTTGGTTTTTAATGCTGATAACTAATTAGCTTTAGAAAATTAGTTCTTACTATTATAAATTTGCCAATATTCTCTCGGTGCTTTATAATTCACGCTGCATTACTCTCATTTGGAATGTATCAATTATCACTCACACCACATAGCGGTGAATACTTCAAATACATTCGTGCCTAGCAACACAAATCGAAAACTATGAATAATAAAACTACCACTGTTATCAGCAGGCAGAATCATGCGGCAATCAAATAAAAAAATTATATTCTCCATTTTTAACGGCCTTCGTCTCAGAAATAACGCAGTTTGCAGGTGAACGACGCTCAGATTCGTGACCAGCATATCAAATTAATACTTGAACGGCGGGTGATGTTGTATGGCATCAGCACGCTCCTCTGCACTGCCCTATTATTGATACTCACCATTCATTCCACGAATCAAACATTTAAAAAAGAGCTTTCTCCACGTTATTCTTATGATTGAACGGTAGTGTTTGATGGAGTTGATAAAATACAACTGCAACACTAACAAAATTAATCTATACGATTTTCGTGGTTTATTCCTGAATTATTCCATTAGTTTTTTCATACCAAATAGCGTCCATTGCAAGTTACCCTTTTCCAAAAAGAGTATTCCTGAGGTTAAAACAAATATCCATTACATTAATAATCTTCCAACTATTATAACCTTAAATTCGAAAACACTGAAGTTTCATCGCGTTCTCATGAGGTAGTTTGAGCGAGATAGTTCCCTAATCATAATCTAGTCGTTAAAATTTCACCAGCTGTATGAAGCATGAATTAAATGTTGCATTATTAATGGTGCAATTACAAAAATTTATGAGACCGAAATTTAAATGATAAAATAAAAACATCTATGTTAGTCTTAGGTTTGACTATTTTTCTATTCGGTGCTATCCTTCACAACGGAAGTTTTTTTTGTGATCCTGAAGATATTACGGCGGTGACATTATGATCCATTTAAAAAAAGTGCTGAGTAAACATAAAAAATACCCAAGGTTATTTTTTGTACAGATGTATGAAATTCGATGTTCCAAATTTTTTAAAAATAAGGTCTCTCTGAAGTGCATAGACGAAGTATTCTCCCATGTGAAAGGGTGGGTATTTTTTGTCAAAAATATCGGAAATTAGTCCGGTAACGGCGCTGACATTGTTGCATAGTTGGGAGGGTGAGATATTTTTCTTTAAAATGAGATCAATTCGTTGATTTCTAGGTGAAATGATAATTTACTCAAATTACCTTAAACCGCCAAGTACATACCCTTTAGGGAACGTACATTACAGAACGGATAACACTGGCCCAGAGGGGTGTGACAAGATAATTTTTTCACAAAACTTCAATGCAAGGAACACTGAAAGAATGGCGATACATTTTGTGAGCATTTAACCCATTTCATGATTTTTGAGTGGACTTCACACGACCTTGAGGTTTTTGTGACGCAATTTAAACCGGAATTAAATGCACAAGGCCGGAGCGAAATTCGGAGCCAAATCGCCTCGTACCTCAATGATATAAGGGCGTCCATTAGCCTCAAAAATGAGCTTTCCCCACGGATTTAAGACTAATATATCCCGCAAAAGGCAGAACTGCCCATATTTCCCCGATAATGACAGCAATTACAGTCCCTCTGGAGAGATTATAACTGAGCCGTGTTCTGAAGCAGGCCTTAACACTGGAACGACCGACACCTAACTACATTCTAAACGAACAAATGGGACGTAAAAGCTGGCTACTTTGCGTTATATAATCCTAATTAACGTTTTTAAATTTTCCGCAGAAAAACAATAGATATCTTCACTTGCGGACATTTTTTTAGAATAGGATATAGAAATTTGATGTTGACAGGAGCAGCAAGAAAATAAACTAAGAGCCATATAGTATAATGACTGGGAATTTAGGAGTCTTTGTTCATGCAAATAATATTCCCTGAAGCAACTTACCAAAATTTAGCGTGTTGCTGGAAATGGACGCCAGCTTGGGCTTAAGGTTAACAAACTGAGCGTAGATTTTTCAGTTCTCCTTAAGACCAAAAACTCTGAATGACATATGAAACGCTACATAGAAAACAAACAGCGCAATTTTTCCATACCTATAAATTGAAAAATCATTTTTAAATACATTTTTTCTGGGTCGCTCATTGAGAAATATTTATCGCTCTTTCATAAAATAAAATTTCGTTTTTAAGTTAGCTTTTTAACTTTTCGTCAGCAGTTCTACAACCGCTATCATTCAAGGAGATTAGGAAGGGAACAAAGAAGCCTTGAAAGAGATGAAGGCGGGATTGAAAGCAGGAGGGGGAGCTACCGAAGCCAGACAGAGTAGTTGACAACCCGTAAATGGTAGCCAGTAAGCCATGGGTCTGCAATCGGCGATGAGTGTTTCGGAACTAATTGAGGAATTAATTAAACTCGAAGAAGACAAAGGTACAAAGAGATTTGACAAAGATAAGGAGATTTTTCATAACCAGGGAGGCTGAACTGAGTATAGGGCAAACAATGTATGGAGGTTTGAAATATTATTATAAAATTGATTACTGAATAATATAAATGTAATTTTTAACTTAACACAGATAAATATAAAAAATTATATGTTCTCCGAAGTGAAATGTTTAAGCTCAATTAATGTAAACAAAACGTTATTCACCGCTAGCATTGCGCTATGTTTCAATCATATGTTCCAACAGTTAAAAGGAATTTAATATTTTGTTTCGCAACACATCGGCTAAGTTGATTTTTTTTAGTTTATGATGATATTTTCCGCTGCACTTATATGTATAAAAAGTTGAGAACGCCAAAACAGGAATATTATTTCTCAGGGGTGCCTATGTTCCCTTTACTACTACGTCCCCTAGCTACTCATGTTCTGTAACGGTAAGTTTTACAAGAATTTATTTATTATTATTATTTAAAAAAGAGCATCAAGAAGAGAAGTTGAAGCCTTTCACGTAGCTGGGGAGAGCTTTCACAGGAGGAAGTATTCAATAGTTAGGACATCATGCATAGATTTACATTAGAGAAAGGCCTCTTCTTTCTTGGGTTTATCATTCCTCGAGTAAAAGAAGCAAAGTACGACAGAAAACAAGGTTGAGTAACTGATGAGACATGTTTGTGATTGACATTGATAGGGGTCTGAGATGTAGCGTTAAAAATGAATGCTTTCGGGCACTTTCACGGAGAAAATTACAAATGAACGTGTGCTAAGAACAACTAGAGAGAGTAAGATGTAAGATCTGTGGCAAACGGACGAGAGAAACATATACGACACAAAATGGGAAAACAATGATCAAAAATAGTCTCAAACAAAAATAGTCTCACGAAAACAATGATGGAGGAAAAAATGAAAGGGAAGAATCATCAAACTTGACTAAGAATCACGGTAAAACGCGAAGAAAATTAAAAGGAGGAATATGAAGGAATTGAAT
Source organism: Ceriagrion tenellum (assembly GCA_963169105.1). Lineage (NCBI taxonomy): Eukaryota > Metazoa > Arthropoda > Insecta > Odonata > Coenagrionidae > Ceriagrion > Ceriagrion tenellum. Next base: position 52,793,745 of record OY720644.1, on the reverse strand, counting down.
AAAAATTGAAGCGGAAAGCAGCAGAAAATCTATATTAGAATAGACGACTGCTGATGACGAATCGCATTCGACGAACGATAAAAAAGTCAGATTAAAATGCTTCTCGAAAATCTTCGAGAAGCGCTGCGCTAAAGGTAGAGATTTGAACTTGAAATGGGGACACTCTTCATGTGTCCCCTTGGTCGTTCCAGTGTTAATCCAAGCCAGTCCTCTCAACAATGGGACGGGAATTCACGAGGTCACGTCGGATTCGGGTCAATAATGATGCCGATCGCGGCCTTATGAGAAAGGTGCCACGGAGGTCTCAAGAAGGGTTAAATCCGGCCACATCGCTGCCATCCGTATGAACAGTAGCCTCGGATCGTTACAAACCAATAGCCGCCTTCTAGAATGGCAAAAGACAGGGAGATATAGGAATGTCCTGTTAAATTTCTTTCAGTCGTTGCTTCCCATTGAGGTGGATGAAAAGGGCATTTCGTCATCAAACTGTAGCCTGACAATCAAAATAATAACAACCATGTTAGTTATCTCTGCTCTTTCCTTACTTTCTTTTGGATAGCACGACAGAATGGACAAATTAGCGGATGCAAAGCAGAGTATCCACCATCTGTTTGAACTTTAATGCAAGTAATTCTTGAAACATGTAGCGTCTACTTAGCGGTATGGATTCTACTCGATTTAGCCATATTTTTCACCGGGAATGTGGATTATTATTAACTCAAATAAATAAAGTACTTAATTTGAGGGTAATGCATATAAAAGAAGCCAATTCACGCTGATTTTTAGTAAGTTATCGAAAGAAAACATCGTAAAATCGCAAAATAGCGCGTCAGCCTGTAAACGTTAAGTGAAAAACGGGGTATACAAAGATGGCGGAAGGACCACGCCCACTTTACAGATTCTAGCATTGGACACAATAGCAAGCGCCCTCCACCTCAATGGTGGTACCCAGCGTTAAAAAGCTAAAATATACCAAAATATAAGAGTTAATTAAATATTTTCATCCTTATTAAAGACTTATAATTACTGAGCAGTGCTTGCGATAATAGCGATTCTGATAGGATACTAATTGGTAATTACTTGTTGAAAGATCTAAGTTTTTCGCATATTTGTGAGTGAACGTGCACTTGCATATGCAGGTTTCTCATGTGAAAACGAATACAAGATTTCAGTCGTGAACTTGATTATTTCAGTCAACTGTGGAACAACTATTTCCGCCATTAATACACCCTGAGAACCGAAAAGCGATAATGTTTGCTTGAAAAAAATTGAATTTGAAATGAAAATTCGACTATAGTTCCATATTCCTGTCACCGCTTGCGCCGCCATGATGGAGTCCAATTTGTAACTGCTATACTAGCGCCGCAGAAGCCTCCAGGGTGTTAATCTATAACTTTTTTTTTAGGTTGACTCAGACACGTCTCGAGATCGGATACTCGGATACCGTTCCTGCAAATACACCACCATTGACCGAGTGTTACACCATTACTCACAGGCGCCCTCGAAGGTTATTGTGGGCGTCGACGGCGGTTGATCTCCCGAGCCTGCCCTATCCCTCCACCCCACGTCCTGCCCCTCGTTCGCCCCCGCAGTGGTCATCCCGGCCGCCCCCGCAACCGCCGCCCCCGATGCGCCTCCTGCCCCCAACAGTCCCTCCTTGGCCCTCCACTCCCAAGTTCCCTCCACCAGTTCCTCCCCCACGTCCTCCTCCCCTCCTGGACCTTTGTCATTCTTCGTTCTCCGGCTGCTCTTCCTTCTCATTATGGACGCCCATACCCTCCTGTGTGCCATGGTGACTAAGAGGACGACACAGCAGCTGCAACAACTGATGCTCAAGGGCTCCGTCGCGTTGCGTAGTGGGGTTTGATTTCAGGCGTCGAATTGGTCTGCGAGCGATACTTTCAATCCATTAAGCGCGATTCCGAATCTCTCGATTGTTTACGCGCCAAGATTCCTTTTGTTTTCCCGCGAAATTCGTCCGAGAAGGTCGCTACGGGACTTCACCCACGATTTCTCGATTGTTTACGCGCCAAAACTTCTAAAGTGTTTCCCCGTGAAATTCGTCCAAGAAGTTCGCAGCGGGTCGTCACCAAAGCCTCAAATGCTGAAGGCGTAAACTCTATTACTCCACCAGCGCACACGTGCGATCGTTTGCGTTTCCGCGCCAAAACCTAAAGCATTTTCTTTTTCCCGCGCGGAGTGTTCTCGAAGAACTTGCTTGCGGGAATCGACATTTACAGCAAGACTTCGGACCAAAAGGCAACAATCGGAAGAAGACAGCTTCGCCGCACAGTCCCTCCCTCCCGGGGTAAAAAAAACCGGTGTGGTGGAAAAAAGGAAGAAAAAGGCACGAAACGAAGAATAAGTGAAATTCCCGACACGGCGATGTCCGCGGATCAAGAAGTGGAAGAGTCGAGAGAGAAAACCGCTCCAATTAAGGAATCGGCAAAGTCGCTCCGACGTTGCCGTGTCTTTCGCGAGGTCCCTCTTGGGAAGTGAATGTAACGGGAACTTTCGGTTGATTTCGTCTTTTTTTCTTGGCGAACCTCGATTTGTGAAACACACCCACGTCGAAAAAAAAATCTCTCCCCCTCTCTCAGTTCAGTCCTCTTTCGCCGCAGAGTTCGGCGATCTCTTCCTCCTCTGTCGGAAGCAGAGGTTCAAGACGCCGACCGAGAGAATCGGTATACTCATCTCCTTCGTCCAAGAAGGAGGCTAAAGGCGCCATCCGGAGCGATACTCGAGGAGCTGAAAGGTCTTCGGGGCGCCGACTCGAGCCAAGGCAACGGCAACGATACCTTCGCACAAGTCCGGCCCACGCCCAAGAAGCGTGATAAGCAAGTAGAGGGCCGTGTCCTTTCTTTTCCACTCCTTCGCTGCCCTCTTTCCCCAATGTGCACACACAATCACACACACACGCTACACAGGCTCTTGGACACAAAGCAGCCCCGCCCCCTCACGAAGCCTTCGCTCCGCTCCTCGCCGTGACCACAGTTCTCTTTTTATCTCAGCCTCTGTGGTTCTCTCTCTCGGACTGCAAGTGAACGGGAGATTACGTAAATGAAAGTGAGGTGAAAAAAGAAATGCGTTCGCCTCTTTATGGAAGGCAAACGGTCTTATAAAACGCACTCTTAAAGGTTAGAAGCGTGCTCCTTTCAGGTTTGTGGACGGCGTTAGATGCATTTCCTCTGAGACGTTCATAAGCATTGCGTGGGCTGACGAGTTACGGCGGATTAGATCATAAACACCAGGTCAAGGCATTGAACGGCAGTACGGGTACCACCGAAAAATGATATTGATGACCATTTTCCATAATACCAATACTTTTTAAACGGACTGTATCAATTTTTTTCAAAGAACCATGGAAAAAATACAATCCAATCAAGTTGATACGATCCAATGTGTGAATGTCACACAATTGGATTGTATCAACCTGATAACGTCAAGAAACACCTGTATTTCCATACAATTTTCCTCAAATATGCATTAACATGTGCTCAAAGGGCAATAAATGCGTAAAAACATGCAAAAATATACGATATTTTGCAGAAATGAAAAATTTGCAATTATTCACAAGAATAAATATTACTGCGTCCTAGGTTTTCTGGTCAGATGTAATGATGATGTAAAATCATCGAAACCTGGGTGGCAGAAAATTTATTTCTGTGGATAATTGCAAATTTTTCATTTCGGCGTCATTGATAAATTCCACTCAACATCGCAAAAACTTCGGATTTTATTCGATATTTTGTCATTGTCAAACGTAATTTTTACGATATACTGATTTTCGAAATGACTTATTTCAACAAACCAAATAATGGCAATAAACCCATGATAGTTTTAGTTACACGTACAAAACGTTAGCGATCAGAGTAATAATGCGTTTGTTACTCGTATAGAGATCTAATTTGTTTGTTTTAAACTCAATGATTCCATACTACCGCAAAAACATGGTCGTGTTAACAACGGTCTAATGTAGATTCACAGAGTATTCATTCGATGCTGTTCTTACTATAATAAAGAATTCTCCCTAGTCTGGCATAAAACGATTTCTCAAGGGGACTGCTCGCCTCGACCGAGAGCGCTTCCGTAAATGTCAACTTCCCATGAAACTTCGCCTCTACTTTGCTACTTAAGCTAATCTGTTAGTAGGGGTATCTAGAATTAAGCATTATTGTCATTCCTGAATGTTGAAATATTTTCATTTAAGCTTGTTTTATTTATGCTTGTGCCGGCAGCGAAAAAACTAAAATTCACCGCGAACCAGCTGCTCCTCGTGCATTAACGAGGTTGTCAGATACATTAACAAGCACCCTAGAGAATCTAAAACATTGGCAACACACATATAGTGTAGCACATGTTGGTTTGCATTTGCAAACGCAAAATAAGTCTAAACTTTACACCTTAAGTCGTCACTTCGTGCAAGTACCTATTTTATATTCCGATCCATATTGAAAATGAGTATTTTACATTTTCACAGTTATTTATTGTAATCGTACAACGCGTTTTGCAGCTTGCTGCACCTTCAGGTATAATTTTTTATCTTTTATTTATTGAATGTCACGATAGTAACCTAACTCTAAGAAGTTTGTAGAACAAACTTGCTCGATTGATAAATCAAGCAACATTTGCAACGAGCTACTTTTTCCGCACCCCTGCCCACTCCTTTCCGAAAAAATTTCCCTTCCCACGAGCCCCAAACCTATGTTCCACTGCCTTCCCGCTCAAAAATTAGTTTGTTTTCCAAACTCCCCCTCCTTAGCGTAAGGTTACCGTCGTAACATTCAGTAAATGAAAGATAAACAATAGTACCTGAAGATGCAGCGAGCTGCGAAACGCGTCGTACGTTTATATTAAATAACCGTGGAAATGTAGAATAGCTATTTTATACCTGGATTCGAATGCAAAATAAGCCTTTTTTCATTACCTTTTGATACCTATACTGTGGGTGAAGTTAACACAAAATCTTCAGATACAGCAAAATATCTTATAATTACCTTCACTTATAATATATCGTTGGGAACACACATACAAAACATAAGCGGCACAGGAGTAAAGAAACTAGGTTTTGATAAGCGTAGCATACGAAGGTCCTCCATTCAAAAGTAAAAAGAGAGATGCTACGTCGCTCTTATTAGGCCACACCTCGAATAGGCCGCGAGCATTTGGGACCCTGGTCATAAAGATTTGACAGTAAAAATTAATCAAATACAAAGAAAAGCAGCACGTTTCGTTTAAAAGTGCTACTAGCGAACATATGGTTTTTCGCAACTTTTAAAGGGATTAAGATGGGATCCCCTACAGAATCGGAGGCTACACGCTGGACTAAGCTTGCTTGATAAATTAAGAACTGGTGAGTTACAGAGCGACACGGAGAATATTATCATGACTCCTCACTACATCTCTAGGTCTTACAGAAGCGATAAAATAAGAGAGATACATTTCCGAACAGAGAGGCATGAAAACTCGTTCTTTTAGCGCACAATAAAAACAGAGCTCCCATAAATACTTTCCAATAAACTAAACTTTCGACAAAATTCCTAGGAAAAGGGGGAATTACTTTTTGCGATACCAACCCTCAGAGCATCCCCAAGGCATCGAGGGTGTTGAGCAGGGTGAGGCTGTATATAGCGCGCGCGGCTGACGATGTTGTCCATCCCGAAAACCGTGACCATTTTAGGCGCGCCAAGGATGACGGACGCACCGTAACCATCGCCGTGATAAGTGGAGAGCAATATCTCGACGGCCGTAATATTGGTATAAAATATCGACCGTAAAAAAAGGCGCGGTGTCATAAAGAAAGCTCGATAGTGGGCGTTGCTAAAGTGACGAACCTCAGCTCGCATGCAAAGAGTAGGTATATTTACGCTGCTTGCAGACTATCTCATCCAAAGCGTGAAAGTTACGCATTTTTATCCTAGCTGTTAAACTTGTTATTCCTGGTTCATACTTTGATTAAAAGGCAGGACTCTGAAACTGATGCCAGCATTTCCGTAAGAAAATATATTATATTCGCATAGGCATGAGGCTTACAATTTACATCACTTATTCCGCGTTATTTCTAACGACAACTACGTATATGTACTTATGATGGGTATCTTAGGTTCCGTAGATGATTGCGACAAATGAATACGCATTCTAATACAAATAAGGCACATTCCATCTCTTCGGATCTCATGGGAGGTGTAATCAATATAATTATTTTCAATCCGATATGAAGACTTAGGTACCACGAGAACATCCACTACGCAAATTGAAGTACAAAAAATAATGGCTGAGGTTTAACACAGCTTCCTCGCAGTTGTCTGAACGCATAAAAGGTAAACAGAAGTTTACCACTAATACGTTCAAAGCCCGGCCTTTGATATGTTCGAACTCAATCTAGATGTTAACAGCGACAAATGTGTTTTTATACGTACATATCAGCACTTCGTGGCATTACATGCATGGTACAACCAGTGTACATGAAATTTATTTTACAATATCCACGAAATTCACAGTAAAAGATAACTTACTGATAGCTCCCAGTCATGAAGAATGACTCCTTTACTGTGAATTCAAAATATTTGCTTCGGCGCACTGATGTAAAAATTGATGCCAACGTTCAAGTGAAAATGTTCAAGGCGGTAGGAGTCATTGAGTGCACATTTTCATAACGTTACAGGAACTTTGACAACATATCTTGGATCACACTTCACTTGAGGGCATCTGCTTCCACGGTCAAATAACTATAAATGTTGTCAAATAAATGATGCAAGAATTATATTTTGAACTTTTCGTTTCAATTAAAGCACAGTTATGACTTGAATTTACGGCGCGGGAGTAAGTGGGCGATTTTAACTTGCTACGATACCTCGATATTTTCTAGGCACCATTATAATAACGAGAAATGAATTATTTAGCGTTTAGGAGAAAATTTGCTCATGTATTCATTCCAACTATTTCCAAAAATACGTCAAGTGCCAGGTGGCAACGTATTAAAATGGCATCAAATGGCCCAGAAACCAAATCGGTAACAAGCAATTTTTGTTCACATCTATCTATACATAGGACTAACAAGTAAAACGGATGCGAAATTTCACGCAGATCTGTACTTAAACAAAAATCGCCCCAAACCACTTTAAGCACAGCTCCATTAGACTTGACTATCGGATCTTTCACTCGATTGCAAACATCTGGCGAGAACGATTCCGGCAATTGAAAGCAAAATTTGGGTTTAATAACCGACCCTCATTAACGCACATTAGTCACAACGATCGGTTTTACCGGGGTAATTTCGCCTTCGGAAACTTAAAAAGGGAGTAATTACAGTCGTCCTCCCCTCAGGGGAAGGATAAAGGCGGTGAAGGTGGTAAGGTAATAATAGCATTCCCCATCGTCAGAGGAAAACCGTGGCACTCTAAAAATTATGAAAGTAATCCGTCGAATGTTATATATATCTATACATCGTCGCCCGTAATCAGTCTCGTATTCCTTAAACGGAACGCCTCGTGGTTTTGAGAGCGACGGAGCGGTGATTGATTATAGACGTTCGATACCTTCTCTCAGATAGCGCGGCCGCACAAATTAGCCCTTTGTGAAATATGTACCCCTTTCATATCACATTTGTTTTCCTAACATGTGGCGCGTCCAGCCTCTTTCACCCTGCAGACAAAACATTTAACAGCCTACTATAGTGTACGCGGATAGGAACCAGTAGGTACATGTGAATCCCAGAGGAGTTCACTCACCTCAATGCTCCTCATATTGACCTCAATTATTTAAGTAATAGTCGCCAAACTTAGCAAAGTTTACAGCAACTTGATAAACCTTAATAAACTCACAGTTAGGATCCTCCAATTGATAAGTTGACTATACGGGTGTGTACGTTTTCCTGTGTCTATGCATAACAACAATCACCATTGTAATACAAACATAAATTAAATTTATGAACACAGCTGTTGTAATATGTAAAATGTAGGCATCTTTTATGAGTGAGGACATGAGTATTGGTACAAAATTTCATTAAGGTTCGAGTCCAACCTGATTGATGAAGGAATATATATGGTGGGTATTTGGTATGAAAGTGAATACTTAGTAAGTCGAGTAGTTTACTTATCTGGGTATTATTTTGGAGGAGAAAGGGTTTAGCGGTAGGGAAATAAGATGTACAATAGCCATGGCTAAAGAAGTAATTTCAAAGAAGATGGAATTGATGAGAGAGGAGTCTGAGTAGAGGCGTTAAGGAATGGCTGGCGAAAACTCTAATATGAAGCCTGGCGCTGTATGGGGCGGAAACCAATTCATTGCGAAGGGAGGATGGAGCATTGATGAGGGGGGGTCTGGGTGGAGATGTAAAGAATAGGCTAGTGACAACTTTAACCTGGAGCGTGGCGTTGTATGGGTCGGAGAAGTGGTCACTGCGAAGCATATCCGTACACTCCGGGCGTTTGATGTGGGTTTGAAGAAGGATGGAGAAGGTGAGATGGGCGGCGAGAAGGGCAAACGAGGAGGTATTGGATATGGTTGAAGAGGAGATGAAGCAAGTGGCGGAATTTTGGAGGAGGCAGAGGAGATGGAAGGAGGATGTTTTGAAAGGAGAGGGAATTCAGAAGAGGGTAATTAGATGGGAGAACAATATGGAAGCGAGGACGAGGAAGGAAGAGGATAGGAATTCTAAACGAAATAAGAAGTGGGAGACGATATGAGGAACTCAAAAGGGATCTAATGGCGGATCACGAAGAGGAGGGAAAACAGAAGGAAATCCCAGAAACTTGGACGTTAGAGTACTCTCAAAAACCCACCAATCAGCAGGTAGAACACTCAAATAAAAATCGAGTCGCAGTACGTGGGACGCCTGGGAATCTCTAGAGGAGTTATAACTTACAATTTCCAATTTACTTTTGCAACGGCTGCATAATTCCCGGCCATAATCTTTAGGAAAACGCACCAAAAGGAAGAAGTAACGACCACAGATCTGAGGAAGGAAGCTATGATTTGAAATTCATTGGGTCAAGGGCGATGTAAAATATATGGACGACATTCATGCTCACAGAGATAGAGTTGCTAAGGAAACCCTAGGATTAAATTTCGTAAAATATTCCGTACCAGCGGCGCAGAAGAGAATGGAGCCTCCATGAATAGCCAGGATGCCCCCTCGAAAACAGCACATGAAATATCGCTTGGACATTATCTATCGGATATCATTTTAACGAGCAAACTCCGCAGATAAATTTTAATTCATCGCATACCGCACTAGTAGTATGTACTACCAGCAGTTTCAGCTTCCTTCGCCAAAATCGCTCATAATGCGTTTTATCTGTCTTTTGCCCCGAGGTCCCTTTCCTGCCTGGATAGTGGCCAGCCTATGGAGAATAGTTTAGAGGTAAAGGGGTCCAAGAAGTCCCTTGTATTTTAGGGAAAGAATTTGATTTTCTAGAGATGATCAATAAAATGATTTGCAATGCTTTCATACAATTACGTATGATGGGATAATACAAACCGATTATTTAAAATTTTAAAGAAAATGTTATCCTAAGATCTCTTAAAAAAGAACAGCTTAAAAATTACTTCAACGCTTTCTCGGTAACCGATCACACCCTGACGAAATAGATCGGACATTCATTCTATTGAGTATTCTACCAGCTGACTGGTAACTTTCTGAACAGTTTTTATCCTACTGGCACATCGTAGATCAAACATACCACAGTTAAAAATCCGTAAAGATCTTAAAAAGTAGCTAAAAAAATAATTTTTTTTTCGCCTTGATGGATTACTGCATCACCTTTAGAGATTTTTGAGGAGGTTAAAATGCAGTTTGTGGCATTTCCTACGAGGTTACAGTAACCAGTCTCTTTGGAGATTAAATACCACCATCGGAATGCATAATTTCCTCTCTAGAATGACATTTTACTTTCAAGAACGTAAATTTATATCAAATGCACTATGTCGGAAATGGTCGTAACGTCCGGTGTAGGGTCGAATGAAACATGTCCAGTGGCTCTTAAATGCGTTAATGTTGCACGAAAATATCCTCGTTTACCATTAATTTCGGAGGACGAGCCGTTTGAATTGACTTATTGATGTGGCAATACCAAAGGTCAAGGGGTTTGTCCGCGTCCCAGCGTGGATGTGACGTTGTGACATCAAAATTTTAATTGGTCGCCGCTTATGGTGCCGCACTACAGCTGCGGCCACAGCTTCTGAACTTCTGACCATTCCAAAAATCGACTATAAGCAATGACCGCAGAGCAGTAATGATGTATACTTTTTATTCTGAAAGAAAGAAGTGTCACTTAAATTTATCCACACTTTATATTTCACCAACCAAGGTTTCAAGGTGTAATTGTCATTATTTTCGTCATGAAAATGCCGGATAGCCGCTAAAATCTGCGTTTTTTTAAAACAGGAACGTATGAATAAATACGTGTGGTAATGTTCACTTTTCATATAAAAGTGAAGGTATTCCTCAAAGCTATTACTGAGACTATTTGTTTTACTGTATACTATTGATACTTGACTAACTTGCCGATGTGATATCGAAGAACTGAAGGCTCGCACAGTCCTTCGTGTAAGGAGGAATAGCGTAAGTGATACTTCTTTATTTCACCTATAGTATTTAGAAATAAGTACTGATTTAGGGAACCCCTCCTTTCTAAGCGTTTAAGGATTAATCCGCTGTTAATTGGAGACGAGGAAATGTCGACAATTTTTACCAGAGGATGGTATTATTGCGGGGGCGATGAAAGTATAATATAGGCTTATTTGAGGAATTAATGAAGTCCTTAGCCCACGACGAAAACATAACATACTGCGAATTTTAGCAGTTTATAAATCAAACTTATTTGTCAATTATAAACGAATGCATTCCTTTCCAGAATTCAGCACATTCTGGATTTTAATGAATTTTGTCGCATTATTAACACTTAGAAAAAACAATCTTTCGATTGATTGGTTCAGTATAGCCGAATTTTAAATTTGGCTTCAAATTTTTACGCTTGCGTTTAATTTTATATTCACTCCTGAAAAAAAATGCGATCAAACGTCCAGAAATTGCAAGGTTCGCTTTGAATATGGCTAGTCTCCTTTGATGTGGTTTTTGGTGGTGTTTTGGGCAAAAATATTCAGTTATAAAAACTATTGCTTGTATTTCGTAGTTTGCCGAATTACCTAGAGTAGAGAGTTCGATTCTATTGAGCAATACCTCGCCGAGTTTGCGGTATATCGATCCCAAATTTAACACGGAGACTTCTTGTTATATAAAATAATTTTATCCACAGTTTAATTAATTTCTTCGATAAAATAATATAACTAAGAAGGACCTTAAGAGAGATTGGTAGGGCATCATTGTGTACTCTACCACCTGATTGGTAGGTTTGTGGTCAGAACTTTCCCTGACTTCTACAGGTCTGTGACGATTTTTCAATTTCCTGAGCCTAACTTACTCGCCATATGATTTCTCATCAGTTTTGTACACGTTCCGCTTATCCACATGTCGTCCAAAATCTCTATTATCTTCTACGCTTTTCAGATTTACCTCCTCTCTCACCCAAACTAGGGAAGAAAGGAAGTTGGTGGCAGAGATTCGGAGAAGGCAGAGAAGTTGGATGGAACAGAATGCGATGAGGGGCGGAGGGATGTTGGAAGTCGTGATAGAAGGGAGTACATTGCGTAAGCGGAGGAGAAGAAAGAGAATAAGTATTATGGAAGGGATGAAGAAGGGTAAGACGTTAGCCGTGGTGAGCAATGAAAAACTTCCCAGTGTACCCCTTAAGTATTCATAAAATACATCTATTAATTTGTCTTGTTGCAGGATATTCCATTCGTTATTTGTATCAAAATATAGCACATTTTGATTTAACCATTGCGAATGGAGGATGTACGCAGACTCGGGGCCTTTGAGACGTGGATGTGGATACGGATGGAGAGGGTGAGCTGGATGGCGAGAAGGACGAACGAGGAGGTACTGGATATGGTTGGAGAGGATAGGAAGTTAATGGCGGAGGATCAGAGGAGGCAGAAGAGATGGTTGGAGGGCGTTTTGAAAAGAAAGGGAACGTTGAAGATAGAAATAGAGGAGAGAACAATGGGAAAGTTAGGAAGAGGATAGGAATTCTACACAAAATAAAAAGCGGGATACGATATGGGGAATGCAAGAAGCGGGAATATAATGACGGGCCATCCATAGGAGTGAAAACGGAAGGGTATGCCAGAAATTACGACGTTAGGATAAGTAGGTACCTACTGTCCAAAAACCTACCAACCGGCTAATATAATACTCAAATATATAGTAAAGTTTAAAAGATAAATGTTACGGCATCAACCCAAAGCACTCTTTCAGTGTTGAATGTGCTGTGGTGAAGGTCAACTCGTTTGATTCAAAGTAAATAATCTAAAAAAAAACTTTTTCCCAGAAATTCTGAGGAGGACATGGAAAAATATACCCTATTCTGTAAAAATATCTGAGCCAACCTTCACCGATATATAATATTTAGTTTTAATTATTATAAAAATGGCATTTATATACCTCGAGGAGTGCGACTTGGGTGAATTGGCCTAAATATCTTTTGCAATTCCAATAAAAGACGACTGTTAAGTAATTATGGCAGCTGAAAGGATGGCACGATTGTGTATGTGGTGGACACGAATGTAAGGAGGACGACGGAAAAGATTTCACTGTAGGAAAGAAGGAAAAATGTACGTGTCCTTATCTCTTATTATTACAGTCGTAATCATCGCCTTACTACGTAGGTAGAGGATTGTTTTATTCGCAATCTAGTCGGGAGGATTTTTCATCGGGATTCCGTGACGTAAGTCCAGGATCGTTTTATTTGTTCGCCTCTCGTGAAGAAGTTTCCGTTCGAATTAATTCATCCGACCGATTTTCTCCCCCTTTTGATTTATTTTTATTTCAAAAACTCCACTCGACCTTTGCCTGGCGATCGAATGCTCAGCTCTTCGGATTCCTCTATCGCACTGGATCGCTCACACTTGACTGAGCTCGCCCGGGCTCCAGCACTCGACAGTGTTCTCCAGCTTCCGCGGAGACCTCACGGTTGACCTCTTTCTGGCTAGAGAAAATCACATACACACTCCCACACCACTTGCTATTAGCGCCTTTCGGAGCCGTTTCCAGATCTACCGGGGCCGACTTTTTTACATAGATAGCCATTGGAATGCTGTGGAACTGCACCGGATCGTGAGTCGGTGAAAGAAATGTTTTTATGAGTTTTTTTTATTCCAATCGAGCTATTTTATTATCATTTATTCCCGGCTCTCGAGCAATTTTGTTTTCCATTGCGCCGTGCGATTGTCGGCGTTACCAAGTCGACGGCAAAGTTCGTTCGATGTATTTGGGTAGAGCCGCACTTATCGATTGGGAATTCCTTTCCAGTTAAGGGCCACTCTAGAGAGTCGATGTAAATTGGAAACATTATGGGGGGGAAACATGGCCCAATTTTCCAGAATTGCCCCGCGATCGTTATTTTCATGCTGCTTCGAGCACATTCCCTGCCCCGTTAAGAGCAGTCTTAACCCAGATAAAAATTATTTCATCAAGACAGCCTCTTAACTGGGCACATTTAAAAATATTAAATCAATCTCGATGAAATACAACAGTGATATGCTTCTCCAGCTATTCGTCTCGATCGATTTTGAGATCCTCATTTCTCACGATATCTAACTTTTTTTAAAATTCATATTTAGGTCTTCATATTGATTGTGACATATAAATATTTTTGCTTCTTCCCGATAATTTGTTTACAATTCATCCAGGGCGATGCATAACTCCTTTAAGAATCATTTTCTTAATCTCGCCAACCTCTTAATTGTATGATTTTGAAAAATCTTTGTTAACTTAAGGAAACGTAGACGTCTGACTCATATAATTTGTACAAATTCGATGTGGAGTTTTTCCTCTCTAAATCTTACATGTGTTGCTTTGTTGAGTTAAAATTTCTACTCATTATAATGGTTTTGCTTGAAATTTTTTGTCTCCTCAGTTACCAGTGGTGTAATACGCAGCTAATCTTATTTACTAAGTACCTTGTTTTATGAATTCCGGTGATGTGAGTAAATTAAATTTAATGAGAAGGTCGATATCGTTTGTAGTTATAGGACGGAGATAAAATGGTTTTTTAGGCATCATTCTGTAAATATCCAATATGGCTAATCCAGAAATATCCAACCGACTTTATCAAACGTAACTTACTTATTTAGATTATTCTATAACTCGGGTTTTTAATTTACTCTTTCGTAGTTTACTTTATTCCGAGAAATTTCATCCACTACACCGAGGATAGTTTTAAAAATGCACTAGTAATTCGACATTTCTCCTGTTGGAATGGGGGTTTTTGGAGAGTTCTTAACAATTCCTTAGACATCACTTAGATCTTATCCGCTGTACTGAGACTAGTATTTTTAATTAACTGATAATTTGACATTTTTCCTCCAGGTATATAGGTTGTAGACAGTCCTTCCCCGTAACTTACCCATTTTTTGGACATCTCGTCACTTTCCTGAACATTACTTGCTCGTTCCATAAGTTCTTAATCTCTCCTAAGTTCTTAATAACTTCTGTCTCTCCTTATGTCATAAACAATTACTATCCTCCTCCTTCCCCGCCCAAGCTTCTTTAGCGTTTCTACCACGATATGTAAAAAACATACTAAACACGTCCTTATTTCTCAATGCGTCCTCCAACCACCTTTCTACCTCCTCCGAATCAAAGCCATCAATTTTCTTCATAAGAATGAGAGTAAAGGCAATTTTCTGCATAGATAGGTTTTTCACCAATTCTAGGACATCTAAGTGGAAAATTGCCTATTCTCTCATTCTTATGATGAATTCTTTATACCACATCAAGACTGATACTTCTCTTTTTGTATCAATTTCCTTTCTTATACCATTACACAAAACACTTCCTCGTCTGTTTCCTCGGCCCCCCAAATCACACTTTCCATTTTTTATTAAAATCCCAATCTGAAATGTCTTGAGTCGACGCACATCCCGTCCCCGCTGTGACCATATTTTCGACCCATGCAGCTCAATGCTCTGTTTTAGATTATCCACCACTTTCCTTGACGTCTCTCCTCCGAGTGTTCATCGATGGATTGGAAGCATAGACCATCGGAAAAGCTGACAAGAACAGACTAGAAGCCTTCGAAATCTGGTGCTGGAGGAGGATGCTGAAGATAAAATGGACGGAAAAAATAAGAACTGATGAAGTGTACAGAAGAGTAGAAGAGGAAAGGACCACATGGAATACCAAAGAAAAAGGAAGAAATTGATAAATTGGACACACCCTGACACTCAATGGGCTTGTGAAGAACCTAATTGAAGGCAAAATAGAGGGAAAAGTTCCCAGAGGAAGACCCGGGAATAAGTTAATGGACCAAGAAAAGAGGAAAGTACGCGGGAAGAGATACCAGGCGGTAAGGGAACTAACATTAGATAGGGAAGGGTGGAGGGCTGCAGTCAACCAACCTTAGGATTGAACGACAAATGAAGACCAAAGGCTACTAACCCATTTCCTAGTCTTCAAAAATGCTTCCTTGGCTAAAATACACACTTATAAAAAAGAGAAAAAGAAAACTCTTTTAACATCGCAAATGCGGTGCGTATTACCATACTGTTTAAGCATTTTAAAAACTAACAGAAAAAGTAGTACATGAAAGTAATTTCACGGAGGCCATTCAGGTTTTGAATCGTATACATTCTGCTGGTTCCCCTGGGGAGTGTAGCAAAAAATCCAACCAGTTCAATTTGTGCAATAATTCTTTTCCACGCAACGCGCAAATTCAGATAGAAATAAGGAAATATGAATTTTTTCCACGCATTAATGGCGAACCAGTAGCGGGATAAAAACGAGAACGCATTGCGTCGCAAAGCATCGACTGTTTTTGTGATGGCTTCATTTTATTATGCTAATTTTATGGCGTATAAATGAGACTGAAATACTTAAAGGCAGGAACTAGGCCGGGGATAAAAATCGATTCTTCCGAGAATATGCACGACACTAGTTAGTATTATTATGCCGATGCCCTTTTTTAAATCTTCTTTCATAAAACAATCATTCTATAACTTTATCGGGGCTAAAAAGAAGAGCCGGAAAATTTGTATCGATAGAAAATAAACTCACTCCTCAATTCAGTCAGTTAGCAATATCAGAGAGCAATGTGTCAGTTAGCAATGAGTAGTTCGAAGAATTCATCCCAAACTGAAGATTACGATTGGCGGTTTTAAGATACGAGAAATAAGAAGAAAAATGGCGGAGTAGAGGAAGCGGCTTTGAAATGAAAGTATCCGATTATCTGGGATAAAATCTAAGAATACGACCAGGCAATATGATGCGAAACTCATATAAGATTGGATACCGCAGCATGGAGTTAGCGAAAAAAGTTTAGTCCCAACATAATCGATTACTTGAAGCAGGTATCAACAGAATGCTTCCGTTATCAGCAGTGTCAGTCTTATCTATTCAGCGACCCGGATTTCCTCCCCGACCTTTTCGTAGTACACATGACTCCCAAGAGCTAAGTGAAAGGTATTACAGTGATAGGAAATTGATAACCAGGTGTGAGAAGCGGGATTAAAATTGAGGTTATACATTCATACTTTTCACCCCCAGGCTACCTTTTTAGGACAGACGAAAGCGAGAAAATAAGATGAAGGACTTCACTCTTCCCCGGAGAATAGATCCAGCATACGATCTACCCTTCTTCATCCTGACGCCTTTTCTCTTTCTTCCCCTTCCCCACTTGCCCAACATCCTTCCCTCGATCACATTCTCGAGTAACCCTTCGCCCCTAATTTCACTTCCTATAGCCACCTGACCTGCCTATCGTGGATTTCATTTAGAAGTTTCCTTCCTTGTCCACCATACAGAGAACTTCCTTCATGTCCATCATACCTTCTCCATCCTTCTCCACACCCACATCTCAAACCGCCTGCGGCCTATTCTCGTCCTCTTTTGCGAGGGTCCACGTTTCTGCCCCATACAAGGATACGCTTCATATCAAGCTCTTCACCAGCCTCTTTTTCTCATCCTTGCCCAAGGTCCCCGTCATCAGCTCCCTTCTATAACTCAGAGCTTCCGTGGCACTATTCTCCATATCCATATTCCTTCGCTGCTAGGCCAATTTTCTTCAAGCCCTAGTAATTACGTCCTTAAGTTGCATGACATACGAAATCGACTGGGACAATTATAATCAAACAGAGAGGTGTAAAAAATCCTTCATCATATGCGCCCTATGCTACACTACCTTGAGGTAGCTTGCAGGAAATTACGTAGACGTATTATTTACAACAAAAACGGAGCGAGACGCTGAGAAATTCGTTTGAACACATTACAATTTTCGTTCTCACCCCACGAAAATTTCTCTTCCCTCCCAAATGCCTTCAACACTGCTCGTGACCCGTCTATTGGGTGCTAATCCCAACAAACACACCCTTTGTGACGATTCACAGAGTGGTGTGTGGATATACATTTACATTCCAGGCACTGAAACCAGCAGCTGAGCGTGATTCGTGGACAAGGAAGCAGATTAGCAAAGCCATAACTAATCGAGACAACTTTACGGAGACGAGTGCTGTGGTCACCACTGCCACAGTGCCAAATAAGAGAGAAAAAAGAAAGTGCCGACAGCGAGTTACAGCAAGCAAGCCTAGAGTCGAGAGACAGAGAGAGTTATGTAGCAACTGGGAGAAAGAATTCTTCCTCGTAGCGGATGACGTAATTGAGACTTGCGGCCCGTAGGAAATAAGCGGCGCGCAGATAGCAAGACAGGCGATGAGCCGCGAGCGTCGCTCACTATTTGAGCAGCCGTCGCGCTGGTACAGGATTTTCTCCCGACCAGTCCTCAACCATGGTCATTCATGCATGTCCAAGGAGAAACTGCCATTTTTCTATGAAAAGACAGCGCATATTCCCGATAAAAAGGTATTGCTTGTACGCCGCACTGATTTCAAATCTATGGCGGTCGAAAAGTGTCAATACCGTTATTTTATACGGCAAAAATCAAAGATTTTCTTCAATCAAATAAGACTAGAATTTTTAAATCCAATCACCGACCATAAATATAAAAATCTTAAAAAGTCAATTCATTTTATTGCAATGGCTTCACTGATAGAGCGTCTTAAACTTTGGTTTCTTCGACTTTTAGCATGGACAGTAGCAGAAGAATTTAATTGGCGCCTCATTCGCTCTTGGGTTCCAACTAGGATCGAAAAATTCGAGGCAATTTGCAGAGGAAGATTTTGGGAGATGAGATACGGAACTTTCTAAATGCCGGGGAAGGGGGGTGAAAGGTTGTTCATGGTAGGGGACTAATTTAGAAAATCTAAAAAATTGCAGCCAACACAAACGCTTCGATAAGTTGAATGACTCTTCATCGCCTGCCGTCCCGTTTCGACACTTCCAACAATGATACCTCAAAATATGATCTCAATAAAGCCAAAGGAATGGGAGCATTTAATGATTTGTTGAAGTCTTGCCTGCGAGTGCCTTGTACCTTTTTCGGGAAATAGTCCCATTCCCAGCCTCCCTCTCTTCCTCTTCGTCCTTTTCCTCCACCCTCCTCACTTCTACTACCCTCCTTGACGCGCATGCCTATGCCAGGACCTTTCGCGAGAGCCATACATAATACTATATATTGCATAATACTATTATTATAATTGCAGGGGGAGGAGCATATTTTAATGCAATAAAACCAGCTGTCATCCTTCAAAAAAGGTTTATCAGGGTGATAGTTAAAAAGAAGAGTTACGAATCTTCCTTTATGCTGCTAAAAATTTTAAAATTGCTCCCACTTAGGCATTTGTACGTGTATAATGTGCTTAGACTTTTCTTCTTGTGGTGTGGTGCAAAAATAGCGCTTTCAAATAGGCTACGGTTGTGAAACCTACGTACAGATCTGCAACCCTGGCGCCCAAATTGTCCTATTTTTGACGAAATATTTTATACACTGGGCCAAAAGCCTACAATTATATACCATCCACCAGCAAAAAAGCATCACACCTAACCTCATTTTTGAAAAATGTACGAACTTGGCTACTTAATTATCAAAATGTTGAAGTCATACTTTGCTAACGAATTATTTTTTAAATGTTGGTACATTTTTCATGTTAAATTACAATGTACGGTCATTTATATATTTACTTATTTGATGGTAACCCCAATACAGGTTCTCCTTCTAGGTTACCTACAGCTCCCAATTCTCTCCTTTGTATTATATATATATTGTTTGGGAGAAATAAAACATTATTATTATTATTGTATGTGTGAATATAGTTGACACTGCAGAAAAAAGGGCTCACATCCGCCAATGACCTTCGCCGGGAAATCTAATTCCGTCACAAAAGCAGGGTAAAAAAGAACAAATTGAAAAAATGTGGGAAATCACTCAGGTTTCAACGACGTTCCCGAAGTGGGATTTATCGAGCGACGAGATCGCAGTTCGACGGGAACTTGGCCGGAAGCCACTGACCTTCCCTAGCGGCCGTGTCCAATCACACGCGGGAATCGTCCCCCCCACCAACCCCTAACAGAAGCTAACACGTGTGAGAAGAGTACCATTACAGGGGGGACGGGCCATCGGCTGATCCCCTTCTCAATAGGAGACTTAGCGTGAGCGACATAAAGGCTCATCTGAATGGACCGATGAGGAGACGGACTTTCGACACTCCTTGTAAAAAAGATTCACAGCCTAGGGGGGAGTGTCAGAAGGAAGGAATCGTGCACATCGACGTAATTCTTCACTCGGTATTCTACCAATTGAATGATCGGTTTTTTTGGACACAATCTACGTTAACCACCTCATTTCTGGGTTATCTTTGAACGCTCACTCGCATGACAAAACACCATTACATCTCCATTGGAATCTACGACAGGGACAAGTGAGGGAAAGACTGACGAAGTGTCCGAAAGAATGAATTAATAGCTTTGTTAACGCTCTGAGGCAATCCATTATGGCGTGTATACACGATGCAAGTACACGAGCATTGACGTGGCTGGACAGATGCGTGAACAAATGCTTCATCTTAAGACAGAGGCTATTTTACTACCAATTCGAGCAATTTAGCGTGTTTTCCCGATGCAATTTCAATGGCGAAAAGTGTTCACGCAACTAAGCGCGCGGGTGCATGCATCACGCATCATGAAAACACGGCTTCAGGGCGGGTGAACAATAAATAAATGGCACATTCCGCTCAAACATTCGTAATACGGACATTTATGAATTATACAAATGAAAAATCTTGCAAAAGAATCGATAACTTTGCGAAAGTCCGTCATACTATGACACTTTGACGAAATGTCCACACAGCTCATTTCACGCATAACTTAATTTCCTATGATCTTGGTTGCGTTATGCAGGATTGCTCATACTTACTCATCAGTAACTTTGAGGAAGCGCTTCATACTATGACATTTTGACGAAGTGCCCACACAGCTTGTATCACGTATCATTTTATTTTCTAAGACCATGGCTTCGTTATGTGGTATTACTCATGGTGATATTACTTATACAGCGAAGGATAAGATACAATCGGCCACAGAAGCGAAAATTCCTCGACTAGGAGCCAGCCGAGTGGGGAAGAATGCACGGAATTACGAGCGAGATAGTTTTCCCCATCCATTCTATTGGACGAGGCGGAAATGAGACCCGTTCCCCTACTTCTGTTCCACTTAACCCCTTCGAGACCCAGAAATAGGGGGGAAGGAAGAAAGGCGAAGGAGAAATA
This sequence comes from Ceriagrion tenellum, assembly GCA_963169105.1. NCBI lineage: Eukaryota > Metazoa > Arthropoda > Insecta > Odonata > Coenagrionidae > Ceriagrion > Ceriagrion tenellum. Next base: position 52,773,027 of record OY720644.1, on the reverse strand, counting down.
AAGTCGACGACTGTGGGTCGGGAAGGAATTACGGCGAGAGAAGTCGTCGGGAGAATGAGAGACAGAGAGAGAGAGAGAGAAGCCTGACCCCCTGCGGCGGAAAGCGGAATGAAACGAGGGCGAGAGTGACAAAAGAGCATCGTCGCGGCGCATCTCTCCTTCGCGTCTGTGTGCGTCGACCGCCGCTCGTGCCTCCACATGAGAGACGGGCGGATCTGAACCGAGGGGGGGGATGAGAAAAAGAGGATATGATGGGGAAAGACGAGATGGGGGCGCGGCATGAGGAAAAAAGAATTACAAAAAAATATAAAAAAAGAGGGATGAAATAAGATCTAGGAAGGAGGGAGGCGGAGTCAACGTCCGCGAGACGCGAGCGTGCTTATGTGAGACGGTAAGTCACGCGTGCGGGGATCCTCGCACGCCCATCCGACTCTACTTCCGTGCGCTTTCAAACGACCTCGCGAACTGCGACGGGGGTAGCCGCGCCCGCTTCGAGTTCAGCAGACCAAGGGACTGCGCGTCGCGACGCCACGCGCCTAGAAACACCTAACTACGGGCACGAATACTCACGTGAGGTATAAATAAACAAAACTTTTTTTTTTAAGTATTCATACCGGTAAAAATCACAAGTTAACATAGATGCTTTATAATTTCAAAGCCGGAAATATGGAATGAATATAAATCTTTAGAAAACAAAAGCATTGAGATTCTCTTCGACAAAGAAAGCGAGGTTGGTAATAAAGGTGGAAGGACACAAATTAGGGCAACTAGAACAGTTTAATTACTTAGGAAGCACGCTAGAGGAAAACGGGCATAGTAGCAAAGACAATAATAATAATATATATTTATTGTTCAAGGACTTCATATCCTTTGGAATAAAGTACAGTTTATCAGAAGAAACTCCGTGGCAAAAATAATATTTATCAGGACACTACAGTTTACAAATACGAACATTCAATAAGCATATAGAACAGGTGTACCCAAAGATATGAACAACATACGGAAGAGAATATCGCTAGCTAAGGAGGCGTTTAGTAATAGAAGAGAGTTGATGACGGGGACAATGGGTAAGGATGTGAAGAAGAGGCTGGTGAAGAGCTTGATACGCAGCGTAGCGTTCTATGGTGCAGAAACGTGGACACTGAGAAAGGAAGACGAGAATTGGCTGCAGGCATTTGAGATGTGGGTGTGGAGAAGGATGGAGAAGGTGAGGTGGACGGAGAGAAAGTCTAACGAGGAAGTGCTTGAGATGGTGGGCGAGGATAGGAAAATTTTGAATGAAATCCGAGATAGGCAGGGTAGATGGCTGAAGGATGTAATAAAGGGTGATGGGTTGCTCAAGAATGTGTTAGAGGGAAGGATGTTGGGCAAGTTAGGCCCCTGAAAGTGTATGAAACTGGGAGGAGATTCTCTGACATTCAACAAAATCTACCTTAACCGATAGAATACTAAAAAAATAACGGCACAAGGTACATCTCTGCGAGCATACTCCGCGAGCCGCCGCATGGGCGTGTAACAGGGGTATTAGGGCGCCATTCGTGTAAGGATTTAAGGAATAAGGTTTTGGGCGGAGAAATTGCGACGTACATTATGGGAGTGTATTTAGTGGCGCTCAGTTTTTATTGTGGTCGCTTTTTGTGCGTGGAAAGTAATTGCGTGTTTTGTGCGAGTTTTTGAACCAATCTGTTCGGCAATGTATCTCTCCTATTTTATTGCTTATGTCTGACCTAGAGAGGTAGAGAGGCGTCATGATAATATTCTCCTAATTCGCTGCGAAACACACCATTTTTGAATTTCTCAAACAAGCTAACCTTAGCGTGCAGCCTCCGAGTCTCTAGGGGCTCCCATCTTAATCCCTCTAAAAGTTGTGAGACATTATTTGTTGGCTCGTAGCCGCTTTTAACAAAGTGTGCGTATTATCATTGTATTTTATTAATTTTTTGGTTATATCTTTAGGACCAGGGTCCAAAATGTTCGCGGCGTATTCAAGGTGTGACCTAACCAGAGCGAAGTAGCATCTCTCTTTTCCTTTTTAATCCGACGACCTTCCTATTATTCGCTTAACAAAACCTAGTTTCTTTAATGCTGTGCCGCATATGTTTGTTATGTGCGTTCTCCACGACATATCAGAAGTTAATTCCAAGATATTTTACTGTATCTGAAGATTATGTTTACTCTACCAACAGTGCAGGTACGGAATTTGTGTGATGACTTTCGCAGGAAGTGAACTGTGGTGCATTTACTGATATTTAATTCGAAACTCCAATCCTGGCACCACGAATGAACATTGTTATAGTCCGATTACAGAACTTCGAAGTCCGCGTCTAAGCATATTTCAAGATAGAGAACTGTATATTCGGCAAATAATCTCCTTCTAGCTCGAGAACTTAGGCCATTAATATAAATAATGAATAAAAGAGGGCCGATAACGCTTCCTTGAGGAACACCGGATGTGTTTGTGGGTTTTGTTGGACGTCAAACTAATGAAAATGTAGAGCAAATGCATTTGAATTTTTGACTGAAAGATGTTTTCTCTCGGAAAAGTTTGCAATTAGGTCCACAGTGTGGAACTGAGGTGTAAAAATGCGAAAATTTCCACCACCAAAATAAAAACTCGGTCCGCAAGACTCTCACCAACCCAGACTTCCACACCCAGAAGTAAAGTCTCAACAGTGGGAATTCGTATCACGAAACCAGCAGAGTTTCTATATTTACCCAAGGTGGATAAATCAGTGCATTCCGATTGTCACGGTGTTTCAGAAAAGAATACGAGGATCAGATTTCCGACAAAAACAAAGGATTCTCATGGAGAGATACTCTCTTTAGATGGCCCGCGGGTGACTCCATACGAGTGTTCCGGTATTTTCCCAGTGGTTTCAATCTCAGAACATGCACTTCTTTCTCCCATAAAGAACGGATTCTCAGAGGAAAATGAGAATCCACGTTACACTTTCTCGGGGATATCACCACTGTTTTTTTTAAATTCCCCAACTTTGGTAACAAAAGCTTGTATAGATGAGCGGCGATGCCTTTTCAGTTCGCTTGTACAAACAATGAGAGGATAGCTTTATTTTTAAGGAGCAAGTACTGATTCCCAGAATACGCCTTTCGCTTGATCATCGAGGAAAATTTCATCATTCATGCTTTGTTTATCTTATCTATAATTTAAGAGGATGTCCACCGTCTCGCGATGAGTAAAATCAGGAACACGATGTGAGTCATTCAATATCGCACCGCACGCTACTCCGATAGCGACAAAAACCGCGTGAACCGATAGGGAAATATCCACGAAGTGGTTACAAATGCTATGCTGTCATGTTATAGTTCTTTTATTCGTTATTATATGCCGAGGAACTACAGCTTAACACCCGTTGAAGTAAAAATAAGAAGTTCATGTTCTGTGTTTCATACAAATTACGCATGTGCAAAGTGAAAAGTATTAGATATGAGATGATAACTTTTTGGAATTAAAGTTTCACCTGGAGGATAATGCCCACAAGCATTTACGCATAAAGAAATCGCTCATCAAATATTTTTGTGAGAGACTTCCAATTCATTATAATGACTTGATACATTCTTAGAAAAGTAACAAAGGCATCATTCTTTTGATTTCAGGTAAGACTGTCCGACTCGCCGGCTTATAAAAGCCTCATTGTTGCGCCAGGAAATCGTGACGAATTCATAGGAGGCAAGAAGTTGCCGAAGGAAAACAAGGACGACTCGGAGTGCGTAAGAATTTAATTAGGGAGATAATGAATACGTACATGGCAGTAGTACACCTTGAATTAAACCACCACAACGTAGCAATTATCGACGATCAGGTAGCTGCAAAAACTAAGATACTGTAGCACGCTATAAATTTCTTTTAAAAATGACAATTAAACAAGAATGGTATTGTATTTCATGAACTGAGATAGAGACGGAAAAAAGCGGGGAATTTTCCCATGGCTACGCCCACTAGACAGAGTAATGGCTCTTCCCCCCTCCGTATTTTGGCCAGAATAAATATAATTTACACGGGTTAAGAAAAAGTATAGAAATACCGCGTGATTTTCCCTTATAAATTACAGTTTTACACACTGAAAAAAGGCTATCACCAAGATCTAACCACACGTATGCATTCCTTAACGGTCACGGAAATATTTTAGGCCAAATGCTTCGTCTGAGAACATCTATTGTAGTCTATAACAGGAAGCGGATGCATTTTTACATGCATCCATAACTATAACTCCATTCCATTTCGGACCAGGCACAGTCAAAAAAGTTTCACTCTTGGAGATTGACCAGTGATGCTAGCTCTGCTGCAATAGTATATTACATTATGTTGAGTAATTGCCTTGGCACAAAAAGAGAAGTGTCAGGCTTGATGAGGTGGAAAGAATTCATCATAAATAATGAGAGTAAGTCAATTATCCACTTAGATAAATTTTATTCGACCTGAGTTTCGATGTACTACATCATCATCAGGCCTGATGATTTATCTAAGAGGAAAATTGCCTTACTCTCCTTCTTTATAGTTACCTCAGTACTGTTTGCGATAAAATGGGAGTAGATAAGATTATCAACGATATGGTTGTCAAGAAGTGTGGAATGGATGGTCTGCAAAAGGTTGTTCAAGTGTGCAATCAAAAACTCGTAATTCGCGCTCCAACCATCTTAAAAGAGTATGTGAGGATCTGAAGAAGTGCATGGAACGTTAAAAGAACAACCCACGAGTGTAACTTTAATTAATATGTGTGCAAGAATGAATTTCCGCCTTAACGATAATCATTTGTTTTCCCCAATTCTGCGAACGATGAAATAAGATCTGAGCATCGGTCCACTTAATTAAAACATGTATATCTTTTCTATGATGATCACGGAAGGAACACAAGAATTGAACCTAATTATTATCTTCCGATCAACTTTTGGATTTAGAGGAAATAATTAAAACCCCTAAGCCTATCATGACATAAGCCCATTCAGTTACGCCGACTGTATTCAAACGGAGATAAACGGTCGAACAAAGAATCACAAATGACCGTTTTCCCTTGAATATCCATTGGGGGGACCGGAAGTATGGGCCCAACTTTAATTCAAAGAAAAGAAATGACCCTAATACTCTTAATGGTATATTTTAAGGACATCCTTTTTTTCCATTGTTCAACCCCCACCAGTAATCTCTTACGCCTACTATTCAATGACGAATTGTTGTATCTTATTCCACGGTATTGGGACCTTGCCCAGCTGCGCGTTCTTGAGATGCTAGCGCGCAGCTGCGCGTGTTGTGTGGAGCAATTCCTTCTCAACGAGCGATCACAAAAAAGCACGGCAAGAATCTTTGCGCACATCCTCGTATAATCAACTGGAGTATTAATTTCGACCAAACATCACCAATTATAGCTGTGCGAATGCTTCGAAATCGATTCGAATCGACTCGAATCAGGCTTCATTCGATTCTATTCGCCTGCGAATCGGGATGCTTCGAAAGCGAATGATTCGTAATATTCGAATCTGATAGATTCGTCTTCCAATCGTTACACACATTCACACATGGCACTCATCGCCGCATTGCGCGCCCTCCGTTGAGAGAGGATGTCTTCCTCAAGCGAAACGAAAATTTAAACGACCACACGTTATTCTGTGTTATTCTTTGTGCCACTATATAAAATGTATAAGCTAATGTAAAGCCCTGAAATACAGTGAAAATCTTTATTACTTTAACTCTGCATAAGCTTTTGCATTTTATTTAGAATTCGAATTCGATTCGCAAGCGAATTTTTAGGGTGATTTGATTCGCTATCCAATATTTTAAAAAAATCGTTTCGATTCGTTTTGAAATTTATTTGGGAGATACGATTCGAAATGAAAATCCCTGATTCGCACATCACTATCACCAACGCATTGTCGAAGACTGCATTAACTGGTGTTCTCATTATTGATATGTTTATATGATATGTTGCCTCCAACTCACAGTGGGTCTTAGCTGCTATTCTGAATGAAATAGCGTTAACGCTATATGCCAGAGATAGCTTTCGTTTGGCTTTTGTTTCGAAGAAAAACACACTAATCTTACAAACAAAAGCGTAACGAAAGTAATTTCTGGCTGATAGCGTTAACGCTGTTTCATTCAGAATAGCAGCCATAGAGGGTAAAATTACAAAATTAGCGCGTCACCCCGTAAGCACTAAAGGAAAAACGGGGTTCGCGAAGATGGTGGATAGGCAACGCCCACTTTACAGCTTATAGCATTGGCCACAATATCAACCCTCCATGTACCTCAATGGGTATTCGACGAACCGACTGATCGGCTATAGTTTACAAATTACATTAAATTACCAATAAACTTACGGGTTCTTTTACAACGACACTATCTGCTGATCCGCTTTTAAGCACCTCATAAACTCGGAACCCCTCTCTTAATAAAAAGTGTTAACTAACCTCATTAAAGTCTTTGTGCAAAGTATTTTCTGAAGTTATCGATTTACTTTACCGGGTGACAGTCAGAAGACGGGCGTGGCCTTCAAGGTATACCAGACCAAATCCTTTTTTCTGTAATAATGATCTATTTGATACATTCACTCCCAAAGTTAGACAGAAAGTAAACAAATTTACATTTTTAAGAAAGCCAACAATGAGTTAACGTTTCCAAAGAACTACGGAACTAGCCGCGCGGTAACTTTAACGGAGTCACCCGGTAGTCCAGGCGAAGGATATTTCCACTGCGAATTTCACACAATCGAATGAGTCACTGGATCAACGAATATCAACGAATACATTCACGAGTACGACCACGGGAAACATAAGAAACTTAACTGTATTAAAAACAATAAGTCTACTTCCCAACATATTCCTCAAAATCTTTCACTCGAAACAATTTTGGACAGTTATTTTCCTTTCCCTAGTGCCTACAGAAAAAACCTACGGGGGGCACCAAGTGAGTGCTGAGCACATGGTTCCAATTTCGTAGATAAAGGGCCGATCAATTATGAACTTCCATTCCGGCACTACGCGTCTGGGTGCCTTCAGCTTGGAACAGTTTCCAACGGTTAGCTCGGGAGGCGAAGGACAAGCGTCGAACGGGCGACGCACATGCATTCTCGAGTGAGAAGCCAGAAGGCCGCGTAGATCACGATCAAAAACGGCTAAGATGAAGTCGAGCCATTGACGCATTTCTTTAAACAAGCGATGGGGAAAAAAGCTTGATTTTCCCTTGTAAGATTCACAATGTAGGTAAAGAGCTTCCTTATAATAGTAAAAAGCCGTCTTTCCTGCATTTTGCCCACCTGTATTTACTTCTGCATTGAAGTGCCAATTTTCCTGATTATGTACCTCTTATAACATGCACAAAGCAAGACTGAAGTTATTCGATACTAATGCGATAACGTAGGCTTTCTGGCACTTCTCCTGAACGCGTTTCGGTATATTATATGATGTACCACTAACAAACTTCAATAACATTCATAGAGAAAATGGAAATAGGCACGTTGTACTTTCTATAATCGATTTAATCATCAGAATGAAACATAAAGAAGATGTCTTCACAAATGAAAAAGTGACTTGGTTTCCTTCCGCAGATTTATTTTCCTGGTACAACATATTTCGACACAGCGGTATCATTATCAGGTACCTGACCACTGTGTCAAAACACGTTTTACCAGGAAAATAAATCTGTGGAAGGAAACCGAGTTACTTTTTCATTTGTGAAAATCAACTTCCACATAGCTGAGCCTCAAACCATGGAACGTAAGAAGTCTTCACTTCATTTTCAATTTTATTCATGTATTGTTTTAAGTTATATATTTATTTTTATTATATTTGTTTATTCAAGTTCATTTCCATAAAACAATCATGATTATATCACCGGAAGTCTTAAATCCAACTAACATCTTAACAAAGAAATGGTTTTTTACATTAGCTTCTCAGTCGAGCGAACAACATTTTCCCAAATGACTTTAGCACGTACGACTTTATGTTTTTATGTTCCCATTGCCACTTGATAAACATCATACGGATAAACGATAAGAGGCGATTGAGTATTTTTCAAGAGACGAGTTTTAAAACCAGCGAACACAGCGCGGAATGACGAACGCAACTATTCATACCAACAGGATGGATCATTGATGATGAGGCGTCTTCACACTCTCTCATGGGTTATTTATATCCGTGATACAGGAGCAAGTTGGATGCTGTGCAGTTGACGCAAACCAGTACGCGAGGCGTTTTTTGATATTTCCACGAAAGAATTACTCGGGATCCGAGCGACCAGGTGGGATCTTCGCGGTAAAAAGCCAGCGCTCCAATCCAAAGATCGTGGGTTCGATTCCCGCACCGTCCGAGGTAGCAAGAGTTGGTTACTTTTCCTCCCGACTACCTAAAAAATATTCTCATACTCAGCGCTCATCTAGGGATCGGAATTCAACTGAAAAATACAGTGAGACCCCTCTTAATGACCACTCCTATCAAGCGACCACCTCTCTCAACGAACATTTTTTCTGCAGAACCGTCGGTCGTTGTTTAATCCAGGTTTCACTGTATGTGTACATCAAATAAATATGCATCGAAATTTCCCAGGAGCAGCTAGGTTATGAGGAAATAAACGCTATCTGTATAGGGTGGAACAAAACCGTCACTTCACGAGTTTTTCCATTTTTTTAAATCAGTCCCCCGTTTATTTAAAAAATGTGTACTCTTATTACTGAACCTCTGTCGAACGACCATCCCTCTTAAACGACCATTTTTCAGCGGAACCGTCGGTGGTCGCTTAATACAGGTTTCACTGTAATATTTAATTTATTTGTATACATCCAGAATTTTCATTGTTATTATAATTTTCCCTTTCCGCGGACTACAACCTTGACGTGATGGAAGGGCTTGCGCGTTCCAATGACCCCTAGAGCTGGACTGGCGGGAGCAATACACATTGCTCCCGGTAGGGCCACCCATGCCAGATAGGTCGAAGGGTAGGAGCCAGACGAAAGGTAGTCCCGTGATAGTGTCACGTGAAACACAATGTTGGGAAGCGGGGGTGGGAGTCCCTCTCGACTATTATACTACCAAAGAGAATTGAATCCTGGCTACTACGGGACGCCGCCCAATAGGGCGGATGTCGGGCCCGGCATCGGGGGATGCAACACCCCCGAGGTCGTCATCACACGAAATCCTTGCACAGCACAGTCATCACAGGATACAAGGACCAAGGAAGATATGAAGAAGAGGAAGGTACCGATAAAAATAGGAACTTGGAACGTTAGGACAATGATGAGGGCTGGGAAGCTGGAAAACATGAAACAGGAAATGGATAGAGGGAAAATGGATGCCTTGGGGCTGTGCGAGGTGAAATGGAAGGACAGCGGGGACTACTGGAGTGATAGTTACAGGGTAATCTATAGTGGTGGGGTTGAGAGTCAACGCGGGGTAGCCATAGCATTGAACGCAAAATTGGGGAGGAGGGTAGTAAATATTGAAAAGGTGAGCGGCAGGATACTAGTGGTAGAAATAAAAGCACGCCCTACAAATTTCGTATTGGTCCAAGTGTACATGCCAACAAGCAATCATAGGGAGGAAGAGGTGGATGAGGTGTATGATCAGAGAAGTGCCGGGTAAGAAAAATCTAATAGTAATGGGCAACTGGAACGCAGTAGTGGGGGAAGGGAGAGATGGGTATGAAGTGGGAGGGTTTGGATTAGGAACGAGAAATGATCGCGGAGAGAATGCAGTTGAATTTAGTAGGAGAAATAAATTAATAGTTAGAAACACTTGGTTTGAACACCATCGCAGGAGGAGGTACCCATGGAAAATGCCGGGAGACACTGGGAGATACCAAATTGACTATATCATGGTTAGACACAGATTTAGGAACAGAATGAAGAACTCGCGGAGTTATCCGGGGGCTGATGCAGACTCGGATCATAATTTAGTGATAATGAATTGTGAGGTTAGATTCAAAAAGCTAAATAAAAGCAGGAGGATGAAGAGATGGAACCTGGAAGCGTTGAAAGGGAGAAAAGGAAGGAATAGTGGATGAGAACATAGGAGAAGCCAAAGAAGCAGGAACAATCGAGGAAAAGTGGGAGAATATAAAAACAAGCATTGTAAGAGCGGCTGAGAAAACAATAGGAGCAGCGGAATTGACGAGGGTAAAGAAGCAGTGGGTTACGGAAGAAATAATTAGGAAAATAGAGGAGAGAAGGAATTGGAAAAATGTCAACACCGACTAGGGTAGGGCGAAATACAAGGAGCTAAATAACCTACTACGGCGAATAACCAATCGGGCGAAGGAAAATTGATGGAGAAGGCAATGCGAGGAAATGGAGAAACTGCAAAAGGAAGGGGAAGTGGGTGCGTTACACGCTATGGTAAAATTGCTATCGGGAGGTAAGAGAGGGCAAACGGTACCAAAGATTAAGGACGAGGGAGGTAGAATGTTAATCGAGCAGGAAGATATCCTAGAAAGATGGCGAGAATACGTGGAGGAGCTATATGACAGCGATAGTAGACCAACTAGTTTAGATGTAGAGGGTGAGGGAAACCTAGATGAAGATAACCTCGGGCCAAAAATTCTCGACAGTGAAATAGAGAAAGCATTAAAAGAGATGAAGGTAAGAAAAGCTGTAGGAGTAGATAACATACCCTCGGAATTGCTAAAGAGTCTAGGAAGTAAAGGTAGGCAAGCTTTTTTCGAACTCATACGCAGGATCTACGAAGGAGTATGGCCAGAGGACTTTGTGAAAACAGTATTGATTCCTATCCCGAAGAAGAAGAATGCATCAGAATGCGAGGACTACAGGACAATTAGTTTGATTTCACACGCAGCCAAAGTTTTACTTCGAATTATCAATAGAAGGGTGGAGAGTAAGGCCAAAAACTGCTTAGGCGATGACCAGTTTGGGTTCAGGAAGGGAAGGTCAACTCGGGATGCGATAGCGGAGATGAGTACACTTATAGAAAGAAACATAGAGTATAATCAGGACGTTTTCGCATGCTTTGTTGATTTTGAAAAGGCTTTCGGCAGAGTAAATTGGAATAAACTAACGGAGATACTACAGAAAATGAGAATAGATTGGCGAGACAGGAGACTAATAATAGTGAAGGAGGACGAGAATAGGCTGCAGGCATTTGAGATGTGGGTGTGGAGAAGAATGTGGAAGGTTAGATGGACGAAAAGGAAGACTAACGAGGAAGTGCTGGAGATGGTGGGCGAGGAAAGGAAACTTCTTAATGAAATCCGGGAAAGGCAGGGTAGACGGCTGAAGGAGGTAATAAAGGGTGATGGATTGCTGAAGAGTGTGATAGAGGGAAGGATGTTGGTCAAGCGGGGAAGGGGAAGAAAGAGAATAGGTTTCATGGACGGGATGAAGAAGGGTAGATCTTATGCAGAGGCGAAAAAGCATAGAATGTGTAAAAGGCCGGGAGCGGATTCTCTGACATTCATCAAAACCTACCTTCACCGGTAGAATACATAATAATAATAATTATTATTATTATAAAAAAGTAGGATGAATAATGTCAGGAATGAGTAAGTAATAAATGAATGTGGGTTAGATGCTCCAGTAATGGACACATATGAAAGGAGTGTGCTTCGTTGGTTTGGTCATATTGAGAAAATGGATGAGAGTCGAATAACGAAACAAATATATGAGTGAAATGAATGGTGCGAGAGGTAGAGGTAGGTCGAGAAAGTTGTGGTTGAATGTGGTAGAGGAAATTTTTAGGAGGAGGAATATTAGGAGTCTGAAAAACAGGAGGGCGTGTATGAAGCAGTGTTTGGGAGTAAATGAGGCAAAAGAAGTATGCAAGGACAGGTCAGTATGAAGTAAATTATTGAGTTAGGTGTACAAATATGTATTTATGAGTGAAACTTCGAGACTGAGCCTATCCCGGAAGGGAACGGCGTGTTTAGTATGTATGTAAGTATGTATTATATCTCAATAACGTGCATGAAGAGGTGAAATGGGATCACTTTTAATGAACGATGCTACAAAAAGTCGGCCGTTAATTTGCATAATATGCACACTTAGAATTAAACCCCTGTCGAAAGACCACCACTCTTATCGACCATTTTTCAGGGGAACCTTCAGTGGTCGCTTAATATAGGTTTAACTGTATATACCTCGTTAATTTTCTAACCCGCAGCCTCAGAATAGGGAGCTAGTGCTCTAGTCACTACACCAACCCCCAATGCCACAACAGACGGGAGTTAAAATTACAAATGCGACCACTAATCGATAATGCTAAATTAGCCATTTAAACAATACCTGTTACCTTGTAGATGGCTCAACAGACGAAATTGACCGTAGTGAGGAAAATAATGCAGCTTAAAAAACGAACATGCGTTCATTTTGTCACCAAAAAAAACAACAAACTTAATTCCTCTTCGTATGATTACCATTAAAATGTCATACAACGCATATATAGAAATGCAAAGTACTCGTGTCGAACAAAATATCAAAGGGAAATTTCCTAAATATAAGGAAACTTTTATCAGCACACCAAATAAATAATTAATGCGATGAAAATCAGGCGAGTAGGCGTTGAAATATCAGTGGAAAGGTCACGACCTTTACGAGGGCCGTTTAAAAAATGATCGGATTACTAGTTCCAATATCCAATACTTAGCAGGAAGTAGGACACGGAATGGCCGATGAAACATTTAAGGACAACATGCTCGTGTTTCATGGCATAATAACACGTTATCAAGTCGGTAATGACAGCTTGAAAGAGAGACACTGAATTATTTATCGGTTTTGTGAGCTCGTTGTTTCGCCTTTATCGCATTTGCATATAATATCCACACTCCACATGAATGTTCCATAATCGATTAAAATCCCTCTCTCAAAGTGACATAAACAAAGGTTTTCATTGGCCAGAGTTACGATTACGAGATATAAGTCAAAATTACGTCTGAGCACTACCAAACTGACTGGAAATTGGAAAATATTGTGAGTTTTGTGGACGATTTGACTATGTATTCGAATAATTAACGGCACAGAATAAAATCACTTTGCACGTTCTCACAAGGTCAATTTAATGCTTGAACGATTTAGTCACTACGCAAGAAAATATTTTCATCGCACAAAGTTACGAGTTTTAGTGATAATTATAAAGCAAAGACAAAATCTATTGGATACCTGCCATAAGGCTGAGTTTTCCCCACGGTTTGAACATATATTTGTGCATCCAACGGCACACATTAAATCTATCGGTATTATTTTCATTAGATTTATTTAATGTACGACCGATAAAAGAGATATCATGATCTCCAAATAACAGGTAATTAATTAAATTTCCACACATGCGTGGAATGCGTGATATAGGAGCAAGCTGGATGCTGTGCAGTTGACACTGGCTAGAACGCAAGTTATTTTAGATATTTCCAAGGAAGAATTGCGCGGAATCCGAGCGACCGGATGCAATTTGTTACATTTCTACACGTGTGGAAATTTATCAAATAATCTGTTACTTTAAGGCCATGATATCTCATATATCGGTCATGCAATAAATAAATCTAATGAAAAAATACAGGGTGATTCTATTTTGCAGAATATAAAATAGACGATTAGCTGCATTTCCAAACATGCATAGAATTTAACAAAAAATCAGTTATTTTGAGATCATGATACCTAAAACCATTTTCCGTGAGTTATCGCCGGAATCGATAAACTTTCACAATGAAAGAGAGTAAAAAACAATGATGATTTCTCCTATTCGACGAAGCCCGTCGTGTAATAATCTTGCGAAAACATGCACGTTTATTTTAATAGGCGGCCATGAAATTCTAATAAAGTTGTCCGCTAAAAAAACAGCTTGAGCTAATGCATTAACGGCAGTTCCGTATCGCAGAGGCCCGGATACGAATGCCAACTGATTCACGTTGTATTTCATGACTCATTTGATAAATTACTTCGGTAAGAAACAACGTATGAAACGATGACTTGTACTGAAGTGAAGTGTGACCCAAAAATAAATTTCGTCTCACTTGAAAAGTTATTCAAATGTGAAACAATGACTCACGATTCGCGCTCTAACCACCTGAACAAAATACATCCGCTTTTCTCTGCAACTAATCCACCAATCACACTAATCCTAACTCGCGTGGGGCCCTAACAGCGGTGGAAAATTACAATGTAGCTCTCACAGTTGAATAGACTTATTAGGTGCGTAGATTCTAAATATGCTCTAAGCACATTGACCGCATATGTGATGTGATTTTCGATTGCATATGCAATACACATGTCACCATACAAGAACAGAATTGAAGCCTTCGAAACTTGGTGTTGGAAGAGGATGCTGAAGTTAAAATGAACAGACAAAGTTAGAAATGATGAAATTTACAGAAGAGATGATAACACTACAGGAAAGAAGAACCAGATGGATTGGAAACACCTGGAGGCAGAATGGGTTTGTGAAGAACATCACTGGAGATAAAATATAGGGAAAAGTCCCCAGAGGAAGACCCAGGAATAAGTTCAGCAACCGAATGAAGAGGAAAGTATAAACATAGGAAGAGCTACCAGGAAGTAAGGGAATTAGCATAACACATGGAAGGTTGGAGGGCTGCAGTCCACCAATCTTCGGATTGAACGACCAATGGTAATGACACTTTCAGCACTAGAAGGACGGGACTTTGCTTACTACCTAGAAGGACGGTAGGGGGTCAAAAATGACCCCTTGTTATAAATTTGGTCTCTAGAGATAAATTTATTCAATTACTGTTTAAAATGATAAAATACAACCAAAATGAGTAAATACAAGACAATACTCAGTGTTAAACGTTGTTCTGCAAAAAAAGTGATGGGGGTCAAAAATGGCCACTTCACGTCCTTCTAGGTTAAACGGCGCACAGGTGCCAAAGTTTCAAGAATAATCCAACGAAATTATTGGATATTAAAGAGCACCTTAAATGGATAAAAGTCACGAATTCAAAGTAAGATCCTTGCAGAACTAAAGAAATGGCGAACGGCGAAAATCGAAAAGGGGTCAAAAATGACCCCCTCCGTCTATCTAGTGTTAATTTTGTAAAAGGACAAGCATAAAATATCTGGAGTTATTTGGATCCATGGCGTGATACTGCGAACATTTATACCGCTGGATTCATTCTGAACTGCCCGGCCGCACCTTCAGATAGTCCCGCAGCGGCGGCTCCGGGACTCACAGAGTGCAACCCGACGCGGGAACAGTAATGCCTCGTGACCTCGCCGATGGGGCCCGCCTCCCCCCCCCACATTCGAGCGAAAGCGGATCCGAGTGAGGCACGGAGAGCGGGAAAGGGAAGAAAAGATCAGAGCCGAGAGATTAAGACGCGGATCGAAGGAGAGGTTGGGTGGGTGGAGCCCAAAGGAGGGGAATCGGTTATAATGCGAGACTTGTAAGGCCGCCTCACACTGAACTTATGGGGGCAGTAATATCAAAGTATTGCGCGCTGTGTGGTGCACAAACGTGGACTCCGTGCAATAGGGGAAGAAAATGAGCAGCAGGCGTCCGTAATGTCGGCCCCCGTGGCAGTGGGGTTAATTCCTCGCCTGCTAACCCGAGGGTCGCGGGTTCGAGTCCCGCCTGGGTAGAATATTATCTGCCCAGGACATGGATGTTTGTGCATATACTGGGTTGGGGGAAGAGGGGACAGTTCCGTCCCATCCAACCCAGGCTAAATAAAATATAAATAAAAATAAAATATTGTAAGTGTGATTCATGATGAACGTAATAAGACGGGGGAGACGAAATATGAGGAATTCAAGAGGGACCGAATGGCGGTACATCCATGGGAGCCCAATTGGAACAATATACCGGTAGGATTTACACTGTCCAAAATTCTTCCAGTCAGCTGGTAGATTACTCATAGGTATAAATGATCATCCACATGTTATATCATTGAAGCTGCTGCTCGGCAGTTTCGCAATTCTTTGAATACTATATCATCATATTATAAGCATATCAATAAATTTTTATGTATTCTATCGATAAAGGTAGATTTTGTTGAATGTCAAAGAATCTGCTCCCGGTTTTCTACACTTTCAGGGCCCAATCTCCATCTAGTACACCATTTTTCGCCTCAGCATACGATCTACCCTTCTACATTCCGTCCATGAAACCTATTCTATTTCTTCCTCTTCCCCGCTTGCCCAACATCCTTCCCTCTATCACATTCTTGAGCTACCCATCATAGCCCCCTTATTAATTCACCCAGCCACCTTCTCTGCCAATCTCGAATTTCATAGGACACGTCTTTCTACAAGTAGCTGGAACGTATAATCACTGATATTTTCGTAGGGCAGAACCATCTCAAAGTAAAGCGTTATGTGTCATATATGGCTCGAAGCGAATCGGACATTATTTTTTACACCTACATCTACATATTACCCTGCGATCCGCCGCATGGGCGTGTGGTAGGAGGTATTAGGACACCAGCCGTTTAAAAATGTACGGGTTTTGGGTGGAGAAATGGTGACGTGTATTTAAGGAGTGTATTTATTGGAGCTCAGTTTTTAGTGTGGTCACTTATTGTGCGCGTAAAGAACGAGTTTTTGTACCTATCTGTTCGGCAATATATCTCTCTCATTTTATCGCTTCTGTCACACCTGAAGATCTAGTGAGGCGTCATGATAATATTCTCTGTGACGCTCTGAAACACATAATTTCTGAATTTCTTAAGAAACCTAAGCCCAGCGCGTAGCCTCTCAGTCTCTAGGGGCTCCCACCTTAATCCCCCTAAAAGTTGTGAGACACTATATGTTCGCTCGGAGTAAATTTTTATGTAGCGTGCTGATTTTCTTTGTATTTAATTATTTTTTTTAAATTTTTATGACCAGGGTCCCAAATGCTCGCGCATATTCGAGGTGAGGCCTAGCCAGAGCGAAGTTGCATCTCTCTTTTACTTTCTCATCCGAGGACCTTCCTACTATACGTTCAACAAAACCTAGTTTAATGCTGTGCCACATCAGTTTTGTATGTGTGCTCCCCACGATATATCAGAATGTAAGGTAATTCCAAGATATTTTACTGCATCTGAAGATTTTATGTTTATTCCACTCACAGTGAAGGCATGGCATTTGTGTGATGACTTTCGTAGGAAGTGAACTGTGGTGCATTTACTAATATTTAATTCTAAACCCCACTCCTTGCACCACGAATGAACGCTGTTATAGTCCGATAACAGAAGTTCGAAGTCCGCGTCATCGCTCATTTCACGGTAGATAACTGTATCGTCTGCAAATAACCTACATTTACTGCTAGCTCGAGAACTTAGGTCATTAATATAAATAATGAATAAAAGCTGGCCGATCACGCTTCCTCGGGGAACACCGGATTTTTTGTACGCATTTAATTCTAACATACACGCCTGGCACCACGAAAACATCTTTTACAATACATGCAGGTGAGGTGAGGAAAGATGGAGTGAAGTGAGGGCGGCAGAGGCAGAGGTAAGAAGGCAGAGGGAGCAGGTGAGGGAGGAGAAGTGTTGCAGACCGACCTTGAGGTAAAAAAAAATGAAACGAGCGAGCGCAACCACGGCGTATCCTTCTCCATGCGATCGCCCTCCAAGCTCGGCCCCTCCCACCTCCACGCGACAACCTCTTTCTTACTCCCGACCTCGCAACCGTAACAATTACATCTCGCCCCAGACCGCAAATGAAAAGGCCCCTTTCTTCGTTGGCCGCTCGAACGGAAAACTGCTTGAAAAGCATTTGGATCGGCAGTGGTCGCGCAATGAATACGTCACGCCTCCAATATTTCTTTTCCGTTTCTTTTAAGAGTTTTTCGAGCGCGAATGGTGAGTCATTGAGTGCACATTTTAATAACTTCAACAGTAATCTCCTATAATAATCCCTGCTAAAAAATTCTGTATAGTTTCCTTATATATACTATACAGAATTTCTTAAAAAGTTCTGTAGATATTCCTTCAAGTATTGAAACGCCTTTTACGGAATTCCCTACGACGTTCTGCAGAATACCTTAGGATGTTCTGCAGAATACCTTAGTATGTTCTGCAGAATTCCTTAGGACGTTCCGTGGAATTTCCTACGACTCTCCATATAGGTCCTTAGAAAAGGAACTGGGTCAACGGAAACCTCATATATTATCGTAGAGTTACTGAAGTTCTACAGAACAGCTTGTACGGAGTTATTTTGCTCTGCAGAAAATAACTCCTTACAAGAGGTTCTCTACGTTTTGTAGAGTCAGGCTCTCATGTTCCGTACGGATCCTTAGAAAAGGAACTAGTTCTGAAGTAAAAGAGTCAATTTCTGTATAATTCCTTACGTTCTACAGAACAGCTTCCAAGGAATTTTTTAGCAGGGATCTGTTATAATTGTGGCAAAACATTGTATACTTTTTCCTTATTTTCGTTTCCAGTTTTGGTAACATGTTCAACGTTATTAAATTGACATCACTAAAAAGAGAGAACTTTTAGTATTTTCCACACTTAAATTTTCCACTTGATTTTTTGTCTTTCACTTATAAATATATTAACTGTAATGTAACAATTATGATTAACATATACTATATTTGTAACATGCCGCACTGTGTTAATATTATTGAACATTCTGAAAAGCCATGTGGCTTAGAAGGACCAAGGGTTTATAATTGCAATAAAGGCAAAAAATGTCGAAAAAAATCTTGGACCACACGCCATTTGAGTAAATCTTTATACACGTTGTTTATGACCAACATGTTTTTTGTTTTTTTTTAATGCATGTTTTAACATAAATTATGCAAACATTATACATTTTTTTCATTTGTCTCAATTCAAGGATTCTTACGACTTTACGAGTTCACGGCGTGGAATTCGAAATTTTAGCGAAAATAGTACATGAATACGAGTTTTTTTTTATTCGACATGATTCATTGATATTTATTGCGATACCGTCATTTCTCAATTGCGTTCATGACAGCGAAAACGTGATCACAGTTCTGCAGATTCCGTATGCTTCCAAAGCTTCAACAGATGGAATTCGTTCATAAGACATTTAATAGTCCTTATCTCCCTGAAAAACCATTACCCATAAACAAAACTTCATCCCTTAAATCTTAACTTTGGCTGGTGCCCCTGCCACACACCTATTCGGCGGCGCAGGGCAGTATGTAGATGAATTATAAGAAACGTATATTTTCGCGGTTATGAAAAAATCTGCACATATGATATCGAATTATTTGGAAATATAGGCATGTCATGTCCCATCATGCTGTGTTTAAATAGCATTAAACTGCTAAAAAAACTAAATCGGGGACATGGAATTTTCATCGCTATTATCTCTACATATCACTAATATGAATGTATACGAAGTTTCACGCAAATCTGTGCATAAACGAAAATTGCTCCAACGGCTTTAATGGAGGAATGCAGCGCATGCCCCTTCCCAGTCCTGGAGCGGTGATTTCATTCGAAAACAAGCATTAATACTGTTTAAGATCTGATGTGGGGCACGATTACGCTTCTCCATGACGCGAGCGATACCGTCATTTCTCATTTGCGTTCATAACAGCGAAAACGTGATCGCAGTTATTCGAATTCCGTCTGGAGCTTCGTATCACTTGCATCAACAGATGGAATTCGTTCTTAAGACACTGTCCGCTCTAATAAAACGGTTCGCGTTTCGGATAGCGAAAACACGAAAGGTATCGGGATACCATCTCTGATCCCCCACAAGGGTCGATTCACGAAATGCTGCGATAATTATCGCACTCGACAATCGCAAACTATCGTGTGAATTCGAAATCGATCCCTGACGCAGTCCGATTAATAATTATTGCATGCCGACTTTAAAATGCTAAATCGACCAAACCATGCGATAAAATGAGCATTTTCGTATACGCTGATTCTTAATGTGTTTCGATAATCGATCTCATGTGCGTCTACTTCGTAACTTAACATTCTATAACTATCGAGTGATATGAGCTACATTGTTGCCAAATTTCAACGGCAATAACTTTGGCTTGAGGACTGTAATTTGACAACGGCAGTAATTTGGCAACATCACGTGAAAATTTCACTCGACACCAATGGTTATGTACGACTGCTTCGCCGATATCTAAGACGTAAATAATTTCATAATTATTAAAAATATTCACAATGCTATCAAAAGATCGCTGGGCTTGTGCTCATCGTGGAAGACGGAAACCAGTATTTATGCACGAGGGTGCAGTAAAGCCCTTGGCATCGCATGCATATAGCTAGCAGTAAATTTACTGCGAAAGGATTACATATTGTTTTTCCCAAAGCTTATAAGGTGATGACATTAAAATATAAGCAGCTCTATACCACAGATATTCTCATTATCCACGTTTATGGAATGCATTAGTCAAGAAGAAGTACTATTAATAAAATTAAAATATTTAGTGATTTTTTATGATAAAATTTAACCGTCAGAGACATCAGTAAGCAGTTGGAACATCTAAAATCCAAACATTCTTCTAGAAAGAACGGAACCGGCAAATGAATCCAAGTAAGAAGACAAAGCACTACACCAGACAAACTATTCCTTTTTCGGCAAGATAAACAAAATTATTTGAACTAGTGAACTAGTAGTTTTTTTGGTAAACTCGAATACAATAAGACCCACAACGGAATATAATAGTCAGCACCCCCAAAGCAGAATATGTTTTATCTTTCTGCAACGGTTGATGATAAGACGAAAAATTTTCTGCGAGTGTGGGAGTTTTAGTAGTTTTAGTAATAAATTAATCATAGACGTTTTATAGGTGAATAATTAGCAATTCATACATGATCAATTCTTTGTAATCATCTTTTTTTTATAAATGTAAAGATTAATTTTATAGATTTTTGTCAGTATAAACGATATCTTTCTACAGCCCTCATTGTCGTTCTGCGACAATGTCGCACTGTCGTTCAATGTCCTGATTTGGGGGCCAACACACACCAAAATCGCAAACAAAAACCTACTTATCAATCAACACGACATCAAATGAAGAATTCAATCGATTTATGAGATAATAAATGAAACAATCGAATCTGAATGAACTCATGAATTTTCTGTCAAGGGCACTCAGAAATTTATCAAACCACGCGGGCGGGCGGGGGTGTTAGGACATTAACAAAAAACGATTTAGATAAAAGTAATTTGCAGTTCATGGCCTTCTCGACGAAAAATATCCCAAAGCAATCGATGCGGAATATAAAAGAAAACGAACCATCGCGTGAATCATAATGAGCAATGCGCGAGATCGAGCTCGGGGAATAATCTTTTATACATGTGGGAAAAAGATAACTTGCGGGCAGCGCGAAAAAATTTTACGCCCAAATGATTTCCTAGCATTTAGGAATCGACTTTTTGTTCGTGAGAACTTCTCGAGCCAGGCCTTGAGTGCAGCATTCGTGGGACTGATTCGGATGGATTGATTTGAAGAATGCACGCCTGCGACCCAATTACTTGAGATGGAACTCGCATGCTCGGAGAGTAAAAAATAAAAGCTCGCGGATCCCAAATTCAGCGCGGTCCACGGCTGAAACCTTTTGATTATCCACGAGCAATTGCCAGCGTGACCGCATTCTATTATGGAGTCTGATGAAGAGTCGGCCCCGCAATACCGAGTGAAAGAGGGCTCCGTAGTTGGTAATGGGCCGGGGATATTTTGCATCACCTTTTCCTTTCACTTGAGAACGGCCACGCTCGAAAAATAAACGCGAAAGAATGGAGCATGAAGCTGAGACTTGCTCTGCATTACAATAAGAAGAGGATGGATGCACCAAATTTCAGCGGAGGCTATTTTCCGTGCAGTCATTCAAGCATTCCTCTCTCTCACGTTACGCGAACTTAAGGTGGTTGGATTACGAATCGTGAGTGCACGTTTCAATAACTTTTTAAGTTTAGTCCAAAAATAAAGCTTGGACCACAACATACTTTAGTACATCTATTTATGAGTTTGGAATAACTATACGTTTTTAAATATAAGTGGCACAAAAATTATATTTAAAAATTTTTGTCTCAATCAAATCACGGTTCTGACTTCCATTTACGGGGCGGAATTCGAATTTAAAACGAAAATCATAAGTAAATGCGTGTATTTTATCCGGCATAATACCTTGACATTTATTAGGACCCATTATAATCCATCCATCCATATCCATATGGATCCATCAAATCAATGTTATGTTTTCGCGGGTAGGAGAAAAATCTGTACACGTCATCGAATTATTTCGATATATACCTATGTCAAGAGCCATAAAAATGTGTTGAAATAGCATTAAATGGCAAAGACACCAAATCAGGTAACATCAATTTTTTTCGCATCTATCTATACATATTACAAATCAGAACACATATGCAAACTTGCAAGCAATTCCGAACATGAACAAATATCGTAGCCACATTTGTTTACCGTACGTCTTACTATTAACCCTCTATCACGCTGAGTGACCCAGAGGTAACATATAGAAAAGCTTTTTTTTAGTCTCCGATTAGGTTTTCTCTTCCATGCCTTTACGACATCAAATTTTACAGCTTGTTAACGAAAATATCTCTTTTTACTTTTTTTTAGTTAGGAGCTTTTAGTTCAATGATTCTTCTACGACTGGGGTAACAAGTTAAATGACTGCACACGGTGGACAAAAAAATCCGTGTATGAAGGGTTAACCACAGAGCGATAGAAGATTATGTTGCGTAAAGGGGAATATGGAATTGTGAACTATGAACGTTTGATTTGGGCCAGGCGCTCTATCTTGAGTTCACATTCATAGTCTTCTGCCAAGTTACCCAAGCAATCTTCTCCTCTACGAGACGCAGTTTTGACCGCACATCAATAAACTGATCAGACCAAAAGAAAAATCTGTACACATGTCATCGAATTATTTCGATATATACCTATGTCAAGTGCCATAAAAATGTGTTGAAATAGCATTAAATGGCAAAGACACCAAATCAGGTAACATGAATGAAGGCAAAAGAAAAATTTCTCGGGTTAATACAGGATTCAAAATTGGGTGAAAATATGCACCGAATCGGAGAAGACCCATTTTCACGGTAGTCATCAATGAATGCACCAAGAAGTTCTTCTCTTTACACGAAACAATCTTGACAGTACGCTTACGCATGGATTGAACTGAACGAAGACATAACGCCGGGTAATGGAACCCAAAATTGCAGGGTCGAACGCACGGAATCAGAGCAGAGGCGATTTCGACTGAGCATCAGACTGCACAATTTTATGCTTTCCCCAAGATCAAGAGGTTCTTATCTATGCATGACACAATCTAAACAGTACTTTTGTATATGAATTGAACTCTACGAGGACATTATGTAGGTAACGTAACCCAAAATCGCAGGGTCAAATGCACGGGATCAGAGCAGGGGCGATTCCGACCGATAATCAAACTGCGCAAGTTACTGCTTCCCTCAAGACGGCCCTTTAAATGAGATCTCTGGAGGATGAGGGAAGGCCAATGCCTTTCCGTTCCCCCTCCTTATTCGCCCCCCACACCTCTTAAGGGCGGAGATAAGGGCCGCCGAGGAGGGGGAACCCAGTTGTCTTTATCGCGACTGGAGGCCGCTTCCTCCTCAGAGTCACTCGAGCAGACGTTTGAGACTTTAAGGCTGACAATCCTCCGTCTCGGATTGAGGAGAAGGCAGCGAGCACAGCCCACTTCCGCTTTCGAGGGAGGAAGACGACCCCGGGGCATCCTCCCTGTCTCACCTCATCCTTCCTCCTCAATTCACTCCCCCCTCTCCATCCCTCCTCTCCAAACCCTTCCATACTTCCCCTCCTCGACCCCTCCCACTGGCCGACTTCCACTGGCAAAAACTAAGCAGATTCCACCGCACTACGTCAATCAAAACAAATACTAAATTCCAACTTGTTATAAAATAAGGTTTCACAAACCCTGCTTTCGCTGATGGGACGCGATAGCTATTGAAAACCAAAATTATACATACACGCATACATGCCAATCACGCCGTTCCCTTCCGGGGTTGCCACAGTCACAAAGTTTCATTCAAAAATACATATTTGTACACTTAACTCTGCTTCAATTATTTCCTCCATACTGACCTATCCATGCAAACTTCTTTTGTCTCATTTACCCCATTAACTGCTTCATAAACGCTCTCCTGTTTTTCAGAGTCCTAATATTTCTCCTCCTAAGAATTTCCTCAACCACATTCAACCACAACTTTCACGGCCTACCTCTACGTCTCGCACCCTTCATTTCTCTCTTATATATCTGTTTCATTATTCATTTTCTCAACATGGCCAAATATGGCACAAAAAATGACAATTATTCCAAGAACATTAATTTACAAATTATATTTATCCAGCCTTAGACGTCGATGGCAGCGCCATTTCTGTGGAACAACCACATTTTCACAGTAATTAGCAAACTCAAAAATAAGATGGTAAGATGAATCTCTAATTATTTAATCCATTCACCGGGAGTTTTCCCTTCCTAAAACAGATTTCAATGAAAATGGTATTTATATTCGATAGAAAAATACTATTTTTTACTTGTTTTTCCAATTCTTCCACCGTATATTATGTAATTTCAAGTTGAATTAGTGAGAAAACTATCACGGGAAAGTATCATATTGTTGTTCATAATTAACGGAGAAAAAGTTTTTATGTAAAATATCCAAAATATGAATAAAATGACTTCATGACCATTCTCAGTGTAACCACTTGGAGGAGGCTCCTCTGTATACGTCCGTCCTCTGTATACACCCGTCATTTCATTCAGATTCCGCTAACTTACAGAAGAAAAACATGTTCTCTATTTGATATGATCAGCAAAGTGACGCCTTTCCACGCTATTTGTATAACAAATTGCACCTGAAAATACACGAAGTTCAAAGGGAGAAATACGAGGAAAATAGCGTCGTTATTTCCTCATAAAAATTTCATTTTCACGGAAAACTGTATTCAAGATGGGTAAGCTACCGTGTTACTGTTGAGGGTTACTAGGGTTTCCCACCGAGTCAAACTCTCCAACTTCGGACAAGATCCCGGACCCGGTGGAAAACCCGAGTAAGCTTCTACATCGCAATACGCAGGGAAAGCCTTAGATCTTTCTTAACCAGGCTACTGATTAAAAATAAAATAGATGCAGCTCACAGCCTTATTTTATGTGTTATTTACATTGCAGACTGAAATATAAATAAGGTAATTCTACAGTAATGGCGAAGCAATCTGCGTCTATGACTAATTTGTGGTGATTTTTCGGTCCTTACTTATAACAGAGTAAATGTATGAGCGCAATGTAAAAAAATGACGAATTTTCGGTCGTCGTTTATCACATTAAGAGGATAAAAGGTTTGAGGCCAACTAAAAATACTATGTGATAAAAAGATATACATAATAAATTGGTTGAGTGAATAAAGACAAGTATCCAAATCTCAATTAATGCCTCAGGATCATTTTGGCTTCCTTTATAATATCGCATCCAACTTTAGGTTTGCCGGGCTAATGCGCAGATAACAAAGCTTCCAGTGGCCACTTACGAAGATACAAGGGAGATAGATGTTAAGCCCTAGCTGTCCATTAAAGATGACAACGAATAGGATTAGAGGACATCCAAGAAGCGACTACCCATTCCCTAGCATTCTGCACCAGCACATATGACGTGCGTAGCTACGCATGAATGAATTCATTACAACGGAAAAAACAGCGGTGAAATACGTAGAAATCTTATCTCGTGGCATTTCTCCGCCATCACGTACATCACCTTTATATTTTTGGCTATTACGCACCTCTTCGTAAAGTTGGAGCATTGCTAATCTTAATGCATTTCCTTCGTGCTTCTTAAAAAAATCATATATTGAAAAAAATCGAATACAGACTTATTTATATATGTAGATTTCATGTATCTTAGAGTCATTATAATGTATTTTGAGCAAGGTTTTTTTCTATTTATGGAAGGATATATTCGAATTTTACTCTAAAATATATGATTTTTTTATGGAACATCAAGGAAATTCATTAGGATTAGCAACGCAAAAACTTGACGAGGAAGTGCATATTTGCCGAAAAGATGACGATGGTATATGTGATGACGTAGAAATACCATGAGATAAGACTTCAACGTATTTCGCCGCTGTGTTTTTTTTCTGTGGTAGTGAATACAGCCACGCGCAGCTACGCACGTCATATGTTCTGGTAAATTTTGACAAGGAAGAGACAATAGTAACGATTAACCATTTGGTGACCGATAGATTAAATCCGATGAGAGGCTGACAATGAATTCAGAAGAGAGAACGCAAAGCGATACGTTTAAAAATGAAAGACTTAGAAGGGATGATATAATTCGTAGAGGTGGATAGGTGCTCCAAACGGCGAGCGCTGATTGAGTGCTGTGATGTATGAAGTTATCTGAGAAACATATGCTATCATCCCGTAGATTGATAAGAACTTCTGATGGCGACATTTCTCATATCAAGAAATTATCAATGGAGGCAGTTTACCGATTAATGTTGGGTTGGTTGGAGATAAAATTACGTCAGCCAAATCCATAGCAACCACGGAAAAAAATGTTAGGAACTCAGTAGAGACGTAAGGGCGACACGTATGTATCAAAATGGGTTACCAATAACCAAGAAATGGATAATTTTGGAGAATAATGCCGACACTGGTGCCTTTCCTCGACCACCACACAATGCATTTCCTCGTTTGTCTTTTGTTCCATCCACTCTGCCCTCTCCATCCTTCTCCAAACCCACATATCAAAGACTATTTGCAAAAAGAAAAGAGTATCAGGCTTGATGAGGTGGA
Organism: Ceriagrion tenellum; assembly: GCA_963169105.1. Lineage (NCBI taxonomy): Eukaryota > Metazoa > Arthropoda > Insecta > Odonata > Coenagrionidae > Ceriagrion > Ceriagrion tenellum. The sequence continues at coordinate 52,746,339 of OY720644.1, read as the reverse complement.
AAGAATTCATCATAATGAATGCGAATAAGGTGATTTTCCACTTAGATAGCTTTTATTCGATCTAGGTTTAGACAATCACCATCAGGTCTAATGATGATGTAGTACATCGAAATATAGGTCGATTAATTTACCTCAGTGGAAAATTGCCTTATTCATTATGTCGAAGATTATTTACTATTTTTTCTCAGAGTCCACATTTCTGAGGTTATCTGATAATCCTTTTAAAGTCTTTATTGAAACGCCCCATATTCATCTGACGCCGGTAATAAAGCACTAAACGACAGAGGAAGAGTGTCGACTCTATCGAGGCTCTATCCATCTGGGAAATTAGCCCTTGTCCCTTCCCATGTAGAAAGTGATCCCTGGGTTTGAAAGGCAAAACCGCCAACCTTCAGCAGGTCATGATTTACATACCCGTTGGAGTGGATGGGTTTAGGGGTCGGAGTGAGAGGGAGGAAGACCCTCGCAAATGAACAAGAATTATATTTCCGAATGAGGGGAAGGACGCGAATCCATCGAGCGGAATTCGACGCGCCTCGAGGCCCCACGGGTCAGCAGAGGCAGCTCAGAGGCTCGCGGGCTCTTGGCGCCGGCCTCCCGTTTAGTTCACTCAACTACATCTCTCTGCTCACATTTCATCCGATAGAGGAAATATTGCGAAAATTAGTACTGCTAGATCATTACGATGAAAAAACTATAGGCCTGTTTAACAGTTTAGATAATACTCTTAGAGTTGGTTACTGATTAGGGTAGTTTGAGCGAGATAGTTCCCTAGTCATAACGGTGATCATATTTGAATTTTACGTGTTCATTTCAGCATCTGCAGAAAGAACGAATAAAATAATGCATTACTAATGGTGTAACAATATACTTTGATTTGTGGCTGAAGGTCAAAGAAATTAAATAAAACTTACAATGTAAGTCATTAACTTGACTCATTTTTTTCGCGCCGAACGTATAAAACTTCACCGAACGGAAGGTTTTTTACGATCCTGAAAAAAACTACTGCAGTGTCAATATGATTTATGTTAAAAAAAAGTAGAGAAAACATACTAACTACACTCGGTTAATTTTTGGACGAGATCTAGGTGTTAGAAATCACTCGGAAATATCTCGGAAAGTAGTTCGGTTTAAAGGGCTGATAGTTTGGTATCTTTGGAAGAATAAGGTATTTTTCTTAAAAATGAGACTAAATTCACTTATTTCTAGGTGAAATGATATTCCGCTCAAAACACATTAATGCGTTTTAAAGCCACCACCTTAATTGTAGACTCCTGCGGACGTAAGTCAATTAGAGCTGTCGCATTGTACATTATTCATACCGTTCCATAGAATGAGAGGCGTTAGGATAATAGAAACATTCATAAATTTCTCCCAACACGCTGTGCAGGGATTGAGGATCGCGAATTCTTTTCCGCATCGCTCACCTCCTCATCCCGGAACTTACGCTCGACCGGACACCTGACGTTTGACCTTGCGACGGAGAGTACTGTATCCACAGGTGCGGCTTTACCCGGTGGCGAGTTTGACCCATCGGGAACGGAGTTTGGTATGTTTTACGGTCAGTATCAACATAAATTTCCCCCTTCGAAGTGATCATTAAAGGTTCCCACGCATGATTATCAATTCCCACGGTATCAAACTCTGTTGAGCATTTATTACCTTACTCTTACACTCGTATCATCCCAAGTATCAACTCATCATCATTGGAGGAGAATAAAATTTAAAATAAAAATAATTAAAAACATAAAAATACAACTGTTAATATGACGCAAAAAATCCTGGGAAAAAATGCAAGGATATCGGGTTGGTGTGGTGGCTAGAGTACTGGCTAACCATACGGATGGCCAGGGTTCAAATCCTTGCAGAAGAGGATATTTTTCAGAGGAAACCCGATCCCTACTTGAGTGTCTTGCGGAGGGCACTTCAAATATTCCTTCTCTCGGATAATACGTTAAACCGTGGCCCCCTTGGCGCCCTTTCGTTAAGAGCAGGCTAATGCCGACGCCGGGTTTCTATCCGCCCTTCCTCCCTCACCTACCCCCGTAAGTCCCAAATGACCTTAGCTGTCGGTCACCTCCCCAAATATCTAATCCATTAAATAATTGATTAATCAAATATAAAATCACAACCTTGATTTGACTTACAAGTGTACTGCTTTCAATCATTTTTCATTACTACGTAGGAGTGACTCCATAAAAAGAATTCGGTATGAGATTTTCAACTGTTGATATTTTTCCACGACATTTAGCATCACACTTAACCCTAATAACAAAAAGATATTAAGCACTTGAAAGGGATCAGAACCAGCGTTCTCCGGGTTCTCTGACCAGAGTGCTTCCAATCTACATACCGCGGCCAGATTGATAGAATTTATCGGACAGTTTGCATTAAGATTTATGTCGGATTTCATTTAAAAGTTTCCTTATCTCGCCCATCATCTCAAGCACTTCCTTGTTGGTCTTTCTTTCCGTACACCAAAAATTCTTCATTAAGGGTAAATAATAATATTTTAAATTTCTACATGAGCAGGGCACAATCAACCTTTTCAAATTATTTCTGCCTCTCAGTAACGCGTTAAACCTATTCATCCCGTTCATAAAACCTATTTTCTTTTTTCCCCTTCCCCGCTTATCCAACATAATCCCAATTATCAAGCCTCCAAAGTCCCTTAGCACTTCCTCCAACCACCTACCCGCTATTTTCATGATCTCATCTAGGAGCTCACTTTCATATCCAAGCCCTACCAAGCACTAGTTAGTTCGTCTTCCTTTCCATTCCAGTTTACTGCACCTTCCCTGACCTCCACACCCACATCTCAAATGCCTGCAGCCTATTCTCGTCCTCCTTTTCCTGAGTCCACGTTTCTACCCCATACAACGCTACAGCCCATGATGAACTCTAAACCAAGCTCTTCTTTATATCCTTATCCATGGTCCCCGCCACCAGCACTGAATTCGTTTGAGTATTCTACCAGGTGATTGGGAGGTGTTTTTGGACAATACTTCTCCAAGCGTCTTAATTTCCGGCATAATTTTCCGTTTTCACTTCTAAGGATGACCAGCCATTAGATCTCTCATGAATCCCTCATCTCGCCTCCTTCTTCATATTCAGACTTTTAAGTAGGTTATTTTACAAATAGAGTAGCTGATTAATTCATATGCACCCTAATGCATATTTCTAAATCGGTCGAGTAGTGCTAACACCATGTTTTGCATGTTCCCTGCATGACTCTTGTGTCACGTTTTCATAGTTACATTATGGATTATTTTAGTAGTTTCCTTAACATTTGAAGTATACCGATAGTGTGGTGTTTGTTGGTGAAAGCAAATTTCTTCACTGTAGTTCATGTTGGTGATAAGTTCTGTCAACCTGGTGGTGGCTTTCAGGGGAATATGTAGATGTAGATTTCGTCCGAAATTCTTATCCTCTCATTCGCTTTCCCACTGTTCTCTCCACAGATAAACTTTTCAACATTCCCTCTCCAAAACGTCCTCCATATAGGTATCTCTTCTGCCTCCTCCGAACCTCCGGCAAAATCAGAGGAAATGTGGAGTTTTTAGCAAAAAACCGTGAATATTGAACAACGTTGAGCTAGAAACGACAAATTTCTGCTGACCATAAACTAGAACTTTTATCTCATCGCAGCAATTTCCTTGCCAATTCCACGACTAATAATAAGAGCAGCGGTAAAGGAACTCCAACCACTTCTAACGCCTTCCAATATGTCGACATTGAGTGGGCGATAAAACGGAAATTTCGTCCCGGCGGAGGGTAGACCTGGTGGATCGTTCGTTGTACACAGAGGAAGCTTGACTCTCTGGGACTCCCCAGCATTTATTCACCTCGCCCGCTTGTCATTCCGACTTCCATCAGTGAATGACATTCTCTTTGGTGGAATCGTTAGTCAGGGACACGGCGCCGGAATGCCAAATGAACTCTTCAAGGTTAGACCCGAGATTATGGTCACCTCCGGTGGATGCATGAAGCGATAATCTGATCAAATGATTATTTTAGAATGAAACACACCGCTCCCTCGACACGCGCTAAGTGTTAGTAATACATACAGTCCGTCCAAGATAAAAATGCAGTCGAGATACGCTGATTTGGCTTAAAAAGAAATGAAATGTAAACAACTTTTGAAGATCGTATGATTTTACATAGGCCATCATCATGGGCTCTCCGATCACGTGATTCCCAAGCCCGAACGGCATTGGACGAGTTTAAAAATCCACCGCCTTTCTAACAGTCGACTGCGCAATGATCCCAGACGAACTCTTAGAGTAAATTCCGCACCGCAGTCATTGATTTCAAAAACAGAATTCAAACTACATTTCGTCTAAGCTGAGTATAGAGACCAATGCATGATGTCAATATTTCAATGATAGTGAAAGGCGTTAATTATTAGTTAAGTATAATGCAAGTATTTTTTTCAGTTTTTCAGAAGGGTCGGATCCAGACCAGAAGTTCGGAGGGGAAATAGGAGGTGGGGGAGGGGCAAGTAACGTCTCTGGGGCATGGAATATCCACCAGGAGAAATGGGGTGCGGGGGTCTCGCATACGAAATTCTTAACAAAATACATATGTAAAAAATGGCGCATGTTATGAGGTTTGGAAACAATTTTTTTTGCCTTCGTAAAAACAAATTGTTTTAAGGAAATGCACCTTTCCGTTTTAGTTACCAAAATGTTCCCTTAATTCCAAAATTATTTTAATTTAAATTCGCCTATCATGCATGTAGAAACTTTAATTTAACCAAAGACACATGCCTACCATTGTACTTCTCTACAATAAGTAATTTTAGGCTTTTACATTTAGGTCTATGAAAAACTTATCAACCCCGTCTTTGGGGGGGGGGGGGGGGGTGGAGGGGCATTCGCCCTCCCCATATTTTGGGGCCGCCAAAGGCTTGAAGTTGTACCGACCCTCATCAAATGCCGTTGCGCAATGGAGTATGAGTAACCTATCCAACAAAGTATGTCTTCTCTAAACGCCAAGCACGCAGCGGGCCAATATTTACCCTCACAGCTGATTTAAAGGACGAGTAATGCAGTTAACTTGAATCATGGATTCAACCCGAGCAAACACAGTCCAGGTACGCGTGCAAAAGGCGGGATTTCCGAGGATTATGCCGGTGAAGTTTGCCGAGGATTTCAAAACGGAAAAACGCGCTAAGAAATCAACACAGTGGGATACTCAGCAATTCACTGCATTTAGAACTTAAAATATTGCGTTCACGTTACCATAGTTTATCTTTCCTCGCGTTGATAATTCATGACAAAGGCTTTCGTTCATAAAAGATATATATTCCTAGCTAAGGAAACACTGCATTAACCATCTTCCCTAATTTAAGCGGATCAGGACGCATTATTTGCATTCTTAACCTAATTCGGGCGAGGAATAAACCGCAACGGCGTAAGGTAACGCTAGGCCACCTGATTTACACAAAAATTCTTTCTTTATCGGAATCATTCAATGAGGAACCATTATAATGGAAAAATCAGAAAAGTCGAAACTTTACCAATAATTAAGTTTCAAAGGGATCCCTGACGAAATAATTCAGTCTGATTCGAAAGCAATTAGTCTCAGCAACTGACTTAATCACGGCAACGATAATATTAATTAAGAGGAAGTGAAAATCAACGCGAAAAAAATGTGAGGCAATAAAATTAGCAATTCACAAGATGTAACCTGTATTGAAAACGAAATTGACTGACTCGACAAAATTCATCGGCGAATTTACACGACGGTAATTCTTGTAATAAAAATAATTTAAGCCTCTACACCACTTTGAGTCCAGTCAACTGTAAAATAAATACAATAAAATTATGACATATTTCTAGACATGAAAAACTGAAGGTAGAGCCAAACCAAATACGTGAGTTAAATCAAACTAAACAATTAATTGAGTAAACATTTGGAACTTGAGATGAAATAGATTTCCGCGACTGTTATTATTAAACGATTAATTCTACCGAACTCTAATTCCGGGCTTTTAATGAGAAAAAAAATTCCTCACGTCATATGCACATGATGAACGCTACATTTTATCATGAGACTAAAACAGCTTCCATTATTAATTAAGGAAAATTTCGAAACAAGAAACTAAAATTATGAGAGAATATCGCAGGAAATTTAGTAACTTATCACAACCGCAGCAGGTGTTTCTCTCCTAATTTAGGAACCAACGGCAAACATACTCTCCATTGCCACTGCGACGCGCAATGCGGAATTTATCCACGCTAGTTAACAAATTCTATTTATTTTTTTGTCCGGGCGGTCAAGGGAGGGACATTTTTCACGCCCTCCCTCGGCGGCCGACGGACAAACTTTCCCGTTTCAAGGCACTAAAAAAAAAATTCTGTGACACAACGCGAAACATCAACCGTAAATGATGAGAGCAAAAAAACACTACGGAACCGTCCACGCTACCGAAGGAGCACGCTGAGTAAATACAAAAGACTTAAGAGAAATAAAACAAGATAACAGCGAAATCAAGAACCGTACCTGTCGGTCGAAGATATTACACACACTTGGATCCACCGTTCACTTTTATATCTTCCTTTTTTTTCTGCAAATCACTAAGACTCTCACAATGCTCAAGAAGTAACACGTTAGTTAAGACAACACGCAGGGGAGCACTTAAAAAAAAAAGACTTCGTGGAACAGGAACTGATGTAGCGGACACGTGAAGTACCTCTAAGGAAGGATGCAGTCACTTTTTCACGAATCCTCTTCCCGTCCCGTCGCAAGTAACAAAATGGAACAACTTAACACGTCCCGTTCCGGAACACAAACGCAATAGATGAACGACAAATATGGGGGTGACACTTTTAAAGTTTTCGTGATCTCCGCAGAACAGGAACTGAAATAGGGGCCCATAAAGAGTACTTTTGGAGGGCGGCAGTATCTTTCAGAGACATCTTCTACACCTCTTTCGTTCCTTCCGGCGTGTGCGTAAACAATCAACTTAACACGCGCTGGATCCGGGACCGAAAACACAAGAAAATCAATCAAAAAACTCGAAACACTTTCAATTTCCTAGGGACTCTTCGTACACCACGGAAGAGACTGACAATAATGCACGCGGGAGATTACTTTTGTCAGTACTGGCAGTATCTTTAGTATGAAATCCGGATTACTTCATACGTCCCGACCGATTGAAATAAATAAACGTAATCGGAATACAAGATAACGTTCCGAACACCCGGAACCGAGCACACGAAAAAAGTACGACGATGAACACAGAAGACACACACTTTAAAGTTTCCGGGCAAATCTTGTCTCGATTGTTCTTCGGTATGTTTTCAACGTATTCTCGACACCTTTTGCGTCTCGCCCGGCAGAAACACACGTATTTAAAGCCAATATACGCAAGAGGAAAGATGGGATAATGCTACTATATTGCAAGCTTTTCTTTCCAACTCTTCCCGCAGACTGCTGTCAGAAACCTTCGGGAAAAAACACGCCGCTTCCCCTTCTTGACGGAATCACGTCTCGGACGGGACTTTCACGAGGCGAGCACAAGTCTCGGACTGACAGATAGATTGAGACCGAGTTTTCCACAAGCCGCCCACTTCTCTCCCTCCCCTCTTTCCCACCTCCACCCCCCCTCCCGCTGCCCTACTCAGCCCTCCCCTCCTCATCTCATACCGCCCCTCCTTCCCCGCTCCCAACCGCCCCATTCCCCTCGCTTTCCAACGTCAGCTTGGCGGAGGGGAAAGTAACCCACAGCCCCGCCCCCCTCCCCAAGTCCTCGCGAACACCATACAACAAGCGTCTTCGCGACCGTTCGAAACACAAACAACTATTAAAAGATAAACAACACCTATAATCCGATGTAGGAACGTGAAGCAAGCCCTAGCTCAAAGGCCGCGTTTTGAGAAGGCCTACCCTCCTGTACGGAATACCGAAGTTAAGAGAGGCACAGGCGGATTCACAGTTTATTCGGCTGGGTTGTCTGTTTAAACTTTCAACTCTAAGACCACTTAGCACGGCATATTTAATTGTACAAACGAATGCATGAACTATTTCACGAGAAAAATTGTGCCGAGTAAAGCGGCGAATTGTGTGATTGTCTGGACAACAGAACGGGAAATATAAGTTCCCGATAATATATTTAGAGCAGCTTATATGTCAGATATTAAAGCTGCTCTAATTCCATTCATTTTCTAGTGCACTCTATGATCTACATCTACATAATACTCTGCGAGCCGCCGCATGGGCGTGTGACAGGGGGTGTAAGGTCCCCAGCCGTGTAAAGTTCTAAGTTTTTGGGAGATGAAATGGTGACATGTATAATAGGAATGTATTTGTTGGCGAACAATTTTTATTGTGGTCGCATATTGTTTGCGGAATGAACGAGTTTTTGTACCTATCTGTTCGGCAGTGTATCTCTCTTATTTTATCGTATCTGTCAGACCTAGAGATGTAGTGAGGAGTCACGATAATATTTTCTGTGTCGCTCTGAAAAATATCAGTTCTGAATTTCTCAAGCAACCTAAACCTAGCGTGTAGCCTCCGAGTCGCTAGGGATGATACATTCGTTTGTACGATAAAATGTAGCGTGTAAAGCGGCCTTAACTCAGTATGTCAGTGTTAGCTTTCTACGTACTATTTCCTCCGCGAGTAACGTCATTGTGGTTTATGACAGCAATACGAGCACTGGTTTAGTAGAAGCGTCTTATGGACTGACGGACGTCCGATGGATTAGAGATGGTCCGAGAGAGTAATATTATCAGCCGCATTCAAGAGTTCACGAGGACTTAAAACCGTATTTTTTCACGTGGTATTTCCCATTCACTGTTTCCCCGACAAAAGGATAGCTTCGACACAAATAAACTCGCTGAGTTTCATAAAGTCATCGGATGTTTCGGGCACAACGACGCACCGCCTGTAGCATACTTTCGTGATCAATCATGAACATTTTTCTCACAAGATAGGCCACCAATCAAAAAGCACCGACAATTACGGTCATGTTTGATAATGACACCAATACGATGCCTATGAGAACTTTAGGTGATGTAGGAATACATTTCTTGGATAAAAGACGGCAAATGTAATAGAATTATCCTCCCTTTGAACACTGTTGGAGTTTTAAGTTAAAAATGTGTGTGCAAAAAAATGAATACGAGATATATATTCATGAGAACAAAATATAGTAGTGAGTAAAGGAGAAAAAATCACACGTCTCGTACCCGAGACAGAAATATTCAAGCCTATAAAACAGAAAGAGAGTATAAACTCGATAATTATCGAGAAACCTTTTCATATATTACCATGCCACTTTTTTATCAATTTTAGGGAAACATCACAACTTCTCACTCCTTCAATTCTATTTTAAAGCAAATTACACAACTTTGTTTCCATATACATTTAAGAAGCACTTCCTCTACAATTCAACGTCATACGCTAAGAAGGCGACTTACAATTTTTATCGCTAAATAAAATAGTCTATATGTATAGTCGAAATATTAATTGTTAATGTGTTTCTGGCTCTTTTTCTTATTTTTCAAATTGATCTGTAATGGAAATATTACTGTTATCATTCTCTCTCCAACGGAATCACACCGCGTGAACAATATTGCCGGGTTAAATCGTCAAATTCCATTAAGGAAGAGGAATATTAATAACAATATTGAATAAAAACTCCATTTAAAGGTTTCATGCACGAGTATTCCCAATGGGTTTGTCGCGTATCCAATATTTAACTTCTCCGGGCAATAAATACATAAGGAGATTACACTGTGGAGCTCAAGCGTTAGATTCCATGCATCGTAAGAAATGTTTCATAATTGTGTGCCAACTTGCTGTTCATTTGTCAAGAATATCAACACGTGAAGTCCAACTCTTGAGAGAAACCGTAAAAAAATCAAGAAAAAAACAACCGCAACAACTCGACGAGATTATTCTCCTAAGAAACCAGTACTTCAGAAAAAACTCAGGAGTTACTTTTTACTGTAGAAGCGTGGGTTTATATATTATTCCCACTTCTTTCCACATCCCGTATTTCTGCTATAACCTATCCCTGGTCTAGTGAGTCGCCGTTTCTTCCTCGGCGGTAATGAGCGAGAGAACCCACGTGTTTTGCAGGGAATCTACTGGACGGAGGAGAATACATGCGAAATAAAACCACCAATGCAATGGAAAGGACTTGGTGGAGAAATGCGAAAGAAAAGTTCCGTCGGTCATAAACGCCGAGGTATGAAAACATTCGTGCGAAGTGTTTGTAAATTCAGGAGGCACGACACGGGCGCTGGAAGCAAGTGTTCCGCTGCCACTTTTCAACTCGAAGAGCCGTCTATCTTGACGACTTTCACCAAATGACGGAGATGTCTCGAAAGGTTACCGACATACGGGACAGTCTCATGCTTTTGAGCCCCTTTCTCACTGTTCAAATGGAACTTTGTCAAGAAACACTGACCCGCAGGTCTCGAATGCAGGAATAGGTCTCTCGCGATCCGATTGAAAGACTGGAATCACTAATTCGATGGCGCTTTCACAGCGTCGAAGACAATTTGATCAAGGGAGTCGATTTTACCGAGTCGAGCAGACGGAATGTGAGGAGAGAAAAAGCTTCGTGACTGGCCTACTCTTATTGTGGTTGGAGCAATTTTAGTTTACTCGCAGATTTGCGCGAAACTTTTCATGCGCGCACTTGTTAGTACAATGTGCAGTTTAAATCGAAAAACATTGATAGTTACCGAATAGGTTTCGTGGTAAATTATTACTGTTGAAACACGGAGCCATTTAGCACTTGAATTACATATGCATAAATAATTCGATAAGACGAAATTTTAAATCTGTCTGTCCTTCAGTCTATTTTCCTAACTTTACTCTCATGATCTCATCTTACGTACAACATGTGTTGCAGTTGAAGGGCATTCTTCTCGGCACACAAGTAGGATAGGAATTTAAATTAAAATGTACCCGAAACTGCTGACAGTCAAAGAATAACCCAAGTAATACCGTTGAATAGCTATGATCGTGGAATAAAATGACAGCATACATTTTACTAGGTAAAAATATGAAAGGACGACAATCGAGTTCTGAGGTTATAGGAACAGGTTAAATTCCATGGCGTTCAACTGAAGCAGCGAGAAGATCAGTTAAATATTGGAAGCATCTTACATCTACATCTACTTATTACCCTGCAGACCACCACAAGGGTGTTTGGCAGGGGGTGTATTATAACCAACGTGAACTACAGTGAAGAAATTTCCTTTCATCAACAAACACCACATAATGGGTATGCTACAAATACTCTAGGAACAACTAAAATGATCTATAATGTAACTATGTAAAAGTGACACAAGAGTTATGGAGGGAACATGCAACACATTGTGTTAGCATTCCTAGGTAGATTTAGAGACATACATTAGAGGGCATATGAATTAATCAGCTACGCAACCTGTAAACTAACCTACTTCAAAGTCTTAACGCTGCCATTATAGTCTCTAACTGATCGCGGGAAAAACGACATTTTAAACCTCTCTGTTCTACAATCTATTTCCTTCGATTTATTCACATGATCTGATCTACCGAAGTATGTTGGAATTCGATAGATATTGATAATTTCGTCGGAAAATATATATTAAAAAGGGAGCCAGAACTATCCATCCCAGCAACCCTATTCCTACAATGAATCACTAAGGAAACATCACGTATCAGAAGGGACAAATTCCTAGTCCATGCATGTAGCTGTTTTTTATCAGTCGCTGGCGTCATCCAACAGCTCTGACGAGTAGGATGAAGGGGTTGGAAAAACGATACTTTAGATAAGATATCGCAGAAGAACGGTAAGGGGGAGGGGGCTGTGGTTCATTTACCCCCTTACTCACGTTCGTAACACCCCATAGGAGAGATCGCTGACACTCGAGCAAGTCCGGAGGACTTCAAAAAACGGGCCGGATGTCTCGACACAATGACTAATGGATTCCCCTGAGGCTCGTAAACACCACCGAATGCAGCACCACCGACGCCTTAACTCGCCGGACGCCCCCTTAACCGTCTACTCCCTAAACGAAAAATTTAGCCAATCAGGGTGGGAGTTTGGTGCTTTCCCTCTACTCCGTAAGTGCGCTCTTAATGTCCCGCCGCTGTGAATGGAGCGCCAAGGTCATAACATGTTATGGTGCACAGCGCCGGCTAGGAAAGGGGGACCACTGCACGGGATATGAGGGAATGACAGACATTTGCTGGCCATAGTTTTTTTTTCAGAAGAAAAGCATCCACTACATTCAACCAGCAAGTCCACCACGAAAATATCGAGAGTTACTCGGGTTCGCTATTGTTTGAAACCCGTTGGTATAACACTTTTTGACCATAATCCAACTAATGCAAAAATTGACCCCAACTACATCTACATCTACTTATTACCCTGCAAACCACCACAAATGTGTTTGGTAGGGGGTGACTTATCACCAACATTATTGATCAAATCAACTAGTTAACAACACTATCTGTCAACTAACATTCAAAATTTCATTGGTAGACGTCATGGTCTCTAATCGATCGCGGGAAAAACAACATTTCATCTACATCTACTTATTACCCTGCAAGCCACCACAGGGGTGTTTGGCAGGGGGTGACTTATCACCAACATGAACTACAGAGAAGAAATTTACTTAACCAACATACACCACATTATAGGTATGCCACAAATGCTACAGAAAACACTAAATTAATTTATAATGTAACTACGCAAATGTGACACAAGAGTCGTGCAAGGAACATGAAAAACATGGTGTTAGCACTATTCGGCAGATTTAGAAACATGCATTAGGGTGCATATGAATTTATCAGCTACACTACCTGTCATCTAACCTACTTCTAAGTGTCAACGCAGCCATTATGGTCTCTTATCGATCTCGGGAAAAACGAAATTTTAAACCTTTCTGCTCTACAATCTATTTCGCTAATTTTATTCTCATGATCTAATTTACCGTAGCATGTTAGATTTCGAAAGATATTGGAAACTTCGTCGGAAAATAATTGTTCAGAATTTACATAAAATATTGAGTCTAACTTTCAATTGAATGTCTGAGAGCGATTGCCATTCGAGTTGTTGCAAGAGGTCAGTAACACTAAGGAGACTATCATAACGGCCTTTCGCGTATCTTGCTGATCTCCTATACAAACGCGTTCTAATTCTGTTTTTAAGCCTACCTCAAGTGGATTCCAAACACTGGCAGTGTATTTTTAGTGTGGTCTAACAAGGGAGCAGTACCTGATTTCTTTAACTTTATCGTCGCACTTTCCAAGTACTCTTTTAACAAATCCGAACTTAAGATTAGCCTGACCAGTAATTTCCCGAATATGATTGCTCCACGAGAGATCATTATTAAGTGTAACTCCGAGGGATTAAACATATTCTACAGTCTCTAATTGGGTATTTTGTACAAATTGTACTGGGGGGGGGGGGAGGTTTTCCTTCTCCAGAAGTTCATAACAACACAATTTTTCAAGTTCAATTCTAGTTGCCACGCATCGCACCACGCTTGAGTTGCCTTAAGGTCCTTCGTTAAAGCTTCCTTATCATTATCGCTACGGATTTCACTGTACATTACGGTATGGTCTGCAAATAGTCTGAGTTAACTGTCAACTACTTCACCGACACTTTATCAAATCCTTTTTTTTAGGCAAGAAAAATACCATATTCAAACTAATGCAAAAATTAACCACAACTAAAATATCTAAATCTTCCTCTTCTTATTATTGAAATAACAGATCATAATTACTGCCCGGACAGATTTTTCAGCGATTAAAGGTTTATGTAAGACCTGCTTTCAAGAATGAACTTTCAATTCGGTCAGGGTGAGAGGTGACTGGAATGCATAGTTTTTGAACAATTGGCCTTCCGTCTCATTCCTTTTTCTGAAAATAAAAATTATGAGTCACAGAAGCCCATGCACGCCGAATTATGACGGAGAAAAATCGAAAAAACTGACGAGGTGTGTGAATCGCTACATCCATAAAAACTACGATACTTTTTTAACATAAATGTCATTACTATTTCACTTCTAAGTCGCACAATGTTTATTAAACCATAGTCTTGCACCGACTAAACATTTAATAAAACAATTCTAAAAATAGGTAACAAAAAAATCAATATCAGAAGTCAGCTTTTATCTAAGTTTATAGTCATAACGGACAATGGGATAAGGAACAAACAATGTGATATTTCTCGGAACATATTACGCTGGCGGTTGACTGGTGCAATGCTTTGTCAGCTAAAAGGACAAAGACACGGTTTTATATGTCAAAAGACATATGCCGACATATGATATAATACAATGGGTGAGCGAACAAACAAAAGAACATAATCATTTCGGGATTTACCGCAGGATTAACATCAATAAAGCGCATTTAGACGAAAGAGCGATAGCTGAGGTGACCTAACGGCTACATCCTCACACTACCTAGCGACCCGCCTCATAGACGAGTAAGTGAGGGAGTTAATTCACTTCAACTTTCCTATGAAAGAGATAAGGAAAAGGTAAACCACTAATATGAAATAGTTTTTACCCTTCAACTGATCTTTTATAAAAAAAGTTAAAGGTACGACTAATTTCGACACAAAGGTGCCATCACCAGGTGCAAAAAGTACATATTTTCTCCTAAATTACTACTCTACGTACCAAAGATTTGGAGACTCATGTTTGAACGACTATTTAAACTAAGTCCTTAGAAGAATTTTTATTTTAATGCAAAAAAGTTGATTTCGACCACTCTAAGCATTAATGAAATAAAACTGAGTTCAACTTTGTGGAGTTCCATGTTGATTATAAAATGTAACTTTAACTCCACTGGTCAGTTCACAAGCCAATTGCGCAATCCGGATTTTGATCTGAAAATAAATCGACAAAAAGATTGAGTCTAATTTTCAATCGACGGTCTGAAAGTGATTCCCGTACAAGTTGTTGCAAGAGGTCAGTAACATTAACGGGACTATCATTACGGCATTTCACGTATCTTGCTTATCTTCCTTGCATGCGTTCTAACTCTGTTTTTAAGCCTACCACATGAGGATCCCTAGCACTGACAGCGTATTCTAAGTGGGGTCTCACACTTGCGTCTGGTAGTTGCGCCTTGAACTAATATTATTGAAAATCAGAGGAAATATACAGCGATTTTTGTCTTTAAGATAAAACAACTCACGTCTTATCGAATAACGGGTCTAACACTTGCGTCTTGTAGTTGATAGTTGAACTAATATAATTGAAAATCAGGTGAAATATAGAGCGATTTTTGTCTCTAAGATAAAACAAGTCACGTCTTATCGTATAATGCAAATAGTGCAGTCCTGCGCTCGATCCTCGTTTCAATTCCGCTGTGTCGCAATGGTGTCGTGTTTTCAGGCAAATTATTTTGACTCCAGCATTCAGTCCTCCTGATATGAAAAGAATGGCTTCACCCTAGTTTCTTTCCTCGAAAAATTTCACCCCTTTCTCCAGCACTAAAAACAAAGGCTTGAAATCTCCTCCGGCCACGCAGCCAAGTCGACCACATAAGCGGGCACTGACTAGGGGAGCCTTCCAACTGGGAGGGTGGTGGAGGTCGACTTCGTGACACGGCATAAATATTTAGGGGGAGGGGTTGTGGGAAGGGAGTGAGTAAAGGTTCACGGCGGCGCCGATACGAGACACGGTCAAGAGACACGCAGCCCGAGAACGCCGCGCCGGGCACTTATAAGACGGATCGCGGCTCCTTCGCGTGCAGCCTTGCAACAACCGAGGTTTGGTCGATATGTGCCGATAGAATATGTTAACGCAACCATTTTCACGAACCTCAGTCAGAGACGGGAGAGAAAACGTGCTTTTCTTTACACGCCGACGTTTCAAAACGTCAACAAAAACATTTCTCTACAAAAATTACCTATATAGCCTAACCCGATGGGTACGCAACTTCAAAAACAAGTGTACGCCGCATTTCCATTTCAGCCATTTCTATCTATTTCTATCCATTTACCTCCATTTCTATCTATTTATATCCATTTATCTCCATTTCTATCAATTTCTGTCCATTTATGCCCATTTCTATCCATTTCTAACCATTTCTGTCCATTTCTAACCATTTATGTCCACTCCTATCTATTTCTGTCCATTTTGCGACCATTTCTATCCATTTCTGTCCATTTCTAACCATTTCTGTCCATTCTTATCCATTTCTGTCCATTTTGCGACCATTTCTATCCATTTCTGTCCATTTCGCGACCATTTCTATCTATTTCTGTCCATTTCTAACTATTTCTGTCCATTTCTATCCATTTCTGTCCATTTCTAACCATTTCTGTCAATTTCTAACCATTTCTATCCATTTCTGTCCATTTCGCGACCATTTATCAACAAGCGTACACCATTTCTTAGAGTTGCATACCCCTCGGCCTAACCTATAGGTAGTACCAAATGTTGATTTAACTTTCTTTTGTTAATGGTATGTAGCTTTTCTTTATTTTATTTCGTTTATTAAGACCTAATTTTAAATATTGATTTACTGTTTAAGATTTATTTATAATAATTTAATTATCTTTCTTTGTTTTGCTCATTTATATTATTTTTTATTTTATTTATTTGCTATTTATTTTTACTTTCTTATTACTTATTTATTTTTCTTATTACTTATTTATACATTTCTGACTATACAGATATGTATAAATTACTCTTTTATTATTATTATTATTATCATCATTTCACGTGTATTTCATGCATTGTTTTTTTGTAGGTGTTACATTAGCTTAATCTGTCTGTAGGTTTTCGCAGGTTTTTCCCACTCCCCTTCATGTGTGGGTATTTTCCTGCAGTGGGTTTTTTCGTCAAGGATATCACCTCCCAACTTCCTCACGTTTTTTCCACAAGTGTATACATCTCTTTACACACTTACTTATTGTTCTGACGAGGGGTTTGATGGAAGAAGGGACTGCCTTAGTTTCAATCTCACCCCAATAAAGACGCCTTGCTGTTATTATTGTAACGAAAAAATAAATAAAAATATCCATTAGTCACGTTTTCTTGACCTTCTTGAATTACCAAATTATTTACCTGTCTTCTTATCAGGAGAAGATGGGTCTCGGTTAAATAGTGGATTTTTTTTCGCTCAGTTTCCTACTCTCAGTAAATTTTAATTTATTTTCAACAGGGGTTTTAAATATTTGCAGAGTGTACTTTCTTTTTATGTACTTTTTCTAAAATTCTGTGTGGAATATTCTGATTGCAGTTCGGTTGCCGAGGAAATTATCGCATATATTACATTTGGAATATTTGCCTAATGACTAAATTTGGCAAGAGAAATCCACAAAAAAATGTAAGAAGAAAAGAAAAAAGCATAATATTTTCAAAAAATAGTATTAGAATCTCTCAAGAGCAAGATTTATCTGCTTCCGAAGAAAGACCGTTAATTTATTAATAAAATCCAGTTGAAAATAGTAAAAAATATTCATTAAATGTCTTCCTTTAACAGTAAGTTTCCAATTCTTCGGGCCACAGAAGATGGGTGGAACGTATGCTGAGGCGAAAAAGGAAATACTTAGGTAGAAAAGCCTTGAAAATGTATAAAACTGGGAGGAGATTCTTTGCAATTCAACGAAGCCTACCTTTTCCGGTAGAATACTATAAAAATTGGTTTCATACGCGGACGAATTGGACAAAGGCAGAAACTGTCATATCACCATGGTGTTAACTGATGTAAATTACGTTTACATAAAATGAACACGGATAGGAGTATGCTGATGAAATCACTTTACTTCTTTCAAGAACTCAAGAGAAAAGAGGGGTTATGGGAACTCCGTAAAGCCAGATTTCTGCCATACCAACGTTTATTTCCCTTTTTGTTATTCCGAATCGTTGTTTGTTTGGAAACGTTTGGAGGGTTATTTTTCCTAAGCACCTTACCTATATATATATATGTATAATTGAAGAAGGATCGAATGGCGGGTCATCCATTGGAATCGAAACGGAACGACGAGCCAGTAGGTTAAAAACTGTTCAAAAACCTATCATCAGCTCGTAGAATACTCAAGTGAAAACCGATATATCGATCTAAACCCTGATTCCACTCAAACAGCAGGCAAATAATAATGAGCGCAAAAAGCAATCAAGTCGTAACGAGAGTAGTATTGCGTCGTCTATCGCGACTGCAACCGTGCAACGCGTGGAAAGACTATACGCAAGC
The DNA here is from genome assembly GCA_963169105.1 of Ceriagrion tenellum. Lineage (NCBI taxonomy): Eukaryota > Metazoa > Arthropoda > Insecta > Odonata > Coenagrionidae > Ceriagrion > Ceriagrion tenellum. The sequence continues at coordinate 52,728,171 of OY720644.1, read as the reverse complement.
CGCAATTTTTTTTGCCAAAAAATAAGAATGATTTTTATGTCTCTCCTCAACAAATAATAAAAAAACAAACATATTTTCGCTCAACTGATCTGATGTTTTGTTTTTTTTTACAACATTCTCATCTTCAGCGACAGTGGCAGGGGAGATACGGTGCGCAAGGTTTTTGTCAAGGGTGATGGCTTAGGGTTTTGTGATTTTTAGCGTCGTGGGGCCGAGGATTTAAAGCGGCCGACCGCAAAAACAAGTCTCCCTTTAAAAGATCCCACGCTGAAGTTACCAGACTCACCTCCCTCATAAAAGCGAAGGCTTATACGTTTTTCATGAATAGGTTGCGCCTGGAAGTTTATGGATTTAGACCGCCATTCCTTTGAATACATTACGAGGGCACGGCGAAGTATAAAGCAAGACTGGGAGGGGGGAGGGGCGGCAATCAAAAGTCTTATTTAGTGTATAAAAGGTTCGCGAGCACACCGCGCTTCAGTGGGAATATTAACGGGTATAAAAAAAAGAGGATCAAGGTCTCCCACACACTAAAATAAAGCAAAAGCACTTTAAAAGTAGAAATAATAAAATAACAACTCCTGTTGTTCTACTCCCGAGGGGAAAGGAATTGGAGGCATAGTGAGTGGATTGTTTGACATGGGTAAACTATCGCTTTTTATTGATTGAACATAAATGTTCCCTTAACGAATTCCATCAAACGCCGAATGAATTTCCAAGTATACTCTTTGACATTTATCGCTTCCTAGAATCCTTAGCGTTACAAATGAAAATATCACATTTTGCCACCGTTTAAACCCTTTCATTTCAGAAAAATTCTAGTGTTCTAAGGCTGAAAAACTGTTCTCATGTTTAGATTAATCCGGGTGTTTCACAAGCATTTCCTGGATATGAAACCGATATATTGAGATCTATAAGAATTTACAATGTCAGGGTCTAAATGTTTAAGTATTACTTACAGGTATTTATGATATTAAAGGTGACCTTTGACCATTACCTATGCTATAGTTAAAAAATGCAAATTAATTTGACCACGTTCAATTTTTACATGATTTTATCTATTTTAGAATGAGCATAATTAAAAGGAAAAGTGGAAAATGGAGCATTTAGATTACAGGGATAAATAATGAAAATCAACATACTAGCAAATACAGAGCCACCAAGGCCTTACATATTACCCCAAGGGCTATAAAGGGGTTGAGGACATAATGAAAATTTAAAGCAATCTGTTAAATGAACATCTACGTCAATTAATGTAAAATTTCAAGGGTGGAAAAGCATAGTTTTGCCAACTTTCAACATGTTCATATTCAACAACATCGCGCCTGAGACAACGCAATCCATCCTTAACGTGCCATATTGCATATATGTTCATAATCATATTTTCATGAGTTCAATTTTTACAGTTAATAGGTTACTCGTTGAAAAAGAGAAGAAATTTTAGTTAGTAGCTCACAGCGAGATATGAAAATTTTCACGCGCCCCAAAGAAGGGCTAAAAGATATTTTTTCTTCGACACCGCTACTAAAATTTGCAGAAGATTTTATAACATTAAAAACCAGTCTTCGTCTCGAGGTCGGTTTAATGGACCAAAGTGAAGCCCACCACGTATTTACAAAGCCGTATGGCGTGTGAAATTCACACATCACCGTAGAGAAGCAAATTTTTATTCAATCGGACACAACTGGTGTTTTCCGAGAACATCCGGTACTGAGAAAACTACTAAGTTGAGATTCATCGGGGTGTTCCACAAGCATTACCCGGATATGAACACGAAATATTCAGGTCAATAAAAACTTATGTCAGGATTTAAATGTTTATGAATTATTTACAGGTATTTGAGATATTACAGGTGATCTTCGACAATAACCAACAAACTACTGCGATATACTGATTGGCACTGCTGTCATCTACACTCCTTAAGATAAAAGAGAGCCACATTTTTCCGAAAATTAATACATAGGCCTCTTCCACGGACTACAACCTTGACGTGGTAGAAGGGCTTGCTCGATCTAATGACCACTAGATCTGGACTGGCGGGAGCAATTAATAATGCTCCCGGTAGGTCCACCGATGCCAGATTTATAGAAGTGTAGGAACCAGACGAAAGGTAGTCCCGTGATGGTGTAATGTTGAAAAGACTGTTTGGAGTGGGGTGGGAGTCCATCTCAACTATCAAATTCCCAAAATATTACAGTTATTGGAAGAGAAATGAATCCTGGCAACAACAGAACGCCGCCCAAAGGGGCGGGTGTCGTGCACGGCAACGGGGGAGGCAAGGCCCCTGTTCCCTTTCTGGATGCAGCCAAGCGAACTCAATCATTAGTGTAATGCGTAAGAAACTGCCTTTGTAAAAACAATGCCTTTTATACTATCCTCCTCCTGCTTACATCAGTGCATTGGTTCTCACGCGGTCACTAGCTCCCAAGACCCCAAATATTCCTTCTCTAAAAAGTTTCTTCCGCCACATCCACCCAAGAATTTCTCACCATACCCTTTCTCCCCAATCCACTCCCCCCTCTGTCATAAATGTGCCTCTTTATTCGAACCCCATGCATTCCCTTGACTAGGCCAAATCAGCGAGGCACGCTCCTTACATACACGATCATCACCGGAGTACCCATCAACGTCCTTTCATCACTCACTCATTCCTGACTCAATCTTTCCCACTTTTACCGAAAACACTCCTCAAACAACCTAAACCCACAACATTCCTCCAACACACATTTCTCCTAGCGCACCATTTTTTCACTACAATGTTGAAGTACACTACCGTAAAACTCTAGCAAAAGTTCCTAGAGCTGCTCAGAAAAAGTTTGGGACACGGGCTTCTGAACTTTGACAGACCTGCGGACCGGGGGAGGAAGGTTATTCAGTAAGGAGCCTTCCTAATTGCTGCCGACAAGAGCACTTCATAAATTAGGATGACTGAAAACTACCCGCCGTCCCATTTCGACTCATCTCACAATGAGACCTCAAATTAGGCTACCCATTACAGTCACGACGATGGGTGATTCTATCCACTGGCCTAATACCCTTTCATTCTAACTTATTTCACGAAGCAGTTTGGTTCCTCTGCCTCCCTCTCTCCCCCTTCACCCTTCCCCACCCTCTCTCCCTTCACCCTTCCCCTTCACCCACTTCCCTTCTACCTCCCCTCCCTCACGCGCTGGTCTGAGCAAAAACTTTTGCGGGAGCTATTGTACAAGATTTTTAACTTCCACAGACAAATCTACATTCCTATTACAGAACAAAAGGATTGATAGGGTTCCCGGTAGCAGAAAATAAGGGCATTATTGAAAACGCACCGTTCAATAGTTGCAGCGAAATATAATCTCACCTAGAAATCAATGAATTTGATCTCATTTAGAGGAAAATATATCACTTTTCCAAAAATACCAAAATCAGCTTCTTACCAAACTACTTACTGAGATATTTGACCAAGAATACTAGCTAATACTAAAGGGAGACTTGTAGACTACATTTTTTGACAAGATCCCGACAAAACTATTACCAGAGTGTAGTTGGGCTGTCTTATCGAGTATTTTTTGAAAATAAATCATATTGCCACGGCAGTAATATTTGTCAGGATCACAAAAAAACTTCCGTTGTGAAGGAGTTTTACACGTATCGCGCGAAAAAATAGTCAAGTTAACAACTTATAGAAATATTTATATTGAATTTCTTGGAATTTCAGTCATATAAAAGCATATTATTGTACCATTAATTGTGCAACATTTAATTTATTCTTCCTACAGCTGCTGAACTTAAAACTCATAATTCGAATATGGCATCCACTATGACTTGGGAACTATCTCGCTCAAACTACCTTAAATGCGGTTATCCTGGTTCATTAAAGCAATTTCATTTTTTATTTAGAAGAGGCTCGCAGCTTATGTTTTTAAACGATCCCTTAAGAGGCCAGATTGGATAAGAAAACGCTTCCTTGTTATGGACGCGCACACAAGATACACTCAATTCGGAGGAACGGGAAGACTTGAGATCAAGACAGAGGACAACGACCGCACGCCGGCGCAGATTCATCTGTCAGACTGGAAACTCGACCGCTTCCTCTTCCCTTAAAAAGAATAAGGGCGCCGTCCGATTCTCAGAAGCACGGACCCCGGACGCTCGAAAACACCCGCGTGGGCTGCGTGTATAACGTTAACGTCGTTCGCGAACTTGCGGAATTTCACGACGAAAAAAATATCGATCGTCCGGTCTGGGTATCGAACCCACAACACTAAAATTATGCATGGGAGTGCTTCCATGGGAGTGAAACCATTGAGTCGCGAATTTATGTGGTTCCACCGAGAAAGGACATAAATGTCCTTTTATTCATATTACGTTTACGAGTAGAAAAATATGTCCACTCTTAAATGTTAGTGACAAAAATTTCACCATTTTTCGAAAATATCGACGCCATTTTATCGAAAACAAACTTGTAATTACATTGTTTTCAATTTAAACGAAGTCGCCTCCTAGTTATCTATCACACAATTGTTGGAATTTCAAAATGGAAAAAACATAATTCGCATTTTCGGGGAATGGAACCCAGGCACTTCTATCACGCGACGAGAAGCCGAGAGATTCGGCAACGCAGTTTCCTAAATCTAGTGATAAACCGGTGAAGGATATTCTTATTAATTCGCGATATTTAAGGAAAAGTGATAATTTCCAATTTAATAAAAAAGAAGGCGATCGAACCGGAAGACACTCGCGGTGAGCTGTCAAAATTTATAAAAAGAAAGGCTCGGATGAAGAATTTTTGACAAAAAAAGAAATTTTGAACCACCTTTGTTTCAAAAAAGATAGGCTGCACATTTAAATAAGATTCGTTGATCAGCCTTTTTTATATTATTCACAAACCTCGAACATCCAGTATACGGAAAACGGACGGTATTAAAAAAAACAGTGAACGGGACAAGACCAAAGACTTTCAGTATGTATAATTTATCATTTTTGAAACACCATTAAATATTTGGATTGAAACTTGAAAAAGTGACCACAGAGGGTTAAGAGACACATAAAACAATACGAGTGATCCATCACAACCAACAACAAATCCATTTTATATCAATGACACCAGGTTTCACAACATATTGCTGTAAAACTATGATTATGTCACATCGAGGAGAAATGTTTACAAATAAGTCCTCAATTTGATTATTCTAACAAAGCACAGGGACAGATGAAAGGGGTTCAGCATCATACAATACCCCGCACCGACAAAAGGTATCAGGACCGACACAACTGATGCATGCAAGTTACGTAACTCGAATTTTATTTCATTAAATATGTGAGGAAATAAGTAACGGAAAATCTACCAGGATATGATCGTCACCAACGATACCACCGTGGCCACGGGTGGGGTGGAAAAACCGTTTTGTATGACACAATATGCTTGAAAATCGACAACGGCATGCAAGACAATGAACAACATCCACGGTTTTTCCAATCCTTTCTCTTTTTAAAAAAAAACGGGAAAAACACATTCACTCAAACGCTCAGTTGCGCTAAGACGCATACGCGTTAAATCACGATATTTATTTTTTTACCGCTAGATATATTTATGAAAAATAGCCACAATATGTAGCTCTGAAATCAATCCATTCCCTTCTAGCTATTAACTTGGGATCTGGTAGCTAGTAGATTTAAGCAAAATTAACCATAATATCCCCGTCGTCAATTCATTCCTCTCAAGCTAATAGCTTGAGATGTAATAGCTATTGGCTTTTAGCAACAGCTACAACTAATGCCCAGGAATATTTCAAAGATTGTTTAGCCAAACAGGCAGCTTTCACTGTATCGTATGTTTTCAAATAGGTAACTGCATATTTTCGATTTTCTACAGTGGATTTCTGAAGCAATGACTTAATTTTCCCAGATAGTACCTCTTACGCAATAGATAAGATTCATAAAAATCGCGTTAGGTTTCCATTAAGCAACATTTTAAACTTTCAAACTTTTATAACTTTTTAGATTTCTCTGAACGCCTAAAGATGCGGAGGAAATGAACAGGTTCTCAGCAAGTAAAAAGAAAGTAATAGCCATAGAACATCCACCGCAGAAAATCTAAAATATACAGACAGCTATTGGCACTCTAACGATACCAGTTCTATACCTTGCGAGAAATTTTATAAAGGCGTCAAACAAGAACAGTCGTTAATTTTAAATAGACCTGAAAAGAAAGGAAAATTGGAGCAGACGATTCTTTCAGGCAGTGAAGTCTTGTAGGAGCTAGTAGAGCCAGTGGCCATTTGACCGCAAATGGCCACTCAGGCTTTCCGTTTTCCTTACGGAAGAAACAAATATTAATTTATGTTACGCCGATGAAGACCAGACGTGAACATAAATACTTGACTAAAGAGTAAGATATTAGTGTTTTGAATGAAAATCGAATACGCGGAAACTTCTCCCGACACAAAGAGTTTTGTAAACAGATAGAACAGTAAAAAGAAGTTGACTCAGTTGAGTCATAGCAATTCAAACTCGACGGACGTTCTCCGAGAAAGTAAATACATGCACAAAATCGATCTCCCCTCTGCAATCTGTCGATACAACTCGTTTTGCCCATAAAAACACGAAGCCCAAAGTATTTGAAGCGTTGAATACTCTGTCATCTTCGACTTCCGCTGCTTGCTCAAGTGATTCTATAGCCGTGATTTTAATAACAATTTCATTTACAACCTGGGATTTCATGTCCCCTAGGTTACCGTAGGTACTATAAAAAATATGTAAATAATGTTTGATAACATCACATTGTTGATTTCATGATTTAGGTCTTGAGGGGCACCTTAATAAATAATTACACCAAAACAGCAAATAAAATACAGAGCTGGATTTACTGAACATTGCCCTTCTCTAAAAATGGCATTACACATCATTACATACATTAATGATGGTTTTTATAATAAGATAAGCATATTGAACTTACGTGTTTTATACCCCAGTTAATTTTTCATCCCATTTTCCAAACAATTAAATATGAACGATTGATAAACCTGACACAATCTGTATTTGTTCCCCCCCATGAAAAAATTTAGTCCATAGCGTAATGAACACAGAAAAATTGAGATTTCAACTTCTGCCAGGTCTGTTTATTTCAACTCCTGCCAGTTCTAAAAATACTAAAATAGTAAAAGCGAACAAGTTTTCACTAGCACCGGCCATATCCAGTTTCTCTTCGTAACGGTATTACAGAGCACAAGCCGAAATGTGAATACATCCCCGAAAATATTCCAGAGAGGACAACTTTAAGCGTAACTCTTAAATCTATGTCACAGCAAATTCATTGCATAAAAATTATCAAAAAATTAGAGAGATGTATTAAAAAAACCCACTCGTGCAAAGTTAAAATTCACGCTGACATAATGAGCGGTGATTATGAAGAAACAAAAGGGCGTGTTGGAGAGAATATATATTTTCCACGGAGGTAATTAATGCACAGCCACACGGAAGCCCAAACTCGTAATTTCGCACGTTGATGCCCCGGGTCAATCATGTTCGCGACGGTTTGCCCCACCCGACGGAAAGAACTCGAAACGGCACTAATTACGACCGGACAACAACAACGCAAGAATTCCAAAGAGTAAAAGAGTGAGATATAAAAAAAGTCCCATTTAGCCCAATTCTTCAACGAGGCGTAGTGTGACAATAAAAAAAGTAGGAAAGAATTCGACCTCTTGGCATGGCGACCCCTGTCAACATTCACCGCGGGCTTGTATTGTCGTCCTGGGTCGCCGCAGAGGAGGAAAGGGACTAGGGTGTGGGGTGGTAAAGAGGGGGAGTAGGGGTGGGGGAAGGCGAAAGTAGCGCAACAGAGGGGGGGAGCGTAATTGCTTGGAGTGCACCAGAACAACGAGCTAAACCAGGGAGCACCGCAGAGAGTAGCCAATACACACATGATCTTAGGCGGCTTGGCACATACAAAATTGACTTTTTAGAAAATAGCGACCACTGCGATTACTTGAACTGTATGGCTACTTTCAGGGCATAGTTCTACTTGCACATTACTTCCGAATGTTTACCAAATAAATGGATGCCTAAAGTAAAAAAATCGAACATTGTCATTTTTAAAATCACCTAATTTCGGCAATAAATACCCTCGTACATCGTAATCTAACTGATCCCCAAGCAATCGTGGATTCAATAAATTAGAATACATTACACTACAAACCTATATATGAGCATAATCAAAGCGTATCAATGGTGAGAATTGTCAACATTCTTGTTGTATAACACTAGAATAGAAATAAATCTTCTTTTAAAGATCTCTCTAACATAAAAAAGAATTTCTAGGAGAAAATAAATATTTACATACGCATAAATAGGTCTTCCCGGCATACACCGCTATAATTATTCTTATTTAACACTAGAATAGTAGTCATCTGTCTTAATTATAAGATCTCGGTAACGTAAAAAAGCATTTATAGGTGAAAGAAAACATTATAAACACATACAGAAAGAGGTCTGGCATTCTTCATCCACGATTCCCCTCGCAGCAATGTTTTTTTCATTTATTTTTTAAATCTTCACCACCCCGAACACAGCGCATCAAGCTAATTTATGTCGGGTGAATAACAACAAACAAGCAATCATGTGATTAGGACTTCACCGCATATGAATCCATTTTTATCGTAGAGCCGTAAAGCTACTTTCCAAGCAAAATAGAAACCATTTATCTTTTCGATGCAAGTGCGAATACCGGTCGTTTACAAACTATATCTACCCCTTCTTCCAAAAAAAATACTCCGTGCTTACCCGTCAAAGTAAGAAAAAATACACATTTTTCAGAGCAATACTAAAACATGATCATAAATACAGTGTCGTAGCTAGGATTTCGTTTCGGACGGGGGTCCTTATAGATAATAAGCGGAGTAAATATCCAGAGGAAGATTATTGAAAATCAACAGCTACGTTTCGTGCAAGGATATTTAGAATACAATTGCGACCGCTGTGTAACAGCCGATTTAAAAAACGATTTTCACGATTGACAATGCTTGAAATTTTCATGTATTGGGTATTGAATTATTGCAACTGCGAGAGTAAGAACCTGGCCTTCTCCGGAGTAGATAATAGATACTATGAATGAGATGAAGACAAGTAGGAGGTAGGCTGAGACGATGAAGGTACCCACGTAAAGACATGTAGGCCTTCCCCTGTAAAAATGTGGAAGATTTTTCCTAAATTCCGTTAAAAACTTTCTTTACCGGTACATTAACCATGATAACTTGCCTAAAAATTACTATATGAACGGATGGCCAGCCTGAAACTATCTGTATTTGTTCTTCCAATGAAAAAAATTAATCCATAGAGTAATGAACACGAAAAAGTATTGCTTTCGACTTCGCCTGTCAGTTCTAAAAATACTAAAATAGAAAAAGCGAAATGATCTGTACTAGTATGCATATCCATTGCTCTTCATCACGTCATTACGGTGCACCAATTGAAATATGAATAAATCTTCGAAAATATCTGTAAGTATTTTAGTAAATTTACGCGTTAAAAACTACCTAAATCGGTACATCAAATCTGATGGTTAAAATGAATACGTTTCTCATCTTTTATGCATGGATCCAATCGTAAGAAATGCTGTCAAATTTCACCCCTCACCGACCCCGTCTCGAGGAGATTGTCATTGATCACGGTACACATGTGGCAACATCATATCCAATATCACACTATCGCAAGCGCAGTTCCATAATTACTGTTCGGCTGCCCGCAGGCGCCACTCCGTACATGAGAGCACAATGCCATTGTGCACAAACCAATGCAGCTCCGGGTTCCGATCCTCGGTGGAATTACTACCTCCTCGAACACTTGAGAGTCGCATTCGATGGCGCTCACCATCAACACCAGATATCATTCGAATTCACCTTTAGGGGAGAAGGAGAAGATGAATAGCCGGTGGCGGGATTTAGGTCAGCCTCTACCGAGAGGTGGCAGTGTTTCGGCCACGGAAAAAAGCGCACTAATTGGAGTTCATCAGGAAGGATAACGGAAAGAGCAAAAAACATTATCCTCGACTGATTTCCTAACTTTGAAAGGCTCACGTAGTGTTCAGGCAAATTAAAACATCTAATGCTAAATATCAAGATAATAATCCATTAAAAATCCTGTGTGATCAATAAACGATAGATTTTTCCATCACTACATTATTTCAATGCTTTACACAGATTTTTTTAAAAACACTAAGGTGTCTACTTCACATTTACTAGAAAATGTATGAAATTTCGATTCAAATCCCAGTGCTTATTGACATTTAAACATACAATATAAAAATTTTGCATGCAAAAACGTGTTTACTATCTTAAAATCATAATTTATGGCGCACGCAGTTTTGTTAAGGACGGTTTTAATAGTGGAACTAGTCGGAAAGATTCCATTGGAAGATGATTTCTTGTTAAATATTATTTATTGTATAGTTTCTTCATTTTTTTAAGTTTTGTTCCTGCAGGATGAAAATCGGCATCTTACTGTACTTCGTCCGAAAGTACAGAGTAGCGCCTTGAAATGAATACGTATATCCCGACGGGTTAGGACCGTAGGACCGACACAATAGACCCAACCCACCCTCACCCCACCCCAGAAATAATCCCTTTCAGGTCAAAATTTTTCGCAGAGTGGTGTTCCCTCTCACCAAGTACGTTCCGAAGAAGGCTTCTTTTCCGTCCCGTGCGTTTATTGCTTTCCCATGCAAGGGGGCGTGGTTCGGCGTTGTCACATCGACGTCAACTCGGGACTTAGAAACTTTTCGGCTCTGAGGTGGTAAGTTTTTTGTGGACAGGAGTATACATTCGATGACCATATAGTTAACCAGTAAAATTTTAATGATAACAATATTTACGGTCCAATTTGTGAATCCTAAATGATTTAGAGCAAGGGATGCTCTTCCACGCATAAAAAATACTTCTCTTGTACAGAGTTTGAAACGAATAATAATGATAATTTATCCCTAAATTTAATTAGTCGCAATAGAAAATAGTAGGAGACAAAATGGCAAGAAGTTGAAACTTCGGTATATAAATCGGGAAGACCATTAAGTGAGAAGTCAGAGTATTTTCTGAGTAAAACTGAGTAAGAACACACCTCTGCCACTGACCTGATGAAAATTATTATGCTGAAGCTTAGAGTCTAACGCATAAATTTTCACCCATTTAATTAAAAAGCCGGGATTTGTTGATATTTTATAAAATCATGATTATCTTCCGCCCGAGAGCTTGATTTATGCGAATTGATTTCAAGATACTATTACTCAAGATGTAGTGAGTTTACCAACAGAGCAATTTGGGATAATTTATTCAATTAATGGAAGATTAAAAGGAGTACTTTACCAAAGAGAAGCCACAGGCAGCAGTTATATTATCCGCAGGTCAAAGAATTCGGGGTATGTACACATTAGTCTCAAGAACATAACCAGATTGCGCCATTGTATTCCTCCGACGACGCTCATTTTGTTCCTCCTTCCTCTACTTTCTCATCAGGGAAGTCCCGACGGTACGTAAAATTCATATAGAGGAGCCATTAAAACACAATACGGCCCCTAACGCTGATGAACCCATAAATAAACAACAGGAGAGCCATTGTCATTCATGAGGACGGGCAGTATGGCCAGAAATGGCCAGAAAGTAAAATATTAACTGCACTTCTTCGGGGAGGCGAGATGAGTAAAAGAAACCTTCCACGCCTAAAATTCCAAAATTCCTTAAACCAACAGCACTGCAATAATTTAAAAAAAATCACAATAGTAACCGCAGTATATAATATTTCCAATAATTCCGAAGAATAACTGATGGTGTTTCGAATGCATTCCAACAGTTCTAAATTTTACTGAAATACTCACTTTATTCGCATGAAAAATAACAAATTTAAGAAATAAAAGGTAGTTCGAGCGTAATACCATTTCACCAAGAAATCAATGAATTAGGTCTCATTTTAAAGAAAAATATCTCATCCTTCCAAATACGCCAAAGCATTAGCCTAAACTTTACAAACTACTTCCCGAGATTTTTGAAGAATAATACGAGCCCTTTTCTATGTAAAATGGTAGGTGTATGAACTCCAGAGAGACCTTATTTTAAAAAAATGATGAATTTATAGCACCGAGATCTCGTAAAAAAATTAATAGCACGTAGTTTGTGTGTTTTCTCGAATATCTTTAAAAATTAATCATATTGTCGCCGCAGTAAATTTCTCATGATCCCAAACATACTTCCATTGAAAAAGAGATTTGAAAAAAATTAGTCAAGTGAAAGACTTATACAGATATTTTTATTAAACTACTTGAATTTTAGTCATGCAAATTTTTTACGACACCATTAATAGAGTAACATTTAATTCACGCTCCCTTTAGTTGCTGAAATTAAAAGGTAATGATTTGAATATGGTCTCGATTATGACAAGGGAATTATTTCGCTGAAACAACTATACGTCCATAGCATCGCATCTCAGCGTAAAAATTGAGTTGTTGATACAGAAAGAGGGCGCAGTCACTTGCAATGTGGAAATCATTTAACACGTCGTATTTCTGCCATGAGTGTGATTAACAAAAACCGAGAACGTAAAACCGAGATAGTAATGCTAGACTGACAGGTTACTTTCCAGCCCATAAAGAAAACAGGCTTCAGCAAAACATGCTACGCGGAATACTGATGAAACAGATGGATATGAATACATACTTAAAGACGGCTATGAATGCATACACTAAATACAGAAATAGTTCAGGAAGGTTTACATGGAGTTTAAATTGCCTTCCCCAATATTTAGCAGCCGCAATCAGCTACCTCCATTAACGATCTCTTCTCTGAAATGGTTTAGTTGCCATTTTACATAGTCCCACTCACAAATTAACAAATTAAATTCTTTGTCTCATTTTCATTTCGGACTGGAATGAAATACATCGAAGAGAAATATTTGATAAAAAGTTTTCAAAACCAACCACCTGACAACATTCCATAATAAGGTCAGAGCCAAGATACGGCTAACTTATGAGGCAATTCTGCGACAAGAAATGACATTTGTTTAAAAAAAATAACGAAACGCATATCAGATCGGAATAGTTAAAACCACGAAAATACCTTTCAAAAACTATAGCCGGTGCGAAATGCAAGGGAGATTTTAGGAACGGCATTTGTTCAGAAATCTCGGTATATCTAAATTCCCATCGCCATAAAAACATTGGGTCTGATGTTATCACCTTCACCGACCGAACTGTGTCGTTGACCACCCACCAGACCATGCGCACGATAAAACTTTGGCCTTCACTACGCCCTCGGCTCATACCGGTGGACATTTAAATTGGAGGCACTAACAGCAGGGTTTTGAGATTTGGGAACGTAGAAAGGATGAAGAGGGTAAGACGAACGAAAGAATGTGGAATATGTAAGAGAAGGAAAGAAACATTGAGAAAGTTAATCGGATGAATTATTTTCCAACTGATATCGATCACTTTTTTCGACAGCCGAAAAACTTCACCAACTTGGCCAAAACACATCTTTCCGTAAATACATACATATCAAACATATATACTGTTATAAACAGGCATACCCATTTAAAGAGAGATTCGGAGACCACACGCTAGGAGGGTTTCGGAGCTACACAGAGCATATTATCATGACGCCTCACAACATCTATAGGTCTGACAGAAGCGATAAAATAAGAGCGATACATTTCCGAACAGATAGGAACAAAAAATCGTTCTTTGCGCGCACAATAAGCGACCACAATAAAAACTGACACTAAATTAACTCCCATAATACACGTCACCATTTCACCTTCCAAAACCTTATCCCTTACATCTTTACACGACTGGTGTCCTAACACCCCCCACCACACGCTCATGCGGTGGCTCGAAATGTAGTATGTAGATGTAGAAAGAATGAATAAATATTGCTGTTAAGAATTGTGTTAAAATAACAGAGGAAAAAATCATTCGTCTGGACTGGGAATCGAACCCAGATACATATATCTTATCTTCTATGCGCTCTTATACTTAACAGTATAGTTAACAGCGAAGAAATGTGTTGAGGAATTCAATACGTTTGCTATAGCAATTGGCGCGAAATCGAGGGATCTAGGTTCGATTCCCAGTCAAGGTGAATGATTTATTCCATTGTGGATTTCACACAAAGGTGTGATCACTAGCGGGTGACTCCGTTAAGTTTCTGCAAGGCTAGTAGTTGTAGTTCTTTGAAAATGCTTAGAAAAAACACGTATGCAAAGTTTCACGCGAATATAAGCGAAAATCGCTCCAACCGCCTTAAAAATTTGATGAATCCCATTTCTCAGTCACTCACAAGAGTAACGAACCGTCCGCGTTCGACAAACCACCCACACTCCCATCGCAAGAGGTCGCGACTGAATCCCGTCGGGCGAAAGGCAAGCATGCAAATTTCAAAAGGGGTTAGGCAGCCAGCCTTCCCGGAGGAGGAGGGAGGTGGAATATTAACTCCGGCCGTCACTGCGTGTGCTCTCAAGTGCTTCCCTCTCTCGGGTTTTGCCCCACTCACAACTTCCTCTCCCCTGCATGCCTCACCCCATCCTCCTCTTCTCTCTCTTCCAGAGCGAAGCTTGCGGTCATTTTTTTTTTTAAGCGGAGATAAAAATCTACCCACCCTCCCTTTCTAAGCATGTATGTACTTCCGCTCAAAGCGGATGAAATTTAAAGGGGGGGGTGGAGTCGCCTCATTTTTTTTATTTTGTTCAGAAGGACGGAAGGTCGGTGGTGAGGCAGAGTGAGTGGATTTTTGGGCGTGGGTGCGCGTTTGTGTGTCAATGTAAGGGGAGAGAGTGATGACCGGGACCTTGAGGGAAGATGCTACGAAAACCCTGGTAAGTAGTTCCAGGTGGAGCGCAGCGTTTCCCACCTTGTTTTTGTTATTTTCTCCAGGCCCACATTTCCACTGCTTCAAGCCTGATTCTTTCCACTTTCCTGATTGTCCACGTTTCGCATCCATATAACAAAACGCTCCAAACAAATATTTTTATGAACTTTTTCCGAGTTTCAAAACTGATGTGGGTATTAAGTAATAAGTTGTTCTTGTTTTGGAACGCTTGTTTAGCCAAGGCTATTCTGCTCCTAATCTCAGTATCACATGTATTATCATTGTTTATAATACTCCCTAGGTAGCAGGTGTCAACCTATTCCAGAATTTCATTTCCTAATTTAATATTCGTTATGGCATTTTCCTTCCTCTCTCTTATTACCATTATTTTGGTCTTCTTCTTGTTTATATTTAACTTATACTCTTCTAAAATTTTGGAGAGTGTATGGATCATTTTATTCATGTCCTTTTCGGAGTCGGCAATTACTGCTATATCATCCCAAAAGCGGATATTGTGGAAGCTTTTCCCGTTCACTTTAATTCCCTTGGTCTTTTCTTTCATTCTTTCAATTGCTTCTTCTATGAATATGTTAAATAGATAGGATGATAGAGGGCATCCTTGTCTTACTCCTTTTAACTTGGCCTCTATTATGGCCTCTTTTCTGCATCCATCAATGTCTATTTCTGTTTTCTGAGACTTGTACAGATTTAAAATTACTCTTCTATCTTTCCAATCTAGATCGATTTTCGTCAATTTATAAAAGAGAAGTCTCCAGTCCACTTTATCAAAGGCCTTTTCCAGGTCTATAAAGGCCACATATGTCTTTCTATGTTATTAAAGACAAAAAGGGAAATATACTTTTTGCAAATGAAAATGTTGGTGAAAGATGGAAAGAATACCTTGAGGAGTTGTACAATGGAATAAATATACAGAATAGCAATGAATATATTGGAGAAGAGAAAGACACAGACATAGACAGATTAGGCCCTTCAATATCCCTCCAAGAATTTAATTTTGCTCTGAAAAATTTGAAAGACAATAAAGCAGCAAGCCTAGATAATATACCTGGAGAGGTATCGAAGCAATTGGGAGAGAAGGCTAAGGAAGTGCTGTTTAAGGTGATTGGCGAATGTTATGAAACAGGGAATAGACATGGGGATTTTACGAAGAGCAAAACAATTACAATCCCTAAGACAGGGGATGAAAACGAATGCTCAAACTATAGAACCATTTCCATTATTTCTCACACATCAAAAATTCTGCTGAATATAATGCAAAACCGGCTATAAGGGAAAAATTGAACAACATTTGGGAGAAGATCAGTTTGGATTCAGGGCAGGAAAAGGAACCGGAGAAGCAATTTTAGCATTGCGACAAATATTAGAGAGAAGGATAGAAATAAATAGAACAAACATGAATAAATAATAATAAATAAATCATTAACCGTAAATCGATTGTTAAACAGAGAATCTTAATTAACGAAAAAAGTTAATAAAGAGTTACATTCAATTAACAAAAGAAAGTTTAATCAACATTAAAAGTATAATAAAAAATTAATTTATCAATAAAAAATATGCTAATGAAAGAACATTAAATGAGGACCCCAGAAGTCAAGGGGTCTAAGTAACAAAATCGTTGTTCTTAGAAAACTTAAGTCAAGTTGAAAATGTTTGGTACAACCCACTTAGTAGTTAAGAGGCATTACCCTATATAGCATCACCTGTCAAGAAAATCACTTGGATCCCTTCACAACCTAAAAGATTTATATTTTCACATCCCATTCCTGTACCTAACTTTTTTTAAATGTCACTTAGACCCTTTGACTTCTGGGGTCCACAAATACAGTAAAGAAATATGTGAATGTTGGGGAGAAACTGATGTTCGAGACCTTGAGGGAAGATGCTAAGAAAACAATGGTGATGGATTCAATAAGAAGAGCAGAATATTTTAGCAGCGGAAACTTGGACACAGGGAAAAGGCTTTGAGAGTTTTGAATGTATTTCTACGGCAAGAAAAATAAAAAATAAATCATTATCACAACTCTAATTTACCTTGTCCAACTATTTGAACAATTGCTGAAATCAGGACTATCCACAGCATTCAAGTCCAATTCTCTTCCAGACAAAGTCAATAGTATCTCATGAACTCCAAAATACTACGGTATATCAGATCACGAGAATACAAATAGTGAAACAGTCTGCAGAACGGACAGTTTTAAAATGCCGTTTTCCCACGATAGATTAGGGATCATAATGGATACAAAGGAGACTTTGAAGTAGGGTAGTCAACAGGGAATGTGTAGCTGATGGATTGATTTGATTCTTAATGCTTATTTCTTAATCTGCCACGCAGTACTAACATAACATGTTGCATGACCCCTACATAACTCTTGTATCTCGTTTTCGTAGTTGCATTATACATGAATACAAGTACTTACTGTAGCATTGGTACATATAGTGTAGTTCATGATGGTGAAAGTTCCAAAGATGGTGAAAGAAAAGAAAGATGGTGAATGTACCTTATAGAGCATGTTGACGGATACTCAGCCCCAGCCAAACACCCTTGAGATGGCTTGCAGGGTATAAAGTATTAAACCGTGTATTCTACCACTTTATTGGTAGGTTTTTGGACAGTACTTATCCCATTGCCCGAATTCTGGCATAGCGTTCTATTTTCCCGTCGTTTTCTCGTAACCAAGGTCGCGCCTTCGATTACGGATTCGGGCTTAAATTATATGTTATGACTATTTGAAAAGCCTTAAGAGAAAGGCTAAAATATTGGCGAAATAACGAAAAATTGTAAATAATAACAATAGATTATAGTAAATACCTATACAAAAATAAATTTCTGTAATTTTTAATTTTCACAAAAACAATATACGTAACAATGGTAACGTGATGGTTATAAATATAAAATACCTAAAATTCATAGATTTCTTAGATCACAACTTTTTTGGTGAAGCGGAGCTGTTATCGTGCGGCTGACCCGCCATTACATCCCTATTAAGTTCCTCGTATCGTCTCCCTCTTCTAATTTCCTCCGGAATTCCTATCCTCTTCCTTCCTTCCTAAGTCAATTTAACCAAATTACATCTATAAAAAATTATGGAGAAACCTACTCACGGGATGCATGCCTGGACAAAGTAAGGCTTGGAAAGAGGGAAGTGAAAAAAAGTGACGGAGATAAAATGAAAAGAAAGCACGTAGAAAGTCCACATGGAACCAGTACCCTTTACGGGACAAATTAGACCCTCCAACCCGCTTGAAAAACCCTCTCCCATGCAGTTTTATGCATTCCCAACTTTTTTCTCTCTCCCCACACAGAACTCCTCAGTCCCCTTAGTTACCGGCACACAAGTTTACGAGCCCTGATTAGGGCTCAAGGGGGAAGTGGGTAAGATTAGAGCGACGACACGACACAAACATCGACCCGCGACACGAAAATGTCACTCCGTTGCGTGCTGAGAAGTGCATCTCATGTACACGACGAGGAGGAGGTCGCTTGGAAATTTTCTCGAGAGTGAACCGCCCCGAAATCACATGATTATGCACGCAGAGCCTATTTTGCGATGGGTGAGGTCATACACTTGCAACGACCGCGGTAGCTATGATACACCATTGCTCACAGGTAGATTCGCAGTACAAGGTCGCGTTTTCGATTACGGTTTCGGCCCTTAACTCTAGGTTATTACTATTTGAAAGGCATGTAGAAAAAGGCAAAAATATTGGCGAAACAGCCAAAAAGTAATGATTATAGTAAATATGAAAGTGGAAATTACTATTTTTTTATTTTCACGGAAACAATATACGTAACAATGGTAACATATTGGCTAATGATATATAATATCTAAAATTCATAGATTTCTTTGCACACAAAAGTTTGAGTGAAGCAAGCGAAGCTGTTACTAAGGAGATTCTCTCATGTACACGCCCGTGCCATGTACTAGTTAGCGGAGAACGCATATTGGAGCTCGCTTGCAATCTATTGGCGCAGTTCTCAATCACTACGCCTAGTATCTGAATCATACGTAGGTACGCGTAGCCTTTTATATAGCAAATAATATTAAGGGTATATGCTCTTACGAAAGCCATAAAAAGCCCTGTACTTTTACTATTTCCCATGTAAAAGGGGCGGTATTTTCGGTCAAAAATCTAGGAAAGCAGTTGGATAAGGGGCTGATATTTTGGTATCTTCGAAAGGGTGAGATATTTTTCTTTAAAATGAGACCAAAGTCATTAATTTATGAGTGAAATGATTAATTGGTCATACTATCTTAAGTCACCTTGAAATGTTAAGGGAGTAAATAAGCAAGTGGTTGAAGGAAGGGATTCTCCGAGACCCCACTCGTAATTATCCCCAGGAGTTGGACGCGGAGGGGTAATTCAGTGAATAAATTTAAAGAAGGCGAGAACAACAGTCTCCGGAAGCCACGCTTCCTCCCATTAAATTAATTTCAACCTGAATAAATCACATATTTCACAGAGACAGAAACATTTACGAATTTCATTCTCCTCCTCCGAAGCTTCGCACGTTGTCACTAGGGTCATGTATGGCTACATAAGACCCTATTGCTCGACTATATAGAATAAAACAGAAATATAAAATATTGATTTATATTCTACGACTTACTCATCCTTTAAATCAAGGTAAACTGATTTAAGGCGATAGAATTTGAGACATTCGTTATCAGTACCAAGAACATGACTACAGTGGAAATGAAAAAGTATGGTTATTACATTTACCACTAATTGAACAAAAAGAGACAACAATTATACCATCGTCATCTCATCAACGTTCGAATGACTGATGTCAATCAAAGAATAATGAAAAAATTGCACAATGATGAATGAATTTCTGTTTCAGGTTTCCGCGGCGAGCAGATATTCTTTCCATTTTTCTTTTCGGGATTCGGCCGCGTCGTTGTTTTTCCGACAACGTTTCTCCTCCTATCTTCCTCTATAGATCTTCGACCTGAAGACGCCTGCATGATAGGAGGAGAAACGTCGGAAAAACAACGAAGCGGCCGAATCCCGAAAATAAAAATGGAAAGAATGATGAATGTATCTTAGCAATTGCAACAACTAGATTAATTATAGTAACAAAACAAAACACCGCAGTTGTTCACTCGTGACAACCGTTCACCATGGAGATATTGAATTGGTTTTTTTCTATAATTATGGAATGATTACAACAACCTAATTTGTATTGATTACTAGTTTTTCAATTAAATCATTCATTTCATTTGAGTATTCTACCGGATGATTGGTAGGTTTTTGGACAGTATTTATCCTAACATTCTAATTTCTGACATATTTAAAAAAACGTTTTACTAAGCTTAAATTAAGAATTGAAATACACCTATTAAGTATATACAAAATCTTTAGTGAAGCATGTGTTGTATTGTACCTTCATAAATATCAAAGGCGAAGTCCGGGAATTACCCACGTTTGCAATTACAACCTCCGAACCGACCAGACTCGAGAAATCCGAATTTTCCCTAGAAACCACCGTATGGCGTGTTTCGCGGTTTCCAACGCTTACGGAAAAGCCGATGGGGAAGGGTCAGGGAGAGAGGAAGTCGATCGAAATACAAAGGGAGTATGCATGCACCTCTTCGATTTGGTTCGCGGCGCACCGCAGCGGCGTTTGAGGCAATGAAGGCGAGATTGTTGCCAGGGAGATCGGGGTTAATCAATGAAAAAGGAGGAGAGCAAAGGGGTCACCGAGAGAGTCACAAAGAGAGGAGGACGGAGATGATTGGCTGAGAGGGTTGTGAGTGGGGAGGGTGGGGGGAAGTGGAGGCAACTGTCGTCCTCTTGGGTTCGTGACCTGACGTCGGCAGATCAACCCAATCGCGACTACACCGTCTCCCTCCCCTTTGCCCCGCGTCTCCCATCGTCCTATGCGCTCGACGAGGTCATCTAAAGGACCTAAGGCCCCGTTTACGCACTAATAAGCAGAGCATTTATTTCAGAAAGGTTTATAGTTAACGGCAATATACAAAATACTTTTAAATTGAACTTCGTGGAATTTTCATTTTCGCAATATAAGAAAATGAAATAATAATTGTATCCACGCTCAATTAAGTTTAAATTCACCAACCCTTGAGCTGGGTTGTTTTTAAGGTCTTGAAAATGACGGCTACTCGTCGAAATCTGGACCGGTAAAACAATACTTAAGGGCGGATGAATATAATAATTTATTTTCTTTATTAGTGAACGTTAACAGCGGTAGTTTATGAATGTTGAGTTTTCAGTTTTTCGGGGTTTCCGCCGCGTTGTTTCATCTTGAGGTCGTTATTTCGCAGTCCATCCTGCAGGATTCCTCAGGGCCAAGTGACCAAGATCCTATTTCAGGAACAATTGGACCTGAGGAAGCATACAGGGTAGACTGCGAAATTCGTCCTCAAGATGAAACAACGCAGCGGAAACCTCGGAAAACCGAAGGCTCAACCTTCATCCCAGCCCCGCGGAAAACTGAATCACAGCGGGAGTTTACACGGATAACCAAGATACTATACTAGATATACTAGAAACAATAAATGGATAACCAAGAGACATCATAGTTTTCATATAGTTAAGACGCATTTTTTAAAGATGTTCGCTCGGAAGAATTATAACTTTTTTTAATTAACTGAAATGCAAATTCCTTGCATTTCATGCATATCATGCAAATGACCAGTCCCCTTCGTGAATTCCCCATTCCGGAATAATAGGTAAGCTGTGCAGCACAAAATTGTCTATTTTCCAAACCATACGCCTGGCCTGGCGACTTCCTGCAACGTGTTAAATTGTAACAGCAAGAGACATATGTAGTACCATAGTTTACACAGACATTACAGAATTGGAGGAGACAGTACGAGGTTGGGAGAGGCAACCAGGGGGGAAGGGATGTTAAAGGTTGTGACAAAGGGGCGGATTCCGGATAAGCTGGAAAGGAGAAGAAATAGACAAGGCTTTATGGACGGGGTGAAGAGAGGTATGACTACGCCGTGATGAAGAATGAAATCATTTAAGGAAAAAGGGGAGAGTGAATATAAACACCTTTAGGATTTTTATTCTCTTCAATTAAAACCTACCTTCATCGGGCCTTAGTCAACGGATCAACCTCAGCCAAACAATACCGGTTAACCTAAAAAATAAAGCCATTGTCCCATTAGGCCCGATAATCAACGCTTGATTTATCATCAGTTGTTGATGTAACAATAAATTTCGTCTTACATACACGTACATACGCACGATAAGTAACTCTTGTAAATTCGATGGCCAACAAAGTGGTCTCCAAACCTTAAATAACGAAACAGTAGTTGAAACAAAATATCACAAATATTGATTCAAATTGTGAAATTTTCACCTCGAGGAAGGTCGACATTGCAATAGACAGAACTTTGTGTCTTCCAAAGATTTATTATTAGAAGTACAACCGGTTTTGGCAGCTACGCCATCATCACCTGACAGTGTACCTGATGGTGGCGCAACTGCCCAAAACCGGTTGTACTCGTAATAATAAATCTGTGGAAGACACAAAGTTTCGTTCGCAATCACAAATATTTTTAAAAAATACAAATGTTTGGCAATCGACAGAATGAGAATCATTGCAATATTCATGAAACCGGGCTGAGCATCACCAGTGACCTCCCTATTGTATTGAGGAAAAAAATGAAAGAGCTTGCGTTATTATAAATTACTCATTTGCTTATCGCAACATTCCACCACTTTTGTAGAAAATAAAAATATTTTGCTTAGGGAATCGATGGCAGTAAAATTGCATCTCAAAGGCTTCGACGGATAAACCCAATCGCGACGAAAGCATACCTTCCCCAAGCTCCTCTTTGACCCACGTACCCCATCGTCCTTTGCGCTCCCGAGGTCAAAGGTTGTCTCTCCCTCCCTCTCGGAGAGAACTTCTCTAAGGCCGACTCACACGCATCAATGAGTAAATGAGATGCAAATTAGACGGGAGTTATGCATGTGTACCCACAGTGCTGCTCGCTCAAGAAGCAGAAATGGGAGGGAGAGGGGCAACTGCTTATTTACAATGCTTATTCCCTGGAATGTTAAATAAAAAAACCCTATGGAGGGAAATAATCATTCTCACCACTTCGTTTGTCGTCGAGTTTTTTTCCTACTCTTTTGGTCACCTCATTTGCAATCAGAAAGGATGGGAACGATTAAAGTTAAATCTAAATTAGCATAAGCTTAAAGCAGAATTTTGCGCGAGGAGACTTGATGAGCTTATCGTTTCTCTTGCGGGCTTTCCCGAAAGGAAATTCAAGGACTGACAGCTTAGGGACGAATAATAATCGCACAGAGGTGAAGGAACCATAAGACAAACCAAAAGTCAGACTCACACTACCTTGAAAGTTGAGGGATTAGAGATCACAGTGCAAAGCTCCGTTTTTTGACCTTATTCGAGATGGACGAAAAGGAGGGCGTTAGGAGAAGTGCCTAATATGGTGGGTGAGGAGGTACAGTCAGGAGAAGGCAGAGTAGGAGGCTGGAACAAATAATGAGAACCGAATGGGTTGCTTAAGGCCGTGATAGAGGGGAGGTAGTTAGCCAAGCAGGGAAGATGAAGAATGAAGATAGGTTTCCTGGATGGGATGAAGAAAATAAATTTTACAGCATATATGAGGCGTCAACTTAAGGGAATGAGGGACTTAGAAATAGTTGGACATATTCACATAATATTTCTTAAACCGTCCAAGATTTGGCTAACTTGAGCCATTATCAAGTTTGGTCAACTTAAAGCTAGTTTTGGCCGAAATTACTGCAATTTAGTAAATATTCTTAGGAAATTTACTGGCAATAATGAAAAATGTTATGGAGATGAAGAGAGGTAAGACTTATGCTGAAATAAAAATAGGAACTCATACAAGAAGACACGGGCAAGCGCCTATAATCTAAACGCCTAGAGGCTTTTTACACTCTTCAGTTTTACCTACCTTAAGGATATCTATTAGAGTTAGAATGAGAATAGCCTACGGGAATTCGCGATTTGGGTGCGTAGAACGTGTGATGGATAGAAACGAAGACTAACGAGGAAGTGCTTGGTATGATGGGGAAGGAAGGGAACCTTCTGGATGAGACTGGAACGAAGCAGAATTGGTTTTTGGCAGAGGTCATGAGGGGCGACGTCTAGCAAGACCGTGATAGAGAGGAGATTGTAGGATAAGCGGGGAAGGGATGAAATTGAAGAGGTTTCATGAACGGGATGAAGAAGAGTAGGTCGTACACCATGAGAAATATTTTAGCTAGATGAGGCCAAGCACTAGCAAAATCTTAAGGAATTCAGTCACATCCATTTGTACCTACATTGAACGGTATGTTACCAAATAATAAAATAACGTCGGATCAACTTAAATAATACTTAACTCCTGAAGAGGGTGATTTACCCATTCATGTTTTTGAATCCCCCCCATTAAACTGTCGTTACTACAACAGCTAAGTTGATACTGGGACTAAATCACAGCAGCCGCACCCATTTGAAAGCAGAGCTCATAAAAATGCTCCAACATGCTCTGCGGGAAGATCGCTGGCTTCCGGGTGCCGACCAGCTTAAAGATGAGTCTTTGAGAACGGAATAACATCCCATTCCGTAAAATCTTAGGGAAAAGCGGCGTTCGACGTCCGTCAATTGTTCCCGATTTACTTTCTCACCGCCTGGAGGGAGAACAAATAAACCTGGGTGCGTGGGCGAGGAGTTGGTTCTGTGGGAATATATAGACACGAGGGACTGCAGAGGGGGAGGAAGAGGAGGGCACTATAAAACCACCCGAGCGTGCCCTAAACGCACGCCTTAAAGGTGGAGTGAGGCCCCTTCCGAAGGGAGGGCAACTCCTTCAAGGTTTTCCTGCTCAGCACGGCGTGAAGGGAGGAGCGTGGTGTGAGGATTGTCTGCGTAGTTTGATGACTGCCTGGAAGACGCACCAAGGCGTGTCTGTGTGAGAAGCATAGGGGAGTATAAAAAACACACACCGTCGTAATTTGTAAATGAACATTTACTCCGTTCGGAATGCAACGTAAACAAGTGGTGCTTGTTCTATGTATCAGTGTTCCAACTTAACCTACTTGGTTCTGGAATTTTAATATCAATCAGTTTCATCTAGGTTTTTAGGTACTAGTCCTATCGGGAAAGAATATAGACATAGATCATCATTATTTGTATCGGTATATGTAAAACTTACTCATCATTAGGTATTCCAAATCATCAAATTAAAGTTGGCGTACTAACATCAAATAAATGGTCATTTCTAGGTTTATAGATTGTCGCAAAGGGGAAGCATAAAAACACAAATAAAACCTAACAATTGATTGGTACAGCAATTTAATCTAGTAGGTATAGGCATTCTAATTCCAAGTATTTGGTCTTTCTTGTGATTTCAGATCATCATGTTTTGTACTCGATCTTTATATCCAGTCAGTCTTTTCTAAAACGAATTATTTTTTTCAAAGACTTTCCGATGGTAGAAAATAATAGAGGATAAAAAGTACCACAAGAAAGGCTTTCACATAAAGTACAAAGCTTTTCATTAAATCAACATCATATTCCTGTGCAAGGCGAAACATTTACTTACGAAAAAGTTCAGAATATATAGGTGTCATTTTAAGATGAGATAAAGAAAAAAGGCGGTAGATAACTACGGCAACATTTAATGAGCATTAATACAGACTCCATTAATCATCCCAGAGTTTTGTGTTCAAAAGATTAATAATATTTCTAAAGAGTAGGATGAAAGTGATTCGAATGACAGATAAGAAGCAAAAAAAAATTGAACATTTTTCTCAATCTTGGCGGTTGACCTTATTTTAAATCTCGAGTCTGTAATTAATTAATTAGCCATTCGCAGTGAATTTTTAACTACATAATAGATTCCTGAGAAATAATACGCGAAAAAAGATAAATGTTCAAATTTGGAACAAAAGCCATCATAACATAGAGGTAACTTGGGGCAGAGAGGTAACTTTGACAATGTTTCTTTTGAGATCTTCATACCTTTTTCTTTTCGAATAGTTCGAAATTCCATTTCTTCTCTTTCCGCTCCAACCAGCAATCTCATCTCACACCCAGCCATCTTAAACACTTCCTCGATTGTCTCACACGCTACACTCCTATCCATCTCGACACTTCTTTGCAGCAATATTTCCTAAGACTCATACTTTTTCGGGCATGATTTCGAATAGCCTAAGAAGTTCTAATGGATGCTCATTGGAGATCAAAGGACACCCTTATCCTCCAAATATAGTCATGTGGACGCAGTTTACAACTTTCTCACAATTCAATGGGTCATTTTGCTAGATTATGCACTTACCTTGCATCTGCCTTCAAAACAAAAATATTCCCAGTCGAGTCGTTACTGCTGGATTTCAAATGGTTGTGAACACTTACCTGAAAAGGAGAAAAAGGTAAGTATTAAATAATGGTACAAGCAGAACCGGTTTATCAGTGATACATGAGCAGATAGCAATTTCTTAATACTTGCTACCACCACTGTACTGTATTTTTATAATTGATTGGTACACAAAAGTTGATGGTATCGGCGACAACCAGGTGGAATTGCCACGGAAGGAGGACTAATTCGCTTGGCTATCCACGTTTATTCACTAAAGAATGGCCCAGATTCCGACATATAGCGACATCGTTAGGTCCCGATCATCAATCAATACCTGAAATCGACATGGTGACATATTCGGCTACCCATCAATACCCGATGATTGCGTGAAGTGACGAATACAAGGTTGCACGTGGATCCTCAGAAAAGAGGACTGGAATAGACTGCAGGCGTTTGAGATGTGGATGTGGAGAAGGATGGAGAAGGTTAGGTGGACGGAAAGGAAGACGAACGAAGAATCGTATGGTTGGCGAAAAAAGGAAACATCTGGAGGAAGTAACGAGGGGAGATGTGTTACTCAAGACTGTGAAAGAGGGAATGATGTTAGGCAAGGAAGGAAGAAGAAGAAAGAGAACAGGTTTATGGACAGGATGAAGAAGATTAGATCGTATGCTGTGGTTAAAACAGAAATACTAGAGATGCATAGTATGTACCTCGAAAGTGTAGAAAACTGGAGTTTCTCTGACTTTCAACCATCCTACCCGCTACCGGTAGGACAAAGCTCATTCATTTGAGTATTCCACCAGCTGATTGGTAGTATTTTTGGACAGTTTTCATCCTACCGGCAGTGTTTCGTTTTGGCCCCCATGGCATATTTCCGCAAAAAGGATGGGATGTTTACGTAAAAGGGATGACCCGTAATTTGATGCCTCTTAAATTTTTCACATCGCCTATCTCTTATTTCGTTTAGAATTCCTTACCTTTTCCTTCCCATTCCCCATTGTTCTTCCCTCCATTATTTTTTTCATATTCTCTCTCCGATCATACTCTGCTTTCAAAACGTCTTTACACGTACAATACGCAAAAAAGTGGAGGACAGCAAATGGTTTCACATTCATTCTAGTCAGAAGACCCCTTATTAAGGTAAACTGGTCGCAGTTATAATTCAAAAGTGTTATTATTCATAAGAGACATCTCCCACTTCCACAAAGGCTAGCATGATACAATAAAACCCATATTGCTAATACCCCTGAAGATTGAATACGTTATATTCCGAAACTCTGTCAAGGAGTAACTATTTTTTTTATATCCAAACTACCCACGAAAAACCAAAACCTTTATGCGAGGAAAACTTAATGACCATGTCCTCAATCAGAAGAGTAGATACTTAAACAAACTATTCCATCATCCAGTTATCTCCCCCTACATTAATTCCCTTCTCGTTCCAATTATCCACCACTAATTTGATCATAAGATCACGTGCTTACACAAACATATACATTCTGCTCGAATTCCGCTCAAAAGACTTTGCACGTAAGGTGGAATTACAGCTCTCCGGAGCGGATGTTTGGTAAACCAGACATCGTAATATCCTCCCAGACTTTGTCTCCACCGATATGAAGCCTCTGAGGCAAGCCACGCATTGATTAGAGCTACAAATTGAACAAATTGACTTGAGGTTGGCCGAAACTGCACGGAGAGAAAACTTCCATCCACGTTGCGCTCACAAACATTGGCGAACTAATGGTGGAGAATGGTCCTCCGAAAAGGGGGTTGGGTGTATGGCTGACGACCAAACCCCGGAAAAAATCATTGTTTCGAAACGTCAATTGAAGCCTCGGATAGAGGAACGATTTAACAGACAATAGATGCCGGACTGCGGAAAACGACAGCTAAAATGAGAATCAACAACATAAGGTTTTTAACCAAATAATCGGCCTGGACTTATTACAGAATTAATAAGTATTACATTCCGGGGGAGGTCAACCAACTAAAGGACTCAGTGTTTTTTTAGTTATTCTACCGTTAAAAGGTAGGATTTGTTGAAAGTCAGAGAAAATCCTCCAGGTTTTTAACACTTCCGAGGTCCTATCTACCTCTAGTACTTCTTTTTTCGCCTCTTTTTCTTCCCCTTCCCCGCTTGGCCAACGTCCTTCCCTCTATCACAATCATGGGCGCCTATCACTTCCTCCAGGCACCTACCCTGACTATTCCATTTTTCATCCAGAAGTTTCCTTTCCTCGCCAACCAGACTAAGCACTTCTTCGTTTGTCTTCCTTTCCGTCCACCGCACCTTCTCCATTCTTCTCCACACCCACATCTCAAAGGCCTACAGCCTATTCCTGTCCTCCAATCTGAGGGTTCACGTTTCTGCCCCATACAACGCTAAGCACCATATCAAGCTCTTCACCAGCATGTCTACGGTCTATTTCCTATTTCAAGTATAGCCTCTCGAATATTGCTACACTTAATTTAATCCATATCTTGACATCGAGTGAATAAATTGGAACAATTTTTGGCAAAGAAAGAATTTCAAAAGAGTGCGTTGAACTGCAATGAAAAAATGGTGAAAATATACATTTTGTTCATTCATGAAAAAAATGTTAACATTAGTTGACAAAAGTCAAGTTTTTTTACTAGATCAATCAAGCTTCTAACTTTCACTCGCCAACATCGACGGCTAACGTTTTGACCCAACCATCTCTGGAGCGATAACAATCCTGCGCAAAAATGTCATAAAAATGCTCGAAAATGCATTAACAACCACCATTACCAACAAGTCAGATAAGAAATAAAGATCTCGGAATATGGAAAGAGAATAGTGCAATAAAATCTACGCCATTGACCTTAAAGCAGGCCGACCGACGAAGCAAATGCAAGCCATAAAAACATTTCAATATCTCTGAAAAGAGTTCATAAAATCTCACGAGAAAGACACACGCGATGCTCGCGAGAGAACAACTCGCGCAGAGGACAGATTGTGTCTGAACGCGGAAAATTGAGCTCACTTTCCTGTAAAAACAGAGTATATTCGTAATGAAGTGATGTCCTTTCATTAGCCCAAAGAAACGGCAGTCACTTTGAATACTATCGGGCATTCCGTCAGCCATCAATTTAAAGGCAGGTTCGAACAGATAGTTATACTGTACCTCTCAGAGCATTATTTTAGGTAACCGCGTCATATCTTCATGATGTCTGATTTCTCTAATAATATGCTTCAACTAACTCACCCGTAGTCTTTCTTGCTAATTAGACGAACCTAATTAGCGAGAAAGACACGCCATAAGTTTATAAAGTTAAATAAAAATCAAAAAACTTTGTATTTGAAAAGGTAAAAATTGTTTTATTTGAAAAGTCAAGTAAATTAGACAAGCCAAATTAGCGAGAAAGACACAAGATTAGTTATTAAGTTCTTAAAGTCATAAAACTTCGTTTGTGGAAAGTTAACAATTGTTTTCGAATTGCAAAACACCTTAGAGATGAGTGCAAAATGCGTGTCCCTTCTGACTCGTTGAGTTCAACCTCTTCAATCCACAAATATTCGCAAATTCGTCCATTTAATTTACATTCTTCCTCTTCAGCGCCTAATCCTATCTTTTCGCTACTTCTCTATGCAACTCATTACGCTTCGTCGCAAATTTGGAGTAAGTTCCATCAACATTCATAAGGAAGGGTTTCCTTGATAATACTTTAGTACATTGAGACTTTCCAAAACTGAAAAACGACTTTCAAAATGAATGAATGAACTTCCAATCAATATAATGAATGTATACAATTATATCGCAACTGATGATTCCTTTACGGGTGAAACCGGTTGTGCATAGTTATCAAAAGATTTTGTGAAACTTACAAAGTTACTTTAATTTCATCAAAAATAGTCGATTCTTCCAATTTTCGCCGAACAATGTTCATTTCATCAAGTGTTTCCTAATTTTCCTGCTATCGTCGCTCAGGCCCGGCTATATACCAATTCGTTGACGCTAGTCGCAAGATGATGCGGCTATTTTACATAATCGATGACAACAGAGAGTGCACGGTGTGATGTAGCTAACGATCTATCACGGGAGGACTTGTATACACAGAAAATATTTCACCAGAAATCAAAATATAGGGGCGAGGTTTTCGTTGATTTTCAATCTCAAAAGTAAACAAAAACCTTCAGCCTCAGAAAAGAGATTTCAGAAAGGCTTGCATCTTTATTCAGTCGCGATATCGACAGATGAACTTTTTGGGTATCACAAAAGAAAACGGATGTTTCGCGCGCGGAAAAATGAAAAATGTGTAATAATAATAAAGTTTTATTACTCCGTCAGAGAATGCTTGCAACATAAAATATTGGGTAAAAGCGGTGAGTAACTTTTGGTAGTCATGAAGGCAAACCTGAATTACGGCAACCATCGTATACAGAATGGGTTACACTCAAACATGTATAAAGGAAATACAACAATTTGAAATAACAGCACATGCATCAAATAATATTACGGATATAAGAAAACATTCTCTATACTTTCTTTAGTAAACAACCAATATCGTATATTTTTCATAATTGTTTTTAGGATTTTTGAATTAGAACATAAAACAGGTAATAAATTATACACGTTAGGTCCTATGTATAAGAAACATCGTTTGAATAACGTCAGGTCCGGTTTTGGTGAGGAAATACGTGCTTTACGTATGGTGTAGGGAGAAAGGATTGTAAAATAATTACCCAGTATTACCACTTCTTTCGTAAAAACGACGTAAAACATTATAAATACAATAAGTAGATGTCTGAAGGAGAGCAACTAAAGACAACAAAATAGAGGAAAGGAACTTACATAGCGACTATATTTTAAGATCACTCAAACCATTATTTTTTCAGAAAAGTGATGGATCTTATACAGTTTTCCTCAGCATAGATGTTAAAAAGTAAGGGGACACTGAACATCCTTGCCATACCCTGCTAACTATAGCTGCCCATCCTGATTCACCGTCAGCCACCCTCACTACTAGTAGTGAGTAGTTAGTAGTGCCGTTTGGGCCATATAGAAGTTTATGATTAGCCTTCTGTGTCACCAGTCCATCCCCAGTCTACAGTGTAAAACATTTTCCCCAGTTTTGCTGAAATTCAGCAAGGTTTCCTTAACTGTCGTCCAAACGACCAATGCGAATATAGAGGGAAAGTCTGATGAACATTTAATCTCACTAAGCTCGCTGGGCTTCTTGTTCAATGAAATGAACTTAAATACTTGTAATTGAAGAATACACAAATCTTATCCTCTGAGACACAGCATTAGTAAACCTAAGACCTCGTCTCGCGCATCAAAGGCGAACCTTTTTTTCCACACTCGCGAAAGCTTTTTCTTGGTCACAAAAATCTGGTTCTCATGGGCTTGGAGAATCAGGAGAGAGAGATATCCAAAAAGCCCAGATTCATCCGACAGGGAGGGCGAAAATTAACCCAGATGCAGATGAGGGACGCGATACAAACAAAAACTACGACAGACGGAAGCGCCAGGCAATTTCAAATTTCCATCCACGGGAGGAAAAAATTGATGATCCGCCCTTACCCGGATACAAAAAGAACTCTAAATTAACACTTAGACACTTCCACTGGTCTAATGCCGAGAAGGAAGTACCTTTGAGCCCACTGCGGCTGTCTAAAAGGTTAGGCGTAATAGACATTTATGTATTGGCGTTTATGGAATAGCCTGAAAATAGACTAAAATACATAACTATTCAGTCATGACATTCTAAAATTGAAGAAATTCAACAGTTTTGCATGCGCAGTAGGGAAAAATCATGAAATACACGTCAAAATGTCGGCAGCACGAAATAAATTCTTAGACTAGAGCCACTTTCTAAGGTCTAAAGTCAAACAATTCAATTTTTTTGACAGTGCGGACCCTGATAGGATGTGACTACATGGGAATACAAGAAAGAATTGAAGTTCACAGAACCGCCCCACAGTGGCTCACAGACTTAGTTTTCATTCACAAAAGTGGTTTTCTTGAATATTTTTTAAACTAGTCATCTTATCACCAACGGTTAGCTATAACACCTAAGCAATATTGGCTAACGGGTTTTCTCAAATAACATTAATCAGTTAATGATAGAGAACGGACAGTTTAAAGTGATGGAAACAGAAATGGACGAAATTTTACATGCTAAGAGACTTCACATATGATTATTTCTTGGTAGCTAAATACAGGCTAGAAGCTGTGCAATGGATGCATTAAGTTTGTAGGACTCTCATCTACTGCATTCGTTAGTTCGTGAAATTCTGCCTCATCAGTTATTACCCAAATGAAGGTCCAATTAACACAACTAGCATCTGGGTTCGATCGTTCCCTCTATTTTTTTTAAGTTTAACATTTTGGAGTGCGTGTGCCGTAGATAGACAAATACTCAGAAAATATCAAAATGTGGGTATTGGGAGGAAATTCTGAAAAAAAGAGAAATTATCAAACGCAAAACATTAAATAATTAAACCGTTTTTACGGTGCCAGTTTACGTGTGCGGTTGTATATTTGAAGGAAAATGGGTTTAGTGGTAGGGACATACGAAGTAACATCGCCAAATATAAAGAAGCATTTTGAAAGATGAGTGACTTTATGAAAAGAGGGGCACCGAGTGGGAATATAAAGAAAAGACTGGTGAAAACTCTAATATAGAGCGTGGCACCGTATGCGTCGGAGACTTAAGACATCACGACGACCTCCCGTGATGACCCGACCTACGACGACCCGACGGTAGGTCGTCGTAGACGTGAGACGTTTGAGATGACGGTGCAGAGAAGAATGGAGAAGGTGAGCTGGGTGGCAGGAATGTTGAACGAGGAGGTATTGGATATGGTTGGATATGAGAGAAAACTAGCGACGGAGGTTCGGAGGAGGCAGAAAAGATGGATGGAGGACGTTTTAAAAGGAGAAGGAATGCTAGAGGGTAATTCCGGCCCCGGTGGAGACGAGGTAAAGTCCTCGCCAGCTAAATCAAGGGTAGTGGGTTCGAATCCCACTCGTGGGTGGAATTATCACCACTTTGGGCATGGATGTTGGTGTTCGTATGCTGCTTTTGTTATTCACCCGACATAGAATGGCCTTATGCGCTGTATTCTGGGTACTGAAGATAAAATAAAAATAATAGTGCGAAGAACTCTGGGGAGGGGAGGAGTAGGAAGAAGTAATAGGAATCTGGACGAACTAAACAGAGTGAAACAATAAGAACAATTCAAAAGGGATCTAATGGCGGATTATCCATAGGAGTGAAAACAGATATATATGTCAGAAATCAGGACGTTAGTACATGTAATGTCCAAAAACAAACCAATCATCTGGTAGAATACCCAAATGAATGAACTTTGGCACGCGTAAGCCGTAGATACAAGCATACAGAAAATGTCAAAATGTGGGAAGAGGGAGGAAGCACTTAAAAACATAGCCAGCTTCCAAGGCATAACACTGAATAATCAAACTGTTTTCACTGTGCCTACTCCGAAAGGGAACAGCTGGATGGGTATATGCAAGAAGGCGCATGTGATCTCCACAGAAAAGTTTCCCTAATTAACCTGCCGAGGCACAGGCTGAGCCCGCGGCCGCCGCCCATCTGACAGCAGGAGCGACGTCGCCACTTTCCCACGAGGAGAAAAAAACCGCTTTATAGGCGTTTTCTCCGTCCATGTGAATGAGGGAGGAGCTGTCCTGACCGACTTGGGGAGCACAAGATATGACGCGAGGGAGCGGGCGAGAAGGCTGAAGACGAACCCAGATATTTTTTTTCAAAAATCTCGTTTCACCGCATAGTGGGAGAAACCGTGTAAACGGGAAGAAACTTTGGGATGAGACGGATCAGACGGATGGGAGAAGAAAGATCCTTATATAAATGTACGCGCATAATTGTTGACTCGCCTACACAAAGAAACCACTGGTTTCAGTCTAAGTGGGGCGTGGCGCTGGGAGAATAAATCTGCCGTTTCCCTCTGTTTTTGGGGCGAACGACATTAGCGTAGGGTCACATGTTCAGAACTAAAATATCTGTGAGATAGGCTGCCCACCGAATTTCAACTGGCTCATTTGAGTATTTTACCAGCTGATTGATAGGTTTTTATTCATCCTACTAGCCCATATCGTCTCCCTCTTCTTATTTAGCCGAAACTGCACGGAGAGAAAATGTCTATCCTCGCTGCGATCACAAACTTTGGCGAACAATGGTGGAGAGACGGGACAGCGGGAAATGACAGCTATGATGAGAATCGACAACAAATAATTGGCTCGGACTTAGCACAGAATTGATAAGTATTACACTCACGGGAGGTCAAATATCTAAAGACTGTCAGTGTTTTTATAATTATTCTACTGGTAAAAGGTAGGTTTTGTTGAAAGTCCGAGAAAATTCTCCCGGTTACGCCCATCCTCTATCTCATCGTTCACCACTATATTATTCCCTTCAACATTCCCTCTCCTTTCAAAACGTCCTCCATCCATCTTATCTGCCTCCTCCTAGTTTCCTCTCAGAGTTAACACCGAATAACAAGAATCTCTCACTGGTGTTAACACTGACTGGCAATTCTTCGATGACTTCGAGCGAGGAATAAAAAAACCAATCAATAAATCTTTGCTGTTATTCCAAGAACAATGACTAAAATTTAATCAGGTTACCAATAGACAACGGACGCGAGGCGGGAAGGATGCACTCAGCGGGGATTTGAAGTAAAAAATATGCACCGATATTTTTTTCATTATTCCAAATATTCCAATTACAAATCAATCGCATCTCGCCGAAAGGTTCAACCAAGATGACTCTTTTTTCCCGTGGCGCAGTCTCGAACTCCAATGACGCCACCCCAACAACGCGGAAGAAATATAGGTCGAGTCTCGCGTGAATAGACGCCGTTCATATTCGCAAAGCACCTGTGAATCTGCAGCGACGACGCGAGAAATTCTTTCGGGAGAAACGGAAAGGAAATGGGGGGAAAAATCACATATGTCGCATATTCCGATTCCGGAGAGGACCATTTGGCAATGCGACCCAGAAAAAAAGACGGCTTGACGCCACTTTCCAATTTGTCTCCGAAATGGTATTCGCGCATTAATTTCGTTTAGCAATATTGCACTGGAATGCTTCGAAAAAATTGACAATAGTTCTTTATGCTCTTCTCGAATGAATGCAAGGCTGTGACTTTCAAACCCCTAGGCACTGTGAGCAATGTATGCAATACGATAGAGGAAGAATGTTAGGAAACCTCCCACGAGGATGAACAAGGGTTGAATACACAAGCAACAGAATAACTGGATATGAAACAGCACAGCAATCACGGAATAAAATGAATTATCAGGGGATGGAAAAAGTGGAGGACTGCGATCCTTAATTCAGCATAAAAATATAATGTTTGAATTAACGTAGGCACTGAAAAGAACGCTAAGTATATGCTACACAACAACGTCTTGAAGGCCACAAAAACGTCGAAATTCATGCTAAGATGAGTAAAGAAGGAAATTTAGAGTTACAAAATCAGGATAATACAAGGAAATTGAGAAGCAATTGCGAGAGCTTTACGATTTTGGACGCCATAGGTATGATTGTAAGACGGGCGGCTGCCGGCTTAACATTGGAAAGTTTACACGTACCCTTTCCCCACGTCAACTTGACGCCATTCTCTTTAAGGATATGGACGGAAAAAAATTAGTAGCTCCAAGCTAACTGGCTCTCACACATGAATCAAGATCACCAATCCCTTCAAAACTTTCTTCGACACTGGGTCGTTAACTCATTGCTTTGCGCCAGTCACTTTCTGTAGACGCCTTATGATTGCTTGCTCGGAAACCTCTATCTTCGGTAATCCTAGTCCTTGACGATTTTCACTAAATTTATTCGTCCACATTATGACTCTTCTTTTATTCATTCAAGAATCATAGCAGTTTATTGGTAGATTTTCGGACAGTATTTATCCGATATCCCGAATTTATCCGAACTTCCTAACTTCTAGCATATATTACAGTTTTCACTCCTATAAATGCCCCGTCATTTGAGTTATGTGTGTGGAGACCCTCATACAGTCTCCGCCTTCTTATTTCACCCAAAATTCAAATCGCCTTCCTAAAAATATATACTGTCCTATCAATATACTACCATCCGATTCGCCGCATGGGCCTTTGTACTATCAACATTGGTTTATTATCACTGCCCTTGGTGTTGACTGACATGTAAAAATGAAAATAAGTAAGATGACGACCAAAATCCTAGTATGCGGAAAAGAGAAGCTGAATGTAAAGTCACCCTGAGAGGAGAGAAAATAGAGCAAGCATAGCACTCTATGGCTCGGAAACATGGACCATTGGAAAAGCTGATCAGAAAAGAATAGACGCCATCGAAACATGGTGCTGGAGGAGGATGCTGAAGATAAAATGGACGGACAAAATAAGAAATGAGGAAGTGTGCAGAAGAGTAGCAGAGGGAAGGACCATATGGAACACCGTACAGAAAAGAAGAACCAGATGGATTGGACTCACCCTGAGACACAATGGACTTGTGAAGAATATAATTGAAGGCGACATAGAGGGAAGAACCCCCAGAGGGAAACCACGGAACGAGTTAATGGACCAAATAAAGAGATAAGTACATAGGAGATACCAGGAGATAAGGGAACTAGGTTTAGATAGGGAAAGGGGGAGGACAGCAGCAAACCAATCCTAGGATTGAACGACCAATGATGGTTTCGACTAATCAAGGTCCTTGAAATTTCTCTTTGTATTATCTACACTGGTTCATAGTACCGACCATTTTTCCGACAAACGCTGTCATTTTCACGGCCCTTGATAATGAAATCATCTGTCGAAACCATGGTCGGCATCAATAAACCAGTGTGGGATCTTTTTTTAGATATATTATATTTAATCCACTGAATTTTACAAAAAATAACTTTGGCAATAAATTTACATTTGGTGGAATACACATACCCTTGTGATAAACTAAACCTTTTGATGAAGTTGCCATCATATAAAGTTATCTTAACGAAAAAAAAACAAAAAACAGCTGACTGCTGAAAACAGGCCAAAAACAGAACATAGATTTATATATCACATTATTATTATATATACATAGGTACATTGTAATAAGTTAAGAAACATTTTTTTAAATCATGTGTTATTTACAAGAACAAGGCAAGGGGAAGACAAACAGAAAAAGAAAAAAAGCGAAGCAAAATATACGAAGCAAGGTTCCATTTCATGGTTTTATAAAACGAAACAGGTTTCTGGAAACTATTAAAAAATCATCCCCCTCACCTACTTCCAGAAACAGAAATTCCGAAGATATACCTGGAAGACTAATAAAGTGATATAACTGCTGAAAACTTGGCCATTAACGCAACAAATCGTAATGGACAGCATTTCCGTTCGCATTCCACCACGCGCGAATCCCCAAAACTGCTTCTCCCATAGCCCTCCAATGTCCCACTTCCGACCAAACGAATTGATTGAAAAAAATTTATACAAGCGCCAGCGCCTCTTCAATCTCAACACACTGAACGGCCCGAACCGGTTCCTCTTGAGCGTTCGATTCCCCGCAGAGCGGCACCTGCCGGCCGCCCAAATGCCGCATCATGCGTCGAATACGACCCATCTGGTCGAATCCGGGGCGGGAGGATAGGCAGACTCCGCCTCCCCGGTATCCAGGTTAACCGCGTCGATTCCTGGCTCCGTTCCCGCGGTAACGCGACAATCTCTAAAAGCCGATAGAGGTGACATAATAATGGCCGGAATAATAATTGCAAGAACATTTAGCTATGGAATCAATAGTTATGAGATCCTATAAGTTATAGATCTCATAAAAAATATTTGGGTTACAGGAACACACCTACTAGTTACATAACTTATATACCAATAGTCAACAGCTTCGAATATTCGATCTAATCTTCTACATCCGGATAAAATTTATGAAAGTAGAGCCTATGAATAATTGCTAATGTATATAATAATTAGTGAGCAACAGTATATTAACTGGTCATTTGTCTAAAAAAACTATTTCATCGATTAAT
The DNA here is from genome assembly GCA_963169105.1 of Ceriagrion tenellum. Lineage (NCBI taxonomy): Eukaryota > Metazoa > Arthropoda > Insecta > Odonata > Coenagrionidae > Ceriagrion > Ceriagrion tenellum. The sequence continues at coordinate 52,690,000 of OY720644.1, read as the reverse complement.
TAGGATGATTTAGCGATAGAATGAACAGTTATGAGATCCATGAAGTTATAGATCGCATACAAATATTCGGGATGCAGGAACACATCAACTAGCTACACAACTTATCTACAAATAGTCAATAGCATTGAATATTCGATCTAATCTTCTACCGCCGGATAAAACTCATGAAAGTATAGCCTATGAATAATTGCTAATGCACATAATAATTATTCAGTAAGAGTAAATTAACTGGTCATCTTTCTCAAAAAAACACATATCTAGTAATTAACTCTCCAAGCGGTTCATCGCGCATCCGCCATTTTGGCTACTTATGGAACTCGTTCCTCCATACAATAAGTTATGAAACCAATAAATGTATCGCATGTTTCTGAAACACTTATCGAATGGTTATGGGTTATGTAGGAAAACTACCCAACTGTAGGAATCACCAGCAGTTCTCACAGCGAATATTGATTTTCTGCAGCTTTCTACTCCACTCTCCCATTAGCCAACCGCTTGATTCCAGCATAATTTTTCACCAAGATGTCCTCCATCTTAAGCATTCCACTTCTGGCCTTCTTCTTTGAATTTTCCCATCCATTTCCCCCCTCAAATATTTTAAATGAGCTATTTTTTTCGAAAAGAGGGAGACGATATGAGGAATTGACGATTTATTTCATTTCATTATTTTGACTAGTTTTTTGACTGCTTGGGGCGGAGACGTGGTCTTTGCGAATAGAGGGTGTACGTAGACTAAATGCGTTTGAGGCGTGGGTGTGTGGAGAAGCATGAAGAGGGTGAGCTGGGCGGCGAGAAGGACGAACGAGGAGGCACTGCTAATTGTTGGAGAGGAGAGGAAGCTAGTTGCGGAGGTTCTGAGGAGGCAGATGGAATGGATGGCGGAAGTTTTACAAAGAGAGGGAATGCTGAAGAGGGTAATAGATGGGGAAAACACTGGGGAAGAGTTGAAGAGAGAGGAAGAGGATAGGAATTCTGGACGAAATAAGAAGACATATAATACCTCAAGCCAAAACTTGCATCTATTACGGCTAAAATGTATACTCTAATTCTTCAATCATTCCCATCATTGCATACATGGTGAGCTTCCCCTCTTAAACAGTTGTACTTGTAGCTGTACAATTAAAAGAGGTCCAAGAATTTTCTTTCGAATTACTGGAAAAAAATGTTAAAGCATGCGCTCATAGACCCGGAGAGAAAACTAGTGGCGGCGGTTCAGAGGATGCACAAGAGATGGATGGATGACGTTTTGAAAAGCGAGGAAATGCTAAAGAGGGTAATATAGGGGAGAACAATTGGAAAGAGGGAGGAAGAATATAGCTATTCTGGACGAAATAAGGTGAAAGAGAGGATATGAGGAATTTCAGCGGGATCCAATGGCGGGTCATTCATGGGAGCCAAAACGTAACGATGTGCCAGTATGATAAAACTGCCAAAAACCTACCAATCAGTTGGTAGAATACACAAATGAATGAATGATTCTACTAGTAGTGAAGCCGATTACTTGTTTTGTTCCCTAATACTTGTTTCTTCATGATTGTGAAAGCTCCGTAGCCCAAGTCCCAAAATCCACTCCTCAACCCTACCAATCAGCAAGTAGAATGCTCAAATGAAATATCCAATGAATAAGTCACTTCTTCGCTTCAAGATTTGTATTAATAATCCTCTCCTTTGCAACTCTCCCTTGGACCTCTTGTTAGAAAATTCTCTCTGCTTTGCATAATGATACTCAAACGATATCGCCCTGTCTACCATATTTATTTCAAACTCTTACAACACGTGTTTCAACTGTCTAGCAGTCATCATCAGGTAAGGCTGCTGGTGAGAATGACTGCTAGACAGTTGAAACACGTGTTGTAAGAGTTTGAAATAAATTTGGTAGACAGTACGATATCGTTTGAGTATCATTGTTCAATATGCTGTTCTACAACATCTCGCCGGAGAAAGTGGAGTTTCTCTCCTTTGCAACTCTCCCTTGGACTCCTTTGTAGAAAATTCTCTTCGTCTATTTAATCTTCCTAACTCCTCGATAGCACCGCACTCCAATACCTTACTTTACCTATGATACCACCTTATTTTGCGAGTAATTAGCCAGTTAAGGCGATAATCGCAGTTAAAATGTGCTAAGGTAGTTTGAGCGAGATAGTTCTCCAGTCATAATGAAAACCATACTCGAATTACGTGTTTTAATTTCAGCAAGCGTAGGTAGTATTAAATAAATATTGCATTATTAATGGTATAATAACATACCCTTACATGACTGAAATGCTAATAAATTAAAAATAAATACCTAAATAAGTCTTTAACTTGACTAATTTTTTTAGCGCGGTTAGTTTAAAACTCCTTAAGAACGGAAAATTTTTTTTTATTCTGAAAAAAATAACTGCAGCGACAATATGATTTATTTTCGAAAATGGTGGAGAAAACATACAAACTACACACTGTTAGTTTTTTGACGTGATCTAGGAGTTAGAAATTTCTCATACTTTAAATAATGTCTCTCTGGATTGCATACACGTACCATTTCCTGAGTTAAATTGCTGGTGTTCTTGGCAAATATCTCGGAAAGTAGTATAGTAAGGGGTTGATATCTTGATATCTTTAGAAAGGTGAGAGAAGTTTTAAATAAAATGAGATTGAATTCAATGATTTCTAGGGTGAAATGGTACACCACTCAAACTACCTTAATTTCGTTGAAATGGCACTAAAGTTGGCTTCTACGGCACGAGAAAAGGCCTCACTAAAAATATATACGCAGATTAATCCATAATTTTGGTCTACAATAAGTAACGCATGTATTCACCGAAAGCACAGTTTATAAACCGAATAAACAAAATAAAGGAATTTAGTATTTGTGATGACTCATCCAGTCGCATTGGAACCCCTTTAAATCATCAAAGACGCAAACACATCCTCATTTGTTTTCCTCTCCACACAGTATGAACGGAAATCGGCCGAAGTTTAATTTTCCTCCAAATGCTTACATTATCACAGAAGAATTAAGTATTTGTTATGACTAATTGTGTCGCATTGGAACCCCTTTAAATCAATGAACGCGCCAAACACATCCTCAGTTGTTTTCCTCTCCACACAATATGAACGGAAATCGGCCGAAGTCGAATTTTCCTCCAAATGTGTACAATGTACTCGCGTTAAGGCGGATCGTCTTCCGCAGACGAAGTGAGTTTTCGTTGTAAGTGGAACATGGGAAAGCTGGAATTTTTTTGACGGCGACTCAGAGAGGAAAGCCGCTGGGAGGGAAAGATATATGTCGTGTTGACGCACGGCAGGAGGGGTTTGGATGAAAAGACGGGCAGGCAGACACGGGCTGTTTTAGGGGCGTTCTTCGGCGCATTGTCGCAGGGCGTGTCCTGAATGCGCCATCGTTAAACCCAGGTTCCCCTCTACCCAACCACCGAGCCGAAAATTTCCCACGGGATATCCCCAGAGCAGAAAAAGGCAACTTTTGTGTTGGCGAGAGAGCTAAAAAAAAACAAATACAAAAAAAGTTCTTTTTTTTTCTCCTACAAGACGCTTCATCCCGCTTCCGCGAAAAAAAACCGACCACTCAAGGAGCGACAATCGCAAAAATGTTCCCTGAAAAAGTTTCAGAGCACCGCTCCTGCCATCCACATGAGATTTGAAATAATGAAGTAATTACTGAAAGAAGAAAAAAAATACTTAAGCTTCAACGCGACGCAAATACGAGGTTGAGCAAGGACAGGAGGGAAAAATTTCTCCGGAAAAAGTTTGAAAATCGCTACGACCTCTCTACGCTGTTCGCTGAAACGTTCAAAAACAAACAAAAATTTATACGCAATGTATTTAAAAAAAACAAAAGAGTACATCATCTCACCAAGCGCAACATGCTTTGTATCCATGCGCGGGTCTTTTCGACCTCTTTTCTAGCGCATACATATTTTTTTCCCATTCTCGCGGTTGAAATTTATGCATGTCAAATGTACGCACGCCATAAAAAGAGTGCCCTATTTCACTCGCTACGCTTTTGTGCAATTGTTCGCGAGGCTAGCATTTTCCAGAGAATGTCACTTTCAAGCACCCGTTGTAAATTGTTCTCCTTAAAAAATTACCGCATTTAATTAAAGCGTTGGGTGACGGCGATGTTCATGCAGTATTTTCACCCTATTTTTTATTTAAGACTTCATAATCCTCTCGACGGCCATAATTACCAGCCGGTATAGCGACTCTTTCGAAGGATATTAGTGCTAAAGTATACATCAGTTATTACCTTTTGAGCGTGTAAGTTACTCCGGCAACGCACACGATAATTCATAAGGGCAGGATTTTGATGGATTTCCATACGCATTTTTCAAATGTTTTTGAGAAAAGGAGCACGAAAGCAAAAATCTCTGAAAATAACCCAGTGATTGAATGTAATTATATATATTCATTTTTCATTTTACAAATTGACAGTCAAGTTATGAGGAGAGAGTTATCATTAACCATCAATGATGTATTAGATGTTCAAAATTTTAGCATGTTTACACGTTCCAATTCAAGACTAAACCCTTGACCCGGCATTTTTTTGTTTGACCAAGTTTTTTGGGGCTCAGAGTTTCTGCCTACTTTCGTGGCTCCCAACAAAAGTTTTGACCAGCTGCAATAAAATTTTCCAGTTATTGAATGAGCAATATTTACATTATGCAGTTCCCTATGGGCCAGGAAAGGGTAAGGAGAAGACAAATTTTGATTAGTATCAAAATAAAATTTTCACTTACCGAGCAAGCGACCAACGCCTGGTCACATTTCTCCGATTAAGGGACGAGCATCCAGCAAACAGCCCGAAAAATCTTTAATTTTGATCAATCACACCCACGTTTTCAATCATAGCGCATTGAACCAAATCACAGCCCAAAGTAACTTTCGGAATAAAAGATTGTTTCCCATTTAGGCTAAATGAAAAGCATTTAGACCTACTAGAGTGACTGTGACAACGAGACACTTCGATGACAATACATTGATTCTCACCCCATTTAAGGCAGCTGAGGCTTGACTTTGCCAGTCAAAACAATTAATAAATTAAAAATTTGTAATAATTTAATTTGAAATATCCTCTTGTCAGTGACTAGCAAGGTAACCTACTAAAAATAAAAATTAAGGTACCAAGTGTGTAAACTATTCCATGAATATATTTTTAATGACCACATTTTTCCAGCCATCGGAGACGACTGCAGCGCCATTTGCATGGAACTACCACATTTTGACTATGACAACGGCAGAATTCCGCTAACAACTTTATAAAATAGTTGGTAACGTACATGAACTATATTTTTATCAATTATCCTGGACTTATTACCTCTTACTGATAGTTATGATTACTAGCCTGAACATGATCAAAGAACATTTCGTGATCAAATAGACATTTTTCAGCTGTAATATATTCATCTGAGTAATCTCCATAAGTACGGATGTTAAAATCTCCACTTTCAAGACTGAATTACAGAAAAACTAGCCCGGAGACCCTACATTTTCTTCGTCTCAATTTATAAAACGTACTTCAAAAATGCTATACATATTTGAACTATCAGAATTTCTGGAATAAGTGACCATAAGGGCATACGGAAGAGAATAGCGCTGGCGAATGAGACATTTAGCGATAGAAGGGAGTTGATGACGGGGACCTTGGGTGAGGAAGTGAAGAAGAGGCAGGTGAAGAGCTCGATAAGGAGCGTAGCGTTGTATGGGGCAGAAACGTGGACCCTCAGAAAAAAAAGGACGAGAATGGGCTATAGGCATTTGAGATATGGGAGTAGCGAAGGATGGGAAAGGTGAGGTGGACGGAAAGGAAGACTAACAAGGGAGTGCTTGAGTGCTTGATGATGGGCGAGGAAAGGAAACTTTTGAATGAAATCCGAGATTGGCAGGATAGGTGGCTGGAGGAAGTAATGGGTTACTTAAGTCTGTGATAGAGGGAAGAATGTTGAGTTTGAGGGGAAGTGGAAGAAAGAGAATATATTTCATCGACAGGATGATGAAGGGTAGATCGTGTGCTGATGCGAAAAAGGTTAGACTAGAGCGCGATAGGCCCCCAAAAGTGTAGAAAACCTGGAGGGGATTCTCTGACAGTAAAACCTATCTTAACGGGTAGAATAATAAAAAAGGGCAAACACGCCTTAATTCCCCAGGGTACTTCATTATTATGAATTAACTGGACCCGAAAACTAATTACGAAACGGAAACTATCCAAAGTCGCACATGAACGCATTTGAGAAAATGTTCATTAGAAAGGGTCGGATGCGGATCCTTGAGAGGACAAACCGTCGCCGGGTACTAATGATGGGTCAACCTGTATCTACCCGGTACGCAGGAAAATGAGTATGCGGATAATTCCAAGCAGAAAACGAACGTTCCCCTTCACTCCCAATGCCATTAATCACTATCGATACGGCCCTGATACAGCCGCCAGGTTAGTTACGTTTCCTCCGGACTTACCATCTCCACCTTCTCCATTCCAAACCCAACTAGTTCGTCAATCAATTAGTCCTTGGAAAGAGTCTCACGGGGAATACCGCAGCATTGAGTTACGCGAGACACGCTCCGTCGACTCTTCCAGTCCTTCCTGCGTTGTGTGAGCACATGTCGAAGCCCGAGTCACGTCGTCCAATCCGAACATCTCAATTCTCCATCCGGTCGATTCCATTAGGGTAGAGCGAGATATATAGTTCCTTAACCATATTAGAGACCATAATCGAATTATACGTTATAATTTCACCAGCCGTGGGACACAAGGATAAAATATTGCATTATTAATGGTGCAATAATATAGTTTTACATGACGCAAATTGCAAGTAATTAAATGAAAATATCTAAATAAATCTTTAACTTGACTCATTTGTTTCACGCGGTACGTTTGAAACTCCACCAAAACAGAAGGTTTATTGCGATCCCGAAGAATTTAATGCGGTGACAATATGATTAATTTACAAAAATAGTTGAGAAAACACACAATTACACACTGTTGATTTTTTGACGAGATCAACGTGTGCCTCATTTTTAATATGGGTAAGGTCTCTCTGGAGTGCATTAACGTACCATTTCCCATATAAAAGGGCTGCTTTTAATGCAAATATCTCGGAAAGTAATGTGGTAAGGGGTTGAATTTTTTATGTCAATGGAAGGGTGATATATTTTTCTTTAAAATGAGACCAAATTCATTGATTTCTAGGTAAAACGATATTTCGCTCAAACTACCTTAAGAGACAAAGGAGAGACGGCACTAACTCCCCGGATAGCGGATGACTTTTTATTTTCCCATTTTCTTGGAGAAGAAGCTCAAACTCGCGCGGCCATCATCTAAAATTGGGTCACTGCACACTCGTTCTGTTCTCCATTACGATCACATTTGAAGAGAAAATTAAATCCGCTCAAGGATGGATTTATTCCGACGAAATGATGCGTGCCCAGCGTGACGGTAATGAGCGATTGCCAAGGCAGGCTCGAAAACCTTACTGAAAATAGCTGAGGTCATATACTAGCAAGGGTAGGGTTAAAAAAAACTGTGGCCCTCAGATAAGACACCGAAAACCTAAGCCTGCAGCCACTACGTATACGTAATACCCAGCAACCCACCTCAAGGGTATGTGGTCAAGGACGAGTGAAATTTTTCTTTCCTAAATTTTACCCAATTATTCTTCATTTCTTTCCAATTCATAAAGAGTAGAACTTTTAAAATCCCCTATGTTTTTATAGACGCAAGCCATTTTCCATGAATACTTTTTCTTTCTACGTCTCAGTATACGTCCCACCTATTAATGTAGATTTTGCTGAAAGCTAGAGAAAATTCTCCCGGTTATCTACACTTTTGAGGTCTCTACTCTCTCTACTCTTACCAAACTCCATTATTTCACTTTTCGCCTCTGCATACGATCTACACTCCTCATCCTATCATTAAAACTTATTGTCTTTCTTCCCCTTCCCTGCTTGCCCAATATCCTTCCCTCTTTCACATTCTAGAGCAGTCCATCGCCCTTTATTACATCCTTCAGCAATTCACTCTGCCTTTCCCGAATTTCACTCAGAAGTCTCCTTTCCTCATCCGCCATACCAAGCACTTCCTCGTTCGTTTTCTTTTCTGTCCACCTCACCTTCTCCATCCTTCTCCACACTCACATCTCAAACGCCTGCACCCTATTCACGTCCTCTTTTCTGAGGGTCGGGCGAAGAAATGTAACTTTTGAATGAAATTCGAGATCGGCAGAGTAGGTGGCTGGAGGATGTCATCGGGGGCGATCGGTTGCCCAAGAATGTGATAGAGGAAAGATGTTGGGCAAGCGGGGAAGAGGAAGAAAGAGAATAGGTTTCATGGACAGGATGAAGAAGATCGTACGCTGAGGCAAAAAAGGTTATACTAGAGCGAGATAGGTCCCTGAAAGTGTTGAAAATCGGGAGGAGATTCTCTGACATTCAACAAAACTAACCTTAACCGGTAGAATAATTTTGAAAATATATAACAAAATCTCAATAAGTAATTCTAACTTAATAGCACACTATCACATCGAGAAAATATTGAACCGATGATCACAAAACTGTGGCCCTCAGATAAGACACCGAAAACCTAAGCCCTCTGCCGCTACGTACACGTACTACCCAGCAACCCGCCCCAAGGGCGTGTGGGCAAGGACGAGTGAAATTTTTCTTTCCTAAATTTTACCCAATTAATCTCCATTTCTTTCCAATTCATATAGAATACGGTCCTAATTTGTTATCAGCTTTTACATTTCCTTTCACGCCTTCGTACCCTCAAAGCGATGTCCCAATTACCTCTTGCTCCTTAAACCTATCACATAGGATCCTAGTCCTTCCTAATTTCTCGCACTTCCCCTTTATCCGTATTCCCTAATTAAATCTTCCCTTTCCCTGTTCGCCCGTCCCTTCCCCTGCACTTCCGAGACCTCTTATCCACTTCCCAAAGTTAATTGAGACGTGAAAGGTCAGAAGTTGAGGGGAGATGGGCTTAACGTGCTGCTTTCGTGGTAAGATCTTTAAAGGTCTTTTCATTGAGAAACATATGGCATATCTTTTCGCAGAGAACGAGATATCACAACTTAAGTACACACCATAACTTACACAGCATAACGCACCTTATTAATACAACATCACTTGACCCTTCCACCACAAGAGGGCTGACCCTATTAACCCTAAGTGATTAACTCTCTCTCAGCTGATTGAGCTGCGGCATATAATGTACACGTATATATTAAATTGAAACTATTATTTACCTTCAAAACCCAATTAAAAGACGTTCACATTCACAATTAAATTCCCACAAGTTTAACTACATCAGAAAAAAAAGCGTTAGTACAAATTACATACATTGATTTTTTTAAATTTACAAACAAAAAACTTGAAACAATTTAGAGATGACCTGTCAAATATATCAACTTATGGAATCACTCTTATTTCAGCATGTTTGGTCATTCCAACGACAAAACTAAAAACGATTAAAGAGTCTTCCACGTCAAGGAATGGTCGCAATTCTGTGACGCAACAATGAGAAAGGGTTTAAGGATAAATTCGTCAAAACTCGCATTAACAGCTCTCGGTAGGGAGAGTAATAGGAATGATTGTATAATGAGGATAAATGATGGAGGGATTGAGCAAGAAGACGATATTGTGCATCTTGGCTAGATGTTTGCTAAAAATGGAAGGAAAGATGACAAGATAATGTGTGCGAATTACGGGATGAAAGTCGTACATAATACGTGGAGAATATCTATGAATGTCTGTCTATGTAAGCGAAAATCGCAGCGAACAAAAGTTATTATACGGATCCGAAACCCAGATATGTCAGGATGAGCACAAGAGAAGGCTAAATGCAGCGGAAATAGAGTACCTTAGAAGTGTTTAGGGGAAAAGTGGGATGGATAGGGTTAGGAATGAGTGCGCGATGGAATAACTTGAGTCACATGCTCCAGTAATTGACGTATGTGAAAGGAGTGTCCTCCATTGGTTAGGCCATCTCGAGAGAATGGAAGATAATCGAATAACCAAACGTATCTATGAAAGTAGATTATATGGTGCGAGAGGAATAGGTAGACCTCAAAATTCATGCGTGAATGTGGTGGAAGAGACTCAAAAGAGGAGGAATCTTATAAGTCTTACGAATAGGAGAGTGCAAAGAAATACACTAGTGTATTGGCCAGTTGCAGGAACGACACATATGTATTTCATAGAGTAATGGGACACATAAGCCATGGCAGCCATTCAATAAGTTTAGCACAAACATTCGATAAATTCCTTGGTTTCATAAACGGCTCCATAACTTATAGAATGATATAATGAACTCCATAAGTAGCCAAGATGGCGGAAGCGCAATGAACCGTTTGGAGACTAAATTACTAGATAATAGAGTTGTTTTGAGACGAAAGATCGATGTGTTTACTCTTACTGACAATTTATTATGCGCAATACCAATTTAATATAGGAACACGGGTATGTCAGGATAGACATAAGAGTAGACTAAACGCCGTGCGTATGAATTATTTGAGGAGTTTTAGCGACAAAAGTAGGACGGATAGGGTCAGGAGTGAGTGGGTAATAGATGAATGTGGATTACATGCTCCGGAAATGGACATATGAAAGGAATGTGCTTCGCTGGTTTGGCCATGTTGAGAGAATGGATGAGAGTCGAATAACGAAACAGATATAATGAATTGTGCGAGAGGTAGAGGTAGGCCGAGAAAGTTGGGGTTAAATGCGGTTGAGGAAATTCTTAGGAGGAGGAATATTTGGAGTTTTAAAAACAGGAAGGCGTGTATGAAACAGTGTATGGGGGCAAAAGAGGTTTGCAAGGATATGTCAGTATGGAGGAAATTATTGGAGCAGAGTTAGGTGTACAAATATATATTTATGAGTGAAGCTTTGTGACTGTGCCTACCCCGGAAGGGAACGGCGTAATTGGTATGTATGTATGTAATGATTAAAATTTTGTTATTGCGGTAGAATATTAGATCACACATCCGAGGCAATCAACGATTAAAAGGTTAATATATGAAACTGGAAGATGTGTTCTTCCAATCCAATTATTTTTATGATATACATAACTCCATTGATCTCATAACAATTGATTTCACAGCAAAATGTTCTTGCAAATGTCCATTAGGGAAGCAAAAGTGGTTTTTAAGGATAGGGCATCATAGAGTAAATTTAAAAAGTGAGCACGTTTTCTAGTACTGACGGCAATGACGAAATTAAATCACTAAAGACCAGTCGCAGGAACGTCTCATTTGTACTCCATAAAGTTATGGGACTAGTAAGCAATGGCAACCATCATGTATATTATTACAGAAAGGTCTTTTTCTGTCATTCCGTATATGCTCCGTTAATACTGCACCTACAGTGATAAATGAGGTATCATTTTAAACGTCGAATCACCGGCTTCTGACGAAAAATACAATCTCAATCTCAAATTTCACTATTTACCCATTAATTTGACTTAAAAGTTTCGATTTTTCCATGTCGATTACTCGCTCGAGGTATATCGACTCCACACATCATCGGTGTATATTATTTCTCAAAGGTGTTTTTTTGTCGCAACGCCATAACTCCCATAATTATTCATCAAAATTAATGATTCAAACATCGTTTTAAAGCTTATGTGCCCCGATATTGATGAAAATTAGACAATTTGTTAAAAATTAAAGTTTTTGTTAAAAAATGATACAACGCCATCTGCTGACAATATAATCAACTAATATTTTGGCAATGGTTACGTGCCTAAAAGACTGTAGGAGGTGCCATCTATAAACACATCGTTTAATTAGATTGTATACATTCTATATGCAATAAGTGTGACCGTTTACTGTTTACATTTACGATATATATATCTCTAACACAAACATAAATAACATATAATTGTCCATGGGAAGAAACAGGTAAGGAAAAAACAGGAAGAAGCTGCATACTGTGCGAAATATTCGACAGGTAGAAGAACAGGAAGAAAGAAGGAAGAAACAGAAAGAAGCTGCATACTGTGCGAAATATTCGCTCGGGTCATCTAGTTCAATGCATGTTACAGAAACATTCGATTAATTTATTGGTTTCATAAATGTTCTCGTAATTTATGGAGTTATGAACTTCATAAGTAGCCTTGATCGCGGAAGTGCAATCAAATGCCGGGATACATACTTAATTGAAAAAAGAGTAGTTTTGAGACTACTGACCAGTTAGTTTACTCTCACTGATTAATTACTATGTGCATAAGCAATTATTCATAGGGAAACTTTCATAAATTTTATCCGGCAGTAGAAGATTAGATCGAACAATCGAAGCTACTGACTATTGGTAAATAAGTTATGTAACTAGTAGGTGTGTTCCTGCAACCAAAATATTTTTAGGAGATCCATAACTTCATTGATCTCACAACTATTGATTCAATAATTAAATGTTACTTGCAAGCGGCCATAAGTCTCCAACCTCGAAACGTAATGGCGTGACGGGAATGCATGTACGTCATTAATTACGCCATCGAGTCATGCCACCATGTTCATCTTACACCGGCCTTTAATCTAGTCCTTTGGGACATACTGCCGCCCGCCCACATTCTTCCCCAATTAAAGAGACTTCTTTCAACTTGTTCCGGCAGCGTTGACGACAAAGGGAGACCGGAAGTCGGAAAGTCACCCAAAACCCCGGTTCGCGACTTCCTCAAAGTCGAGATCAGAAAGGGATAGCGGCTTCCTTATAAAACTCCCCACTCCTCATCCTTTGCAGGAATTTGGAAGAATTTGAGGGGGAATGGGATCCATCGTCACCCCTCGGCAATATAGGCGAGGATAGCGGAAGTGACGAGCGTAGAAGTAAAACATTTCCGGAACAGCAAAAGTTGATAGGAGGCATATATTAAGTTTAACGGAGTGATTTTTGTTCACATATAAATTTGAGTGAAACCAAGCGTACCAACGTGTTATTTAGATAATATTTTATTATAATAATTTTATATAACATTTATAATATTTTTCATGTGTTTCATATTTAAGGATAGAAGTGAACTGCACTTGGCCGCTAGTTTTTTTTTTATCCAATGCCTAATGTTTCAAAACGCAGAAAGTAGCATGTGAGATCTATTTCGAAATTATTCAATTTAAAAGAAAGAAACTTTAAAGCATCCACTCTGCTATTTATTTGCTCGAACAATGCGTTTCGACGCTAAAAGCGTTATCAATGTCTCCTCGAATACCGTTGAATATACATATTCTAAATTACTCGATCACCTATTAATCAATTTACTTTAAATGGGAAATTTAATTCAAACATCATATCAATGTAATGGTCGCTAACAAATGTCAAGGAGTAATGCTGAGCCATTTATTCGAGAAAGCATAAAAATCATAAAATTTTCGCATTAATTTCCTATTCCGGGCCGAAAGCTCAAGCAATAACAAGTTTTCATTAGGGCAAAAAAAATTAAAAATGCTTCATTCTTGTATCACTTTGATTGCTGCGCGCAAGAAGAGTTCCACTGAATTGACAGACGAACTTAGATGAAATTCGGTCCTAAATTTTTGCCAGCTTACTTGAAAAATATAATGAAATTGTTCGATAAAAGCTATTGCAGTTCACCCGCCTTGGGATGCAAGCGAATGTTGATAGGGTATTTAGGGGAGGCGACCAACAATAGAGGCAATTGGCGCCATTGAGGACAGGTGGGTAGGTCGGTAAGGGGTGGGTCATTGCGGAATGGGGATAGTGCGGAGAAATACCCGGCGTCGGGCCTCCACAAGACAAGGTGAGATCGCGTTGCCACTAAAAAAACATCCGCCTCTGCCGGTATTTGAACCCGATGTCGGCCAGATGGCGAAACAGTTCTCATGTCATCTCACCAAGCCGATCCTCACATGAGCAGAAAGCGCGGAAGAGACGAAAGAAGAGTAGGAATTTATGAAAGAATGAGAGAAGACATGTTTTTCAAAAGAAGTTAAAGACAAAGTTAGCATGGAGTACAGTAGTTATGCATATTTGATTTAGATACTAGATTTGCAACGGTTCAGAAAATCTTCCGCGAGAGTTGGGGAACATATGAGTCCATCATTCCGGTTCAGAAACCACGGATCAGAGACACAATTTGACCTGAATTTGAGGAGAAATGAACGAGAACATGGAGGAAGATCAAGTGACATAAATATTAGGCAATTTATGACTTCATTCATTGGTTGTTCAAATCTAAGATTAGTTGACTGCAGCTCTCCACCCTTCCCTATCTAATGCTAGTTCCCTTACCTCCTGGTATCTCTTCCTATGTACTTTCCTCTTTATTTGGACCAATAACTTATTCCTGGGTCTCCCTCTGGGGACTTTTCCCTCTATTTTACCTTCAATTATGTTCCTCACAAACCCATTGTCTCTCAAGTTGAGTCCAATCCATCTGGTTCTTCATTCTTTTATCGTGTTCCACTTGGTCCTTTCCTCTTCTACTCTTCTGTACACTTCATCATTTCTTATTTTGTCCGTCCATTTCATCTTCAGCATCCTCCTCCAGTTCATAGTTCCGAAGATTTCTAGTCTTTCCTGGTCAGCTTTTCCAATGGTCCACCCTTTCGATCCACAGAGCGCTGTGCTCCACATGAACGTTTTCACTAATTTACGACTGCGACAATAGTTAAGAGGTCCAATTTTTTCGATAAGGCGACATTTTCATTCCAGGTCATCAAGCGATCAATTAAAAAAAAATTATTTGAGCACTTGTAGATATAGTGGCGATTAGTAAAAGCGGTAGTACTCCAGGTATTGAAAAAAGCTACGCAAATACATTATCAAATCGTTTATTCAAGCTGCAATCACTTCAGTACAGGGATTTATTTTTAAATGCAGAAGTAAACGAGCTCTAAAGGCCTCGGGGAGAGTGGAAGATGGGAAAGTTGAAGGGGAATGCTGCTCCGGCAGAAATTAAGCCCTGCTACGGTCGGACAGCTGGCTGTCCAAATGGTGCCAACACACTCAGAAATTTACATCACAATCCAAGACAATTGATCCCTGAAGCAATCCTTCGAGCACACACAAAACAAGGGTCGAAGGCAATTATCGCAACCGAGCGCATTAACCATCTATTATTCGTGGATTGCCGCATCAGCTATGGACGTGGCGTGACTGGCTATCGTCCAAGCGCATCTATCTTTCAGTGCATCCGAGGCACGATCTCCTTCTTTCATTGTGATACGTGCATTTTCTGAAGTATTCGCGTGGACACTGCAGTGAATACAAGATGAAGCATCACGATGGTAAGTCGTCCGGGCTTGATTCACTTCCAATTGATGTTTTTATACAAGAAAATGTTTAATCCTATTATTAATTTATAGATATAATTTTCAGTCATTCATATTCATCTCGTGTTTTATGTATCATTTGAGGTAGTTTGAGGTACATACTTCTCTAGTCAAAATAGAGACCACATTCGAATTATACATTTTAATTTCACCAGACACAGGACATATGAATTAAATATTGCATTATAAATATATTCAATAATGTTGTTTTATGCGAATGAAAGTGAAATTGATTAAATAAAAATATCTATATAAGCCTTTAACTTGACTCATTTTTCCGCGCGGTACGTTTAAAAATGCTGCTAAAACCGAGTCCGAAAAAAATTACTGCAGTGACAATATGATTAATTTTCCAAAATTGCTAATTAATACGGACTACAGACTATTTTTTTTGACGAGATTTAGGTGTTAGAAATCCTAATTAAAAAAAAAATGAGCTCTCTCTAAGGTTCATACACGTACCATTTCCCAAGTATAAGGGCTGGTTTCTTTTGGCAAATATCTCCGAAAATAAAATGGTCAGCGGTTAAATTTTTGGTGCCATTGGAAGGGTGAGAAAGTTTTCTTTAAAATGAAACCAAATTCATTGATTTCTAGGTGAAATGGTATTTTGTATCTACTACCTAAAGAGGATGGAGTACCTTTCGCTGAGTCCTCTTCCCTCTACTTTTCCATGCCACATCTTACCGTTTCTTACCATATTTCATCATTTAGCTTTTCATCTTTCCTACCGACATGCTTAAATGAACATATTCTCCCCTTCCCTTATTTAAAACTTTCCTGCTCTCAATAATGGTCTTCAAAATCTCATCGCTGCAAAAACTAATACAAGCCTTTACAATTTCTGCATATTTCGTGTCTCCTACAACTCTTACATTCATCTTCCGCCACACAAGGTACCTGCCTACTTCTTCCAAGTACATATAATTAGATGCAATGGTTCGGGTACAGTTAAACGGAGTCATCGGTTGATATCATATCAACATGGCCACGAAAATTACAGATATTTCCCAAAAACACTTTCAAAATTCATCACTCGGGACGAAAAATCGTTTGAGAGACATAAGGTAACTTACCGGCAAAGAGAATAAACGACCCCTGGTTGAACGCGTCTCACTAAGGTCTGACTTGAGTGAGACTACTCTACCTGTGCTTAGCAATTATTGAAGAGATAAGCAGAGGAAAAAGAGAAATTTTCCAAAACCTTTCTCACCAAAACGTGAAAAGAGGATAGGGTCCACAAGTGACATGCACCACAATCAAATCTCCCCGATTTGAACATTTATGAAACATGAAAAAATCGAATTATTAAACAACTAAATTAATTGCCACATAGTTGCGAAATTGGCAAATCGCACAGCATTCACAGTTATGCGCACGGATGCCAAGATGAAAGCCTAAAGGGAAGAAAATTAAACCAGGATGCTGTCGTTGACAGTATCTAGGCCTGAGTTCGACTCCCGGTCAAGCAAAGTCGTATTATTCACGGCAAATTCTACCCCAAGGGTGTAGTTCTAATTTTTATTCAGTTTCAAAGTTCTGTCTTCCGAGTATGAAGCAAATTATCTCGAAAATCAGTAATTCTAGTTCAGTCAATTACACAATACATTGAATCTTATTCGTTTTTGCGTAGATTGACAGCAAACACTTGTTAAATACTACTTCGCCCAGTATTGTTTCATATTTTAAAAAAAAGTATTCCAGCGGTAAAAGGCAGGTTTCATTGGAATTCAGAGAAAATACTTCCGGTTTTTAACTCTTTCGAGGCCCTACCCAAGGCTTGAGGTCTATTACTAGCATTTTCTTTTTCGCCCATGCATATGATCTACCTTTCTTCATCCTATCAATAACACCTATTCTCTTTCTTCCCCTTCTCCGCTCGCCCATCATCTTTCCCTCTATCACAGTCCTGAGCAACCCATCATCCCTTATTACTCCTCCTGGCCCAGTCTATACCGGATTTCAATCAGAAGTTTCCTTTCCTCGCCCACCGTATTTAGATCTTCCTCGTTCGTATTACTTTCCGCCAACCGCACTTTCTCCATCCTTCTCCACCCCAACATCACAAACTCCTGCAACCTATTCACGACCTCTTTTCTCAGGATACACGTTCCTACCCCATATAACGCCAAGCTCCACATAAAGTTGATCACCATCCTCTTATTATCGTAAAAATCAGAAAAAAATCTGTTCACCTTTCGTACTCCCAAAAAAAATTCAGCGTGTTTGGAGCTTCAGTTTTACGAAACTATTAAAAGTGAGCAAAATTTTATGTTTAGCTAAAAACTGCACAAGTACTCGTATTAAATTATAAAAGAATAACTTACGAGGAAGAAAATTCGCCCAGGATTTCGTCCGTAGTTACTAGACCTGAGTTCGAATCCCAATTACGCCAAATCGTGTTATTCGGGTAATTAGTGATTCTCTAATTTTTTAAACCCATTGGTGTTTTTCTTATTTTTTATCAGTAACAAAGTTCAGTCACCCGAGTATGAAGCAAACAATCTCGAAAATAAGAAATTCTATCACAGAAAATTGCACAATAAATTGAACCTCATTAATTTGAGAGTAGATTGACAGCAGACACTGGTTAGAAACTGCTCCGCCTAGCATTGTTTCGTTAAAACTGAAAAAAACTCTATTTTTCGAGCTCACAAACGAATGAAGCGAGTTCGGAGCTTCATCATAACGAAACTATAAAAAGTGAGCAAAATTATCCGTTTTAATTAAAGATTACCCGAGTAATCGTATGAAATTAACCACCAAAAACTTGAATTTCGTCATCTCCAGAGTCGCGCCCCAAATATATCGTCAACCGGACCATTTTCTAGGTCCGTTCATTCGCCTCGCATTTCCTGTCGAACTGCTAAATTGTTTTAAGCACCACCTTGAGCTTCCTGCAGGAAAATGGAAGACGAGATTTCTAGGACATCCCCAATTCCGTCAGTCAAGCATATGCCGAGCGATAAATACAAAATTTGACGTGTCTTTAATTACGTCGGGAAGGCGAATTTTTTTCCTCATATCTTTTTATTTTTTTCTATTAATCGCCGAGGCAGATGGCCTCAAATGATGCCTTCCTTAATGCCAAACTTTCCCCCTCGACAACCGATCTCCAGTCTTCGACAATTTGCCACGACCCTTCACTTCACTCTCCCCGCTAAATACATTTGTCATTACCTCGAGCATCTGAAAAGAGAAAGATGGCAAGATCGTTCGTGATTGAATCCAGGACATCCAGCCGCCAAAAGGACGAAAATGAAACCGAAATCTCACAGCGGAATGAATTTAATGCCGGGACAGACCAAACATGAAGTGAAGGTAAGGTAATTAGAAAGAGGGCTAAACTTCAACTCGTGCCGTAAGTAGGTGCCCATTCTCATAATTCTGCATCCTCATCTATATACTGCCCTGCGAGCCGCCGCATGAGCGTGTGGCAGGGGGCGTCACGGTATCTTATCTCGTACATTTGCACCAGCCGTGTAAAGATGTAAGGGATACGGTTTTGGGAGGTGAAATGGTGACGAGTATTTATTGGTGCCCGGTTTTTACTGTGGTCTCTTATTGTGCGCGGATAGGACGAGTTATTTGACCTATCTGTTCGGAAATGTATCTCTCCAATTTAATCGCTTCTGTCCGACCTAGAGATGTAGTGATGATAAAATTCTATGTGTCGCTCCGAAACACACCAGTTCTGAATTTCTGAAAAAAAAACTAAACCTAGTGTGTAGCCTCCGAGTCTCTAGGGCCTCCCACCTTAATCCCTCTAAAAGTTTTGTAACACAGTAGCAGCTTTCAACGAAGCGTGGAGCTTTTCTTTGTATTTTATAAATTTTTTTGGTTAATTCTTTATGACCAGGGGCCCAAAATGCTCAAGGCGTACTCGGGGTGTGGCCTAACCAGAGCGAAGTAGCATCTCTCTTTGACTTTCTTATCCGATTATTAGATTAATCTAAAAGTTAAGGTAGAGGAAATATGATTGGAACAGGCTTAACACGCTCCGCGCAGAACAGATTAAAACAAGTTAGTGATTTTATTAACACCCTATTTCACACAAATCCGGAAAGCTATCGTGCTCGCGAGTATCCTCTCCCTTGCGCAGGATGAAGCATCACGTTAAACGGGCTTTAGTTGGCGCATGCGCGTGATTACGTGAAGGATGAGCTATGGTACAGCGCCGATTCGAGGTTGCCACGCGACGGGGTTAAACTCTTGAACCCTCGAGTGCTCACGAGAGAAGGCAAATATCGCTCTTTCCACGCTCTCAAGAGACGGAGGAGTTCATTTTTTTTCTCTTTAAGAGCCTTCTCTCGTATTTTTTTTACAAAGATCTCTCTCCGTAAGTTTCCTCTTCTGTGTACCCACTCGGGGAAACTTTCGGAGACGCTGTGGAGAGTACACTCTCGGTGTGGTGCATTTCACTCGAAGCTCCTTTGCCCGTGCGTGTGTTCACATACCTGCAGAGTTCTCATATATTATACATGCATCTGCTTGCACCTACTCTCGTGTATTCACGGGCTTTCGGAGTTGGCGGTTTCGAAAGTTCACCAAAGTGACCTTACTGTCTCTTTAAGTTGGCTGAAGAGGTAATCGCGGATCATCGGGTGCACGAATATTTTATAACTTTTCAAGTAAACCAAAAAAATTCCAAGGCCATCCAAAATGCCATCTCAGAAAACATGAGCCGAAAAAAAATATCAATTCGTATAATCCGGCACATCTGCTAATGCGGTGTAACTCACCATGCATTCGGTAATGGTTAAGATGCAAGAACTGTGCTTTACCCTTTTGCGTCAATTATAGCATCTTTAAAGATTCAATCTACGTGCGGTGTGAACCGAGTTTTCCTGCAATGTTCGACATTTTTCCGAAAATTACATTTAAACATTTTGTCGAATCTTTGACTCAGCGCGACGTCTTGTAATGTTTTAGTCACTATTTTAATAATGGAATTGCCATGAGGTAAAACCACCTTGGACTGGGAATTGAACCACGGACATTTGGCTTTTCGGGCCAATGCGCAGACCACTGCGCTACCCAGACTTCCTAAACCTCATGGCGAATTAGAAGGATACCTAAGAACTAGATGATAAGGACGAAGGACTGAATTTCAGCGTATCACGGCGATATTTTGCGGAAATGGAATACAGATGCCATTATCTCGCCATAAAAGCTTGTGTTCACTTTCCACAGAATTTTATTCACACACCAAGGTTTCGTCATGAGTTATGATCAAAACTATGCATAGAGACATGAGCTATGCAACTTGAAAATAGCATAGCTCACGTCGAAACCTTGTTCAGTGAATAAAATTCTGTGGAATGTGAACAAAAACTTTTACTGGGAGATCATGGCAGAAGGACTAAAGGTCCGTGGTTCAATTCCCGGTCCAGGCCGTATGTTTTCTCATGGCAATTTCATTGTATTTCACCGCTGTGTTCGCGGAAGGCCTGAATACTTTGTATGATCATTGAAATAATTTTAAATGTGTCATTTCGCGTCGAGAATTAAATCTATACTCATTAATTCGAACAACTGAGAAATATATCCCATGTGCCACAAGGTGTATTTCGTACTAAAGTACTGAATAGCCAAAAAAAAACCTGAATTGCCATTGTGGGTAAAATGCATTTTTTTACTTTCATCTTGCATAGATCTTTTTTCGATTCCAGTCAATGGGGAGGGAAATGGATGGGGAGGGATAGGATGAGAAATAAATTTGGCAATAAATATATTTGGCATTTTTCATCTCAGAAAATAGGTAGTGCGATTGGTATCAAGATTAACTTCACTGGTTTACATTTTGGTCACTAGAAAGTCTTGATGAAGAGAATGTATTTCCTGAAAAACCATTCTTTTCATCACAAAGACACCGAGGAAGCCTTCACGGAAACTAGAAAGTTTTATCGAACCTTGATACTACATCAGCTATAGACGGGAATGAATTGGTATTTTGAAGTGAAAACAATATATTATTTAAGTATTCTACCGGTAAAGGTAGGCTTTGATGACTGTCAGAGAATATCCTGCCGGTTTTCTGAAGCACCGAAACTTGACGTGAAATTTAAAAAAAATTTGAAGGGCAAATGCACTAATTGTTAATTCACTCTTGCATTTAAGTTCCACTGTTCTATCCTATTTATCATATCCGTGTTATGGTACAAAGTGATGGTCTTCTTGTCTCCGGTGACTCGTAATTAGTACGCATCAGAACTCAAATGAACGTGTGGTTGCTTGTTATGTTGCCGTTAAGTTTTAGAGCTATTTGTCACGCTGTTGTTTGGTTTCTGGAGATGAGGACGGTAGATTGGAGCGTAGCGCTGTCTGTGCGGGAAGCAATTACCTAATGGTCTAACCCTGCGATAAAGGCCGATTGTAAATAGGCAGCGGTCCGTATTTGCCCAACGGTCGTTTGTGCGTGCGTCAAACTCACGTCCTCATTGTCACCGTGAGGTCAATCGCTTATATGACTAACTAGAGAGATCACTGGTTCAATAAGAAAATATATAAGTATCGCACGTAAAATAATTACGGGCATAGCACAAGGGAAGAATATTGGATTAATTAATTCGCCCAATCGGCCATGTGGAGTACAGTGGAAACGTCGAAAGCAGCTCTAGGTATTTCGGATGTATCGAATCGAATGATCCTGATCAGTACCCTACCTCATGCGCTCCTCTGTCGCTCTCTTGTATCACACCGCTTCCCGAGATTTAGGGCCGTATTCGTAGTTTTTGCCTGGGTGTACCCTATGCGTGGGGGATCCCCTTGGCTCAAAAATGGAATTCATAGTCGTTACCGAAAAATATTTTAGTAATATCGTAAACATTGTCTCATATTCCATCAATCAGTTTTCATCAACATCTTGTAACAGTTTACTATATCGTTGCTTATAGCGTGCTCGGTTACTGTAAAAAAATGAGCATTGAAAACATCGAGAACCATACAGCGGAACCGTTCATATGAAATTTTCCGCGGAATTGTTGCCAAATCTCCTACCCAGGCGTCCCCTGGCTGGGTGTTACCCAGGTAAGGTTTATGAATCGCTCAGCGTAGGAGACCCCTAGGTGTTACCTTGCTAGGGTAACCCCTAGGAATACGACTATGAATACGCCCGCCCCCCTAATCACCGCCCCCCTGAGGGGAGGTAACGCCCACTTTGGGAACCATAGTTTTAAGGAGAAACCTTTTTTGGGGGCATACCCGATAATCTACCTTTATTTAACATACGCTATGAAGTAAGAATTAACTATAATACTATATACTATTAAATATATATTATAAAACTATATACTATTAAATATTAACGAATGGCATAAAAATATCACCAGGTTATCGGTCATTTAACGAAGATATACTGGTTTTAAAATGATGAATTTTTACGCTGAAATGCACTCAAAGTCAGTGCGATAGTATCTCTTAAAATAATTTATTAAAATCTGAATTTTCGCCCTAATAATATTGTTCAAAAATTTGTATTACATGCACAAGATATTGAGGCACCTAATATATTTTTTCCGCCAAGGGCATTGATGATATGTGGACCCCAGAAGTCAAGGGGTCTAAATGACATTTTTGAAAAAAATAAGTTAGGTACAGGAATGGGATGTGAAAATATATATCTTTTAGGTGGTAAAGGGATCCAAGTGATTTTCTTGACAGGTGCTGCTATCTAGAGTAAGGCCTTTAAACTACTTAGTGGGTTGTACCAACGATTTTCAACTTTGACTTTACTTTTCTCTAAACAATGGTTTTGTTACTTAGACCCCTTGACTTTTGGGGTCCTCATATATCATCCAGTATCCAAGTTTAAATAACTGACTTCCGGATTTCGACGGAGCACACAGCCGACATACTGTGATGAAATTGGCGGGGTTGCCCAGGGAAAATTCTGCTGTTAACATTGTTTATAAAATGTCTCAGTATATTACATCAAAATTAGGCAACTTTGTTGAATGTACTTCGTTGAATAATTTAAGCCTGAAAATAATTAAACCCTTCCCTCGGTTCGTTAAGAAAGTCATAATATCAAATTCTGGCGAAAAACAAAAACATAAGGTTGGAGCCAGTGCAACTACTGGTTTTCGTAACGAGGTCATATCTTCAGTTCGACGCCTTGCCCTACAAGATTTTACACTAAGGTGCATTTAAATGACATTACAAAATACACAAGGCGAAATTGAGCCAGAGTTCACTCATTAAAACAACTTTATACAGCTAAAGAAACGTGACTTCGAAGCTCAGGGTCCTCCATCAACCAAAAAAGCAAAGCGCTGGAATTTGGTTTGAGTCCTGACTTACTCAGTCGCAGTCACTCGGCTTATAAGCTCGGAGAGTAGGCACGTGCAATTCAAACGCACGCACTGCACTCACTGAGAACAAGTCCATTGCACCCTGTTTCGCTAACAAGTAGGCTAGGGGAAGAAGCGTGCATCATGGCAACCACTCACTAATAAAAAAAGCGAGCCGAGATATTGATTAAGCGAGAAAGCGAGGGAACCGACAAGACGAGTTTACGCCGCAGCTGACGAGAGCGAAATCTTGAACGATTACGTGCTTCGATTACGCGTGAAGAGCTTAAAAGAGGATAAGAGCACCGAACTTGACATTTCAAAGAAGAAATACCCGATTTCCCTCGCGGGAGGCGAGTTGGCTCAAAAACACAAAGGCTAAAGGTTCTACTCACGTAACTTTTAGCCGTTGTATCGCCATTTAAAAGGATTTTGGAGCCCACTACTTCAGATGATGGATTACCTCAGCTCAAGTAATGTCTATCTAGTAGAATCAACGATCATTGCGAATGAATGGTAGTATCACTAATTCAAGAAAGTCTCTCTGTCTGTTAACCGTACAAGAAACAGTAAAAATCAACACCAACAATTTCAGATACTGTTTTAGCCACGCATTGTTAACTTCTACCTCCATAATAAATGCATTAATCTAGGTGTAGGGGTGTTTTTTTCATTGCTTTCACTCCTCTTACTTCAAGATGTAGGGTTCATATTTTCACCACTGCCCGGATGAAAAAACGAGGTTTTTCTTTCCTCCACTCAAGAGTAAACTTGTTGAAGAATAAACTAGTAAACAGTCGTATATACAAAATTCTAAAAGTATATCTGAATTCTTTTTCTATTTCAAACTCCCTCACAATTTTTTAACTGGCATCGGAATATTTTTTATGACAACTGCAGATTTTTCTAGAGGCAAAAACGTACAAAAATCAAAGCCTTATCACTCAACTAAAAATTCATGTATAAAACCATGGTTATCGATTTAAATGCTCGAAAAAAAGACATGATGGCATTTGATGATCCCGATATAATTATCACGTAATAAGCTGATTAAAGCGTATGCAAATAAAATATATTTATTTCAATTTTTGGCTTGCCATTAGTCAGTCCAGCAACTGCAATTGTCCATGAATAGCATTTCTTATCATGAATAGGGGTCATTCCACGTCAGATCAGCAGTGAGTTGACCATTGGTGTATCCGATTCGAACCAAAATTTTTGTGTGGGTTTCATCTTGCGTTAAATGAAGAATTGCAGAAGCGTTCTTGGAAACAAAAATTTTTGGCAGATCTAGAGACGATCAAAGTTTCGACCATATTGCGCTTAGACCTTTTTTTTCTTTTTGCTATATCTCCTAAACGCAAATAGCTAGAGAAACGGTTGATGTCTTATTTTGTTTGCAAAAGAATGCACAGCAACAGTGTGTTATCATTTTTGTAAATAAACTAAATTTTATTGAAATTGTTTAAATTTAAAATGTTTGAAGTTTAATGACAAAATGGTTCTGTCCATTATATTCGCTTGCGCTGCAACATGACAGGAGGAGTCGACGGGCTTTGTCGCCTTCCCCCCGCTGAACGGACTTTCGGTCGCCGTGCGGCGCCGTCCAGTTTGGCAACGCGGCATCAATTGAAATAATTAACATCAACATATAATAACATTTGTACATACTATGCATCACAGAAAAGTTACAAATAAATAATAAGTTTTACTTTGGCTTTAATTTTTTTATTATGAGCAATTTTTTGATTTTGATGTATGTATATTTGTTATTAAACTTTAAACATTTAAAATTTAAACAATTTCAATAAAATTTAGTTTATTTACAATAATGATAACACACTGTTGCTGTAAGTTCTTTTGAAAACAAAATAAGACATCAAACGTTTCTCTAGCTATTTGCGTTTAGGAGATATAGCAAAAAGAAAAAAGGGGTAAGCGGAAAATGGTCGAAACTTTGATCGTCTCTAGATCTGCCAAAAAATTTTTTTGTCAAAAACGCTTCTACAATTCTTCATTTAACGCAAGATGGAACCCATACAAAAATTTTGGTTAGAATCGGAGACACCAAGGGTCAAATCACTGCTGCTCTGACGTGGAATGACCCATAGGTTTCTCCGCAAATTTACACTATAAAATATTATCACAATAACATAGCTGGAACGGGCATATTCTCCTGGGAAATGGCACATTTCTTAACCATTACTTTCATATTACTACATTTTCTTTACACCATCTAGCATTGACGCAAATATCTTTAGCTTTCCTATACTAGCAGATTATTCATTGCTCTCGGGGGGGATTAAATATGATATATTCATCCAAAACATCAAAAAAAGAAAATCCAAGGAAATCTTGCTAATTCCTTTAAGGAAAATCTACGATTTGCACGGATAGAAGAACACGGTCCGCTCTCCCCGCCGGATGCCGTTTCGAGGTCGAGGCGGAAAGAAGAGGGAGGGTGCGGGGACGAGGATGTGGCATCTCCCGCACCCGGCGGATGTGTCCGCAGGAGATCACTTCCGCCGCTCCGCCTTGCGTCATTTGTCTCACTTCTTCCAAGACGAGAGGGCCTTGTCGCGTCGCCTCGTTTAAAACGCACTTGGAAAACGGAGACCGTCGCCACTCGAACCATTCTTCCCCAGTCTTCCTCAAGTGCGCGAGTTAATAAGGAAAGCAGAAGGGAGGAGAAAGTGGAGGGCTCATCGCATACATCGGAATAAATCGTTCGACATGGCTCCGCGATATCTCGAGTGACGGTGCATAGGCGTATTTACACATGGAAGTTACTTCCATGACAATAGTCTAGCACGTCACATTCACGCGACACCTCAAAGTCATTAGTACGGACTCCCATGGCAGTTTTTGGGGTCGATAGCAGTAGTAATCGACCAAGATTCACACTTGAAAGGAAAATAGACTGGCTTCTATTTTTCCTGTAAGTATCTAATCGATTCTTCGATAAAATCGCATCGGATCCGGTGAATATTAGTCACTGAAACGTAGATTTAAAATGTAAAAAACAAATAAATTAATAGGAGGTAGTTGCGCTAAGCGCTCAGTAGCGACTGATTGTTACATTGTATGTCTGGCAGTTTAACTCGGTAGCTTAACAGGCTAAAGCACTCGGCCGGAAATCGAGGGATCCGGGTTCGAATTCCGGTCAAGGCGGATGATTTTTCATTGTGGAATTTCGCACGGTAGTGGACAAGATAAATGGAAAGGAAAATGATATGCGACACGTCCCTTAAGACTTGATCTATCGCCGGGATGTGATCCGGTACTGTGTTACACTTAAGGTAGTTTGAGCGAAATATCAATTTACCGAGAAATCTATGAATTTGGTCTCATTTTAAAGAAATATATCTCAACCTTCTAATGACACCAAAAATTTAATCCCTTACCACATTACTTTCGGAGATATTTGCCAAAAAAAATACCAGCCCTTTTACATGGGAAATGGTACGTGTATGCACTCCAGAGAGACATTAT
This sequence comes from Ceriagrion tenellum, assembly GCA_963169105.1. Classification (NCBI taxonomy): domain Eukaryota; kingdom Metazoa; phylum Arthropoda; class Insecta; order Odonata; family Coenagrionidae; genus Ceriagrion; species Ceriagrion tenellum. The sequence goes on along the minus strand of OY720644.1, from coordinate 52,662,939 downwards.
TTACAAAATGAGGAATTTATAACACTTAGATGTCGTAAAAAAACTAACAGCGTGTAGTTTGTATGTTTTCTCAACTATTTTTTTTAAATAATTATATTGTCACCGCAATAGGTTCTTGGGTATGACAAAAAACCTTAAAAAGTTAAAGACTTATTTAGATATTTTCACTTAATTACTTACCATTTCTGTCATATAAAACTATATTATTGCACCATTAACGATGCGATATTTAATTCATGCGTCCTACAGCTGGTGAAATTAAAACGTATGATTCGAGCATGGTCTCTATTATGACTAGGGAACTATCTCGCTCGGAGTACCTTAGAAATACGTTATTATTTTGTTACGTACCTCATTCACTAAATCGTACACGGTACGAAAAAGGTACGAAATGCAATGCACTAAATAATGCCCGGTCCGAAAAGGCACTTTATTCTTTTCAGTACGACACTATATGCTCCCATTCAATTTCGGACCGATTTCTGACTCCAGGGTTTAGTTTCGGACCGGTTTAGTATGCGTAATTCTTAAATTTCATTTGATTACTGTCTTATTTTCATTTGTGTAATCATATCATAAATACTGGTCGTACAAATTCGAGACTAATGTCAAAAAAATATACAATAAATTAATCGCTGCGGTATATCTTTAAATTCCATTTCCATTTATCAGAAGTAAACAAACACGGTCCCTCTAAGCCATATGGCTTGTCAGAAGGATCCAACACATATACATACAATGCGGCAAATAACAAAATGGTGTATACAAAAAACACTTTTAAAAAAACAAGTCACAACAATTTATAATATTACAACTTGAGAAAAATTAAACATAGCAAGATTTAGGCATTCCACATTTTTGAATACACAGGTATTCATGCCAAATATATAGAACACTAGCTGTGCCCGGCATGCGTTGCATTGCCTCTTTTTCTTTCTTAGCAGGCACACATATAAAAAGTACACACTCAACAAATTCAATAGTTTCAGCCTTAAATTTGTAAACTAAACCGGTCGTGCAATAAATATTCTGAGTAAAACTTACAAAGTATGCTGCTTCCTGAACATGAAAAAAGTACACACATTGGCATGTACAAAATTCCTCCAATTGCCAACTTAAATTTGAAAAATAAAATACTCCATCCTGAATTCCCCACTGATTTTTGTACTTTTCATGGTTTGACCCACAAATCTTTTCCGGAATCAAAATTGGTACCTAAACGACTTTTAGATTCAGTCCAATGAATTCCTCGTACCTACACAGAAATATGTAACGTACAAATGATGCCATGAGTTTCCATTCCATGCCAATGCTGGGGCTTCCAAGTTAATAAAATATTATTTTGCTGAAGCAGTACAAACATAAAAGATTTTCGAGCTAAAATGTACAATTTTAGGAAAAAGCGAAGGAGATACGAAAATCGAATGCAAGAATTTAAAATAATCAGACAAAGAGACCACTGCACCAAAATATATTTTACGCAAAAATAAATTACGTACCTTTTAAAACAAATAATGTCTCACTAATATGATTCTGATGCACGTGATTGAGCAACTCGTAAACGATCTGCTTCGCTTGCTTGATTGCCGCTCCTCGCTTTTTTGCGAAGCTCGCGTGCCAACACTAATATTTTGAAACGACTGGCGCTCCACCTAATGTAAAGTGGATTTAATAATTCAGAAACCTTCAGGGGCGAGCGCACAACAATTCAATGGTTTCTCAATTTCTATTGGTTAAAATAAGAACATCTCTCATTGGTTAAAATAAAGATCGTATTTGAAAAATTAGGTTTGGATTATTAGCTTACCCGTCGGGCGTTGTTGCACGAAAAGTATTCGAAAGATTAAGAGGGCCTTGGGGGGTGGGGGGGGGGGGGAGCGGCGATATTTAAAACATTTTTATACCTTCAACCTTCGAAACCTTCGCAAGAGTGCACTCAACAACTTCTTAAAGTTTCTTGGCGATTCGTTAATTAAGATTTGATTTGATGTTTATTTTTGTTTGTTTATTTGGTTGTCAAGGAAAATGCGTAAAAAAATCGATTGAAAAAGAGAGAAACTTCATTCTTTCGGGCATGATACCACTAATTTTAGCAGTATCATGCTTTCGGGTATGCGATAAAATGAATTTCAACTCTATATCTTTAGTTAAAGTTGTTTTAAAAAACGAAATAATTAACCGATGCACAAATTCCAATGCCTAGAATTCCTAATCGGCTCAACTAAGCAATATGAATTCCAACAACAATAACCGAAATCTGGTTGTCAAGCGAATATGGTGTTGTTGATTTCACTGAAAAATATGTGTTTCTGCAGCTAAAAACGCAATTTTCAGTCAATTACGAAGTGAAAAGGATAATTAATTGACAGAATTAAAAACTTCATTCATTCAGACATTTAATTAAAAAATTCCAACTCTCTATCTTGAGCGGAAATAATTTAAAAAAGTAAAAAATGAAACCACTGCACAAAACCCGATACGTACCGCGAACCATCTAAGGGCCCTGAGACTCCCACCTAAAGGGCCCACCTAAGAGGGCCATGGGACTTTTATGGGCCCTGAGATCATTTTAAAGTAGCCTATAACTTTCCTCCTGCCTTGAACTATTGCTCGGCAAAATTTCAGCACGATAGGATTAAAACTGAGGTTAGGATTATTAGCTTACCCGTCGGGCGTTGTTGCGCGAAAAGTATTCGAAAGATTAAGAGGGCCTTGGGGGGGGAGGGGGGCGATAATTAAAAAATTTTTATACCATAAACCTTTGCAAGAGTGTACTCAACAACTTTCCAAAGTTTCTTGGCGATCGGATGAACAGTGTAGTAATGCACACAGGACACACAGACATACATTCGTTTTTATATATATAAAAATAGAAAGATAACCGATCAACAATGTTTAATTTCATCAAGTAACCAGGCATGTACCTTTTTCTTTACTTCTGCCATCCCTTTAATATCGTCAAGGTGTTTTGGCATGCAATTAAAAGTGTGCGGTACATAGTATTTTGCTAACCTTTTACCATATGAATTGCAATATCTGCACGTTTCCAATACAGGGGTATTTCTTTTTGATTTTATACTCTTTTTTATTTTAATTTTCCATTATAAATACCCATTTTGTTAATTGATCAAATTGGCCAAATATATAGAACATGACACTTGACTTCAAAAATGATAGACGACATTTTATTAGTAAGGTTCAATAGGTTGTTTAAAATGTTGTTAATTCCAATATTTACTTTTATTATCCATGTGTTAATATGTCACTTTATAGACTCCCTTTCTTCAAAGTTAATGCATACAAGATTTACCTATGGTATGAAGATTTACGATGAAAACATCTAGGTCTAAGACGGTATATAGGAAGATAAACGTTCCAAACCCTAGTCCCCACTGCAGAAGCCCCGTGCAATAAATATGCGTTAAAAAAATTATGAAATACCGGTCAGACCCATAACCTTATCGAAAGTACAAATAGAAGTACCGGTGCGAAACGTTTTAAAAAGAGTTAAGTAACGAACCAGTACGAAACTTACTTGATAAAGTACCGTGGCGATCCGGTACGAAACGTTGTAGAAAGAATAAAGTTTCTTACCGGTACGAAACTTTATCAATAAAGTACCGTGCCGACCCGGTGCGAAACGTAATAGAAATGGTAGAGTTTCGTAACGGTAGGAAACTTTATTGATAAAGCACCGTGCCGATCCGGTATGAAGCGTATTAAAAAGAGTAAAGTTTCGTACCGGTACGAAACTTTATTGATACTCTTAAATACCGTGCCGATCCGATACGACACTTTACGTTTAGATTGGTATCGCATCCCTGATCTATCGTGCAGACACATCGTGTACCTTTCCCACACATGTAAATCCTTATTTATACCCTTAAATTCGTAATATTTTTCCACGTCGCATTATATGACATAATTCTCGAGATGTAATGATATGATATCGCATTTACATTGTGACACCCTAGGTGTTTTACGCAAAACTTTTTTACGTGATACCATGCGAACGTTTGGATTGTAGAACGGACCATGCAGTCTAAATCTCCCCCAATTAAGACATTATTATCGCGTACCGAAAAGAATGCGAAGAATTCCACGAAGCACAAGACGTGATATGCCGCATAGCGCATGATATCGTAAGGCGTGAACTACGCAATCGATATAGCCACGCAATACATCCGACGTATTACACATCACAATCGATAAATTCCAATATCGAACAATCCTAAGCGGGCAGCAATTCACGGTTCGCTGACTTCTTTATTACCCGTACGCTATTTCTCCCCACTTATAGGGGCGGGATCGCGATATTTTGCGTGATAACTAACCTTCTCGTTTCGCTTTTGACCGCATCCCACGGATGGAGGACCAAACTCTTAAAGGTGCCCACAAAGTCACGTCAAGATATATTAGGCCGAAAATTGGGAAATCCGCTGATCTCCACATGCCTAAAATGTCACGGAAACCTACGCTCCCGCGCCCGTTCCTGGCTAAAACGGCCAATTACACAAAAACCCCCAATCGTAATTTAGAGCGGGTTATAGAGAAGTTTCACCTCATCAGATCTCTCTCGAGGTCTTTCCTCCCAGCTAATATTACTTGAAAATATTTTAATTCATATTCCAGTCATTTACAAAAAAAATTTGCCATGTGGGTTTGATTAAAAAAAATAAGTATTCTACCTGCTAATGTAAGTTCTGTTGAATGTCATAGAATCTCCTCCCGGTTTTCCACACTTTCAGGGTCCAATCTATCTCTCGTGTATCCTTTTTTGCCTCAGCATACGGTCTACCCTTCTTCATCCTGTCCATGAATCCCATCCGCCTTCTTCCCCTTCTCCGCTTGCCCAACATTCTTCCCTCTCTCACACTCTTGAGCAACACAGCGCTCCTTATTACATCCTCTGGTCACCTACTCTGCCGATCTCGAATTTCATTCAGAAGTTTCCTTTCCTTGCTCACCATCATAGGCACTTCCTTGTTAGTCTTCCTCTCCATCCACCTCACCTTCTCCATCCTTTTCCGCGCCCACATCTCAAATGCCTGCAGCCTATTCTCGTCTTCCTTTCTGAGGGTCCACATTTCTGCCCCATACAACGCTACGCTCCATATCAAGCTCTTCACCAGCCTCTTCTTCACATTTACCCATGGTCCCCGTCATCAGCTCCCTTCTATTACTCAACGCCTCCTTATCTAGCGCTTTTCTCTTCCGTTTGTCTTCGTTTATAAGTCCGTTTTCATCCAGTGTACTACCTAAGTATTTAAAATGCTCTACTTGCTTGAGTTTGTCATCTCCAACTTCATTACTAACAACAAATGACCAGTCACGCTTTCTTTGTCCTAGAGTATATCTTCATTCCGAATGTACGTTCGATATGTGCAGAAAATCACTCCTAACGTTTAAAAATCAAAACCTTTCTCTTCCACGTTATTTCCTGCGCAAACTGAACTTGAAATTACAAGGAGCATAAAATACAAGCACGGATTACACGTGGGAAAAACAGTGCCATTCTATCTGATACAAGCGTCCTTTTCGTGAGAGACTATTGGCGAAGAAGAGGGTTATCACAGGGAATCGAATAGCAATAAACAGTGGGCACTTGCTCAACATATTTATTTGAGATACAGGCATGGTACTTTAGTAGTTGAAGCCTTATTAGCATGTTAGCTCAACCTGAATAAGAAGAAGAACTATCTAACGTAGAATCTATTAAATATTTAGGCGTCACCATCGCTGAAGACATGTCATGGGGAAACACATCAGGGAAATAACCAGTGTAGCAAACCGTAGATTAGGATTCGTAAAAAGGGTTCTAGGCCAATGCGAGAAGAGAGTTCGAGAAAGAAGCTGTTTTACACTTGTCAAGCCTCATTTAGAATATACCGCTAGTATATGGGATCCGTACCAAATAGGTATCATAAAAGAATTAGAGCGTATGCAAAGGAGATCCGCTAGATTTGTTAAAGGCCGTTATGATAATTGTATAAGTGTTACGAGTTTAATAGAAGAATTAGGATGGGAATTACTATCAGAACGCAGGTTAACATTTAGGTAAAAAAATTTTTAGTAAATTCGAAACCGATTTGTTCACAGATGACGTTAAATAGATATTAAGAACCCCTGCGTATTATGCTAGGTTTGATCTAATTAACAAAATTAGAGAGATAGATTGACGTACCGATAGATTTAAAATGTCATTTTTCCCGCGTACCATAAGAGAGAACAATAGGCAGCGTAGCAAAGGGATAGGTAGGTGAAATATAGTTAGAATAGTCTGTAGTGCATGATGCATGTGATAACAACTAATAATCCCTTCCTTATTATGTAGAGACTAACCATCTAGCTGCATGTAACCCTGTTCTCTAGCATGTCTCCCTTAAATATCCTAGTTGCATGGCAATAGTGCATGTTTGGTGATCTTCACCCCCTGCCACACACCCTCGTGGTGGCTTGCAGGGTATTACGTAGATGTAGATGTAGAATGGCGCTGCGCTCGACTACTGCGGCTAAAGTGTTCATAAAAAAATATAATCGTCGAAAAAACCGCATAATTATTAACTTATATTTGCATTTTAGTAGCTACGTCCGATTACGTCTTCATTTTAAGTGGGAAATCTTTTAACGATACCGATGAAAAGGTGGATTTCAGCATTTATTTCGACCATTACAGTGGCACAGGAACCTCCTCTTTAAGCTATTCACACTTTCTGCCCTAATTTACAGTAGCCGAAATTTCCTACCTTTCTTTGTCCAAAATTTACCATCCATGCCCGTTTTGACCGGGCATTTTATTGCAAAATCTTATGCACGCGTTGGTGTGCATTGAAAATTACGAGGAATTGAAAGAATGCATGCAGAAGTGCATGAACGCCGGATGTGAAATAAGCCCCTGCTCTGATTCCGAGCCCACGTTCTCGCAATTTCCGTACATTGCGCAATTAAATGCCTCGTATTAAACGGAATTTGCTTTTCCGCACCAACGCCATATTCCTACATTTCAGGATGTTTTGCTTCGGTTAAAATAATCACCCTTTACATGACTTAGTCAGCACTGGAGAAAACACATTTAAAAATCCTGCAAGATTTGTTTTATATTTCATGATTTTGATTTAAAACTTTAGCCTACTTATCTGGAATTCGAGAAAAATTAATCTCACACGTTTTTATCGTTTGCAGCGTTGAGGGCGGAGATCTTCTCTAATTAATGACTATTTTAAGCACGCCATTTCTTCTCCATATGTCCTCAATCCACATTTCTCCTCCATCTACTTCCACTTTTTCGTTTGTCTTCCTCAATATACAGCTTTCCCTCTCTATCCTTCCTCTCGCCCATACATGAATTGTCTTATGTATAAGTAAAACTAAGTAACTCTCGTTCTGAGAAAACTAAGCCGCAGAAGAACTCGTGAAAATGATTTTGATTTAAAAACACTTCCCCATCCCCGACACGGAGTGGAGAGGCATTTTATAACACACCACAAATTAATTTGTTTTGTTTCTATTAATTTGATGGGTCAATATGTAAATTATCAACTCACCCGTTGTAAGTCTCCAGGTAAAGAGCCTTAGAGCAATGAACATAAAAACTGCACTTCACAATGCTGTGAAAACTCACCTAAAAACAAGAAAGAAGACAGAATTAATATATGCCATAATGAAAACAGGTTTAATACTAATGCTCGCACCGATGCATATTTTTTATACCCTTCCATTGCTATCATTTCTTATTCTACGCACAATCGCTTTTCGAGAACATAAATAATCTGAAACACATAATTCTACTTTCAATATAACCGTTTTATTACCGTGCAACTATTATATTTCGTCCTCCAACCCAATTCCTTTCTCATTGCATATGATGCTTCGGCCAATGCATGGGTGCAATATCTGTCGTTACTTCTAGTCTAGATATTGACCCAATAAATCCCTATTTTCATAGAAAAGGCATGATTTCAGAGCTTGAGTCGTCGCAACTAGATAACCAATGGATTTTTTGCAATTTTTAATGCAATAAAATTAAGCTATTGTATGTACGTCTTCATCACACAATAGGTACCATTAATTTTTCATTATAATAAAAAGCTTATACACATTTAACATTTTTTGACTTAGTACCCTTAAGATTCTTTTCTTTCTCAGTGATACGCCACAGACTTTAAAGTAACTTGTACGGTCCATATTGGTATGAATAAATTAGCAATGGAAATTTCCACATTGTCTTTTAATGACAGCCGACCATGGTTTCGACATTTTATGTCATTACTAGCGGAAGGTACCCGTTGAAATTCAGCGGATGTGAAAACCATTGAACTTTTTATAAGAAAACCACAAATCCTGAAGAGTACTGTAAGCGTGGTCACTTGAGGAGTTCGTAACCCATCTTGTACGCAATGTTGGTTGTAGTAGACATGGATACCGTTTTGTTTCCCCGAAATCAATGTATCACGGGGCCCTTGGGACTTTGGCCCCTTCTTATACATATTTTCTTTCTGCTGGCTATCATGGGTCAACAGGAAAACGAGATATTTAAATGCTAGATGCGTGAATATCCTTTGAAAATCAAATCTCTAGTGGTCAAGGAAATATGCTATAGTTGATTTCAGAGAAAAATATGATTTTTCTGCTAAAAACATTATTTTCAGACAGTTACGAAGAGTAAAAGAAAATTTATAGAAATAATTAAACTAAATTTATTCAGCCATCCGATAAAAAAATACCAGCCCATCTTCAGTAAAAGTACTCTAAAAAAGCAAAAAATGAAGCCACTACACAGAACCCAAAGCTTACAATAGACCTCCAAAGGATTTCTTTTTTGAACCTTGTGGTGTCCTGAGATCTTTCTAAAATATCTTACAATTTTCCTCCTGCCTTGATCTATAAGTCTGCAAAATTTCAGCACGATGGGAATAAAGCTGTAGATTTGTATAAATGACAGACAGACAAAAATTCTCTTTTATTCACATAGATGTGGAAATCTCAGTGTCGAAACCATGGACGGTTTTCATTAAAAAACAGTGTGGCAATTACCATTCCTATTTAATTCTTACCAATATGTATATAAAATAATTCCACAAAGTTTAAGCCTGAAACACCTTCAAACTTGTACGGTTCTCGTAAAATAATTTAGCGACTTTATGTTGCTGTAACTTGGAAACTTGCAAACCACAATCACTTAAAAACTTCCAAGAATACTAATTCTCCCGCGCAAACTCGTGAAGGTTAGTCGTAAAACCACACACAACAATTTTCAGCAAACAGAATAAATTTAAAATATCTTAAGCGGCCACGAAACTCACTTAACACATCGCTGAGTTTTAGCACACTAAATTTCCACTTGCCCGACGGGGTCACGGCATTTGGTTAAGATCGTTAATTTAGAGGAAGGAAGGTTACAGATATGAGAGGGCAACGCTACAAAAGCATACATCGCGGGCCTTGAAAACTTTGCCGAAAGTTTAGGAATAAGCCGGCTTTCGTTTCCAAAAATCTCACAGACCCCCAGGCTTGGACCCATTAATATGTATGTTAGAGTAATTAGAATAAACCCACGCGCTGTAATTTGCCACGACGGGAATTTATTTTGAATAATTTCGGCGTCTGATGAACTGCCATCACACGTGGCAGAATTTCAGCTCAGACTACAGCGAAAGTCATCGTTTGAACGCGTAGTATGCGATGAAATGACCTTTAAGAACATGCATCAAAGAGCAGAATCCAGCCGTAAAATGTTACTTTCACTTTGGGAATGAAAACATTAATCTATATGAAGGTCGCGTTTGTTCACAGCCGCTTGATCAGTTAACGACGATAACAACAATAAAGCCCAATCATCATTGGATCATTGAAGTACGAACACGAACGTGAGAAGAGACCGGTTTTGAAATATCCTGCAAAAATAATATATCCTGCAATAATAATATAACTGAAGTAGTCTTGTCCTGCTATATGTAGGATTTTTCGACGTAGAATAATGTAGTCGGTTGGTGAAACACCGCAAATATATGGTTACAAATTAAGACGGTCAAGAAACTACCGGGTAAAATCCCATTCCGGGCCCATGGCTAAAACACAATATCGGGGTCGGAATCTAGTACAAGCACTAAGCAATTTAGCCAGAATCACGTATTCACTTAATCTATCGGGGGTATGACCAAAGGGAATTCTGTGGGTAGACACACTTAGAAAGCCATCATGAAGTTATCATGACGATTAGATGAAATTAACCCATAGCAATAAATTATATAAAACATTATTCCTTCAAAACGCTCAAATTGTTGCAAATGAGTTGCTGAACCTTCGGTTGGCACAATTACATCACGAAAATTCGATGAAACTCGTTCTCAGGACGATTAATGAAATTAAACCATTGCAAGAAATTATATAAAACAATATTCCTTCAAAACATTCAACTTCTTGTAAGCGAGTCGCTGAAAATACGGTTGGTATAAATAAATTATGAAAATTCGATTAAATTTGTTTTCAAGACGATTAGATGAAATTAATAAGAGTAGTCTAAACGCCGTGGGTATGAGTTATCTGAGGAGTATTTACGGCAAAAGTAGGATGGATAGGGTCAGGTATGAGTGGGTCATGAATGAATGTGGGTTAAATGCTCCAGTAATGGACGTGTATGAAAGGAGTGTGCTTCGTTGGTTTGGCCATGTTGAGAGAATGGATGAGAGTCGAATAACGAAACAGATACATAAGAATGAAATGAATGGTGCGAGAGGTAGAGGTAGGCCGAGAAAGTTGTGGTTGAATGTGGTTGAGGAAATTCTTAGGGGGAGGAATATTAGGAGTCTTAAAAACAGGAGGGCGTGTATGAAGCAGTGTATGGGGGTAAATGAGGCAAAAGAGGTTTGCAAGGATATGTCAGTATGGAGGAAATTATTGAAGCAAAGTTAGGCGTACATTTATGAATTTTGAGTGAAACTTTGTGACTGTGCCTACCCCGGAAGGGAACGGCGTGATTGGTATGTATGTATGAATGACATTACTGGGAATTATATAAAAATATATCCTTCAAAAAGTTCTGCGTTTTACCGGCAAGTTGCTGAAACTAGGGTAGGAACGAATACATTTTTCGAGGGTAAATGTGACGAACGCAAACTCTGCTAGCGATCTGTTTAGAAGTGGTCAGGGTCTGAGACAAATGAATAGCAAGTACGCAGTTGTGTTGTGAATGAACAGCGAACTAAACGGAATAGAAAGTGTCCCAGGAATGTAAAATTAGCGGCATCATTCAAAATAAACAAAAGGATTACTTTTAATAACATATTGAAATTAAGCCTTGTACTTTTCCACAGTTATTCATTGTAAACGTACAACGCGTTGGTTACCAAAGGTTTAAAGATAGATCCACAGGAGCAAATGGAAATTATCAGGGAGTCAAGTAAAGTTGCAACGAGCTATTTTTCCGCACCCCTCCCCACTCCTCTCCTGAAAAATTTCTCTTCCCACGAGCCCCTAACCTATGTTCCCCTGCCTTTCCACCGAAAAATTAGTTTGTTCTCAAGACCACCCCTCTTCTTAGCGGAATCAATAAAATAAAAGATAAACCATTTTACCTGAGGATGCAGCCGACTGCGAAACGCGTCTTACGATTGCAATAAATAACTGTGGAAACGTACAGGACTTAATTTCAACATGGAGTCGAATATAAAATACTTCCACGAAGTGATTCCTGAAGGTGTAAAGGTTTACTTTGATTTTCGACCAGTTTCCAACTAAACGATAGGATACGGTCAACAGGTCTACGCAATGGTATACATGCGTGGTAGAGATGAAGACTTCTTGTTATTTACGGCTTTTATTCAGTCAGATGCCTTCTATCTAAAGACAACTTGTGCAAAAACTGTCTCTTAATTGAGGAAGTTAGTAACATTAAGTAATTAGGTCTTGTTATTGATGAGGATTTAAGTTGGAAGCTTCACTTGCAAAAAATTAACATACTATATAAACACTGTACTATGGAAATTTTATCACTTAAAACAAATATGCAATTTACCATTCCTAAAAATTGTACACTATTCCCTAGTAAATTTCAAGCAACAGTATATCATTCGTTGCTGGTAATGAACGTACATATCTGTTATTAACCCTGCTCAAAAAATAATTAGATTAGTAAAGGGTGTATAAAGAAATGTTTCATCTTTTCCTTTATTTGAAACACTGGGCATGTTACCCCTCGGTTCTTATTAGGTTACGGAATAGAGTTACTGTTCCAAAACCTAATAACGAAGCTTTCAGGAGACCTCTCTAAGTATGTTATTGCGCTCCCAGTATGTTTAACCGCCTACCACGGAATATTGCCTCTTCAAAGTCGGTCAACATATTTTTAAGATACTTAAAAATATGGCTTTTTTCTGTTAAAAATATTGAAGATTATATCTAATTTCTCAGAACAATTTTTATATAACTTATAGTAAGATTTGGGTAATTAATATTAGAATTGTTATACCAAACATTATGCACATTCTTCTCCTCCATCCTGTTCTTCGTGTGAACTCTGATCGAGTGAACACACTTTGAAATAAATTGTTATACATATTATATTTACTGCAAACTGTATTGTTATATTTTCTATGTTGTGGCTTCTCACCAGGTAGTTATGTGTTAAATATGAATGATGGTAACCCAAACAGGTTTTTCCTCAAGTGGTGTGTATGTTCCACTGATTGATTTTTAATTATTTTTTATTTTAACTAATTGATTAATTTGTATGATTTTTTGTATGAATGTTTTTTGTATGTAAAAGTGGTGGAATAAAACAGATATGAATATTTAAAAATATGAATATTCGTATCCAGGCCTCACAGTTCTCCGTCCGTAGACGATTTTGATTCCGAGACAGAGTGACGGGTGATGGACGCGAGGACACTTAAGGGCTTCCGGAGTTTATGCAGAGGAAACGAGAGACTGGAATGGTTAGCGAGACGAGGAGAAATACAAAAAGGATCGGGTGCAACGAAAGACACTTGAAGGACGCTCCCGCGAGCGACAGGACGGCATTGTGAAGTGGTTCGTGGAACTCTTGGCAGCCGCGATATTCGTTCAAGGCACGTCCGCTTCCATTCATCCAAACAACGACACCCTCGCAACGACCACTCCCCCTTCTACGGTCGACTGCGATGAATATGGCGATCAGCGTCCGGTATTGAAAAACTTTCGATGCCGCACCAACGGACGCTATCCTTCGGGGCAGAGATGGGCGTGAAGATATTCAAGACTTAATCCCGGACGCTACTAATAAGAAGGGTTGGGCCGGATAGTGGCAACTTTCCAAAGCGGTCTCCTGATAATAAATTGATGAAAGGGCGTCTGTGTGAAAGCTCGATTGACAGAATACTTAAATTAAATCATTGTGATCGAATCTGTGAATCGGGTGGATACAATGAAGCATTGAGTTAGAAGGAGATGGCATTACGTCATTAAACTATAACCTGACAATGTAGCCTTTGTAGCATACGCATAGTGCGGTTGATGTAGTTGAAAGTTAATATTTACACTGAATTGCACGTTAGTGATAAGTCACCCCCTGCTAATTACCCTTTAGGTGGATATCAGGGTAAGATGTAGAAGTAGATGACGATATAAGTAATAACATGTAACTCTTCAAGCATAAATTAATTGATTAGAACATAGCCTATTAGAAGATCATATCTCCTTTGATGATGCTCATTCGTTCTCCAAAGCCAAAGGGTATTGGGAACGTCTATTACAAGAAGACATTGAATTCAGGCTGACAAATAACACCTTAAATCTCAGGGTACATCCTAAAAGCATTTTCAACACCAATTGAGCCAACCAAAGTAACTCGTCAGATATAATAATAGCATCTCTCATGACCTGACCGTATTCAATGAAAATACACACATCTGGATCGATTTTCTACCTGGATTATAGAAAATTGCAGTAAAATAACGGACGTAAGGAAGTTTGCGACACTTGGGCCACAGAGTATACTCTGTGCTTGAGCGATATCGCTACTAAATTACAACCTGTAAAGCTAATATTGTTGTATCTTAATATTACGAGCTTTAACGTCAACAAAAGACCCTCGAATAGTGACATTCATAACTGATAACGAAGTTGGAGTTGTAAGTCTCGAAAGAATCATGTACCTAAAATTACTTCCAAGAGTAAACTACGCTTCCTTGTATTGTTATTTCAACGGCAATAACTAGAGTGCAGAAATAGCAAAACAGCGAAAGATAAACCATAATGGCAAATCAAGAAAAGACGCAGCAATCAAAGGGAAGAGATAAACAAAATCGACAAAAACAGGCAATAAACTACAATTGAATCGACAAAAATAATTCGAATCAGCGTCATCAGCGTTGACGGCAGCACTGGAGCGCCGAGAAAACGAGCCTCAACGTACGACCGGCTCGGCGATTGTTCACTTACGCCATCTATTGGACGGAAGCCACAACTCGAAGCCGCCGGAAAAAAGAGAAAGTAGTACAAGCGTTGGGCACCAGAGAGACACCAGTCCAGAGAGTCAGTGAACGGCGGAAGAATACGAACAGAAAGATAACGATCACAGAACGAAGAGGGAGTGTTTCTAAACGTTTGGGAAGCATCCGATGAGTCAAAATTTTAAAAAGGATATTCAGGCCGAGTTTTTATAGCCTGTGGTAACGTGGGACTCGAGCTACAGGAAGTATTCTCTTTTCTGTCGCAAAAATAATAAGAGATAAGCTTAAAAACCCATAAAGAAACTTCCTCTGTTTCCATCCGTTCCTGTTAATTAGACAGCTTTCTCGGTAATGACAAACTTAAGAAAGAGAGAGATCGTCTCCCCTTTTTACAAATAACTTGCCGTTGAAATGTTTTTACAGCACTGAGAACTACTAGATTCTTCAAAGAAACTAGACCGATGCGTCCGCTGAGTAAGAAATATTGCCACTAATTCACGGAAAAAAATTAGCTTGTGGTAGTGAATAGTGAACAAACACGCACAGTACTTCATTTAATGACTTAATTCATTCAAAACTTTTTTTTCCTTAATTCATTCAAAACAAAAAAAAAATTAAGTCAGCACAAAGTGCTTAATAAGAAACAGAATTATCTCAACTAGATTCTACCTGTTAAAAATTAATTCCACCTGCTTATTTTGTTTGAAGTCCAAGGGGAGCTCCAAAAAGGATTTTAAGTAAAATAAACTATAATCGCCTATGGAAGAAAATGATGCGTGGCTAACTTAGAGGAATTAATAGCATAGTATTTATTCACAAAAGAATTCACTTGGGATCACCACAGTCACGAATTATATACCGTCAAACGGTCTGTAGTCGGACACTTTAATCGATAATTCTTATGTCACGACATCGGTAACTTTTATAGATAGCTCTTATGTCACGAGCTTATTTGTTAAACAATATATTTAAATATCTTTCTCGGGCTTCGCACAGGGTAATGTTTTCATAATCCGCCGATGTTATAGTGGTCACGGCGGAAATAACACGCGCCTTGAAAATGGAAAACAAGTCGTTTTCCGAAACGTCGGCGGATTACGAAAACATTACCCGGTGCGAAGCCCGAGAAAGATATTTAAATATAATACACCGGGAAAATCTTAAATCATTTAATTTATTTGAAATCATGACGCAGTGATTTAACACAATTTTTTTTATACAGAGACGCAGTTTCAATCAATGAAATCATTTTTCGCTCCTTAATAAAAATACACGAGTCCGTCTCCAACCATTAATCCGGTATAGAGTCGGACAGTCGTTTATTTTTTCACAGAATTTGCTCAGCTATATATCGCTGTCCGGATTGGAACACGTGATTTGATATAAGAAGGTGATATAATGAAGAATAAGGTAAGTTTGCAGGTTATTGGGTTCTCTATAGTATGGATAGTATAGCCGGAGTGTCGAAATAGCCTAAAAGTAGTGAAATATATG
The DNA here is from genome assembly GCA_963169105.1 of Ceriagrion tenellum. Classification (NCBI taxonomy): domain Eukaryota; kingdom Metazoa; phylum Arthropoda; class Insecta; order Odonata; family Coenagrionidae; genus Ceriagrion; species Ceriagrion tenellum. The sequence continues at coordinate 52,647,019 of OY720644.1, read as the reverse complement.
CTATGCGATCCGATAGAATGGGTTTGCATGGCGCGAACAGTAAGAATTCCACAATATTTTATGACAGCTCTGCTCAGTGTCCGACTCCATGCTCCCTGTCTGAATTCAGACTGTTTGACGGTACTGAGACGTAGACATTCAGTCACTGACACTTTGTTCAGAAATAACTTAGGATGAGGATAAGAGTAAAACTTTTGATAATATGAAAATAAATACTTATTTACAATCACGCAAAACAATGCCTCAAGCGTGTGATCAATAAACCTATAAGACACTCCCTTCAACGAATTTTTAAACCCCATTTACAGATGCAGTTTACGGGAGCAAATTGACATAAATTAAAAGTTAAGCATCATCCATTGTTAGTTACTATTCCGATCAACCCGATTCGAAGAGTGTTTCTCTATCTCTCCATGATATTAATTAGAGGAACATCAATTACGTATTCACAACAAGGCAAAATATTGCTCAAATTTGACCTACTGCAGACAAAATAGTCGTATAAATAGCATAAAAGTAGTTGCTTTATGAAAGCATCACTAGCGCTTCTGAATGACTGAATGAATGAAAATGTATTTATTGATCTAGGACGTGATGTCCTCTAGGATGAGAAAACAAATTACATAACAAGTAAATTGTTAAAAGAACAGTATACATTTAATTGTTGTGAGGGATCACCAAATGAACACAAAAGAGTTGAGTCAGTTAATTACATGAATAATTGCATAATTATATAGATTATGCTACAAACATATGATAGAACTAGGAAACGATTGTAAAGGTATCAACAAACAAATACAATAATAAAACAAAGAAGTTATATACTCCATAACATACGAACAGTAAAAAGGCAATGACGAACAAACAAGGGCAAAAATCCAGGAGGTAGAAAAAATAAATACAGAAAGGTACAGAATTAATAAACTGGCACACGAATTATGAGGCATTTAGTAATTAGCCACAGCTTGATAATCGGCTATAATAGGATAAAATTCCAAAAATGACGCACCTTATGACAATGATCTGTAAATGAAACTTATATGCTCATGGATGAACCCATTTAAAGATTGTCAGATTGAATGTACATTATTATCAACCGAATACAGTTTGATGGGCTGGAACAACTTAGAGGAAATAAGAAATGAAAACATTAAAAGTATTTGCAAAACCAGAGAAACTCACGTTAATCATATTCACGGGGGTAAAAATTTAGACTAGCAATAACGACTTTTTACATGAAGGATATTAAACACCTGCCCAGATTAACAACCAAAACTGAGGAATAAATATTTTAATTTACATCTACACATTAAAATGTCAGGTGAATGATTTGAATTCGTTCGCAAAACACTAAACAATTTCTTAATAAGTAAAAGAAATCCCATCCTCCCTGGTAAGGTGAAGTTTCATTTTGGGGCCTGATGTTTGACTTTCACTCAGTCTCCACGCAATGAGGCAAAATGATAAATATTTGACAAATTTCTTGGATTGCAGAGAATAATTTCCAAGGGCCCAAGCTTGCCTTACCCAAAAAATAGGTTAATTCAAAGCGCAGGTACAACTTCTTCCTAATTTCTCCCACGAGTAAAAAAATGGGAACCCATTTAGTCCCGATACCGATATCAGTGCGATTACATCAACGCACACCCCAGAGCTTAAAAAGGCAGCTTCAAGCTACCAAAGATGGCAGCATAAGTGAATTGAGCGAATGAAATCCCATTTCCCTAAAGATGTCGTTCACGCATTTACGTTCACGTTACGCACACCATGGGGTGCTTTTTTTTCACATTATGGACGTAAGCTAGTTATTTGCAAGTCACGGCATCCCATCCACATTAGGGATTAGCCGCTCGCGAACTCGGTAAATAAAACGAGAAATGGCAACTGCGCTGGATATGAGGGAACGCGAAGCAACTCTTTTTCCGTCACTTAACACTTTTCTTTAGCAGAGCGCGTTTAGACTGAAAGAAATCATTGCGCAATGAAAAAGTAGAAAAAAAATATTGTCAGCTGAATCCGCGACGGATCCGCAGCGCTGAAATTCAAATAGGCAGGTTCCAGTTGCCTTCTTAGACGGCGAAAGCAGTTCACCTAGTGCTGTTACTACCTTTCCAATACAAGTTTAAGTTTCAGGCTTAACTTTGTGGAAGCTCGAAGCTGTTTACCCCCACCCATCAAACTCCATTCGTCAGTTAGAATGAGCACTCATTCTGGTAGTCTTTTATCTTTGATTAGAGTCATCCTTGAGCACATCATCATGTTTATTTACAGATAGCTGTCATAATGTGGGTTATTAATGTAATTTTATCCTCCTATGGGTGATCATTCAAAAGCCTCAGTGATGCTCTTCTTACAACAAAACTTTTTAACTATATGAACGATAAATCATGCAAAATTTGGTCTAGTAGAGAATATGTACATAATGTACCTCTAACTGGTATCAATGAGGAACTGAAAAACGCTCTTCGAACGGGGTTGATCGGAATAGTAACAAAAAAAGTGATACACATAATCACGCTTAGTAATTTTTACACTGGCTCATTGATACCGACCATGATTTCCACAAATTATGTCATCATCATTGTACATTTGACATATTGCCGTGCAAATAGGTACGAAAATTTGTTCTTTAAAAAAAAATGAAAAATGAAATTTATTATTCCGGGACAAGTGTGTCCCTTAGGAACATACATGATTATTCATTTTTACGCATAATAAGAGGCCACAATAAAAACTGATCTCCCCTCAAAACACACCCATAATACAACTACACTTCACCTCCCAAAATCTTATCCCTTAAACCTTATCACGGCTGGTGTCCTAACAACATCTGCCACATGCCCAATGGGGGATCGGGTTGGTGTGGAGGCCAGAGTACTGGCTAACCATACGGACAGCCTGGGTTCAAATCCCTGCGGAGGATATCGTTTTTCAGAGGTAACCCGGTCCCTACTTGAGTGTATTGCGGAGGGCGATTAAGTGCAGTACTCAGTCTCTCGGATGAGACGTCAAGCCGTGGTCCCCTTGGCGCCTTTCTTTCAGAGTAGGCTAATGCCGACGCCGGGTTTCTCTCCACCCTTCCTCCCTTACCTATCCCCTATGGCGCAAATGACCTTAGCTGTCGGTCGCCTGCCCAAATATCCAATCCAATCCACATGCCCATGCGGCGGCACGCTGGGAGCTACGTAATGTGTCATTTTCCTGGGAGCCTGAATCTTCCGATTTTCTGTCCAATGTATTCCTCTTAAAGCCGTTCTATATGTCCTGAAAATCTAACTCTAATAATTTTTTTCTAGCGTAGGAGCAACTTTTAAACTCTCCCTTAGTAGAATCCTCACCGAAAGAATTACTTCGCACTCAGAAGAAGATCCTCAAAGATTCTACGACAGGGGTTGCCAACCCGTGGTCCGCCTTGAACATTTTTCTGGCCCGCGAGACTCATCACACTTTAATACAATGACTTTAACACAATAATAACAACTCATTATGTTTCAATTTTTCACTCCAAATAAATGTCTATAGTGGGTCTAAATCTAATATGGGGATATATAATTTTATAAGCGGCCCGCGGAGTTATGATGAATTTCCAAAGTGGCCCGCATGATCATTTTGGTTGCCCACCCCTGTTCTACGACTTCATGAAGTTCGGTTACAAGTAACCAACACATTTGAAAATCATTACGCAAAATCATCTGCAGGGCTCTAGAGCACAGCATTTGTTGTCTGGCGATACTAATAACTTTCACACGAGGAGATATAATTAATTTACAAGTGCGATTAAATTTACTTTTAAGACCAGGAAAATAGATGCGCTGAATTGGTATGGTGAAATTGGTTGCGTGGTACTGCTCAGGAAGAGGGTCATCCCAGTTTTTTTGGGAATATTTTTTTTACTACTCCTATCACGAACGAAAAGAAATTGACTTCCATTGTTCACAAATCACAAAGTGATGTGAACTCGGAGGGCTATGTCACACCTTTCAACAGATGAATGGCAAAAAATCCGCCGTATCCTTCTATTTCAAAAGCTTACCTCCATAAAAATCCAGAAGTTTTGGACATGTACACTTGTCTTTCAGAGAATAACTCACAGGATTTTCATGAAGGGAAGATGATTACACAAAATATTATTGAGGGGAAAAGTCAACAAAATGAAGAGTATTGATGCTGAAGCCTTTATTGCAGTAATTATGATTTTATTGAGCGCTTAATTTCATTAGGAGGAACAGAGCGACACCAATAAATCTTTGAACAATAGACATTCCTCCAGCGAAAAGCACAAGTGCAAAGATACAAACCAAACGCAATAACTTCGTCCAATACTAAATAATTTTATCCATTTGTAATTCAGTCAAAGTAATTTGATCATTCCGGCCAAGTCAAATAATTTTTTCTCGGCGATTTCCATTAGTTTTCTGTGTGGTAGGACAAATTCACGACAGAGATCTTCCCCTTCCCATAAATTCCCGCCCGCCGAGTGAAAGAATGCAGCAGATTAATGAAAATTTTTAAAAATCCGGTGCAGAATTACTTTAAACAGAAGTAAAATAGCCAGCCGGTAGGAAAAAAGAAGATTAAAGCTCAAACTAGCAAGTCAGATAATCTATCCATTTTCAATAAGAGAGGAGAAAAATCCTGCAGTGTCTCAGTAAAAATTGCACAATGCCACTGAATAGGATTCAAATGAAACCACAAAATAATATTTTGATACCCAACCTCCTCGTTGCATTGTTAAACAACCACATTTGCAGTGATAATGCATTTTTTTCGAAAACCAATTGGATTGGAACACAAACAAAATTTCACTATTGTTCGACAAAGGAATGGGATAAAAGTAAACCAAGAGAAGGCGATACTGATGAGATACTCTGGAAACAGGAATACGGGGCTGACTAAAAAGGTAGAAGGATACAAAACAGAGCAAGTGGAACAGTTAACGTAGTAATTTGGAGAATGGGTTTATTGGCAGAGACATAAGGTGTAGAAATACCATGGATAAATAAGCATTTTCTAAAATGGGGATCTATGAGAAGGGGTCTGAGTGGAGACGTAAAGACAAGGCAAATGAAAACACTAATATGGAGCGTGGTTCTATATGGGTCGGTTATTTGGTCACTGCGAAGGGAGGGCATATGTAGACTCGAGGATTTTTAGATGTGGGTGTAGAGAAGGATGGAGAAGGTGAGCTGGGTGGCGAGAAGGACGAACGAGGAGGTATTGGACATGGTCGGATAGGAGAGGAAGCTAGTGGCGGAGGTTCGGAGGAGGCAGAAGAGATGGATGGAGGACGTACTGAAAGAAGAGGGAATGCGGAAGAGGGTAATAGAGGGGAGAACACTGGGGAAGAGTGGAAGAGGAAGAAAGAGGATTGGAATTCAGGACGAAATCCGAAGAAGGAGACGGTATGAGGAACTCAAGAAGGAAATAATGGTTGGCCATCCATAGGAGTGAAAACGAAACGATATGCCGGATATTAGGACGTTAGATAAGTTCTGTCCAAAACATTACCAATTGGCTGGTAGAATACTCGGATGAATTGTTCGCATTCGCACCAGAGCCGAGCATTCTGGTGATGTAACTCCTCGCGTTTAATTGCTGCTATTCGTCGCATTATGCAACCGAGCTGTCTCCATCGCAACATCAATTCCAAAATGAGTGTCCATAAGAAATATGTCAAACACTTTTTCTCTCCGATGCTAAGCAAACGCGTTGCCATTTTCGATTCGTCGTCCGAGTCCGAAAACCTTTGGAGTCCGAGCATGACCTACTGCGAGAGCCGGCTGACCACTTTCCCCACCAAAATGGACGCAAATATTCTCAAAAAAACGTGCGACTCATTAGCATGGTCTCGTCGTCAGCAGTATTATATATTTCGATTTCACCGGGCGACAGAGATCCCATTTCAAAATAACTAAAACTCCGTGGTTTTTGCGATTCAACTATTTGCAATACTGGTAAATAATAAAAATAAATCATGTCGACCACTGTTAATGGCGTAGAGGGACACGAATGATATGACATGATAGAGACTAGATACTCTTACTGACCTCTTGCAACAACTTGGATTGAGTTGGTGTTATCGGTCGTTACTTGATGGAAACGATTCATGTTAAAACTTGAATGATGATACACAATGAATAAACTTGATTTTTCCACAATTTTTGTGTGTTCCACAAAAATTTTTGTTTTTTTCCACAAAAATTGAGGAAAAATCAAGTTTATTCATTGTTTTAACTTGGATGGAAATCGCTTTCAGACCGTCGATTGAAAATTAGATTCAATCTTTTAGGTAAATTTAAAACTATTTATTTTATGGCGAAAATTTCAATAACTTACGAGCTCCAAAATACTGTGGTAGGTCAGATAATGAGGGTAAAATAAAGGAAATGGATTTTTGAACAGAAAGGTTTAAACGTAGTTTTTCCCGCGATCGATAAGAGACCACAATTGCTGCGTTAAGACTTTGAATTAGGTTAGTTCACAGGTAGTGCACTGGTTAACTCATATGAATCCTAATGTATGCTTCTAAATCTGATGAGTGGGGAGAACACCATGTATTGCATGTTTCCTGCAAGACTCTTGCGTCTTTTTTTCATAGTTACATTATATGTGGACCCCTGAAGTCAAGGGGTCTAAGAGACATTTTTTGGAAAAAATAAGTTAGGTACAGGAATGGAATGTGCACATATTAATCTTTCAGGTGGTAAAGAGATCCAAGTGATTTTCTTGACAGGTGCTGCTATCTAGGGTAATGCCTCTTAACTACTTAGTGGGTTGTACCGAACATTTTCAACTTTGACTTAAATTTTCTCTAAACAATGGTTTTGTTACTTAGACCCCTTGACTTCTGGGGTCCTCATATATTATTTTAGTGGTTTCTGTAGCATTTGTAGCATACCGATATCGGGGTGCTTGTTGGTAAATGTAAATTTCTTCACTATATTTCATGTTGGTGATAAGTCACCCCTTGCCAAATACCCTTGTGGTGGCTTGCAGGGTAAGAAGTGGATGTAGAAGTAGATGAATGTATTCAATTTAAAATAAACCTATTATTTAAAAATAATTTTTCAAATTCTAATTGTGTCGTTTGCTGCGGCCTTGCCTTGTCCCACATGTTAATTATATGTTGAAAAAGACTAACATTTGCCAGAAAATAAGAGCACAAACTGTACGCTACTAACTAATGATAACCCTAAATGTGGTAGAAAATTAATGAACCTCATTTTTTTAAGCAACTAGTTTTCCTATCTGGACGAAATAAAAAGAGGAGGACGATACGAGGAATTCAAGAGGGACCTGACGGCAGGTAATCCACAGGGGTGTTAACAGAAAGATATGCCAGAAATTAGAACGTTATGATAAAAACATCCTATCAATCAGCGGGTAGAATACTCAAAAAAAGGCTTTAAAGTAGTAACCTTGGGCAGCAATATACTGGTTTTGTCGCTGCTGTCACTCTTGGTAGCAATGGCTTCCAGGCAGCGTTTAAGTCGAGTTCCATTTCAAAGTATTTTACCCGTAAAAGGTAGGTTTTGTTGAAAGTCAGACAAAATCCTTCCAGTTCTTTACACTTTCGAGGTCCTATCTGTCTCTAGTATTCCTTTTTTGCCTCGGCATACGATATACCCTTCTTCATCCCGACCATGAAACTCCGTCTTTCTTCCCCTTCCCCGCTTTCCCAACATTTTTCCCTCAATCACCTTCCTGAGCAACCCATCGCCCCTTACTACTTCCTCCAGCCACTGACTCTGCCTATTCTGGGTTTAATTAAGAAGTTTCCTTACTTAAAACTTCCTCATTCATGTCCTATCTAAATGAGGGAAAAATTAGAAACCACAGGTCGTTAGGCACAATGCATCAAAAGCGTACACGTATTCTCATTGCCATTAGAAAGCCTAACCTTCGTACTATAAAAGGTACGCACTTGTAAATAGACATAGAGCTTTGAAAAGCAAAACACTGCGACGCATCCATTAAGCAGAATTTCCGGATGAACTCTCGACTAATTCTGATGATCCGTCAATACAAGAGATCCCAGAAGAAAGTTTAACAACCACGTAAACGTTCCTGGAAAAGATGAATATTCAGCGAAAATATTTCCCGTACGTGCTTCAAAATACATCCTGTTCGCCTCAAGGGCATCTACTCTACACACGTGACGAACAGCTGCTGTCCAAGCTAACGGTCGGTGACGTAAGATGCAAGCTTCAATGGATGACGCTTGCTTCAGCTGTTTGACAATATGTTTCCACTTGAGGTACGGGGGGCAATGAGCCTGAATGGTTTCACGTAAGAACTGGTTCGATAGCCACACTTAATTGCAACTTTTACAACACCATAGAGATAAAACATAAAAAAAAACGACCCGCGTTTCATCTACATCTACATCTACGTAATACCCTGCGAGCCACCACGAGGGTGTGTGGCAGGGGGTGAAGATCACCAAACATGCACTATTGCCATGTAATTAGGATATATAATGTAGACATGCTAGAAAATAGGGTCATAGTTTATTAGTTACTACAGTAGATTATTAGTTATTGCAAGTAATTGCAGTAGTTATTACAATAGAATATTAGTTACTACGGTATAGTACAGGTTCAAATCTACATAATAAGGAAGGGATTATTGGTAGTTATTACATGCATCATGCACTACAGACTATTCTAACTATGTTTCACCTACCTATCCCTTTTGCTACGTTGCCTATTGTTCTCTCTTATGGTACGCGGGAAAAATGACATTTTAAATCTATCGGTACGACAATCTATCTCTCTAATTTTGTTAATATGGTCAAACCTAGCATAATACGCAGGGGTTCTTAATATATATCTAACGTCATCTGTGAACAAATCGGTTTCGAATTTACTTAAAAGGTTTAACCTAAATTTTAACCTGCGTTCTGATAATAATTCCCATCCTAGTTCTTCTATTAAACTCGTAACACTAATACAATTATCATAACGACATTTAACAAACCTAGCAGATCTCCTTTGCACGCGCTCTAATTCTTTTATCATACCTTCCTCGTACGGATCCCATATACTAGCGGCATATTCTAAATGAGGCCTGACAAGTGTAAAATAGCTTCTTTCTCGGACTCTCTCATCGCATTTGCCTAGAACCCTTTTTACGAATCCTAATCTACGGTTTGCTACACTAGTTATTTCCCTGATGTGTTTCCCCCATGACATGTCTTCACTGATGGTGACGCCTAAGTATTTAATTGATTCTAGGTTACATATTTTGTTTTCTTTGATGCTATAATTATTCCGGGGAAGGCCATTCTTTTTCCAAAAATTCTTAATCGCGCATTTCTTCAAATTTAATTCTAGCTGCCATCTATCACACCAATCATCAATCGCATCTAAATCCTTAGCTAAACACTGTCTGTCCTCTTCATTTCTAATTTCTTTATACACTACTGCATCATCGGTAAAAAGACGGAGCTTGCTATTTTTTACTACACTATTCAAGTCGTTTACGTACAGAAGAAATAAAATTGGGCCTATCACGCTTCCCTGGGGAACACCCGATGTAACTTTTACTTCGCCTGAGCTGACACCATCTAATACCACCCTTTGAACGCGTTCATGTAAGAAATCTCCTACCCAGCCTACTATATTACTGTCTATTCCGTATGATGTTAACTTCGCGAGTAACTTACAGTGGAGAACCTTGTCAAAAGCTTTTCTAATACATCAGTACAGTGAAACTTGCTTGAAGCGGAATCTGATTTAAACGGAAACCTGTCTCATCCGGAAAAAAAGTTAGTCTCGACGATTATAATGGGTTTTACATGCATTGGTACCCTGTGTTAAATGGAAACTGTCAATCGTGTAAACGGAATCCATTCACGGACACGTGAATAGATTCTGGGTTAAGCCTGTTAGATGACCCTGAGTTAAGTAGAATTGTAAAAAACAAATTCATGGAAAATATTTTTTTAATGGACGATCCAAGCAAACTACGGCAGATAATTGGTTAAAACACAGATGCTGAGATTTTGTGGTCTTCAACAACGATCTTTTGATGAGCGATGAAGATGGCTCGATGACAGATAGTATAAAAGAAGACGAACCCTGTAAATCCGAAGAAGAAGAAGATATAACTGTAATACGTGAAGAAAACCAAAGTCCTACTAAGGAATGTTAGTTTCTTCATTAGAATTGGGAGAATGTAGTCTTACCAAAGGTAACACTGATTTATTTTATATCTCAAATGGGACTATCGGCAACGTAGAGAATTGTATTATGCAGGAAAAAAAGGAAAAGCAGGCAAAATTGATAGATTATGCATATCTTATAGATCGCTTTTTTTATAAACTAGTTCAAATTAAAAAAATGTACCGCAATCTGATACAGTTTCATTATTTCATAATAATTTTGTCTACATGTAGAATTTGAGTCAAACCAACATTTAAGGCGATGTATGTAATGGGTGTGATATGGCTTTCAAAGTCTTTTATTAAATGTCCCACCCTGGGTAAAGCGGCAACCTCTCTTATCCGAAAAATAAAATAATGGCCCAGATAGATTCCGCTAAAGACAGGTTTCACTGTATCATCATCAGGTATAACCAAAGGTCGGGAACTCTCATATAAATTCGAGGGAAAAATGGGGGGGAGGAAGAGAGGGAGCAGGCTGGTATCAGTGTATAACTGCCTCAAGGATAGGGGATGGGGAAGGGAACAAACATTCATAAACAACACATACATCAGGGTCATGCATGCTTCTCAAAAATTCGAGTAGCTCAAGGGCATTGAGCTAATGTGGACTGTTATTAAAATGTAGTGTGTTTTATCTCTATGGTGTGATAAAAGTTAAATAAAATATGGCCATGGAAATATGCCCCAAAATTCCCAAAGATATTGTTTCATTTGTTCACTCGTTCGATTTCCAAAGTCCTAATATAGAAACAAATGATTTCATGATTTCAAAGAAACTTGTAGCTACAGAAATGGACTTCCTCAGAAGGGCAGCCGGAAAATCCAGGCTTGATAGAGTAAGAAATGAGAGAATACGAGAAATTATGAAAATGACAAAAACTGCTGTGGTACGGACATGTTCAGAGGATGCTCAAAGAAAGACTGACCCGCACCATCATGGAGTGGAAACCCTATGAAAGGAGAAAGAGAGGAAGGCCACCTAACTCATGGAGAAGCGGAATAGCCAAATCCATGGCGGAGATAAACCTGCAAGAAGGAGATTGGGAAAACAGAGAGGCCTTGAAATTGGATGACGTAAAGCGCATATATATATAATTTCATGATGAAGTAAGAAAGACTAAAGAAAGTTATTCATTTAAGATTCGTATTGGGCCCAAGTTTCATGTATTGAGAAATGAAATATGAATGTCGGATGAAAATTTTCACTCAAACCAGAGTAAACAAAAGACAGCAAAATGTAGATAACAACCCCCCAGAAGACCGAAATTGCAATGACGGATTGAAAGTTGGATCCCGGTGGACCCGAGCCACTTAAAATAATAACGACATTGGAAAAGGGCTTTTAATAGGACCCGTTATCGGTAGAGTTGGCAATTTCATACTTTTTGTCGCAAGTATAAAGCAAGATGGACCGATTGGAGCAATTTGATTGCCGCAAGTTACCTTACTTTAACCTCCTCAGTCTCGAGATATATCAATCATTATTTTTGGAAAATTCTTCATACTTACGTTTTGCGTTGTAAGCCATGTTTGCAGAGTTAATATATCTGCCACTCAAGCTTATTATTGATGCTGCCACTTACCAGCAAGTGGCATTGCCATTATTTTGGGTTGCTGAGCGAGAATAAATTCAAACGTCAGTGTATTGTATACAATACGACAGGACCGAGGAGGTTAAAGAGCTACACCGCAACTTGTAATCCCTTCATACCCATGGATTGAAGCGTGTATTTGCATAGGAACTGATTGAAAAGGCTAAGAGCATGACTTTCTTCAGTAACTGCGCGAAACATTGGCAATTTAATTATATAGATATTGAAAACATATTTTCCAGACATTTAATCAAATTATGGGTTGCTCACGAGACTGATAGAATAGAATATATATTTATTTTGCTCTGGGCATCACGCTTGGAGCAAAAACAATTACAAAAAAAGAACTTAACTCAGCAAAAAAGAGCAATACATGAAAACGAACATAGATATTATGGTTATAATACAAAAAAGAGAAAAACAAAGAAACACTATTAAAATTTTTACAATATTCACAATTTGCAGGCTGTAATTCATTAAGCACACTAAGTGTTATTTTGCTTTGTGTGGAGTAGAGTCATGTATAATACATTTTTTAATGCATAAATGAAACTTTTATGAAGATAGAGGGAAGGATGTTGGGCAAGCGGGGAAGGGAAAAAAAGAGAATAGGTTTCATGGGCAGGATGAAGACGGGTAGATCGTATGCTGTGGCGAAAAGTGACTAGGGGGAGATATGCCCCGGAAAGTATAGAAAACCGGGAGGAGTTCCTCTGAATTTCAATTAAACCTACCTTTAAACGTTTTTTTAATTCCAATATTCAACCAGCTAATTGGTAGGTTTTTGAATAGTACCAATTCAAATGTTCTAATTTCTTCCTGCTTTCCCAGCTATACAAGATCTGCCATGAGATCCCACTTAAAATCCTCATATCGTCTTCCTCTTCAGAATACTTAAATAAATATGTCAAAACGTACGACACATTACCAAGAATTATGAAGCCAGCTTTTAGCGTCATGGTTTGTTATGAGCCGTTAAGTCCGTATTCATTTAGGTGAAAAAGGATATACTAGAGGGAGATAGGCGCCTGAAGGCGAAGAAAATCGGGGGGAGATTCTCTAACATTCAACAAAACCTACCTTTACTGGTAGAATACTTAAAGAATAAAATTATTATTACATTTTGTTCTTCATGTACCAATTTAAGTTTAATCTAATTGATGGTCACCACACTACATTTTTTTCCTTCGAGGTCACCTAAAGCTCACAGTTCTGATGCATTTTTCCCTCTTTTCATTATATTCGGGAGAAATAAAACCAAATAGGATTGTTTAAGAATGCCCCGCCAATGCTGTTCGGTACACCTCCAGGCAACTGCAAGACGCGAAGTGAAAAGAGGGAGCTTAAAAACACATCCAGATGCATTCGCGACGCCACGAGCAGAAGAGAGAGAAGTACACTCACCCATAGGAGAAGCTCCTCCGGTCGAGATGGCCTCATCCCTCAGCGACACCGTCTCCTCGGGTCCGCCCCCGCCGGTCCCCTTGCCTCCTCCGCCCCCGTCGCCTCCGGCCCCCTCTTCGTCTCCATCCTCGTCTTCCTCCCCGTATTCGTCTTCCTCCTCCTCGAGGAGCGGAGGCGGGGGGCTCAGCTCGTAACCCCATCGCTTGCGGAAAGTCTTGGCGCCGCCGTCCAGACGGACGCGGGGCAGGTCCACGAAGAGCGCGTCGCCGATCTGCATGACGAACGAAGGAATGGGAAAAGAGAAAGAGAGGAAAACGGAGATTAATAATTGGAAATATTTCCTTCGAAAGGGGTTGGGATTGGTGCAGACAAATTAATGGTTGAAGGCGAAATTTGAGGAAGGTTTTCGAACACATGGCGAAAAAATTTCTTAATGAATTCCACACTTAAGGTTTCTTTCCGTTTTTATTTTCAAAGAACCACGGAACTAGCCGCTCAGTTACTTCAACGAAGTCACCCGCAAGTGATCGCACAACTGTGTGAAATTCACAGTGGAAAAATCATTCGCCTGGACTGGGAATCGAATCGAATGGTTAGAGCACTCAGCACGAAATCGAGGGATCTGGGTTCGATTCCCAGTCCAGGCGAATGATTTTTCACTGTGAATTTCAAACAATTGTGAGATCACTAGCGGGTAACTCCGTTGAAGTAACCACGCAGCTAGTTCCGTAGTTCTTTGAAAATGTCCAAAGTAAACACTTTTGTGTTTTCAAGTTGGGCTTTACCCCGTGGACTGTGGCGCTTAGCGCTCAAACACGGGTACCTCTGGCATTATATGCACGGTGCCTGTGAGGACAAATTGCTCCTTAAAGCCCCCATGAGATTCCCAGAGGAAGAGGACACCTGGGTAGCTTAATTGGTTAGAGCACACAGCGCGAAATCGAGGGATCTGAGTTCTATTCCCTGTTCAGGCGAATGATTTCTCCACTGCGAATTTCACACAATTGAGTTTCTTTCCGACTTCGCAGGCTTTGACTGCGCAGCGATCATTTTCAAGGTGCAGTCGGAACCTACGTCGGAAATAAGCTTTTAAGTGTGGAATACACTAAGAAATTTTTCCGTCATGTCTCCACCAGCGCACTCAAAAATTTGAGCGGCGAGTAACTGAGAAGGCATTAAAACCACACACTTCTCAGTAACTCTACTAGACACCCCCCCCCACTTATTGATTGCCTACTCTGTAAAACTTTTCCCCGGGCCTAGCGCACATGAACATTTCTGCGGATAGTTACTAATTTATGTTTAAAATACAGCTGAGAATACATTGAAAACCACAGGCTGTGAAATATGACGACATCTAAGAGATACCAATTTGTCATTCATTAAATACTATATCCCAAGAGTGCAAGCCCGTAATATTTCCCGTGAAAACAGATCCATTTTTTTGATCAATATCTCGAAAAGATAATTTGAATCGATAAAAATCAAAGAAAAGCAGTACACTTCGTTAAAAACTGCTACGTGCGAACGTATAGCGTCTCACAACTTTTAGAGGGATTAAAGTGGGAGCCCCAAGAGACTCGGAGGCTACACGATAGGCTTAGCTCGCTTGAGAAATTCAGAACTGGTGTGTTTCAGTGCGACGCGGAAAATATTATCATGACGCCTCATTACATCTCAAGGTCTGAGAGAAGCGATAATATACGAGAGATACACTGCCGAACAAATAGGTACAAAAACTCGATCTTTCCGCGTACAATAAGCGACCACAATGCAAAATGAACTCCACTAAATACACTCCCATAATACACGTCACCATTTCACCTCCCATAACTTTACATCTTTACACGGCTGGTGTCCTTACACCCCCAGCCACACACCCATGCGGCGGCTCGCAGGGTAGTGTATAGATGTATATGTAGAAAAGTATGATGATCTTCATCATTTGAGTACTCTACCAGCTGATTTGTAGGTTTTTTGACAGTTCCTATCCATCTGGCACATCGTTCCGTTTTGGCTCATATAGAGGGCCCGCCATTAATAATCATACAGCTAAGATATATTTATCTTTTCTTCCTCCCGTTCAATTTCAACGGAAACTATATCACTAAAGAACTATAAGATCAGAAGTGCATAGTGTGTAACTGCGTGGCTGACAGTCACGTCTTCTTGAAGGATGGCGCGCCGTTAGATCCCTCTTAAATTCCTCATATCGTCTCTGACTTCTCATTTCATCCAGAATTCTTATCCTCTTCCTTCTTCTTCTCCACTATTCTCCCCTATATTACCCTCTTCCGCATTCCCTCTCATTTCAGTACGTCCTCCATCCATCTTTTCTGCCATTTCCGAACCTCCGTCACTAGTTTCCTCTCCGACTATTTCTAATACCACCTCGTTCGTCCTTATCGCCACTAAGCTCAACCTCTCCATCCTTCTCCTCATCCACATCTTGAACGCCTCGCGTCTACGTACATCCTCCCTTCCCTATGACCAAGTCTGCGACCCATACAGCACCACGCCCCATATTAGGGTTATCACCACCATTGCCTCTACGTCTCCACTAGACCCCCACACTCATTAATTGCTCCCTTTTTGAAAATTATTTTTTATAGCCGGGCGCACATAAAAATTTCTGCGGAGAGTAACTAATTAATTAAAAAAAAAACAGCTGAGAAAACATAAAAACTGAACACTGTGGAATCTGACGAGAACTATGAGATTGAAATTTCTCATTTTTAAATGGCGTAAACGTAATATTTTCCATGAAAATTGCTGTATTTCTTAGGTTAATATCTCGAAAAGTATGCTGATGAGATTGTGATATTTTGTTTTCATGGGAAATACGAGATCTTTTCCCTATTTATGCGGCCAAATTCATTGAATTTTAAATTGAATGGTTTGCGGCGTGACTTCGTGAAATTGCTTCTTGTTGAAATGAATAACTTCGTAAATTTCACATGGGTGACTTCCTCTCCCCCCCCCCTGCCCAGCCTTCCACCCCTATTGACTCAGTGTATATATGGTTGTGCATTTCCTGTATTTGTACCGGATTATGTCACACAGCGACGAAACTGGTCGTTATTGAAGTCACCTATGTGAAATTTACAAAGTTATTCATTTCAACATTGAATTTTAAGTCAAACGATACTTGGATCAATATATCTTAAAAAGGACCCTTGCAGTTGCATGCACTCAAGTTAAGTTCCTTCTCGTACCGGGTATTGTATTACACCTCGTATTTTGTACCAGTTTTATAACCACGTAAGGTTACGAGAATGAGTCAAGAATCCGAAAAAAAATCGGAATTTTTACAATTGCGTATGGAACTCTGCAGGTTTGCAACCTTTTACCGCTAAATTATACATTGTTTCCGACCAAATTTTGGGAATCCAATCTGTTCGAATTCGTGTTTCTTTTCTAAACGGACCAATTAGTTTAAGAAACATTCTCTCCGAGGTCCCGTACATAAACACCATCTCCATATCCTACTCAGCATGCGCCCTGACTCTTAAGCAGCCTATCAATAAGGCCTATTCTCCTTCTATCCCTTCCACGCTCAATCGCACCATCCTCCCATCTATCACGGCCTTCAGCAACACTTCGCCACTGTTTACTCCCTCCATCCCATTCCAAATCTCCACCAGAAGTTTCTTTTCCGCATCCACAATACGAAGCACTACTTCGTTTGTCCTCCTTTCCGTCCACCGCGCAGAATTCATTCCCTTTACGGTTGGTGGAGCGTTTTTCGTTTCTATACAGATTTGCGTGAAACTTGTTAGTAAAATGCACACATTCTTTAACAAGTATTCTACTGGTTAAGGCAGTTTGAGCGAACTATCATGTTACCAAAAAATCAATGAATTTGGTCTGATTTTAAAGAGAAATATCTCACCCTTCCATTGACACAGAAAATTCAACCCCTCACCGAACTACTTTCCAAGATATTTGACAAAAAATACCAGGAAGCTTAATGGTAGAAGGCGTAACTTTGTGGAATGTCCCTACAGACATGACGAAAAAGAGAGTACTCTTAGTATTTTCCACACTTACAACTTTAATTCCCGACCCAGGTTTCGATTGCCTTTCGAAAGGTGACCTTTGAATATGATTGCAAGGCAATCGAAACCTCGGTCGGGAATTAAAGTTTTAAGTGTGGAAAATACTAAGAGTTCTCTCTTTTTCGTAAAAACATATCAGCCCTTTTACATGGGAAATGGTGCGTATATGCACTCCAGAGAGACCTTATATAAGAAATGAGGAATTTCTAACACTTACATCACGTCAATAAACCAACAGTGTGTAGTTTGCGCGTTTTCTCAACTATTTTTGAAAATTAATCATATTGCCACCGCAGTAAAATCCTCGGAATCACAATAAACTTTCCGTTTTGATGGATTTCCAAACGTACCGCGTGAAAAATATGAGTCAAGTTAAAGACTTATTCAGACATTTTCATTTGATTTCTTACGATTTCTGCCTAGTAAGACTATATTATTGCACCATTAATAATGCAATATTTAATTTATGTCTCTCACAGTTGGTGAAATTAAAAACGTATAATTCGAATTTGGTCTCTATTATGATCAGAGAACTATCTCGCTCGGACTACCTTAAGGTAGGTTTCGCAGAATATCAAAGTACCTTCCTCCCGGTTTTCTACACATTTAACGGCCTATCTCGCTCTAGTATATCCTTTTTCGTTTCTGCATACGATCTACTCTTCCTCATCCCGTCAATTAAAACCCATTCTCTTTCTTCCCCTTCTCCAACATCCTTCCCTCTTTATCACAATCTTGAGCCACCCGTCGCCTTTCATTGCATTCACCAGCCACATTGCCAATCTCGAGTTTTATCAAGAAGTTTCCTTTCCTCGCCAACCATCTCAAGCACTTCTTCGTTAGTCTTCCTCTCCGTCTGCCTCACCTTATCCATCCTTCTCCACACACACATCTAAAATGTCTAATGTACCGATAAAATTGAAAAAAAAACTGATTTGCAACGATTTTGTTCCTTTTCAATGTAATGATATTCTAACACGTAGACCTATGAAATTTGGCGTGTATTTCGAAATGATGTGATTTTATGTGCACAATGTTCTCCTTAACGCGAAGTAAGTCGTTTCATAACATTATGTAACAGTGGTTAACAAATTTAAAGGTACCATTCCGAGTAAAAAACATGTATTTACCTATTCTTTTTGCATAAATATGGTGACCAATAAATATCAAGGTAGCAGGCATGGTAAAAATTACGATTTACATAGGATTTTTACTTAAAATTCGAATTCCGCGCCGAAAAACGAAGTCACAAAAATGCTTCAACGGAGACGAACATTTAAATTATAATTCTTTTAGGTATTATTTACATTAAAATATGAATGGTCATTTCCACCGTACAAACAAATGTTTAATTTAATGAAGTGTGGTCCAAGAATTGTATTCGACTTCCTTGAAAAGCTATTAGAGTGGTCACTCAACGACTCACGATTCGCGCTCCAACCACCTTAACGTCCCAATACTCAGTTGAAGGCATCCCGAGCGTTTTCAATAACTAAATGAGATACGTCATGGATTTAACCTCCATGTTAACCTTAACGTCCACATTCCACCGTGAACGTCACGGAGAATAATTCACACCACGAAGTTGAACTCCAGGGGGGTTGTCGTGGAAAATAACAACGCCGATGGTTCAACACAGAGAACTCACAATGTGATCCGATTAGCCGGAACACTTTTCGATTCGAGATTCAAGTGGATAACTCGAAACGCTAGACTCTCGCCGTCGAGACAATCACGATGAACGGCTTTAAGTGAAAAATATGCGACCGCGCCGAAGGTCAATTATCCCAAGCGCCCTGCCAAACCGCAGGGTTGGTATCGCTCATTCCACTGAGTTACCAGCACAGAAGCCGTTCTCTTGAACAATTATCTCGCGATCTAATCAAGACATGGCAACCGGTGATTTTGGACTTTGATGAGGTTATCCAATCACGGCTTCGCTTCGAGGCAAGGTGCAATTTATGCTGCGAAGCCGGAGGTTCAGTTATTAGTCACTGTCAATCGATGATAGGCTAACTACTACCGTGGAGGTATATTAGCTGACATTCTCCCTTACATCCGCACTTTATTAGACTAATTAAACGTTTCCCCCACTTCACATCGACGATAATAGACTGAGAATCGATATGAAAGAAAAATGTTGACACCAAAAAAACACATGCACACACCCTAGTAGTTCTCATTACACGTTATGCACGTACATGAACAGTGAAATGATTTAATTATTAAAGGACATGTCCCATATTAAGCATGCAAAAGCGGTGAGATATGAAGATTAAGAACATAAACACACACATCAAACACTAAAAAAGTAAAATAAAAATAAATTTTTAATTACTTTAACAGCAAATGTGCATCTTCCCGCATAGGTCTACCGTTATTCATGATTCTTACGTCCCCGATGGCTCTATACCGATTAGTGAAGACTGTTTAATAAATAACCAGGATTGAATACAGCCGTCTAATGCATAAAAACGTGGATTCCGAAGAATTCTATGCTCCGGCTCAATGATGTCTGGCTAACGTCAACCGCAAGATGAAGAAGCCATTTCGTTAACTTGATGTTGACAGAGAGTTAGGGTTTTCTACATAGTATAAGACAGTCGGTTAGTTGAAGCTTTCGACATCCAAGGGTTAATACATAAAACTTCCATTTTCTTACTAAAAAAAACATTTTACCGGAGATTGTAAAACCCAAGACAATAAGCCTAATAATAATTCATGACCACATTTTTCTTAGGTCTCATCAAAACTAGATACACAACTCAGTCATGGAGAGCAAAATGAGGAAATCCCTATTATCTACAGATTCCTGACTATAATAATATTAATAATAATAACATTTTAACCATAAAAATAACATTTTTCCATAGCGGATATATTACTACGACATGTATTCAGCCTTCGAAACTCCAAAAAAACCTCATGGTCAGCCCGCAAAAGATGAGAGATGCCAAAACTTATAAACTTTCCACACTAATATTCGAGGTGATCTATCGGCTTAGTTGGATAACGTAGAGACAGGAATACATATACTAATATATTTCAACAGAAGGTCTATATCTCAGTACATAATTGAAAATAAAACATTTTAAGTTAAAAAAAAAGTATTCTACCGATAAAAGGAGAGTTTTGTTAAAAGCCAGAGATTCTCCTGTCGGTGCTTTACACGTTCAGGATCCTTTCTACCTCTAGTATTTCCTTTTTCGACTCAGCATACGATCTACCCCTCTTCATGCCGACCATAAAACCTCTTCTCTTTCTTCTCCCTCCCCGCTTGCCTAACATCCTTCCCTCAATCTCACTCTTGAACAACCCATCGACTTTTATCACTTCCTTCCCTGCATTGAGCACATGAGCTCATATTGTCAGGCATTTTCTTATCCAAGTAAATCTTCTAATTGGTCGTTCAATCCTAAGATTGGTTGACTGCAGCCCTCCACAATTTCCTATCTAATGCTAGTTCTCTTACTTCCTGGTAGCTTTCCCCATGTTCTTTCCTCTTTATTTGGTCCATGAACGTATTCCTAGGTCTTCATCTGGGGACTTATCCCTCTATTTTACCTTCAATTATGTTCTTCACATACCCACTGTGTCTCAGGGTTTGTCCAATCCATCTCGTTCTTCTTTTCTGTATGATGCTCCATATGGTCCTTTCCTCCTCTACTCTTATATACACTTCATCATTCCTTATTTTGCCCGATCATTTCATCTTCAGCATCCTCCTCCAGCACCAGGTTTCGATGGCTTCTAGTCTTTTCTGGTCTGCTATTCCAATGGTCCATGCTTCCGATCCATACAGTGCTACGCTCCACACGAACATTTTGACATACTGTTTCCTGGTTTAAAATCACATCTCCCTTGTGCACAAAGAAGGAAGAAAATCTTACGACTCAATTTTTCTATTGTGTGATTTTCATTCCGCAGTAGAAAAATAATTTCGTTGAATAATCAGCACTTTTTGGATCTTAAAATAGATTTCCAGTTCGCAAGGCATGCCATTCATGAGATATTTTGAGCGGTTAAAAGAAAATATGACGTTCATAATCTGTTTTGACTCGCTCAGTCCCGACCGGGTAAAATGAAGATTGAACTCAGCTGTTCCAACCGATACATCCCCCTCGAGAAAGCCAGCTGACACTATCTTTAGTGAAGATGGATGAAAGTCAAAGGGGAGGCTGTATGTACCGAGTTTGAGTTGCCGTACTCCAGTATTAGCCCACTAAGGTGGCAATGAGCCAACATTTTGGGTCACTCATATTCAAGGCTCGGATAACACGAGGATATGGAATCAGCCGTCAATCAGAGTAGAAAAAAATTACGATCGCAATAAAGTGTACATCCAGGGTCAATTTTCTTCAATAAAATGCACACCAACCTTTTAAACGCAATATTTATTAAAACATCCAGGCGGTACCTCTTGAAATTCACGGATCTTTTAAATGAAATTCAAACTTAGTTGTATACCTACTCCATACAACATATCAACACTTTTCTGACTTCTTTACCAATTTCCATGAACTCCATGATCAATAACGTCCTAGAACTCATAACCGCATTTATTCACCCTTCCACCCAACATCTTCTGTGAGCAATCGTTTTCTTACCCTCTGAAGCGACAACTTCTTAATTTGCCTTCCTTTACATCAAAACTATGATAGAGGGAAGAATATTGGGAATAGGAAGAAAGAGAATAGGTTTCAAAGAGACGATGAAGAAGGGTAGATCGTGTGCTCAGGCGTATTAGTAAATGCTAGAGTAGAGGACCCTGAGAGTGTAGAAAACCGGGAGAAGTTTCTCTGACTTTCTATAAAATCTACCTTTCAGGGGTTTTTTATTTCATTACCCAACCAGCTGATTAGTAGGATTTTGATCAGTACTTCTTCAAACGTCCTAATTGCAGGCATATCTTTCTCCTATCCTTCCCATAAAAGATACGCGATTAGATCCCTCTAAAATACCTCGAAACGTTTTCCTCTTCTTATTTCGCCTCATTTCCTCTATCTTCCATTTCCTCGCTTCCCCAGTGTTCTGCCCTCATCAACATTCTCTCGCCTTTCAATACGTCCTCCATCCCTCTCTTTTGCCTCCTCCGAACCTCAGCCACTAGCTTCCTCTCCCCTCCAACCATATCAACTACCTCCTCATTTGTCCTCGTCACCCAGCTCACATTCTCCATCCTTCTCCATACCCACTTCTCAAACGCCTCGAGTTGACGTACAACCTCCCTTCGCAAAGACCGAGTCTCCAACCCATACAGCGCCACGCTCCAAATAAGAGTTTCTACCGGCCTTTTCCTTACGTCTCTCCTCAGACCCCTCCTCATTAATTCCCTCCTTATTTATATATGCTACCTTGGCCACGTCAACTCTACATCATATGTCCCTAATACTTGGCCCACTCTCCTACAAAATACAACCAAGATAGGTTAACTGCTCGACTTGCTCTATTTTGTGCCCGCCCATCCATATATTTAGCCTTTTAGACCATAGTAGCGAGAATATATACGATAAGCAACCGAATTATTTGCCGACATATTATCAATATCTAACGAACTCCAATATACTGCGGTAGAAAGATCATGACAATGAAATAAGGGAAATAGATTGTAGAATAAAAGGCTTTAAAATGTCGTTTTTCCCGCGATCTATTAGAGACCATAACGGGTGCGTTTAGACTTTGAAGTAGGTTAGTTGACTGATAGTGTACCTGATTAATTCATATGCACCCTAATGAATGTTTCTAAAACTGTCAAGATGTGCTAGCACCATGTTTTGCATGTTCCCTACATGACTCTTGTGTCACGTTAATATAGTTACATAATAGATTATTTTTGGCAGTTCCTGTAGAATTTGTAGCATACCGATAGTGAGTTGCTTGTTGGTGAAAGTAAATTTCTTCGATGTAGTTCATGTTGGTGATAAGTTATCCCCTGCCAAATACCCTTGTGGTGGCTTGCAGGGTAATAAGCAGATATAGATGTTGAAATTATTCTTAGTGAATTACAGCCATTGTGCTTGAAAATCCAAAATATGTGTAACATACTTCAGTATTGCTTGATACATGTAGTAGAATATTTTTACTTGAACTGAAGACGACAGAATTCAATATAAGGCCCTGACGTGCCTTAGCTTCTAAAGGCATTTTGAAATATTTATGCCACAGAAGACGGGGTTCGGTAATGCTCGAACAGTGAGCATGCTCTGCATATTTCAAGAGCCGCTTGATAACAAAGAGCTCTCCTTAAGCTCAAGAACTGGTTTCGACTCTTTCGAAGACGTTATGGGATACAAACACAGCTGCGATAAACACTGTCATTCTGATAGCCCACTTCTCCACTCCAACTTTAGCCACCAGAGTGCCCCACTATATTCCGCGACCATATGCCGGAGTTTCGTAACACGAAATCCACTTCCGATTCGAAAGTATAAACAATTTTAGAGCCACCCAACAGAAACTCACACAGGCCTATTTCATGATTAATGGGGGAGTGAGATGTTTACTTTTGCCCAAGTTCGCTCAATCGACCACTAAGACGCCAGGAAAAATCACGTTTTCATCACCTGTCTATTAATAGTACGAAGAAATTAAGCCTGTGTTTACTCTCCCGAGAATATGAGCGCGGAATACGGGAGCCGGTATCCAAGGGCATAAATATAGAAGACCTTCCATTGTGGGGCCTTTTCTGACGTCAAGCGACTATAAACACACGAGGCAGCACGCTCATCGGGGGAATACTGGCCGACGCGACGGACTATGGAGCACAGGGAATGATCCGGAATGGGGGCACACTTACGAGATACGACTTAGCGGGTGAAAACAAATACTAAATTCAAACTATTCGTTCACTTGTTTCAAAAGACAATCCTTCTTTCGCCGAAGAAATATGTAACCTTCTGAAAATCAAAATAAGGATACAGTTTATGACGTTTGATCCAGAGATATACTTCCCTCTATACACCGATTTTTTCGTCCATCATGTGGAGCCATTTCATATGTTTCCCCGCTCGTGGGAGAAACAGGAACTAAAAGTTACGAATGAGAGATTTACTTTCGTCGCCAAGCTGTACAATTGATATCAAAAACGAATATAGACGTAAAGAAACCTAATCAGAGACAAGATGAAAAACTCTTCCATATGTTACCTCCAGGTCACACGGCGTGATTGAGGGTTAAAATGAACACTTTTTTCATTTATAGAAGCCGACTTCAGCGCCATTTCAACTGAGTTACCGAATTCTACCTCCAATTACCCCAGTAAATAGATAATGACTCAAATGAATGGTGGTGGGACACATATAGGTAAGATAGGTTTCAATTTTTATTCAGTTTTTCGAGATTTGACCCCTTCAACTAAGTTTTGTAACGCCGGGCCTTAGTTTAATGAATTAATTCTATATTTTCCGATGATACAATCTTATTAAACTAACTTCTTCTGGAGAGATCGCCTCTACACCTCCGACCTTCTCTCTCAAATTCTCAACAATTAACTTCCACTCAACTTCCAATTAACAACCCCTTGACTCCCTCACAAAAAATAAACATTCAACAATCAATTAAAATAGTAGGACAATTTTAAATAACAAATAATAAAGAAAAAATTACCACTATATCATAATATCGTCAAATAATGTCTCATAAAAAATGAAACAATTAAGTATTAAACGACATATGTTTGATGAAGGGAAAAATGCCAAACGTTACAGTTTTCTAAGAAAATGGAATCATTATTATGAAGTTGAATTTCCCTAGCTTCGCCATCATCCCGCTAAAATACAACGTGATTTCAAGTGGAATCTGTGAGTAAAACATACTGAAATTGAGACATTCTCTCGTTCATCTCGGATTGACGACAAGTTTTCCCACAACTAGACAGGATGTGAATGAATTGCTATAAGAGTCATTTTGTGGCGGAACCTAGTTTTAAGGTAGTTGGAGCAAGATAGTTCCCTAGTAATAGCGGAGACCAAATTCGAATTTTTCGTTTTATTTTCAGCAGCTATAGAAAGCATGAAACAAATATTGCATCATTAATGGTGCATTATTATACTTGTACACGACTGAGACTCTAATTAATATAATAAAAATATTTCTATCGGTCTTTAACTTGACTAATTTTTTTACGCAGTACCTTCAAAACTCCTTCACAACGGAAGGATTTTTTTGTGATTCTGAAAAATACTGCGGAGACAATTACATGTATTTTCAAGTATGATTAAGGAAACTACACACTTTAAGTTCTTTGACGACATCTAAGTGTTAGATATTCCTCATTTTTTAAATTATGTCTCTCTGGAGTACATACACGTACCATTTTCCATGTAAAAGGGCCGGTATATTTAGGCAAATATCTCGGAAAGTAGCGTGGTAAGGGGCTGGTATTATGTTATCTTTGGAAGGGTGAGATATTTTTCAATAAAATATGTGTGAATTAATTCATTTCTGGGTGAAATGATATTTCACTCAGACTACCTTTATTGTAGTCCGAGCAAGATAGTTACCTAGTCATAATAGAGACCAAATTCGAATTATACGTACGTTTCAATTTCACCAGCTGTAGGACACGTGGATTAAATATTGCATTATCAATGGTGCAATAATATAGTTTTATATGACAGAAAAGGTGAGTAATTAAATGAAAATATCTAAATAAGACTTTAACATAATACATTTTTTTCGCGCGGTGCGTTTGAAACTCCTTCAAAAAGGAAGGTCTTTTTGCGATACCCAAGAACCTATTGCGGTGACAATATGATTAATTTCCAAAAATAGCTGAGAAAACATACAAACTACACGCTGTTAGTTTTTTACGACATCTAAGTGTTAGAAATTCCTCATTTTTGACATAATGTCTCTCTGGAGTGCATACACGTACCATTTCCATTTAAAGGGGTGGTATTTTTTGGCAAATATCTCGGAAATTATTACGGCAAGGGGTTGAATTTTTTGTTTCATTGGAAAGGTGAGATATTTTTCTTTAAAATGAGACAAAATTCATTAGTTTCTAGGTAAAATGATATTTCGCCCAAACTACCTTTAAAATGGAAAGACGAGTTAATAGCGAAGTGAGAAAAGGCTCGGCGAGAAACTTGAGGAGCAAAAAGGGGAGTAAATGAATCGGAGAAGATGACCTTGGCGGCCAACCTTTTTTTCCGAAGTAACTCAACCGTATGGGTTCTAGAACGAGAGAGCATTTCCTTTGTATAGGTACTCATCCCACTCTTACGACGTCGAACTCGAGGCGCGAATCGTGTGTCATCGAGTGCAAATTTTTAACCAGCAGTGCTCACCAGGGGTTCAAAAGTCCCCAGACCAAGTTCACGGCTTCATAGCTTTGAAGCCACGCCTCAAAATCAAAATTTCTCCTGAACTGAAGGAAATTCCGTACTCAATATTGAACTTCTCCGCCAACCTTATGCGTATATTCTTACACAATGTTCACATCATCAGACCGTTGATATAGTGCAAATCTTCATTTGCCAGCGTATTTATCTTGTCAATTTTTTCCTAGTATTCCTCCTTTCTTCCACCGTGCTACCTAAATAACCAAATTGTTTCTATTTTCCCAGTTTGTGCACTTCTCTTTTAAGTGGAACAAGTAAAAGTACACCTCCTCCATGAGAAGAGGACGAACAGATGGCACCCATCCGACTTCATAAAATTCCATCAAGGACTTTCTTAATTGCTTCTACCTCTAGAAATAAAAATAGGCCCAAAGCATCATCCACATATTTAATTTCCAACGACAAACAGAGATTTGACAAACTGCCCTAAATTACGCACTGAATCACCAGCACTCCAATGACAGAGAAGGCAAACAGACCTCAATATTTACAATTATTATTTAAGTATTCTACCGGTAGAGGTAGGTTTAGCTGAATGTCAGAGAATCTCCTCCCGGTTTTCTCTACTTTCTGGGTCCTATCTCCCTAAATTATTTCCATTTCTCCTCAGTATACGATCTGGATGGATTGGAGTTTTAGGGAGGCGACCGACGGCTAAGGTCATTTGCGCCATAGGGGATAGGTAAGGGAGGAAGGGTGGATAGAAACTCGGCGTCGGAATTAGCCTGCTCTTAACGAAAGGCGCCAAGGAGACCACGGTTTAGCGTCTCATCCGACAGACGGAGTACTGTACTTGAAGTGCCCTCCACAAAACACTCAAAGTAGGGATTGGGGTTTCCGCTGAAAAACATCCTCCTTTGCAGGGATTTGAACCCTTGCCGCCCGTGTGGTTAGGCGAGTACTCTAGCCACCACACCAACCCGATCCCCAGTATACGATCTACCCTTCTTCATCCTGCCTATGAAACCTATTCTCTTTCTTCCTCTTCCCCGCTTGCCCAACATCCTTCCCTCGACCACACTCCATGGCAACCAATCGCCCATCCATTCTCCAGCCACCCACTCTGCCGGTCTCGAATTTCATTCAGAAGTTTTATTTCTTCGAAAACCATCTCAAGCACTTCCTCGTTTGTCTTGCTTTCCGTCCACCTTACCTTCTCCATACCCACATCTCGATCGAGTTTTAAATGCCTGCAGCCAATTCACAGAGCTCTATATCTTACCAAAAAACAATAGGGCCGCGATTTGAACCTGTAGTGACATCAACAAAACCTAGAATTATAAGACAACATAGAAACTGGTACACATCACCACAATACCCCGAAAAGTATACAGATTAAGACACCCGAAACCGGTAAAAAATGTTTAAAAAACAATAACAATAACATCCATACCCAAATGACGAACTCAAGAGATAATAAACATCATGCAAACATGCAAGGAAATCACCAGCAAGCTAAATGGGAACAGAAAGAAATAAGTAACCAGCATTTGCAACAATCACGATGGAATCAAGGAAAAAAAACCCAGCAACGAAACAAATAATGGATGGATTTGAAAAAATATTAAAATTAAAAGGCGTAAACGCAAAAAATGACGTGTTTCCTCAAGAAAAAGAGGATCGCACAGAACGGAAGACACAACATCTGAGGTAAATTAATGCCATTTTTTCATTGGCGTACCTTGTTCTGCGACCGGAGTCGAGAGGGAGTTCCGGGAAAGATCTGCAAAGACAAGAGAGAAAGGAGGATGTTGCGGGGGCGTAAGGAGGGGGGTGACAATGGTAAGAGAGGCAGGTAGAGATGAGGAAAGGGAAGAGAAGAAGAAACTGCATTACTGACTGAGTTAGTAATATAAATATAATCCCAGAAAAAAAGGACGAGTTGCATACCGGGAAGGAAGGGAAGATGATGCGGGGCCAAATGGGACTGTGCGATGCGTAGATGTTTCCGTGTACAGGCATA
Organism: Ceriagrion tenellum; assembly: GCA_963169105.1. NCBI lineage: Eukaryota > Metazoa > Arthropoda > Insecta > Odonata > Coenagrionidae > Ceriagrion > Ceriagrion tenellum. The sequence continues at coordinate 52,618,490 of OY720644.1, read as the reverse complement.
GACACGTGATACACACCAAGACGCGATATACACCCAAACTCGATATTTTGCGAATCGAAAATTCGCATCAAATGTGGCGTCATAGCTTTGTCATGACATCACATGATGTTGCACAGCGGTGCAGATTTTGCGTCGCGAAATACGCGATATATCGCATATCGTCCGGTATGATCTTGCAAAATATCGCATTTCTCAAGGCGGGTTTACTCATGGAAGTTGACTTTCATGGAAGTAGCGAGTGTAGCGATATCTCGAATCGCATCGCCACTCGCAGGGAATCGTTTTTCTAACACGAAACATCCGGCTTTTTCCAAACAAATGAATAACGGAAGTAAACAATGAACATGGTAATTACAAAAATCACCCAAATTTTGCAATAATGGCGATCGTTTATCGCACTTTAAGCCCCATAGACATTTTTGGGCTTAATGAATTTGAGTGAATTACAATAACTACGCATTATTACGTCGAATCAAGTGTCAATTGTGACAATAATAATCAATATCTAAGAATAGACATGTCATAAAGCCTATCTTAGGGGTTATTTAGCATTTAAAATATTTTCAAGTACAAATAAATAATTATATTAGCAACAATGAGTCCTCATCCTACTAAGTTAGTCCTTGTTTACATTTTAAATTTCCGTTTGTTGTCATGTGACCAAGATTCTTCCGGTTGCGATGCGATTTTATCGCAGAATCGATATGATACTTGCAGGCAAAGTAGAAACCAGTCTATTTTAGTCGCAAGTCGCAACCGCGGTCGATTACCACCACTATCGATCCCTACTGCCAATAAAGTCCGAGCTTACACATCGAAGTGTCGATTGTTAGCGACGTGCAAGCCTACTGTCATGGAAGTGACTTCCTTTTGTAAACCCGCCTTTAGGGTTTTACATCCACTTATGATTCATTTAAACAATAAATGGGATATCGAGATCGATATATCGTAGCATCGCACAGCCCTATGCCCGAATACAGCTTCCTTCATAAGGGGGTGGGTATACCGTTTTGTCTCGAGAATTCATGCTTCCCCGCATGCAAAAGATAGCGGCGTGAATCCACGTTTTCAAGCCCAGTCGTTTGACACGACAAAAATACCGCAATTGACTAACCCCCCAGAGCATGGGGGGTTGTGTTTGAACTGCTCGAAATAATATCGAATGCTTAACTAAAGAGTCACGTGGCTCAACATCGAACAACTGGAGATTTTGATGAGTTTTACTAACTCCAGGTAGACATCTAAACCGACTTATTTTTCGATTATTGTATCACTAATGGCCGGTTGCAAGAACATTTAGTTATCGAATACAAAGTTTTGAGATCCATAAAGTTTTTAGATTTCTAAAAATATTCGGGTTGCAGGAACATATCCAATATTTGGATAACTCATTTACCAATAGTTGATAGTTTCGAATATTTTATCTAATCTTCTACCGCCGGATAAAATTTATGAAATTTTAGCCCATGAATAATTGTAAATGCACATAACAATTAGTCAGACAGAGTTAATTAACTAGTCATTTGTCTCAAAACAACTCTTTTAACTTGTAATTAAGTCTCCAAGCGATTCATAGCGCATCCGCCATCTTGGCTACTTATGAAACTCATAACTCCATGCCATAAGTTATGAAACCAACAAATTTATCGTATGTTTCTACAACACTTATTCAATGGTTGCTATGGCTTATGGGTCCCATAACTTCATAGAAAACATGTGTGTCGTTCCTGCAACTGGCCATAATTGGGATATAAAATTACATGAATAGAAAAACCACGATACAAACTCGATTGGGAAGGATGCATGATATTTTAACAAATGTTTGAAATACATCAATATCTCCTACCCTTCGTGGATGTTGCACGAGACGTACTCTGGATTATTTCGAACGATTCAAACACAACCCCCCTGGAAATCGTTTTTCAATTGCCCAACATGACATTAAAAACGAAAAAAAATGGTCTTCATGTGCCCCTGGTTTTTTTTATCATACCCCACTTAAAATACATGGTGTCGCAAAAACTCACAACATTCTGCATTTCTTCAAAACATCTCTGCATACAATCTTAATCTTCCCATCGTTTTTGGAACAAAAAACAAAATGTTAATACTTTTTGTTTAAAAATGAACGGAGAAATAAACGTTCAATTCAGTCAGCTTGATCAATGAACAACATAACTAAGATACCCAATATATAATATTCTTTCCTTCTGAAGAACTTCACTTGATATTTTTTTCTTTATGAAGAGATTAACAGATGTTTAAAACGAATTATTAGGTAAAAATGCAGCATTATTTGAGGGCCACTAAATTTGTTCCGGTTAACAGGTGAAACAAGCCATTATGAAAAAATACATGAACAGTAACAAAAAACAGCAACGAATTTGCGGATGAAAAGTATAATTAATCGATTTTACGACACCTTTAAATCATGTCATTTAATCAGGCTATGTTTTTTGTCGATACCCCTGTTGAAAGTAGCAATAATTGTTTCCGTGGTTTAAAATATGAGCTAACAAATAATGCATTGCTTATACAACAACGGAGCATTACCTTTGAATGTAAAGTTGCTGATAAAAATTCCCAAGTCTATTGCTCGAGAACAGGCAGGGCAACGAGTATATATTTTCTCTATAAATCGATTACCGAAACTACATAAAACGAAGAGGTGATGTAATCAAAAGATTCCATTTAAAAAGTTTACTTTAACTGGTCGTATTCCTTAATAATGTGCGCCGTTACGACCCATTTTCAAACCAGATTAAAATGACTGTAAGAATGAGCGAAAATTCGTGTTGTTGAATAGTTTTTTATGGGCGGGAATTACTTCGCGGATATTTCATGGCGGCATAAAAAGTATTTTCATTGCCAAATAAACTTGCACAAACTCTCCTCACGAGGGGCAAAAATATTTTTAAAGCGTCTCAAAATCGAAGACCGTAAATTGGCCATTGAGAATAGTCTCCGAAATTGAAGAATCGAGAAACATTATTTCTTGTCGAGAAAGTAAAACGAAGGTATGGTCTTTTTAGGAAACCCGTATAAATACTTGAGAAATTTGAGTAAATATGTCATCAACGAGAAATTATTTTGCGGGAATAATTTAACGGTTCTAAGTGTTTATCACAACTCGCAACGAGACATTTAAGCCCGTAAATGATGGATCGGCAAATTTTAAGAGCAGCCAACAAACGTATCAGAGCACGTGAAATTACTTTCTAAGTCGAAAAGCCATAATTTCTATTGTATTAAATAAAGTTCGCGGCATTTAGAAATATTAATAATTGCAGTTTATACAACAATCAAATAAATGACCCGCATGCCAGCGAGGTATAGGTATAGCATCCGATAAGACATCCTCAGAGTTAATTTGGTATGAATAAGCATTATAAATAACATGCTCTTTATTGTTAAATCTAAATTGTAGCATAAATCTATGAAAGAACAGCGTTGAAGTAGGTTCAGAGCCAACGAACTTGAAGAAAAGAACAACAGCCTACTCAAAGCTCAGTTTACTGGCCATAGAAAAAGAGATATTATTTCTTACAGTAATAAAAACAACTATGCATCAAAATCTAGAGCAAGAAATACTGTACCAGCATTACATAAATAAGAGAAATTTGCTTTCACATGGATTAGTACACTTGAACAGTTCATTTGCAAATGCCTCATTATCTTATGACGAAAATGTTTCTGTCGAATGCAACACCAAATGTTAAATCCCGCAAAGACAGTCCGTTTCCATTACCGTCTTATACACCAAATCTATTGACGAAAAAATTATATCAAGTTTTTAAATTTGAAATAATCGTGCGTTTAGAATAGCTCATGATTCGTATTCCCTTTCACCCACATTAACCCCACCTATCTCCCAGGTGACTACTTCATAAATAAACATCCGCTTCATTAAATACTCCACGTTCGTTCACTTCTCAAATTTATCAGCAAATAAAAAGCATATATATAACGGCTTACGAGAATATGGAATCAAAGTTAATTATATAGATGCATCATGAAAGAGAATGGAATTTGTTTTTAAGACGGTCTACACATTTTACTTGCCAAGATCACTGAGAATATACCATGAATAATCACAAAACACATTTCAACATGACAATTACAAGAGGTCTTAAAACAAGCTCATTGAAAATCCCCATAAAAAAACCAGACCTACGTTTACAAAATGAATCTTGAATGTTTACTTCAGGAAAAACTTAGGGAAATCGCCGTATCTCATTGCTTTTCAATATTTATGTTGGCTATTTTAGCTCAAACATAAACTAAAAAGTAAGTTATACGGAAAATAGGGAAAATGATGACTAATGATTCGAAAATTTTATTTAATAATAACAGATCTATAAAAATTCCGTCGTTAATCTAAAGAGCCTGATTCCAAAACCTGGCCTCTAACCGCACCTTGAAGCTAACAAGCAATTATAAGCTATAAAAATTTAAAAAAGCACCGCAATTAATTGGCTGAGCAGGCTCAACACATGCCTGCACTGCATGTTAAGCACTATATTAAAAAAATAAACCAAACTAGACTCTGGAAACGATATATTTTAATGGCGGCTAAATATTTCAAGAACATTAAAAAAAGCCCATTTCGTAAATGTTTCACTCATATTACTCACTGCCAAACCAGCCAATAAACTGCAGATGTATGCCCATACGATACTTCTACACATAGAGACCACTAAGATTTAATTTACTCAACCAAAACACTCACCGACATTTCCTCACTCCGATACGCCGTGAGCGTCTGTTCGTCTTGGAGCAACACGCAGAAGTAAGGCTCCCATGCCACCAAGGGGACCTTGTCGTCTTTGAGTGCATTACTCGGCCGGTGACCCGTCACTGCTTCTTTGTCTGCAAAATAAAACGAAGAGGAGGTTCAGCGAGACATGCTTCGGTACTCGAGTTAATCCCCAGAAAGGAGGTATCTTAATGAACGTCCTTTGGCTGGACGTGTAGCAAGCCTTGAAAAGGCGATGGCTGTGCATTGCCAATTCCACTTTAGAGCGTTGTGCTGTTGGTCAAGTGTCATGCGTAAGCTGAGAAAATACAATATGATACGTCGACATTAATTCATGTATGATTCTTGACCTTCGAAGGGTCAATACACAGAAAAATTCCAAACCAATCACACTTTAATAGAGCAAAACGTTTTTTGAAAAGTATTCTATCGGTTAAGGTAGGTTTTGCTGAATGTCAAAGGATCTCCTCCCGGTTTTCCACAGTTCCCGGGGCCTATCTCTAGTATATCATTTTTCGCCTCGGCATACGATCTGCCCTTCTTCATCCTGTCCATGAAACGTATTCTCTTTCTTCCTCTTGCCCAACATCCTTCTCTGTCACACTCTTGACCAACCCCTCGCCCCTTACTACATCCTCCAGCCACCTACACTGCCGATCTCGAATTTCATTCAAAAGTTTCCTTTCCTCGCCCACCATATTAAGCACTTCTTCTTCCTCTCCGTCCACCTCACTTTCTCCACACCCACATCTCAAATGCCTGCAGTCTATTCTCGTCCTCCTTTCTGAGGATCCACGTTTCTGTACCATACAACGCTACGCTCCATATAATGTTCGATGATACTGATATATTTTAAAATATTCATCTCAATTAAATCTTTGTTTCTTCTTAGGTTTACGGAATGGAATTCGAAATTTAAGCGAAAACACAGAAAATTTCAAAATCAACACTCAACCATAGGGCAAAACATTATTCCCACAGTAAATTCCTAAGGTCAGGACGACGAGATAGATCAGAGGGAAGAGGAGAGTAATGAAGAGTTGGGCAGAGGAGATTACAATACCGAAGATTCAGCGATCAATTCTCCATACGATAAAGATTATCTTGACGTAAATTGGGCTGGATTGTGGACTTGGATCAGAAAAAGTGGATTTCAGCAGGCTTGCATTTGTTGCTCCCAATCACAGAGCTGGGCACAAAATCGGTGAAGAAGAAAGGACAAGAGGTGTGGAGTGTTAACGTATAATTTTCATTAAGTGATCTATTAATCTTCTCGTGAGGTAGGCATTTGTTATGTAATTTAATGAATGCCATGCAAGCCGCCAGGACCATAAAGTGAACATGAGCAAGAATCTGATCTTCAATTTTGCACCAGCTTTTACTCATCTGAATTCACAACAAATGAAAATGGTATTTATCCAAGTCACAAAATGAAATAAATATCTCAGAAGCTATACACCTAAATTTGCTCCGCAGTCCATGCCTTTACCGTATGAATGTTTTATCGAAACATATCACGTATTAAGAAGCGACAAAACATGTAATCCACTGTCAGAAGTACGCTATATAACTTTGAATGAGACAGTGCTGATGAATTATCAGTAACGTTTCTCGTGGTCGGTATGACACAAAGACATGATGGTATCACTTTTCTGAGGGCTATTACACCATGCTGAGCGCTTCCTCAGGAATTTTCATTTCCTGAAGAATGGCCCAGCAGTGGAAGCGAAACGTAGAATATTCATCAAAATAAAGCAAAGAGAATCCGAATAATATTCTATAGAATTTCCTCCGCTCTTTTCCAAAACTAGAACTACTTCTAATTTTTCTTAGTATTATACCGATAAAAGGTAGATTTTCTCTTAAAGTTAGAGAAAGTCTTCCCGATTTCGGCACTTACGAGGTACTAACTATCTCTAGTATTTCTTTTTTCGCCTCTACCTACGACCTACCCTCCTTCATCCCATTCATAAAGCCTATTCTCTTTCTTCACCTTCCCCTCTTTCGATGCAGATATTTTCATTACATCTTTCTGTAAAAACGAGCTCATTTGCATTGGATTAAAAGACCGCACGCTCATATTATAGGTTAATTAAATGGCGAAATAAATATTGAATTCAAAGACATTCCGCCAATCTTATACTTTCATTTAACGGCGAAATAAATGGAGTACACATTCGAACGTACGTTGTTCTGCTCTTTTAGTTCTCGGAGCAAAGACGAGAGGTCACCGACCTTCAGAAGGATGAAAAGCACTATTTAGAGAACGGCCGACATTCAATGACTTGAAGGCCGCAGGGTTGAATCAGCGGTCCTCGTCAACTGCGGGCGTTGGGACGTGTACCGAAGAGGATCAAAGACGAAACCGTCTCATGAACCGGCCTTATCTCGCGAAGATGGGCTAATAAAAAGGCATAGTTTATCGACTCTCAGTCCTAAGTGATGAAAAGTCACTGAAATGGAAAACGTTTCCATCAAATATATCGACTTAGCCGGCACGATCACCACACGAATGCCATACCTATCATGTGGGTGGAGTAAACATAAAATCTTCAGATATAGTTAAATATCTTCGAATTATCTTATGACATATCGTGGGGAACACACATACAAAATATATGCGGCACAGCATTAGAGAAACTAGGTTTTGTTAAACGTTTAATACGAAGGTTCTCGGGTGAAAAAGTATGAAAGAAAGATGCTACTCCGCTCTGATTAGGCCACATCTCGAATACGCGGTGAGCATTTAGGACCCTGATCATAAAGATTTAACAAAAAATTAATCAATTACAAAGAAAGCAGCAAGCTTCGCTAAAAACTGCTACGAGAGAACAAATAGTATTTCACAACTTTTAGAGGGATTATGGTTGGAGCCCCTAGAGACTCGGAGGCCATACGCTAGGCTTAGGTTGCTTGAAAAATTCAGAACTATCATGACTCCTCACCACACCTCTAGGTCTGGCAGAAGCGATAAAATAAAGAGACATACACTGCCGAACAGATTGGTACAAAAACTTGTTCTTTCCGCGCACAATAAGCGACAACAATAAAATCTGAGCACCAATCCCATAATACACGTCAACATTTCACCTCCGAAAACCTCGCATATTAACACTGTTGGTGTCCTAACACCCCCTCCCACAAGCTTTTACAGCGGTTAGCAGGGTAGTATAAAGATGTAGAAGATCATGAGAAGAAAATCAATCCCCAAAAAGACAATTTCAAGCGTGGACGTTCTTTGAGAATCCCATCAGAGGACTAGTAATTTTCAGGTCTCAACCCAGGCCACCTTAAGATGACGCAGAATGTCAAAACATGGGGTCCTGGAAATAAAAAATATCACCAGTGGAGTTGGCAAAGTTATTTTAAATTCTTCCGTGATAACATGGACTTAAAAATAATGATAACGAGCAATTTTTAAAAAATTACACCCCCCGAGAATCAATTTCACGGCTGAAAATCCCACCTCACTTCAATCTCGGTGTACATATCCGACCCGGCCAAGGAGGGTTAGCCAATCTCAGTAGGAAAGATCGCCCCCGTCCGATGCATCACCCAAACGAGTTCCTCGCTTAAAAACCCTTTCACTTTCGCACGCCGACCCAACTATAGCGCACGATCGCACGTAAATCTTCCACAAAGAAGCCATTCAGCCATTTTCCGCTCCGTCTCTTCGGAAACAAGGTTCGATTTTCTCCAACCGGCGAACGTTTACCGTCGAAGGGTGTCCGATTGGCGAGATTTGAACCGTTGCACACGCCGATAAGGGATGGGGGCAGAGGAGGTTGCAAGAGAGTCGAGTGGGCACGGACCAAGGGAAAACTTTCTGGATGAAAGTTCCAATCAAATGACGCACTGAATCACTTGATATGCATTCGCGATCACGAGATGAATACGATTCGCTCGCGTCCGCCAGTGTTTATTCCACTTGAAACTAACAAGAAGTGTGTGTAATAAGCACAATATTTTCTTTCATATCCACCAAGTTTAGCATCCACTTTTAGCAGAGAATAAACGACAGGCAACTTGTGGATAAATGCTAGAAAAAGGATTGTGAAGAGTCCAATTCATTATGCAATAACAAAGCGTTGTAAGATACATACGCCTATGTTGGAGCGGAGAAGGATGCTGAAAAAATATGGAAGGAAGATAACTGTGATAAGGGAGAAATTGTGAAAGAGTGTACATGTCTGCAGTTATAAAATATTAGCTGATGTATTCACACCTCCATTTAAGCCCGCCTTAAAAGTTACAGCATGTATTATGATAGAAATACCAGTAGCTATACCTTGATAGAGCCGTACTGCGAGTAGTAATGGTGAAAATGAGACCTGCATTAAATACATTAGATATTCATCTCTGCAACAAAAGTGCCGACAGATCAATTAAATCTTCCATTCAAATCCCGACAAAATAGTAGTTTCTTTGTGGGGTCTTCATTAAGGCCAAGCGATAAAAACAAGTTCAACGACTTGCTTGGAGGACAGAGAGGCACGGAAGTAAAATTCTGCTAATATATCTTCAGCAAGCACTGAAAAATAGTAAATGGTTTTCAGCATTAAGCTAACTAAAGCCAAACGTTGTACGCAACAACTCTCACACAGATACGAGAATGACTGATCAAGGTAACGGAGTTAAACTGAAGAGACCGTAACACGAGCGCATAACGGTGCGGTAGTGAAACGAACCTGACACACAGATTTTTCCAGAAATAAGTACGAGGATTCTTCCAAAATTTTTCCTAAAGTCGTGATCACACGGGACGACTGCGATCGAATGATTCGATGAATAACAAAAATCTAGTCGGACACGGCTATTCCAATTCCACGACCGCATCAAATCGTGCGCGAGTGATTTCCCTACGAGTCGTATCGTACAAAATTGTGACTCAACACAAGCCACGCTCATGCCGGAATAAAAGCCGTTTTCCTGAACGAAATGTTGAACGAGAAACTACGCTCGTGTGAAAATGGTCGTCCATCACGCATTCTGTTACAAATATGCTTCCATTCTGTACACGTATGTATCACCACGAATGGGGATACATACACACCCAGAGAGCCGTTCACTTTCGCGGTATGCAAAATCAAATAACTTAGATATTGATTTTCGGCCTATTCATTTTCAATTCAGTATTCTACCAGCTGATTGGTAGGTTTTTGGACAGTACTCATCCTAATTTTTCTCTCTAATGGATTTCTCTTGATCTTTTCCATTGATCTCTCCAAGTTTCTTTCCAATGGATGGCCCATCAATACATGAAAAAGTAAAAGGGAGATGCTACTTCACTCAGCTTAAGCCAAACCTCGAACACACCACGAATATTTGGGACCCTGTTCATTCGGATTTAATCAAAAAAATGCATGAAATACGAAGAAAAGCAGCACGCTTTCGTTAAAAGCTGCTACGAGCGAACATATAGTGTCTCACAACTTTTAAAGGGATTAAGGTGGGAGCCCCTAGCGACTCGGACGCTACACTCTAGGCTTAGCTTGGTTACGAAATTGAGAACGGGTGTGTTTCAGAGCGACACAGAGAATATTATCATGACACCTCACTATATCTCTAGGTCTGACAGAAGCGAAAAAATAAGTGAGATACATTGCCGAGCAGATAGGTACAAAAACTCGTTCTTTTCGCGCACAATAAGCGACCACAATACAAAATGAACTCCACTAAATACACTCCCATAAAACACATCGCCATTTCTCTTCCAAAACCCGTATCCCTAACATCTTTACACGGACGGTGTCCCTACACCCCATGCCACACGCCCATGCGGCGGCTCGCAGGGTAGTATGTAAATATATCCCTCTTGGATTCCTCATATCGTCTCGTGCTCCTCATTTCGTCCAGATTTCCTATCTTATTCCTTCATTTTCCCCTCTTCCCTATAGTTCCTGCCTCTACCATTGTTTTCATCAGTCCCTCTCCTGCCAATACGTCCTCCATCCATCTCTTCTGCCTCCTCCGAACCTCCGCCACCTCCTTCCTCTCCTCTTCAACTATATCCAATACCTCCTCGTTTGTCCCTCTCGCCATCCAGTTCACCCTCTCCATTCTTATCCACACCCACATCTCAAACGCCCATAGTCACGTACATCCTTCCTTCGCAGTGACTAAGTTTCCGACCAATACAGCGCCACGCACTATGTTAGACTTCTCAACAGCCTATTGTTTACGTCTCTACTCTGACCCCTCGCTCAACAATTCCCCCTCTTTGAAAATACTCCTCTATTCATGGCAATTCTACATTTCATGTCCCAACCACTCCTCCAGAATACTACCCAGAGAGGGAGAATACTATAAAATGGGATATAACGATGAAGAGAGAAAACCAACATAAGAAAATGGAGGAAGAAAAGAAAAGAAGGAAAGAAAGTAAAGGAAACCAATACAAAGACGTAAGTGGCGAATACGAACGAACCTCGAAGGCAAGTCACTGAAGGCCCTCTGCACAATAAACTGGCATTTTTTAACTATCAAACACTGACAACGTTGGTCCCATGCCTTCGTTCGCAGTTTCTCCTTTCAACCTGGCGAACTATCAATCGCCGCCAAGAATACTTCCAGTTGAATACTTGTCAGCCTACAGAAAAGATACAGCATTCTATTATTGGCGTTTTCCACCACACATTCCCATGGAAAATAAATCATAAACGCTGCTTAACCCTTTCGTTCCTGGTGTTGTGTATAATATACATAACATGTGCTGATAAATTTGTGCGTATTTATTTATTTATTTTTATTTTTATTTTATTTATTTAAAGTAATAAAACCACATACAGCTATGTCGCCATTTTATAGTGGCCATATAACAATACATACACTTAAGGACATATACAAGCAAACTTAACAACTGTTAATTTAAACTGTTAATATTATTTATGAGGGTTAAAACAACATCTATATTGATTTGTTTACTATACTTGATCGTTTCCTATGCCGTCGATGGTCTAGTTATGGAACAACAATTGTTAAGAAACAAGATGGCTGACAGTAAGAGGCTAAGATCAGGTGAGTGTATTTTATATTTTTAGTGAATTCCACTACAACATTAATTTTTAACATAAAATGATAATTAACGATAAAAGTAACATTGAAATGAAATTGTTTTTATGCCCTGCCAATTTTATATAATTTTCCCAGAAATATGCATGCATGAAAAAATGACACCAAGCATAAAGTTAGTTAGAATTTGAATGATTCCTGAGGTTTCGGCGCCAATAACCCGAGGGTCCAAGAGGTAGGACACCGCTGATTATTATCTTTGCATTTGTCGAGTCTTTTTTTACTAATCAAAACAAAAAACAATTTCACTAGCTAGGCAAACAGGGTAGTACGTTTTCGTCGATTTGATTTTAGTAACTTCCATTAACTTACTTCACCAGAACTGTTCTATCACTTTGTATGGCACATGGCACATTCTAGATTTTCCTTTCAGAAGAAGCAGTGCACGTCCATGAAATATGGGCGTAACTGTTATAGTTGCTGACGCACAATCAGCCTGCGGCAAACATCCGAAACGACACATTAACGAGGCAAAGTGTACGAATTAACAATGGAATCAGGAATGCGCATCGAGGCATACGTAAAGAATGGCTTGCGTGTGTACAGATGGATTACACCGAAAGAATAATGCGCGCTTTAGTCGACCTTCGAAGATAAGTGAGTCACAAATTAAAGTGTACGAAAACACCGCGTGGCTAAAACTGCTATTGAAAATTTCTAGGCTAAAGTTGCCTGCGGAGATGTTAAATTCAAACTAATTAGTCATCTGTATTCGTGTGAAGCGTGGCATTCTATGGATCGGAAACATAACCCATTCGAACCACACACTAGAAAAGACTATTTGCAGTCGAAACTCGGCGGTGGAAGCAGATGCTGACGGTGAAATGGACGGAAAATAAGAAATGAACACGTTTGCAGAAGGGCAGTAGAAAGAAAGACTAAATGGAACACTATTCAGAATGATGAACCAGATGGGTTGGGAACGTCCTCGTGCACTACGGGTTTGTGAAGAAAATCTCCGAAGGAAAAATGGAGCTATAAGTTAAAAGAGTGAGGCCATGGGATTGATACATAGATCAAATAAAGAAGTATGTTCATTACCAGAACTAGAAAGAAGTAAAAGAAGTGGCATTAGATACGGATGGACATCAGTCAATCAATCTTAGGATTGAAAGAACAAAGATGATGGATTAAACCAAGCCAAGAGAATCCACTGAAGCTAATGAGAACGATTTAATACTTAGCTATGTGTTCGCAGGTATTATTAAGGTGGCTTGAGCGAGATATTTTTCTAGTCATTATGGAGACCATTATCGAACAAAATGTTTTAATTTCAGCAGCTGGCAGGAAGCACGAAGTAAATACAGTAATATTATTGGTGCAATATTATACAGTTAAATGGCTGAAATTCTCAGTAATAATATAAGAATATCTATGTAAGACTTTGACTTGCCTCATTTTTTTCACGCGGTATGCTCAAAACTCCTTAAGAGCGGAGGAGTTTTTTGTGATTCTGAAAACATTTCTAGGCTAACTACACGCTTCATTTAAAAAATATCAAGGAAACATTTAAACTACGCACTTTTAACTTATTGACGAGATCTAGATGCTTGATATTCCTCATTTTTTAAATAATCTCTCTCTGGAGTGTATGCACGTACCATTTCCCGAACAAAATAGTCGGTGTTTTTTGCCAAATACCTCGGAAAGAAGAGCAGTAAGCGGTATCATGGGAAGGGCAAGATTTTTTTTCTCTCAGGTAGTTTAGGCGAAATGTCATTCCACGTAAAATTATTGAATTTGGTATGGCATAAGAAAAATAAGTCACCTCTCCAAAAATACCAAAATATCAGGCCCTTACTACACTACTTTCCAAGATTTTTGACGAAAAATACCAGCCCTTTTAAATGGAAAATGGTACGTGTACGCACTCCGGAAAGACCTTATCGAAAAAATAAGGAATTTATAACACCAAGATCTCGTCAAAAAATTTACAGTGGGTAAGTTGTATGTTTTCTTAACTACTTTTGAAAATTTATCTTATTGTCACCGCAGTATTTTTTTATAGGATCACAAATAACCTTCTATTGTGAAGGAGTTTTAATCGTACCGTGCGAAAAAAATGAGTCAAGTTAAAGACTTATTTGGATATTTTCATTAAATTACTTAGAATTTCTGTCATATATATTTGTATATTATTGCAACATTAATAGTAAAATACTTTTGAAAAATTAAAGCATAAGACATTCTGTTACATAATAACCACCGAAGACTGTTTATTTATTTATTTATGATCGTTGTCTTAGAAAGCCTGACGAAGACGGCAGAATAGCCAGACGAAACTGTTGATGAAATAGTAATTGTAACGCATTAAATCCAAAAGACACTTTTATCCAAATAGTGTCATATTTAATTCATGTGTCACACAGCTGATGACATTATAACGCATAATTTAATATGGTCTCTATTCTACATCTACATGATACCCTGCGAGCCACTGCAGTGGCGTGTGGCAGGGGGTGTTACGGCAACAACCGTGTAAAGATGTAAGTTTATGGGAGATGAAATGGTGACATGTATTATAGGAGAGTATTTAGGGTAGTGCTATTATGACTAGGGAACTATCTCGCTCAAACTACCATAAAATGAATGGATTGAATAAGTGGATTAAACGCTGCTTGCTCAAACTACCTTAACAAGATTCCCAAGGCCCTTTCTCAGGAATTAAAATCAGCACTTGAGCGTCCTCGCCAAGAATAACAAACTGACGAAAGAAATAAGGCATTAATTACGCACATTCCGCCGAGCCTGTGATCTACTCCGAATGCAGAGACGGCGGCAATGCGTCAACTAATAGCTCCTAAGAATCTCAAGGACGCTGAAACCGAATGAAAATGATTGCAGAAACACTGTTACGATAACCGGCAAAGCGGAACGGACAAATGACAGGCAGAATACACGAAAATTATAAAGATATCAAGGCTGTACCGATGCTTCAGAAACACAGCGATAATTGCAGCATCAAAAACTTATTCTCAAAATTCCATGATTTCCATGCATTTAATTCCCGGTACATTTGGAATGAATATTAATTTTATTCACCTAATGATGTAGAGTATCTTCACATGTCTCATTTTTGACCAATAAACAATACACATTTTTGCTTGAATTACATTCGACCGTTATGGAAATAATATAATAATTGATCCAATATTATTAAATAACATTACAGGCGACATAATTAACTCTTAAAAACAAATAATAAATCATAACCGTAACATTGTTTATTATTAGAATAACATCATAACTACTGATTCTTTAGTTTTTTTACTCTTTTTAACATGAAAAGTTGCATCAAAACTGAATGTAATCCACCACAACTACAAAGTGGAAACTATTGAATAAATCAACGCGAATTACACATGCACTGTTTAATTGGCAACAATTTTATTTGACCCGTTTACAATTGCAAAAAAATGATAAAGAAAAGGGAATATTTTACTTACGGGAAGATAATGAACGAGTAATTATGCCAAATTAGGCTCAACTACGACTTGTCGTTACTGTAGCAGATGCATTACACTCATGAATCCAGTGGCAGAGGAATTTCACGATAAGCGTTTCCATGATATTGCATTTATGTCCACGACCTAGCACAAAGAAAATCCTATAATAACAATGGAATCAAGAATATGCGTCAATGCAGCATTTTCCAAGAGACTCATACAAATGTGACTCACAAAGCGTGATCGAAGAACAATAACATAACGTAACAATACTGCCACCCTTTCACATCGGTAGAGCCATTTATCTTCCGATTCCATTGAGTATCAAGCATAGTTCAAGGAATTTGCAAAGAAAACTTCGAGCAGAAATAAATTTCTCCTCAGCGAAGCAAACTTATTATAAGCAAAGCAAAGCAAAATATTATTTGAGAAATCATGACTTCAACTTGAAAATGAATGATGAGGACTAATGTTCTCGAGATCAGATCGGCGATCGATGAGACAGCTATCGAAACGTACTCAAGCTCGATCGGCTATCGAATCGTTGGATCGAATGGAAGAGATGACCCTTTGTGTAACCCCGAGAAGCGTTCACGTATCTAAGCGTCGTCATGAGACTAAGTTGCCGATCGCCTCGCAATGCGACCAACCAACCAGAGGGGAAGCGATTCCCGTTTCTCGAGTTAAAAAAAATGGTGACAACGGATTTCAGTCAATGTAAACTTATTGTCGAACGGTGGATGATTGGCCGGTCACGGCACCATACTCCCAGCGGTCATAGCGAATCGAAGAGGCAGTAAGCCACAGCTGTTACGACACCCCGTCCGTTTCGCGCCGGTGCTCGCATGCATGCCTGCACCAAAGGGCGCTCATACAGCGTTCATACAACTCCGAACACTGTTCAGCCCGCCAGGCAACATAACCTTCGCATTTCCTCACGTATGCGTGCATCGAGCATCCTCCTCCAAACGCCTCTGAATAGAATTCCCACTCCCTTCCTGTCTAGGGCTAGAGAGAATGGAAGTAGAAAAAAAACGAAAGCAACCGATATGACGGTTCGTTGGGTCTTTCGCCAGAGGCCAAGGCCAGCTGAGAAGAAATTCAATTTAAAAAAAGCGGTCTCTCGCCCAAAGATCAAAGGCCTCAGAAACCGTGGGGTCCGCGTTGAAGTGATTTGTGGTAAGATTTGCGTGCCTTTGTGGCGTTAGGGTACATCTACATCTACATACTACCCCGCGAGCCGCCTCATGGGCGTGTGGCAGAGGGTGGTAGGTCACCAGCTGTGTAAAGATGTAAACTTTTTGGAGGTGAAATGGTGACGTGTATTATTGGAGTGTATTTAGTGGAGCTCAGTGTTTATTGTGGTCGCTTATTGTGCGCGGAAAGAACGAGTTTTAGTACCTTTCTGTTAGGCCGAGTATCTCTCTTATTTTATCGCATCTGTCAGACCTAGAAATGTAGTGAGGCGTCACGATAATGTTCTCTGTGTCGCTCTGAAACACACCAGTTCTGAATATCTCAAGCAGCCTAAGCCTAGCGTGCGGCCTCCGAGTCTCTATGGGCTCCCACCTTAATCCCTCTAACAGTTGTGTAACACTATATGTACATACGTTCGTAGAAGTTTTTAACGAAGCGTGCTTATTTTCTTTGTCTTTTGTTAATTTTTTTGGTCAAATATATTTGACCCGGGTCCCAAATGCCTGCAGCGTATTCGAGGTATGGCCTAACCAGAGCGAAGTAGCATCTCTCTTTTGCTTTTTCATCCGAGGACCTTCCTATTATATGCTCAACAAAACCTAGTTTCATTAATGGTAACAACTTTAAGGGTAACGTCTTCGCGAGCTTCCTGAAGGATCGTGGGTTCGATTTCAGCCAGATCGGGTTTTTTTTAACCACAAGGGCGTAGCTGTTCTCGAGTCAAGTAGTCACTAACCCGTACAATGGTATGCTGGATCTCCTCTCACCTCTCTGTCGCGAAAACCGTATATGAAGGCGAGGTGTGTATTCGGTATGATACCATAACATTTAGTAGGAAAAACATAAAAATATGAAACGTATGTTTTGGTGTTTACGAGAAAATCTGTAAACATAACAATGAATTATTTTGAAAAATAAGACAAGTTCCATATGGCTAAGTGATAAAAATAGCATTAAATTGCCAATAAACGAAATCGTTCACATGAAATTGTTTTCGCTTTGATCTAAACGTATTACTAATGAGTACACCCATGAAAAGTTTCTTGCAAATCAGTACATGAATGAAAATCGCTCCAACCACCTTAAGGTAGTCCGAGCGAGATAGTTCCCTGATCGTAATGGATACCATATTCGAATTATGTGTTTTAATTTTACTAGCTGTAAGACACATTGCATATTATTAAATATTGCATTATTAATGGTGCAATAGTATAGTTTTATATGACAGAAATTATAAGTAACAAAATGAAAATATCTAAATAAGTCTTTAACTTGACTCATTTTTTCGCCCGGTGAGTTTGAAACTCCTTCAAAACGGAAGTTTTTTGTTGATACTCAAGAGCCTATTGCGGTGACAGTATGATTAATCTTCAAAAATAGTTGAGAAAATATAAAAACCACACGCTGTTAGTTTTTTTTACATCACCTAGGTGTTAGAAATGACTCGTTTGTTAAATAAGGTCTCTCTGGAATGCATACGCGTACCATTCCCCATGTAAAAGGGCTGGTATTTTTCGGCAAATAACTCCGAAAGTAACGGGGTAAGGGGTTGAATTTTTGGTGTCATTAGAAGGGCTAGATATTTTTCTTTAAAATGAGACCAAATTCATTGATTTCTACGTAAAATGATATTTCGCTCAAACTACCTTAAGAGTAACAACAACCCATCAAAAAATTAGTCTGACCGGGAAATAACTAAAAATTAAAGAAGTTGGAGGGCTTGGCTATGACGATGGCAAAAGTTAGATCGAGTATCAGGAGCGAAACGGGTTAGAGAACTAGACTTTCTAGTCAAGGGCGCAAGTTCGAGCCCTGTCAAAGGGGCTCCCTCCCTACGAGTTTTCCCTCCAACCATTCCCGGATAAAAACTTTTGATGTAACACCTGGAAAGGCAAGAAATACTCAACGCCAAGGGGCATAACTCATGCAGAGATGTCGGCGACAGATCGCTAGTTCGGTCGCCCTAGAATAATTATATGTATTCTCCTTCATAAAAGACGAAGGCGTGAGGCGACAATGTTGCAACGTGGCGGTCTGCCCTCCATAAAAGCAACACCTACGAGCGACAGCTGCACAACAATGAGAGCACAAATGACCCACAGCTGAGAGAAGGTCAGTCCACTCATTTGTAAGGGGACTGAAGAGTAACATCATAGAGGTTCACGCTCCAGCGAAGAGGGGGAACAGGAAGTTAAGAGTGAGGAAAGGAAAAGACGGGAGGGAAATTATTAATTTTTATTTCTAAACAGGATAGACCGGATTTTATATTTTAATCAACTTTACAGAAACATTCCAATATATCACGCCCGACGGTGCCGATATTAGTAGTAGCCATTGAAATGGATGGAGGGGGCGCTTACTATGGTGGCCATTGCCAGAAGCTATAACGTGGGCGTGGCCAGTCCGCCATCTTTGTTAACGCCGATTTCCTATCCCGTTTGGGCAGACGCACAACTTTTGCGATTTATGTTTTCCATCCATAACTTTCAATAAATCAGCATGCATCGACTTTTTGAAATATGGATTCTCCTAAAATATGCCGCTTATTTATTTTGATTTACAGGGTGGCTACCGATATCCAATTTTCAAATTCTCTGACCTTTCCCTGACTTTTCCCGGCTGGATTTACCAATGTCCCTGAGCGATCGCCAAAAGGTCACCTATTATTGGAATATTTTTTTCCTGCTGAGTTAAATTTTCTACGGCAGCTTTAAATTTTCTAAATTATATAATCATCGTCTCATATTTTTAGAACTGCAAGCATGTATTTATTCTAAGCTTGTGTGCCCAAGAGACTTTTCGACCTGAGTTTCGGAAGTTAAAAAAAACGAGAGATAAAATTTTCCGAACAACATAGCCTCGGATTCCTTGTGATGAGCGAAATACATTGTGATCATGATTTTTAACATCGCTAGGCAAATATCGCAATAAGGATATAGGAAAGGGATACATTGTATATACGTCTGATTCACAACTAAATAACTAAGATTCAAAAACTGAATACTCCACGAATTAATGGTGCTTATTCCATGCAGTCAGCGACGGACGTTAGTTTTAGTCGGTGAAATAAAGGGCGGGAAAGATTGGCCGATAAATTTAATGGTAGAGAAATAACGAGGATTCCTATTCCAGTTCTCCCCGACTGTTACGAGAATTCCCTGTCCGTTCCAGAAATTCAAAATTCCCTGGAAATTCCAGGTTTTCCCTGACGATCGCCACTCTGATTTAATAATATTCCGCATTCTCGTTGAAAACTATGGTGAAATCGAGTTCTCTCCGAACCTATAACCTATGCATGTAGACAGTAAAGTAACCTACGCATGTTTCAAGAGTTACTTGCCTCAAATTTCAAACAGATGGTCGATGTCACTGCTTTACTTCCGCTAATTCGTTCATTCAGTCATCCAAAGGAAAATAAGGAAAAAGAAAGGATAGTCAATATCGTTGTTATTTTGGTTGTCACCCTACAGTAGCATTATGTAATGCCCTTTCCATCTACCTCAATGGAGACGGATTATCGACGAAGCAAATGATATTTTAAGTTGAGAGACATAACCGAGTCGTATTTGAAAAGCATTAACGCAGGAAGTAAAGAGTTTCTCAGATTGTTGAATAATGTTACAAGCAAAGGTGAGCGAAGATTTGTGGTCAATATTGCTGTAAGATAAATTGAGAGATAAAATCTGAATAACACTAGAACCGCTGGGCTTTGCTAACCCCTAAAACAGAAATGTCCCATCGGTAAAACCTGTAAGCAAATACGGAAATAATGTTTTTGTGAAACTGTGTACCTCAGGAAAATTCTCGTCAAATTTATAAAAAAAGTAGGTGAGCACTGAGTAAATTATATCTGTAATAATTAAGCAATATTTTAGAAAGAATTATTAAAAAATTCCAAAACCACTAATTATATAATACGACAAAAAGATCTATATTCCTTGTCGGGATACAAAGGTCCCATCCGCGGTTTTAGGTATTTCCAGTTTTATCTAGGGGACTACGATGCGTAGAATGAACGATATTTTCCGAATTAAACAACTCAATAAATGCGTGAAAGTCAAAAACTCTGAAATTTTTACGAAAAATATTAAGAGAGACACAGCTCATCAAAAGGTAAAATGGGACAAAAAGTCCCGTCCGCGGTTCTAGTGTAAAATTCTTACCACACCATAAGAATTCAATATTCACTCGTGAAAAAAAACAATGGTTTCGTAAAAAATTACACGCCTCTCATCACAATTGTCTATCGAGTCTCTCAAGGACCAGCTACGCCAATATCTTCTACTTCAGTCGAAAAGAGTACGTACACTGATTATTAAAACTTTTAAGTTAAATCCGGGATAGTTAGAGTAGGTGGCTGTAGAAAGTAATTACAGGCGAGGAGTTACTAAAGACTGTGATAGAGGGAAGAATATTGTTCAAGCGGGAAAGGAGAAGAAAGAGAATGGGCTTTATTGATGGGATGAATTATATTATATGAATTGATAATGATTATATCGCAAGCAGAGGCAAAAGAAGAAATACTAGAGATAGATAGCACCTCGAAATTGTCGCAAACCGGAATGAGTTTCTCTGACTTTCAACAAAACTTCAATTTTACCGGCGGAATACTTTGCAAAATTAATTGATGCTAAAATACTGTGAAAATGGTATCAAGCGAATGGAAATGTTACCAACAGGATATCAATTAACGTTTACCTCCGCTAATCTTCTGCCGCACCTTTTTATCCACTGACACCATAACCTTCATATAAGTGGAAAATGTACTTCATCTTCTCTTGCTTCATAATCACGCTCTTTGCATTCATTTTCGGCCTCAATTTTTACTCACGAAGGTCATGCTGGTACGAAAATGATGAATCATCATACGTGGTCGAATTTTCTGTTTTTATGAGCGATATTTCCGCTGAGAGAAATTACCTAACATACCATTTGGCCATTCGAGTCTCCTGGTTTTCATGCAAAAGAATCTGCGGCGATACAATAGAGTATTAAACGCGGAAAGGAATTAACGGTCGATGAAAAATAAATTTTATGTTAATCTCGGAAATTAAAATACTCTGGTAATGGTTCACTAAATATATCTATTGCGTACAACCCGGTTTTCGTCACATGATGACATCTTCAGGAAACAAATTTATTCCACATGCGTATATATACACCTGATTTTGTATATATTCCACATGCGTATTTATACAAAATCAGGTGCAGAGGAAGGAGGGGATATGCACCTGATTTGGTATATATACGCATGTGGAATAATATTTGTTACCTTAAGAGGAAGGAGGGGATCTGCACCTGATTTTGTATATATACGCATGTGGAATAATATTTGTTAGCTGAAGATGTCACTATATGATGAAACCCGGGTCGTAAGTAATAAATCAATTTAGTGGACCATTACTAGAGTATTTGAATTTCCGATATGGAGAGATTCCACATTGTCAAGCCTGAAGTTAATCGTTATACTTACGCTCATCTTTAGAAAACCGCGTGTGCAACAAATAACTTAAACTGATCGGCAGGGAGATCCAAGAAAAGATAAAACAAGGTTGTTTATCACTGCATAAGCTCAGCAAAACGTACATTTTTTATAAATAATGAAACCATTTACTTTATTCAATAACCAAATTTACAAAAAATGTACAGATTCAATACCAGAAATATAAAAGCAAACTCAAATAAAAGCAATATCATATGAATCATGTAAAATTCACACAAGTTAATCAATTTTACAATTTTATGGTCCTGCTAAGCCATTCGTGGCTTATCAGCAGGTGCCTTTTAAAATATATCAGTGGTGTTTTTATTTATTACTAGCAACAGAATTTATGCGCATAACAACCATTCCTTTGTCCTTCTCTTAACTTCCCTTACAGATTTCAAATTTTTTAAATCATCACTCATATTGTTGAACGATTTCGGAACACAATCACTCAATTGCCTGCAACCCTCTAAGTCTGCAACATCTAAGTTATATGCGTAAGCATTGAGTCCTGACTATATTTAGCCATGTTGGCTTGATTTTTATACCTAAGTGAAAATTCAATCATTACGAAATACGGTCAAGACTTCCTATAAATACAGAGATATATGATAATTCTGAAAAACGCGCCATTTAGAAAGCATACTTCAATCAGCAGTAGTTATCGATTTGATATCCGAGGTCCTTAAACAGCGGAAACAAATAATTCAAGGTCATCAATTAACGAGAGGCTTTTCACGCATTCCGTGGACGGCGAAATTGTGATATCATTCATCTGCATTAGATTATATGAATTAGCTTTCAAGGAGATCAAAATGAACACTCAAATAATTAACATTATCAATTAAATTATAGAGTACAGATTTGGCTCAATGGGCCATAAAATGTGAGGGCATTGAATAAATTAATTATAAAATATAAAAAACCCAGTGACCGTGTACATCAAGCTTTTTAATTTGCCGCCGATCGAATGTATTCTTGAATAAAACTGGAGTCTAAATTGCAGGTAATAACAAGGACACAGTTATTCAATAGTTTAAACACCGAATCTCTACCGTAGAAAGATAGAAGATTATCAAAGAATATGTTATGTATGCCCCTATACTTCACATAGAAGGTTTGGACACGAAACGATTAGTTCTAAATTACAATAAGGCTACAGTGAAATGCACTGAATAGGGAAAAATAGCCTCGGTTCTTTAAAATATTTTACATGTGGCGATAAAGTACAACTATCTCTGACCTACAAGGTGGAAATCAATCTAAATGATCAGATGGCATTTCTACGTTAATATGACTATAGTCAACTCCATAGTCATAAAATGAGCCAAAAAGTTTGAAAAAATAGAGCCAAAATGGACTGTAAAAAATATATTTTGGATGCAAGACTCCTACAGAAACAAAATAGCACGAAAACACTATGATTTTCAATCAAGTTAAATGCATAAAAGCACATTATAAAAATTAGATAAATTACATCCAAAATTAAAATAGAAATTTAAGCCTTTCAGTCCATTTTGAAGCGGTTATATCATAAATTTATTCCGAGTGAACCGATGGAGAGTCTCGAAAGCTGAAAACAAAGATGGCTATCGTTAACGAGTCTAAGTGAACTACCTTCGCGAGTCTAGCTGTGGTAAAGAGTTACTAGCTACGTCTACTCTACTAGGATTATGAGAGTGAGGAGGAAACAAATCGGTAGACATGACACCTTGACCAGCTCAAGCGTCTTGATCGCATATTTCAGAGGCGGTCGAGGAGAAAATTATCACGGTATCAATCCCAAGTTCACCGTTGTCAAACCCAAAACGAAAAAAAAAGAAACAATTTGATGGCCTTTATAATGGGCGCGGAGGGACTTGCGACCGCGTGGAGAGTCGTCTCCTTGACGACCATCTCTCCTTCGTACGGGACTGGACCCATCCCCCTTTTCAACGCGGCCGCGTGGACCACGGAAGGGAGAGGAAGTGACGTCAGCTCCGCGTTTAGCGAAGGAGACGAGACGGCAGCATCGGGAGCCAAGAGGAAACCAGAGAATCGGGCGGTCTCGGCCAAGGAGGTTGCTGTCATAGGGGAAAGCTAGAGAGGGCACTCCGTTTGGTGGCCAATACCAGAACCTGTGACGTGATGAAAACGCCATGTTGGTAATCCAAATTAAGCTCTCGAGTGATTGAGGAAAAATTCGCAGGTTGTCAAATGCTTTGAATAAGTTCAAGAGCACCATCACCCGATTGCTTTTAAAATGTATAGTAACACATACTAATGTTTTGGCGCTGCTGATAAGGCCTTCCTTCGCGCTGAGGACGACTCTACACTTGCAGATATATAAAAAGATTTAAACCCTAGATCATATATTCGGCTAAACACGTCCTCCTTTGAGAAAGCTGTGTTAACAGAAAGCTGCGAGGCGCCTGAAGTCAGAAGAAATAAGAGCGAAAAGTTTTTGTTCAAGTTTAATTTTTTCATCTAAAATGATCTGCGTTCCCGGTTTGTTTTCACGTCACCGAGCAAGAGTATTCGAAAGAAGGATAAAATTACCACATTTTCGTATGCCCGACTTTTAAATTTATGATATTTGTGCAAAAAAGACAGCCGTTCTTCCAAATAAATAAGACAATAATTTTAGTGCATAAAAGCAGCATTCCATATTAGCTCCAACCGCCAATAATAAGTTCAATTGACTAATGATCTCTCAAGGAGCAGACATATTCGGTAAATAACTGGTCAAGCTAATAGTACATTGGGATTTGTTAAAAGAGTGCTTGGAAAGGGCGACGATAAAGTTAGAGAAATCAGCAACTCCTCCCTCGTTAGGACCCACTTAGAATACGCTGCCAGTGTTTAGGATCCACATGAGATCCAAAACGTAAAATCCAAGATCCAAGATCGTAAAAACAATGTTAGAACGCGTGCAGAGAAGATCAGCAAGACATGTGAAAGGCCGTTATCATAGTCTCGTTAGTGATACTGACCTCTTGCAAAAACTTGGATGGGAATCGCCTTCAGACCGTCAAAAAAAAATTAGACTCAATCTATAATGCCAATTCAAAACCGATTCATTTTCAGTCGTAGTTTTCATTATCTTACTAACTCCAGCATACTACGGTAGATCAGATCATGAAAATAGGGAAAAAAGATCGTAGATCAGAGAGGTTTAAAATGTCGTTTTTCCCGCGTTCGATAAGAGATCATAATGGCTGCGCTGAGACTATGAAGTAGGTTAGTTGACAGGTGGTGTAGCTGCTTTATTCATATGCACCCTAATGCATGTTTCTAAATCTGCCGAGTTGTGCTAACACCATGTTTTGCATGTTTCCTGCATAACACTTGAGCCACGTTTACACATTTACATTCTAGATTATTTTTGTAGTTTCTGTAGCATTTGCATTATACCGATAGTGTGGTGCTTGTTGGTGAAAGTAAATTTCTCCACTGTAGTTCAAGTTGGTGATAAGTCATCCCCTGCCGAACACCTTTGTGGTTGCTTGCAGGGTAATAAATAGGTGTAGATGTACATCTTCTTATGAGATAGTTGTCTTTACAGCAAATAGCGGGGCTCATGACGTCAGACGACGTAAGTACAAAAAGTTTCAGTTCAAGCGATATCATTTTGGCTAAAATGTTTTGCGTTTCCGGTTTGGTTTCACGTCACTGAGCGAGAAGGATGCCCGAAAGAAGGAAAAAATCACTGCATTTTCGAATGCCCGACTACTTAATTTCTGATATTTATGCAAAAAACAGCCGTTCCTCCAAATAAATTATAAAATAATTTTAATGAATAAAAGCAGCATTTTATATCAGCTCAACCACCACTAATCCTACACGCTGTAAGTGATTTCATTAGGACATTACACTAGATCAGTGGTCGGCAATCCGCGACTCGCGAGCCACATGCGGCTCTTTGGCTTTGGGCGTGTTCCTTCCACAAAAGTGCGTACGTGTAGTTTAACCATGACTTACAACTTTAAGTAAATTTTATTAAGTTAATTTTAGGGAGCGTTTTGGAGTGAAAGAAAATATAGTGTCGAGGATTGAGAAAGGTATGTTGAGATGGTTTGGACATATAAAGAGGATGAACGAAAGGAGATAAAGAAAACAGGCATACAAGACGAGTGTGGATAGGGAAAGTTGGAAGGGGTCGACTTCAATCAGATTGAGAACGCTTAAGCAAAGGCCAGCTTAGGAGTACCCTAATTAGGTTAATAACAATTTGCCTACCTATATAGTTTAAGTGTAAAAAAATTTAGCTCTCAAAATTAATTTCAATAGTTGTGCTATTAATATTTGGCTCTGTTTACTACGTCTACGTCTACGTAATACCCTGCGAGCCACCACGAGGGTGAGTGGCAGGGGGTGAAGATCACCAAACATGCACTATTGACATGCAACTAGGATATTTAAAGGAGACATGCTAGATAATAGGGCCACATGCAGCTAGATGGTTAGTATCTACATAATAAGAAAGGGATTATTGTTAGTTATTACATGCATCATTCACTACAGACTACTCTAACTATATTTCACCTACCTATCCCTTTGCTACACTGCCTATTGTTCTCTCTTATGGTACGCGGGAAAAATGACATTTTAAATCTATCGGTACGACAATCTATCTCTCTAATCTTGTTAATATGATCAAAACTAGCATAATATGCAGGGGTTCTTAATATATATCTAACATCATCTGTGAACAAATCGGTTTCGAATTTACTGAAAAGGTTTAACCTAAATTTATGAGTTTGCTGACCACTGCACCAGACCAAGGGTTTCAACAATGCCATAGTGATGAATCTCAACATGTACGACGTCACAACAATCGCCTTGCTCTTTATGCACCAAAAACAGTGACACTGAACGGGCAGAGACCATGCGCCCTCTATTCAAATTTAGTCCATTGGATACACGCTCCAAGATTTCAGCCCTCTTTCCCGTCGCGGCCAAGTGTTTGGCAAGGTGACCGCTAAGGGCACTGAGAATGGCGCGAAAAGAAACCGCTTTTCTTTTTTTTCTCTCTCTCCTCCTTTATAGCCCAATGTGGCGTCACTCGCTGGGCCGTCTAAAATGAATTTTTTTTCTTTCAGACGCATGATGAAAAGGAGAGCTTCAATGGAGCGACACATGATATGCGGGCATAAGACGGAGAATACAAACGAGTGATATCCGCCGCTTTTTTCTCTAAAGTGGTCGACGGACGACAAGAAAATTGGCACGGGGATGGGATGCTAAGTAACAAGCGTGGGAAAGATAAAACGTTACAATGTAACCATTCGGTAAATACTGATAAACATATCACAACAACGGAAATGCTAATTTTATCACTCTAACACTTTCCGCAATCAAAATCTAATGCGAAATAATACCATTTATAGCGTGTAGTATATAATTAGCATAAATGATCATGCAGACCACAGTACTGTACTGGGTATTTTCACATGAGGGTAAATAATACGTAAAGAAGAGGGTAAAACGAACATAAAGTGTCTCACAACTTTTACAGGGATTAAAGTGGGAGCCTCGAGAGACACGGAGGCTGCACACTAGGTTTACCTTGCTTCAGATATATTAGAACTGGTGTGTTTCAGAGCAACACGGAGAATATTATAATGACACCTCACAACATCTCTAGGTCTGACAGATGCCATAAAATAAGAGAAATACATTGCCGAAGAGATTGGTTCAAAAACTCGTTCTTTCCGCACAGAATAAGCGATCACAATAAAAACTGAGCTCCACTAAATACACTCCCATGATTCACGTCACCATTTCACCCCTAAAAACCTAACATAATGACACGGCTGGTGACATAACACCCCCTGCCAACGCCCATGCGGCGGCTAGCGGGGTAGTATGTAGATGTAAAATTAAAAGAAACCGAGTAAAGATCTAATCAAATTTAGTCGTATTTTCTGTCTCTGACAATACGTGCGTAAGAAAGATGAAGGGTTATCTAAATACCGGTAACAATGTGAAAGATTGCTTTTTACTGAACTTAACCTGATATATATGTGAGGTAGATATCGATATTTCACCAATGATTGTAAACGCCATACAAAGAAGAAGAAAGATAAAAGTGATATCTCAACTCAGCTCAGACGATAACTTCTCCATTCGCCTCGAATTTTAGTAAAATGTGCGAACAGGCAGGTACCCATCAAACTATTTACATCAGTTTGACGAGCGTTATCCTGAACAATTTGATCTCCCAGTTCTTGTTCAAGACCAAACCAATGATATGGAAAGGTCCTGTGTTCGAACTGGACTGGAAAAATTTTCGCCTCTCCTTGGAATCGAACCGGGGACCTTGACGTTACCAGCTGAATACGTTACCACTACACCACCAACGCCCTACGATTCGCCCGAGAAAAAGCACACATCTATCACTAAAACCGTAGATAATGGCACGGAATATTCCAAATCGAATTCCTTCCTTCCAAGAATACTTACTCCCTTATCTCGCAACAATTTGAAGGCAGTAGGGACAGAAGGAAAATTTCCCGCATTCTTCAACACGGAAGGCGCACAGCACGAATAGGAATCGAGGATTGCAGACAGCAAATTTAACAATCTAGACTTCACAATCTGCGACGTTTGCAATGCATTTATGTTTATACTCGTAGTACTTGGCGACAGTTTTACACGCGGCACTTCATTACACAATTTGACGTACCGGAGTTGTGAGCACGAGGACACGGAATTACAGCAGGGTTTTAACATAGCACTCCCGTCAACTTTGCTCCGGTGGACTAGTGCTTATGTATTCGTTTTGTGTTTTACTGTAATACTTACTTTTTCGTTGCAGTAACCGAAAATTTTTCTTTGTCAAAATTATTTTCTGGAGTTTATGGTTTTTATTTATTTGTCTTGACGTTGCTAAGGATTTGTTTAAGTTTTTGTTTTGATGGAGATTGATTGTTCAAAAATAGAGAGAGAGACGCGTGACGAGTCCGAACGTGTGCACTGAAATTTCTTCTCCTCAGTCGGGAAAAATAAATCATATCAAGAAAATTGTGTTCCAACTATCTTAATAAATAGCGCTACCACTCACCGAGGCGTTATAGGGTCTATTTTCCCAACCGTCGTTTGAATGCATTAGCAATTTGCATTCTAGCAATTCACGCCTTTACACGACGATATACGTATACCTACATCAGATTGATAAAGCGCTTCGTGTAAATCGCTCTGATGCCTTTCGATGTGGGAATCCAGTAAGACCGGATAATTCCATGGACAGTACCCACGCAGTTAAAGGTTTAAAGAAGTTGAAACGTGATAAGGGGTTCTCAATCAGTCAAGAGAATAAAAAAATCGAAAAAATATAATCATTTAATAATTCTGTATTTCTTTCAGAAATGCAAAAACCTACCTATACCCACTAGTCGTACCGGCTATCGTGTAATAGGTATACTTAAAATTGAGTTTCTACATAAACACTGGAGATATTTCCATACTTTCCCTGTTGTTAGTGGCAGTAGATTAGAATAAAACAGTGGGACTTGGCGATAGTATACGTTAAGATGATAGGAGAATTTGAGCAATGAAAATAGAAAAATAAAGAAGCCACACAAAGAAGAGACGGCGAAGACTGGTGACAGTGAAGATTACGCTACCGACAAAAGAAAAGCTGACATTGTACAAACGTCAAGTAATCGTGACCACAGACGCAACGGACGACCGCAATTGGGAATCTTGCAACAATAACGTTGACACATTGTTGCAATGAGACATGTGGTTATGCCGACATATGCATTGGTATATTGCTCTATCAGTTACATTTGATCGTCGTTTGTCTAATATAAGCTGGTTGGCCGTTATAGAAGCAAGCGAATACATGACTAATTAGAATCTCCTCGATTTCACGGATATTACATTCACGTAAAGAACGAAAATTGCTTAAAACATCGAAAAAGATACGGGAGGAACGGAGAGACGATCCTGTAATGCAAACTTGAAGCTTAGTCAAGAAATACCCCAAAACTCCTTGAAATTAGTTAAAATACAAATATTTTCCCGCCTCATAGAGTTCATTCCTTGGCACAGCAACCCCTGCGATCACGAAAACATTCCTTCGGACACACCACGCCGTTAAAAAAAAACAAATTTGTGCCTGGGAGAGCGACGGAAAAAATCGTAGGAGACTAAAAAACGTGAAAACTCGAGACAAATTAATTTATACATCAGCCTTAGAAGGCTTCGAGCGAACCATTTGGCGAACTTGAAGGGAGAAGGAAATATGATTATAGGAAAAATAAGGAGAGATCATGACAGAGGAGAATGGTGAATGACTGCTGTCAACCACGGTAAAATCACGAGTAGGTGACAGTATAGGGGTACACACTGGATTTAACCAGCGCGGACTTGACAGCAATGTATTTAACCAGCACGCTATAAGGTGGTTCGAGAGATTTTAATCTAAATACAGATTTGAATGAAACATTGCTACGTGAACCGATTGGTAATATGTATAGAAAAAAACCAAAATAATTGCAAGTTATCGATTTGGTTTCTTGGCAATTGAATACTATTTTAACATTAGCCTACATGGCATGTATTTCGAAATAATTCTAGGACTCGAACAATTCTGAATTACGAGAGTAACATGCATGCTGAGATGGACAAAAAAATTTTACCGCAGATAATTCCCACGTAAAAATCCCGAGGATTCTCACTCACTGCCATAAATACCTTCCTTAACCGGTAGATTCTTAGAAGTGTACGGAAGAGTAGAGGAAAGAAGAAAGGATCATATGGAACACCATATAGAAAAGAAGAACAAGATGGATTGGACACACCCTGAGACACAATGGGTTTGTGAGGAAAATAATTGAATGATAAAATAGAGGGAAAAGTCCCCAGAGGAAGACCAAGGAATAAGTTCATGGATGAAATAAAGAGAAAAGTACATAGGAAGAGATATCAGGAGTTAAGGGAACTAGCATTAAATAGGGAAGGGTAGAGGGCTGCAGTCAACCAATCTTAGGATTGAACGACCGATTAATGAATGAATGAACCGGTAGATTATTTGCTAATTATGATGAACGAATCTTCCCAATAATTTTGACTGTGACATGATATCTATGCCCTGCGTCACTCCACCATCCCCCACCAAAAACAATCGAACGAGCTCTTTAAGGTAGTGCGAGCGAGGTAGTTCCCTAATCATAAGAGAGACCATATTCGATATATACGTTTTAATTTCACCAATTGTGAGACACATGAATTAAATATTGCATTGTTAATGGTGCAATAAAATAGTTTTACATGACATAAATTGTAAGTAATCAAATGAAAATATCCAAATAAATCTTTGACTTGACTCATGTATTTCACGTGGTACGATTGAACCTCCATCAAAACGGAAGGTTTATTGTGATCCCGAAGAATTTACTGCGGTGAAAATATGATTAATTTTATAAAATAGTTGAGAAAACACACAAACTACACACTTGATTTTTTGACGAGATCTAAGTGTAGGAAATGCCTCATTTTTAATACGTGGTCTCTCTGGAATGCATACACGTACCATATCCCAATAAAAGGGCTGGTATTTTTTGGCAAATATCTCGGAAAGTAATGTGGTAAGGGGTTGAATTTTTGATGTCAATGGAAGGGTGACATATTTTTCTTAAAAATGGGACCAAATTCATCGATTTCTAGGTAAAATGATATTTCGCTCAAACTAGGTACCTTAAGGACCAGAGGAATCCGACGGATATTACTTCTTTATAAAATCGCAGGAGACTAAACGGGCGTGAAAAAATTCGCGGGAGGGGGTGACTTGAAGAGCAACACACGAGAGGGCGCGTGTGGTGGCTTGAACGGGGAAAAAGTAGGTCGCGCGCTGGAGGAGGGGAGTGGGAGTCCGCAGTTCGCAAACAGCCCGAAGGTGAGCTCTTTCGAAGATGGCGAGGGGGGGAAGAAAAAAATGTATGAAAACTCCACACACATACTATCCAAACCGAAGCTGGAAGATGAAGAAGAAGGAGACGACCGTTAAAGGCGGCAAAAAAAATAGTCCGTGGAGAGCAGAGAAGGGCGAATGGCTTAACGGTATAGAGAAGAAGAAGACGGATTAAAAAAAAACGGGAAAAATCACTGGGGCGCCCATTTGCAAAACTCGACGCGTGGATTTGTCAAGGCGGGGGTAAGATGTCTCGCGGTTTTGGATAATCGTCATGTGCGCGAGACTCGTGCGATGCCGTATGAAAAAAATATACTAAAAATATCCGAACGACACCGGAGATTTCATGGCTTAAAAAAAGTGAAAACAGATTCCGTTCCCGCGAAGTGATATACTTAGTCCTGATACGTGGAATATGGTGCGAGAAATGATCACGCTGGAATACACTTTCCGAAAGAACGATTGGAAACATACGTGTTAGAGACAGCTTGGTTACAGAAACTGTCGCCTCTTCTTTGCGAACTGGGCACGAGTTCCAGTAAATATAGCAGAAAAAGTGAACAAAACAATCGTAATTTGCGCTCCAACATCATAGGAAGAAAGATAAACGGATATACTTGGGCAAGATTGACAATAGGATTAAGTATAACGAACATCT
Organism: Ceriagrion tenellum; assembly: GCA_963169105.1. Taxonomy (NCBI): domain Eukaryota; kingdom Metazoa; phylum Arthropoda; class Insecta; order Odonata; family Coenagrionidae; genus Ceriagrion; species Ceriagrion tenellum. The sequence continues at coordinate 52,585,979 of OY720644.1, read as the reverse complement.
ACATCTACATAATACCCTGCGAGCCGCCGCATGGGCGATTAGCTGGGGTGCTAGGTCACCAGCCGTTTAAAGATGTAAGTTTTTGGAGATGAAATGGTGACATGTATTATATGTGTGTATTTAGTGGAGCTCCATTTTTATTGTGGTCGCTTATTGTCCGCGGAAAGAACGAGTTTTTGCACCTATCTGTTCGGCAGAGAATCTCTCTTATTTTATCGCATCTGTCAGACCTAGAGATGTAGCGAGGAGTCATGATAATATTTTCTATGTATATACGTATACAAGACTGAAATCTCAGCTAGTAACGCAGAGGTCAACTTTTTATCACTAACTACATTTCGTTTTCAAATACATGAGTTCCCAAAGTATCACAAAATGAATGTTTTATACGCTACACCATCACTGATAAATCGATAGCGAGATAATTGCGTCATTATTTGGGGTGAGTTTAAGCCTGGGAAGTCACTTCTGGAGCGTAAAAAAGATAAAGTGTACGCCAAATACATACACGCGTGAGAAAAACATAGGATCGGCATTTTTTAAGGTATTCTACCGGTAAATTGTAGGTTTTGTTGAATGTGTGAGAAAATCCTCCCGCTTCATTACACTTTCGAGGCCCTATATATCCCTAGCATTTCCTTTTCCGCCATAGCATACCACCTACATTTCTCCACTCCGTCCTTGTAGCTTATTCTCTTTCTCCCCATTCCCTGCTTGCCTAACATCCTTCGCTCTATCACAGTCTTGAGTAACCCATCACCCCTTAGTACTTCCTCCAGCCAGAATAAGAAAGTTATGGAGTTACTGACGGACAAAGCCAACTGTTAGATGGATAAGGAAGCATAAATTAGCGTACCTCTGCTTAGTACGCCATTAAGAAATCGCAATGGCCCAGAAATGTCAAATAAAGAGTCAATTTCCTTTGCGATCAGTAACAAAACCACATTACCCGAGAATTCCAATGGAGGAGGAGGCTTAAAGTAATGAAAAACAAGGATGAGATTCCACTGTTGAACCCATGAAATGTATACTTTATAAATTAATGATGACTAAAATAAATTTAAGTCGCCATTCTGCTAAAACATTAAGTTGACATTAGACACGTCAACGGCGAAGAAGCATAACAAATTCACAAGCATCTCCCTGGAGACTTGTTGCCACGGATGCCAAGAGCTCATCACCATCATGTACATATATTTAAGGATACTTGTTCAGCCATTTCCCCCGAAAGAATGTAAAAAACTTAAGTAAGAAAAAGAGATAAAAGAAGAATCAATAAGTCTGTGACAACTAATAAGCTCATCCCATTGCACGTTCTGTTATTCACTCTGGTTCAACCCAGCGATCTATTCTTTTCATACAATTCACTCTGGTTTCATCCCTTCGATCTCAAAATGTTTTCTTAGGACAAAAGGTACAACAGTACAGGAAAGGCCCAAAAAAGGACAAGTAAAAATCACCGGTGTGCTCTTGGCAAAACTCGGTAACTCAATTTGCCATGGAGTAGGCGTTTAGCGGCAGTACGAGCGGTACGGGCCACGTGCGAAGCGGAAAAGAGTATCACCTGAAAAAGGCACAGCTACATAACGGAGATATTGCATGCTGAAAAATCATTCCGTTCCCACAAAGTGGCTCAGTCCGGTTCAATGGAAACGATCCCTCTAGAATACACTACATGTCGCCGCCTGCATCGTCGGCCCCGGTGACGACGAGGTGAAGTAAAGACCCGAGGGTCGTGGGTTCGAATCCCGCCTGGGTAGATTATCCATTGCCCAGGACATGGATATTTGCGTTAGTCCAATTCGAGTTAATTGTAAGAGAGGAGTCCTAAATTCGCTCAGTAAAGACAAGTCATTACGTGAGCCCACGAGCATAGCGCAGGAATAGAGAATATGTGCGGTCGCAAGCAAGACTTAAAGGCTGTTCCACCGCGACTGTGAGTCAGAACAATTACTAAATTCCACCTTTTTTAAGTAAAACGATTTTTTCATGGCAAATTTCAACCCTTGGTGTAAATGCACTCGTGCGATGGACTTCGTACCACATCATCAGTCAATGCAATGATTGGACCATCTTAAGCTACTCTTCCGCATGATCAAAATGGTCCATGATCAAAATTTTTCTAACGGGAAAAGAAGGAAGAGGCAAATCACTTGAGTGCTCTCGGAACGACTCGATGCATTGATTTGTCGAGGGTTTGGCATTATGCGGTGAGATATGAGTGTCGGGCGAGGCGAGAAAAAAGGAAAATCATCCGGAGAAGCGCCCGAAGTGCATAACGGAGAGATTTGAAGGCTCGGGAAAAAAGCCATTCCGTTTCCAATCCGCAAGTTGGCCGTGACTTGGTGCGGTTCACCAGCATCATCGTCCACGCTCAAAATAAACTTTCGTGCAGGCACGAGCGCATGCGGGAAATAAAGCGAAAAAGCATTCTGAATGACGCTCAGCTGTGTTAACATTTCAAAAGTTTTCCAATCATTGCAAGGTACAAGTGATGTGGTACGCAGGCATGTGCAAAGATAAAGACCGAGGAGATGCAAATCACCGCGGAAAAATCGTTTGACTAAACCGGGATTCAAACCAGGATCTCACTATTGCCGGTCAAGTGCGTTAACTAGAAACAGAGTAACTGGCAAACACAATCATGATCATTCGAATGACTTTTGCAACGAAGGATTCTGCGGTATCGTTTTGCGGCAAGCCAGTGCAACAGCAAAAGAAGCAATTTCGCTTGCTGCTGAGCACGCCTGGTCAGCAGTAGCGCTGCTGACCCAACCACTGAATAAATTCCGAAGAAAGTAAAAAATTGGCGAGGAAAATACGTACTACCCTCGAATTATTTGGGAGGCGGTTGAAATCCCTAAAAATTCCATTAACAGGAAGACGGCTCAACCCGCTCTCCTCAGCATTTGAACGAACTTTCAACAATCTAAGAACATCCGACTCCTCAGGCAATCAGAGCACCCCGGACTAGACCAAGAACTCTATACCGATATCGGTCCAAAAATTTCTTGAACTTCCGGATCTGATGAGGCCGACTGGAACGTAGGCGAAACGGTCGTTCACCGATATGCTGAAATGCGGGAAGTACCCGAAAAATCCTCAATCAAATGATTTTTCTCACAGAGAATTTCACCGCCTTCGTATATACTGAATGAGTCGATTCTCTTTACTCCCACAGCATTGGATTCAAAGCAAATATTTGAACTATTTTCTCGCTGAAGATTTCAGGAAAACAAGTGTGTAAGATATCTATTAGTGTAAATTAACAATTACAGTGGATAGTAATCATAACTACCACTTTACTCACTACCTAACAACGCACTCTTGCCACAGTTAGAAATGAGAGATTTTATGCTTCAAGGATGTAACTTCAGTAAGTTTCAATATCAGCAATTTAAGAAGGAAAATAAATCTCAAAAAACGAGGCATCAATATCAAAATCAGGGCATGAAGCTGCGGAATACTTCCAACGTATATACATTAGCCATTTGATAGAGAACAAGGAAACGATTTGAATGCGAATGAAGCCATTAAAAATACACGCGCATGTATACAATGAAAACATGAAAACGAATCAACGTATGTTGCGGTGTTGCATAGAGAAAAGCACCGCAGTTCGTCAAACACAAATGACTGGGCAAACCAATTCAATTAAAATCAATAGATGGTCCGAATACCGACTGGAACGTAGGAAAAACGGTCGTTCACCGATTTCTATGCTGAAATGCGGGAAGTACCCGAAAAATCCTCAATCAAATGATTTTTCTCACAGAGAATTTCATCCCTTTCGTATATACTGAATGAGTCGATTCGAGTCGATCTAATTTGTCATGATTTATGAGAAGGATAGTGTCTATATGATTTTTTTCATTTAAGTAAATGCAAATCTCCAAAAGAGTTCTGCCAAACGCTGCGACTGAAGACATTTTCGAATTTCCTAATAACTTAAATATTTTCTGTATTTTTCTTTTGTGGATAAAATCCAAAAGAACAATTTTTCCCTTTGTAACGGTCGATAAAGCAGAAGAGCTCAAGGCACATTCAAGATAATAGAGTAAGTCCCCATCAACTTTCAGTAACGAGGCGATGCTACAACTTTAAGGACACCAAATTATCCCGTGCAACTATCATTGCGCCAATGTTAAGACATAAATCTTCGGCAAACGACACTTTTTTTCATAATAACAGAAGAACATTTTTGAAACAAAATGGTGTCTACAAGAGCTAGATTCAATACGGCATTTTTACATGAGGTATATGGAAGGAAAGAGGAAAGAATACACTTCAATATTGTACTACCACACAAATATTTTCATTATGATGTATAAAAACATCTCTTCGGGACATTTTATTTCGCGAAATTGAGAATGCACATCTGCATAGACTACCACAGTACCATTCTCTCTCCACTGGACACTCCAAAATGCAAGTGCTTTCATGTTCCCTCAGGTCTTTTCGAAATGAGCTCTAACTTTTCCAATATTCATTTGAGGAGGAGCATTTCGTTCTCGCGAGTGGTGGTGGAGCTGCAGACTGAAAATTTATACCCTGCAGCCGGGATGGGGTCACGAACTTTCTATGAACCAACCCCTCTATCATCGAAACCATTCAATTCCACATCCAGTCCCCCGATTCGAATTGAATTCGCGTAAAATAAAACAAAATATGAGCAAAAGACGAAATTTTAATTTTCCAAACTTGGAATTTTGCCTTTCATTAAATCCCTGGATATGAAAAACAGTAGGTCTTAGCCGTCTGGAATTTCATTGATGGCGAAAAATAAAGCCACTCTTGACGACCATAGAAGTAAATGCAGAATTTTATAGTTAAAGACACACACACAAGAAGCCAGAAAAGGAAATTACTGATTTGCGTCGACACTAAAGTAAATTTAAGAAAATTCAATGAGGGAGATGATATTCTACATCTACATATTACCCCGCGAGCCGCCGAATGGGCGTGTGGCAAGGGGTATTAGGTCACCAGCCGTGTAAAGATGTAAGGTTTCGGGAGATGAAACGGTGACATGTATTATAGGAGTGCATTTAGTGGAGCTCAACTTTTATTGTGATCGCTTCTCGTGCGCGGAAAGAATGAGTTTTTGTACCTATCTGTTCGGCAGTGTATATCTCTTATTTTATCACATCTGCCAGACCTAGAGGTGTAGTGAGGAGTCATGATAATATTCTCTGTGTCGCTCTGAAAATTTTTAAGATATTTAAAGAAGAAAGAGAGGTATATTCAACGGATTCCGACGCTCTAGATTTTTATGTACAAATCTACCTTAAGTATTTCTTACGTCATTTAAAAATGTGTCCCATCCTTCCTCATCCCATCTATAAAACTTATTCCCTTTCTCCCCCTTAGCAATCCATTCGGCCCTCATTACTTCTTCCCATCACCAACTTATCCTCATCCTAATTTAATCCAGATGTTTCGTTTTCTCACCTACCACATGATGCACTTCCTCGTTTGTCATCCTTTCCGTCCGTTTCTCATTAATCCTCTTCACACCTTGAACTTCTGTATCCTATTCTGTTGTTCATTGTATGTAACTTTTTTAAATTTGATTTCGTTTATTAAGACTCAGGTTTTAATTATCGATTTACTGCTCATAATTTATTTATTGTTATTTATTTACTTTTATATTTATTTGTTGATTTTTATTTCATTCGTCTTTTGCTTTTTTAATTTTATTTATTTATTTAATTTTACTTTCTTATTATTCATTTATTTATTTTTTTAACTTTGCAGTTATGCATAAATTACCCTTTTATTGTTATTTCATGTGTATTTCATGCACTGCTTTCTGTTGGTGTTACATAAGCTTAATCTGTCTGTAGGTATACGCTGGTTTTTCTCACTCCCCTTCAGGTGTGGGTGTTTTCCTGCAGAGGGTTTTTTCGCCAAGATTATCATCTCCTCATTTCCTTACGTTTCCCCCACAAATGTTTACATCTTTCTTCTTACTTTACTTTTTTTTTTTTTTTACTTTTTTTTTACTTATTTCATGCATTTTTCTGACGAGGGGTTAGATGGAAAAGGGGACGGCCTAATTCTCAATCTCGCCGCAATAAAGACGCATTATCAGTTTTATTCTCCTCTTCTTTTCTAAAATTCTAAGTTTCTGCCCCATCCAACTATGAACTTTACATCAAACCCTTCACTAGCCCCTTCGTTCATATTCTTCATCATCTCCCTCATGTTGCTCAACGCCTCTTTCGCTAGTTCAGTTCTCCTCCTAATGTAATGCCACTATTCTCATTTCATTTCAACGCACAACTCATGTTATCATATTGTTTTACTTGACCAACTTAGTACCCTCCAACTATTTTGAGCTGCCTTGATTTCTTCGAAAAAAAAACCTTATAACTTTTATTTTCATATGATTTATCATCCAAATACCTACATCGGTATATTTTTACATACTTCCTACCCCCATTAAAAAATGAAATTCGCATATTACAAGATTCAACAAAAATACATTCGCACAAGCCGTATCTGCTATGCGACGAATGGCCTGAGATTACGAGAATGCGGAAGCGACCGTCTTTTGTTGGCGCATCTCGACTCGGCGAGATGTTCCCCGGTCGGAATATGCAATGAGGCAACTGCATATGCATTTGCAAGTGACCCCAAACGCGAGAGTTTGGGAAGCGCTGAAACTTGAGCGGAGCGTATTACTGTGTCTCCCTTGCCAGCACTTGATTCCGCGACTTTGACGCGCGCAAACATGAGTAAGAATATGCATATCAAGCATTCGAACGACAAAAGCTCTATCTCCATACCAGACGCCTGCGACAAACTTTAGGGTAATCTATATTCTCTCATACGTCACTTTATTCAATCGGCCAAATTTCTTCGACAGTGGTAGGTAGTAACAATTCGAAATCAACCGCACACTCGATCCCTGAGTGTCCAAGATTGCGATCATACCGACTGTACTTCTTTCACTTGGAGAAAAACTGCATTCAGTTCTTCGTCCCAAGGGTTCGGGTTCCAATATCCGTAGTGAACGGATAGATTGTCATAGTTCGCTCTATCCTAAGATTGGTTGACTACAGCCCTCAATCCTTCCCAATCTAACGCTAGTTCCCTTACTTCAATTTAACAGTAATAACTTTGTTATATTACGTTTAAATAAAACTTAGAAATGCCCTCAGAGTAATTATATTGTGTCCACTGTGTAATATTATGACGCCTATGAGTCGAAACGAGCTGTATATACAATAAAATGAATCAGTGGGTTTGCCACCTACACTACCTATCCCGGATTTCATTCAGGAGTTTTCTTTCCTCGCCCACCATCTCAAGCACTTCCTCGTCAGTCTTTCTTTCAGTCCACCGCACCTTCTCCGTCCTTCACATCCACATCTCGAACGCCTGCAATCTATTTACGTCCTCTTTTCTGACGGTCAACGTTTCTGCCCCATACTACGCTTCACTCCCTATTAAGATCTTCACCAGTCCGTCTACTGTTTATTCCTAAGACTAAGAAAAAATTTCACACTTGTATTTTGAACTGCATTGAAAAACTGTGCAAATATGCACGTTTTTCATTAATTAAAACACTGAAAATACTGGTTTACATAAGGCAAGTTTTAAACAAATTAATCACGCATCAAATTTTCACACACCAACATCGACGGCTAACGTTTCTGCCTAACCAAACGTGATAAAAATTCACGAAAATTCATTAACAACGACCATTACCAACAGGTTAGATATGAAATAAAGATCTCGGAATATGGAACGAGAATAGTACAATAAAATCGATGATGACATACGAATCGAAAATATTGATGTTTATGCACATAAGTAAGTGTCGTGCAAAGGCACCCTTTAGTGGTTTCGCGATTTCAAGATGGCACATAGACATTGAACTTGTTCTTTCACTCGGTATGGAAGCAACGAAGAGAACGGAAGAACCTATGGATTTATCCGCGATTTCGATTCGCGGGACTGGGTCGCCGGAGACGAAGGCCAGAATGGTCGTCGAAGGAGGGCGACGCACGAAGGCACGTGCCAATCGCAGAGTCACGCATCGGAATAAGTGTTACGTCCGTCGGTCAGTGCAATCTTGCGCTCAGGAGGGAGGGTTGGAAAGAACACGGGAGGGCAATGGATGGAGAGACACGGATAAAGACTACCAAGCGATCAGAACCAAATTGTAGACAGATGGAATCAGCTGGACTCGTTGGTTATTTTTGGCATGGAGTCCGACAACTGTAAAGGGGTATCCAATATCTTGTCCAAGAAATTGAACAAACCTTGACGAGTTCTAGAAAAGTGGTTCAAGAATCGCCATTCTCCCAATTTGGGCATCATCATCATTGGTTGTTCAATCCTAAGATTGGTTGACTGCAGCCCTCCATCCTTTTTCCCTTAACTCCAGGTATATCTTCCTTACAGGTTATATGCTTACCTCTTTGTTTGGCTAATGAACTTATTCCTGGGTCTTCCTCTGGGGACTTCTCCCCTCTATTTTGCCTTCAATTATGTTCCTCACAAACCCATTGTGTCTCAGGGTGTGTCCAATCCATCTCGTTCTTCTTTTCTATATGGTGTTCCATATGGTCCTATCCTCTTCTCCTCTTCTGTATCCTTCATCAATTCTTCTTTTTTCCGTCCATTTTATATCCAACAACCTCCTCCAGCACCCGGTTGCAAAGGATTCTTGTCTATTCTAGTCAGCTTTTCTAATGGGTTTTGGGTATATAAAGCCCTAAATCAAAACAAAAATAGTTAACATTTCTACCCCCTCCTCCTGAAGTAGTGCAAAAATGTAGGATTTTCGGCCTCAAAAATCCAATTTTAGGAAAATGCGAAGCGTGTACGAAAATCGAATGCAAGGATTAAAAAAAGAACAAAGAGACCAGGGCATCTAATTTTATTCTACGTACAAAAACATTACTTAGCTTTTAACACAAATTATGTCTCACTGATATGGTTCTGATGGACGTGATATTATGTCTCACAAATACGATTCTGATGAGCGTGATTGAGCAACTCGTGAACAATTTGCTTCGTCACTTGCTAGTCGTTTCTCGCTTGTCTGAGATGCTTGCGTGCCAACACTCATTTGTTGAAACGACTCGCGCTTCACCTATTGTACAACGGATTAAATAATTCAAAAACCCCTGCTGGTGCGCGCACAACACCTCGCCAAAGTTTCATCTTAATCAGATGAATGGTATTGGAACGCATAGAAGAGGAACAAACAAATATTCATTTTTATATATTAGCTGATGTCATCATTTCTTATCTTAAGTCTCTAAAACATTCTTAACTACACAGTAATGTCGAGCGAGAAGGAAATAAGTTAAGGGACAGAAAGTCAGATCCGTGAATAAAGACAACAATTCATACTTTCTCGCGATGACAGAATGAGCGCATATTATGCACATGAACGCCTCCGGAGCATTACACTATGTCGCTGGATCCGACCTCAATCTGACGTCACGACCCACAAACGGAGCGTTCTTTGCGGCAATAGTCACTCTTCCAATGGCGCGTGGGGGCGTTGACGCGGTGCCTAATGTCCCCCATATGGTGATAAAGCTCCGTTTCATGTCTTCAGAGGCCTATTCAGGGATCGGATGTGGGCGGGTTCTCATCAAGAGACTTCTAGCGATAGCTAACGTCAGGATGCAGAGGAGCTTTCCACACTCAAAGTTTCTAACCTTCAACGATCCAAGCTCCGTGGACCATATTGCTACAGAAAGTAGTATCTAGAACTCTGGTCTAGATAGCATAGAAGAGGTTTATCGCCGACCTTGAGTAAAGAGAGCAACCATGTCCAGTTTATCTCAGACAAATTTCAGATCTCACCTTATTTATTGAAGTCGTTCGATAAACATGACTGTTTCCCACATGTGAGTAAACTGACAAGAATATCAACAATTACTTCAGCTCACTTTCGTAACTCAACAAACGTACCTATTTCTAAGAACGCAAGGAAATATTAAAGATAATGATAAGTGAACGAAGTCCATTGTTCATTTGATTTCCTCTTACAGGTATGTGTTTATAAAAATAATTTACGGTAAAACAGAGAGGCCTGGCAAAGAGCCGGCTATTTTTTTACCAGTCAACGATCGAGAGCGCAATAACACTTATAGGGCTGATTTACTAATTTAGTCAAGTTTAAATATTTAAAGTGAAGCAATAATTTGTACCCAGCCCACGCGAAATAAATGCGAAGATATATACCAGTGACCATGGAATTAAATTCTACTCCGCAGTAGTAGTGGACCATTCATTGTATATAAAAAAAACAAACATCAACCATCCCAAAAATTTGATTATCCATTAAAAAGCAACAGTAACAATCTCGTCCAGCAAGATTAAGCAGGGGTGCACACAAGTTATTAAAATGAGGAACATGGTAATATCCACTCACCACATGGTAATGACATTCTTTCATCAGGAGTATGATATGTGACTACACCTTAGAGCCCTCAATTAAAAGGCTTTCCTTCCTTGTTGTTTTGATTTATTCATTACCCACTTTTTGAATCTCTAAACTTCATTTTGAACTCACAATGAAAAGGGAGCACAGAAAAATCAGTAAAATTAAAATTTTAAAAGGGCATTTCGGGTAAACTTGTGAAAATATTTTAAACGTACCATCACCGCTCAAAGTTGCATCGTCCATCGTATGTACTTAACGTAATATCCTCACATGTGAACCGAACTTCACGGTTCAGTATTTAGCAGTTCAATTTGTCAGTGACCTATCGGTTACGGCAGGTTAAAATGAAAGTAAGTAAATACGCACTGCATTATTGCGTGTACAGAGCCCTAGTAAAAAATAGCAGTCCATCCATTACAGCAAATCCATGAAAGCATACATCAAATGTCCAATAACAGGCTACCAGAATGTCGTCCACTTACACTCCGCAATATGTATTAAATAAGGAACCTGGAGGGGAAGTAATTTGTAATGAAGAACAAATGCTCAAGGAAAAGGCCCTTAACAACGAGCGAACAATACGTCGCCGTATACATAGGGCAACTTAACAACCAAGTAAGGCAATATTCAATAGAACACCGTATTGGTGTTTATAAATGAAGAATTCCATCGATATCTGGTGAGATGTTGCGGAACATCATGATGAAATTACAATGAAAAAACTTTATATATCCTCTACGTACTTAATTACAACGTATCACCATAAAGGAGGGTAGATCGTATGCAGAGGCGAAAAAAGAAACACCAGAGATAGATAGGACCTCGAAAGCATAGAAAACCGGGAGGATTTTCTCTGAATTTCAACAAAACCTACTTTGTACCAGAAAAATACAAAATAAAAATACTAATTATGAAACTAAAGCATCGAAACGCGTCTACTTCTACATCTACATACTACCCCCCCGAGCCGCAGAACGGGCGAGTGGCAGTGGGTGTTAGGACACCAGCCGTGTAAAGATTTAAGGAATATTGTTTTGGGAGGTGAAATGGTGGCGTTTAACATGGGAGTGCATTTGATGGAGCTCAGTTTTTATTGTGGTCGCTTATTGTGCGCGGAAAGAACGAGTTTTTGTACCTATCTGTTCGGCAAGTCAAATACTTCAAATATCTATCCCACAGCATCATAGGCCATTCTTCTAAAATATAAACAAGTAAGAAAATGGAATATATTAATCAACTTACTGTAAGATGAACCGATTGGTCGACTACAGAATATCTGCTTTTTCGCATCAGAGTACTCACCTGAAAAAATAAGAGCGCTAAATTAGAAACATGAAACATGACATCACATAGAAAATGTACCAGGCTTGGTTGTTTATTTGGGGAGGCAATCAACTCATCACAAAAGAAAACAAGGGACACGAACAATATAAGTGTGCGTAAATATGCGCGACAAATAATGCTAAAAATCTACGTCTCTGTGAAACAAACATCTCAAAAGTCATTCTTGAATTTCGGAAGGGTCGAGTCTTAGTCGGACTTAAAAAAACACCTCTTGAATGGTGATGAGTATTATGGGAGTGTATTTAGTGGAGCTCAGTTTTTTTTGTGATCGCTTATTGAGTGCGGGAAGAACGAGTTTTTGTATAATATATCTGTTAGGCAGAGTCTCTCTAATTTTCTCGCTTCTGTCAGACCTAGAGATTTAGTGAGGATTCACGATAATATTCTCGGTGTCGCTCTGAAACAACCAATTCGGAATTTCTCAAGCAACCTAAGCCTAGCGTGTAGCCTCCGAGTCTCTAGGGGCTCCCACCTTAATCCCTCTAAAAGTTGTGACACACACTATGTTCGCTAGTAGCATTTTTTAACGATCAACTTCAACGGTTAATCAAATAACTTGTGGACATAAAGTTTTTAATTGAATTTTCATGAAGAGCTTTGCCAAGTCGAGTGAAGTAAGATACAGGGAAGCGGTATAGAGAAGACTATTAATTAAGAGCTCCGTAACAACCCTGTCAACCTTTAATTAAGAGCATGTTAACTCAAGAACTAGCCCAGCACGGCAAGAAATTGAAAAAGATAAAGGACTAGGGGGGAAGCTCTAAGATAGCGCACAGAAATGAGAGTCATCAATCATACTGTAAACTATTTTTTTAGTATGGACACTGAAAGGGTGATTTTCTCCGGGCACAAAAAAATACACAAGTTCCGGCCATTCCCATCCAGCTCGCATTCATCCAACATTGTCACGCTTTACTCAAAGAGATCTCACCGCCAGTTGCCGCTGAACTACCTCGAACTCCTTTCAGAAATCTAGGAAACCAAAAGCACGCGAGGAATGGACAGACTAAGTGCAGCGAGTGACCGCGGGCGGATAATTGAGGTCCGTTACACCGAACCGATTAATTCAGATTTCCTAGAAAGTTCAAGTAACAGTTCCGCTTCATAACAGCTCCTCGAAATCAGAACGCTTTAACGTGATCAAGACTTGAAATTCCTATCGTCTTTGAATAATGGGTTAATATAGTCCAAGGCTACTCGGTAAGAACGCCTTCATTTCCACAATAAAAACACGCAATGCAATGGACACGGTTATTGAGAGGAGGATTTGGGTTGGCCGCTGTCCGAGGCGCGTGAGATTACACGCAACGGTAAGGTCAATCGAAAATTGAGTTAATAAGATTTCAGGATGCCACGGGGGATATTTTTTTAAACCATTCACTACATGTATGGAACGGACAATATCAGAAGTTGTAACATATACTGTTACACAACTGATAGAGGGATTAATGTGGGAGACCCTAGATACTCGGAGGCTACACGCTAGGCTTACGTTGCTTGAGAAATTAAAAAATAGTGTTTTTCAAAGCGACACAGAGAATATTATCATGACGCCTCACTACATTTCCAGGTCTGACAGATGCGATTAAATAAAAGAGATACTCTGCCGAACAGATAGTAACAAAAAGTCGTCCATTCCGCGCACAATAAGTGACCACAATAAAAACAACTCCTCTAAATACACCCCCATAGTGTATGTCACCCTTTCACAGCCAAAATTTTACATCTTCACACGGCTGGTGACCTACCACCCCCTGCCACACGCCCATGCGGCCGCTCGCGGGGTAGTATGTAGATGAAGTATTAGAGAGCATCTTAAAAACAGAGAAACATTGGTGAAATTTCCACACTTTTAATGACAACCGACCAAGGTTTAGGAACGTTAATGACAATATCAAAATCTTTATAAAAACGCCTTGGAAATGGCTCTTACGGCCGAAATCACCCACGGTTATTTATGTATTTATTTATTTTATATTATGGCCTTCATTGGACCACTTCAGTCATCTTCTGGAATTATTCTGTTTTCCGTTAGCCCAGTATTTCTTCATTCGCTTGCATTGTAATTTTCTTTCCTCATCTGGGATCACCCTTCCCATTCTCCGATTGTCCTGAGTTTCATGATTGTGCCTCTCTTTTCTCTCAAGTCTTCAGGAAATGCCTCATTTTTAATATAAGGTGTCTCTGGAGTGCATACAAGAACCGTTTCCCATGTAAAAGAGCTGGTATTTTATGCAAATATCTCGGAAAGTAATGTGGTTAGGGATTGAATTTTTGGGGTTAATGGGAGGATGATATATTTTTCTTTAAAATGAGACCAAATTCATTGATTTCTAGGTAAAATGATATTTCGCTTTAACTACCTTCAGTGCTTGATATGGAGCGTAGCGTTGTATGGTGCTGAAACACGGACCCTTCAGAAAGGAGGACGAGAATAGGTTGCAGGCGTTTGAGATATGGGCGTGGAGAAGGATGGAGAAGGTGCGGTGGGCGTAAAAAGGAAGAAAAACGAGGAAGTGAAGTATGGTGACCGAGGAAAGGAAAATCCTGAATGAAATCTGGGATAGACAGGGTAAGAGGCTGGAGGAAGTAATAATGGGTTACACAAGACCGTGATAGAGGGAAGAATGTTGGACAGGCGGGGACGAGGAAAACAGAATAGGATTTATGGACGGGAAGAGGGAGGTCGCATACTGAGACGATAAAGGAGACATTATAGGAATATATCGGACCGTGAAAGTGTAGAAAATCGTGAGGATTTTCTCTGACTTTCAACAGATCCGTCCTTGCACCGGTAGAATATTTGAAAAAAAAGGCATTTGGCAACCCTGATTGATGTCTTCTGATCAGGGACGAAAATCGAAACGAAAAGAAATGCAAAAAAGCTTTGATTCCGGAGCTAAACTAAAGTAGGAGGTCCGAGTTAAACTTCGTTCGGGGACGAGATTTAATGCAATAGGTTTAGTTTTGACCGTGGACGAATCTATACTCTCGGGAACGAAATTAAACTTCACTCTTTTGCACCCAGTTTAGCATTATCCTCAAAAGCAGAGTGAAGGGGGTTAAGACCAGATAGTTTTGACCCAAACATAAATGACTGTGCAACGGAAAAAAATGATAAATTACGAATCGATGCTAATATTCTATTTACACCTAAGGACAGTTAGGTCGCAACCTTAGTAAAAATTCATTTCGGATATAGATTGTGTTCGCTATGATTCCTCCTTCCTTGAGGTTATGAGTATAGCAACGCAGTTAACAATATGATTCCTCACAGTTACCACTAAGGGAATGGGACTCTCTCATGTCTTAACGGCCAGCATCCTACCGTTCTCAACAGTGAAAACTCACCTCACCAGCCTTAGCAACGGAATCGCGTAGCAAGTAGAAACAATGAGAAAACCATTCGGATAGCTACGAGAAAGATGCATTTCACTAAATATTATATGACAGTGGAACCCAGATCAGAAGTTCTGATGATGACAAAGTTACGCCCCACATCTGCTGGACACAGTCAAACTCGACCAATATTCGGATTGAAATAAGACGAAGATTGAAGAGGAGACGGTCCATCAAAATGCCCGGCACGTACGTGAGTATTTCCGGAAACGCACAGCTTTGGAGACTGAGTAATGGGAATCGGGAGGAGAGCAAGGGCCGGGCATCCGGACTGCGAAGGAAGGACCTTGAGCGGGAGGCGGGAAGGAAATAAAAAAAGAAACGAAGGAGCGGACGATGGAAGATCCGAGGGGATGTATCTGTGGGTGATGGGAGCGAGAGAGAGAGAGAGATGAGTGTAGACGTCCGGCCGTCTCTCAAAATCCTTCCCTTCCCTCCCTCTTCCAGCTTCGATCGAAAAGCCAGCCGGCTAAAAATTCTCCAACAGATGATGTTGCGGATTGCTGGCTGTGATTCGACGGAGTCGGGAGCCAGCCGGAAACCTTCGGCGATGGGTCCCTTGTCTTTTTCTGTTTTGTTTTTTTGGCAAATTTTTTTTAAACCTTCGGTGAAGGGCCCTTTGTTTTTTTTTGTTTTTATTTTTTGGGCAGATGTTTTTTCAGTATTTTTTTGGGTATGGGACGATGGGCAAACGTAATGAGAAAGTCAGAAACAGACTCGATTGCTGGAAATCGATTTTACAGGCTTTCGATATTTGAGACATACGATATCGCAGGAGATCGATATTACACCAGCGATATGCTGTATAAGTAAAGCGGTGGGCGGTAAAAATAGCTATATAGAAGCGACTTGTCATTTAATAGTCTACCCAACGAACATAAAACCATTGATAATATAACTAATAAAAAAACAAAATGAGAACTTGGTGTTTAAGCAAATATATAGTTAACTTTACTGGAAATTACAGTTTACCTTAATTAAAAATTGTTAATATTACTTAAGAATAATACTACTGCTAAATACACCTCGGGTGTACACTCATATTAGACACAATGTATCAATAGAAAAAATATACATTAGAAAAATTATAACAGCAATATTTAGACAACAAAAAATTTTAAATATCTTTGTCCACTCATGGCAATTTTTAATTAGACATCAATTAACAGTTGCTACAAATTATGCATTGAACCTTGCTATCATGGGTGGTGTTTCCGTCGTAATCTACATCAGGGTAAGCGACAGCCTTTCCTTCTCTTTGTACTGATAGCAATCAGCATAAACTTCAGAGCAACACCTTTCATTCCATGGAAATTCTGAATTTTTTTGTGCACTCTTGAGCGGTGCAATAGTCACTGAACACTCTTGACTTCCACATATTGTACAGTTAAACCTGTTATCCCATTACATGGGACCATTTAATGGCACGTGCGCGTCAAATTCTCATAAATGTTTTCACTAAATAATTATTTTATAAGTAGTTTAACTAATTTAATATTCACAAAGGAAATGGTTCCAGGCTCGAATTTGTGAAAGTAATTCATAGTAAACTAAATAAAACTTTGTACACTCCACTATAGGTTTAATAACACGATCAGGGTTATTAAACCAATAGCTATCGGGTCGTGTTATTAAACCAAATAGTGGAGTGTACAAAGTTTTATTTAATTTACTAATTTATTATTGATTATTTGCAAAAAAAATCTTACGAACATAATCTCATTTTTGTCGTTTACACTTGGTGTGTTGCCCACTTGCAACTTGATCAGTCAAAAAATAGGTAAACACGAATACATCAATGCTTGCCAGACCTCACATACGCCTGCATTCCTTTACAGTCCATCTATCACCATCATTCCCTCCTTCCTTAACGCTCCTCAACCCTTAGCTCGTTCCGGTAGACCACAAAGTTTTCAATCCATCTTCCAAATGAGCGGTTCCGGCTCGACGGGTCGACAGGGAGGGAAATTAAGAGAAGCCGGAGGTAGCATTTTTTTTCCTGTCGTCTCACGCTAGGGAGGCGAATGGTTCAAACAAGTGCCGGTCAGATTAGTTACACGATTATGATGCACTAGAAGCCGCAAAGGCGTATAAGCTGGTTCATAACGAGAGTAAGACCTTGAGTTAATAACCTAACCTCACGCAATTGAACTTGAGCGGTCAATGTTTCAGGCAAGATACAGTTAACATTTCGCATTCAAATCATAACGCAAAAAAATGACACTCGTTCATCTCATAACTGAAGTTGCTACGTTGGTCGAAAAAGAGCGACCTATACAGAGAAACCAGCTTCGGTAAGTACAAATTCACCACCAGAAACAAAAAGGGCGACTTATGAGTATAGATGTAGCGAATCAGGGTGTCTAAATTCGAGATCGGCAGAGTAGGTGGCTGGAGGATGTAATATGGGGCGATGGGTTGCTCAAGAATGAGATGGAGAGAGGGATGTTGGGCAAGAGGGGAAGGGGAAAAAAGAGAATAGGTTTCATGAACAGGATGAAGAAGGGTAGATCGTATGCTGAGGCGAAACAGGAAATACTAGAGGGAGGTAGACCCCTGAAAGTGTAGAGAACCAGGAGGAGATTGTGTGACATTCAACAAAACCTACCTTAACCGGTAGAATACTTCTAATAATAACAGTAACTTTGAAATCTTACATTTAACAGTACTTATCCTAATCCTTATAATTTTTCCCATTAAATACAAGTTTATTTTTAAGGTTCTGAAATTATTTTACTTGAAGAGTGGCAATTTGGCCGAGGTTTCTGGAATCGACCATACTAATAGTTTAAAGAGTAAGCTTAATACGCTGCTTCAAAAACCTAACCTCACATCGTTAATGAGAGCCTTTGCGCCGGAGGCCCTTTCCAGTTTAGTAATCCATCACTTGCACACTAACTTCGCACAGGGGAGTAAAGGAGTCTCCGCGTTTGACCGCCAGGGTTCCCAAGGTCACAAACTCCACTGCCAACTTTAGAATGCTCAATATATGATTCGCATCAACTTCCTACCTCTTCATGGCTAAAGGAGCAATTGTTACGATGAACTACTCCGATGAGTTACGACCATTGAGGTAGACGGAGTAGACGGCTTGCCATCGTGACCAATTCTATAAGCTGTAACGTGGGCGTGGCCCGTCCGCCATCTTTGTTAAACCCGATTTTCCTCCGTGTTTACATCAGCGTTTACGGGCTGACGCGCCAAATTTTACGATGATTTCCATTTCCATTTGATGATGGAGTCGTATCTCCATGAGATTGGCTACCTGGCGACCATAATACAGGGTTATTCATAAGTCTTGTTATGATTACAGAAAATCAGAACTTTTTTAATTTTCAACATACATAAATGAAACAAAGATGGCAATGTTACTAAATACATAGTTTTATTTGTTATCACTACAAATGTTCAATGTGATCTCCATTTGAAGCAAGGCACACATCTATACGATAGGAGATGTATCTAATAACATTTTCATCGTTGTTTTATGTATCTATGTTGAACAATTAAAAAGTTCTGATTTTCCGTAATCATAACAAGACATTTGAATCACCCTATAGTATGACAAGATGTGCTAACACCATGAATTGCATGTTCCCTGCTATACTCTTGTGTCACGTTGTCATAGTTACATTATGAATTCCTTTAGTAGTTCCAGTGACATTCATAGTGTACCGAAAGAGTGGCGTTTGCTGGTGAAAGTAAGTTTCTTCACTGTAGTTCATGTTGGTAAAATGACACTCCTGCCAAACACCCTTGTGGGGGTTGCAGGGTAGTAAGTAGATGTACATTGATGTTTCGTGAATCCATAAACCACTAAATGAAAGACAACACTAAGCGAGATACTGGAGCTACACTTAGACGTTGATTAGCATAGTACACTACACTTGTTAGTTCAACTTTGACGGCAAGTGAACGTAACAACGGTAAATATAAGCTCTAAAAGTTGGCTACAACAGTATCAAAGTGATCAATAGACTACAGTCTAACAAGCCAATTTTCCTTCATAATCCCATTCTTTCCCCGAAGAATAAAATTGAATAAATAGGTTCTCAAATTACGTAAAAATTGCAGAAACACCTCGGCTAACCAAATTAAGGCCACGAATATAATGTTTGCTTCGTATCAAGAAAGAAATCTGCATTCATAAGGCCACTAAATATCCTCATCAATATGAAAAACAATGCAAAACTATTCATTCGCGCTAACTGGAAGAGTTGATATTTCCCACGGTCTTTTGCTACTCCCATGGCGGTGTTCAATTTGTAGTGATCAACGCCTGCCAGTTACGTAGCGGTGAGAGGGGGCATTAAAACGGTGGGAGACTAATTCAATAAGGCTCCACCTAAATGAAATTCATATGCACTTTTTTTCTGAACGATTAACGAAAGATTACCGTTACTTAGCGCATCAGAGAGTGAGGGGTGGGATAACAATGGCTTCAAAAGAACACCGTGAGACTGGACCCATTTCGATTCCTAAACACAACACAGGAAGCGGGACAGTGACGTAGGCTGACCCACTGATTTAGAAAAACAAAAGACAGAGACGAATAAAACGATCCTCTCCAAGACTTTACTAACTAAAAGTGGCACGAAAAAGGTAAACAACACGGAAGAGTATTTGCTGAACTATAACGGTAGAAACGATCAAAGGCGTAAAATTAAGGATAATGACAGCATAACTAATAGATTTAAAATATCATTCTTTCCACGTGTATTAAGGGACTATTTAAGCTGCGATATATAAGTTCTATGAAGGTCGTATCTGAATGTAGTGCGAGATATATAGTTCCGTAATCATATTAGAGACCATACTCGAATCATACGTTTTAAATTCACCAGCTGTAGGACACACGAATTGAATATTGAATTATTAATGGTGAAATAATATAGCTTTACATGACAGAAATTGTAAGTAATTAAATGAAAATATCTAAATAAGTCTTCAATTTGACTCAAAACGAAAGGATTACTGTGATCCCGAAGAATTTACTGCGGTGACAATATAATTAATTTTTAAAAATAGTTCAGAAAACACACAAACTACACATAGTTGATTTTTTGACGAGATCTAAGTGTAGGAAATGCCTCATTTTTAATATGAGGTCTCTCTGGAGTGCATACACGTAACATTTCCCATGAAAAAGGGCTGGTATTTTTTGGCAAATATCTCGGAAAGTAATGTGGTAAGGGGTTGGATTTTTGGTGTCAATGGAAGGGATATATATTTTTCATAAAAATGAAACCAAATTCATTGATTTTTAGGTAAAATGATATTTCGCCTAAACTACCTTAAGTATTGTATAACATGGTAGCATGTTCTTGCACGTAGCACTCTCCTAGTTTTTGATCTGACCGTGCACTCTTATCCTCCTGGTTATCCTGACTGCTTTTGCCTACGCTTGGCATTCCGGCGGAACGTGCGCTGTTCTGATTTCAGCTAGGATGAGAGCTTCATGCCTGGAGTGGAATCACCCCGTGCCATACGCCCTAGTGGTGGCTGGCATGGCATTTCGTTGATGTAGACGTAAGAAACTCAGACCTCGGCAGGTAGAGTTGACTTAGTAGTTGTGCTTCATAACTTACCATTATCATTAACAACTCACACCATATAAAATTTCGGATATGATTCAGCTTTCTGCATGATTGAATACCTTGAAGTACTATTTGTCAATCGGATTAATAACTCTAATCAGCAGTATTATCTTAAGTTGTGTACTGCATGGTAGCATGTGCGTCTACGGATCACTCTCCTAGCTACCGGTATGACCACACATAGCTAACCTGATCACTTTCGACCTGCACCTAACGGTCGGGGGAACGCGCGAGGGTTTGATTTGAACTGGGATGAGGGCTGCATGCCTGGTGCGGCAAAATGCACATGTTTTATTTGTTATCAATTGAACGGGACTTTTCGCAGAAATATTTAATGATAAATTTAACTTAACAACAAAAAACACACACAAAAAACATGGTTAAGTAAAAGTTATCCTTAAATATGTCTACTAAACATACCACCAAGTTAACAAAGATACTGTTTTATTTGTGACTTTTAGCTTCTCAGAAACAGATATTCAGAAAAACTGGCATTTATACTTGATAGAAAAATAATAATTTCCACGTATTTTCCCACTTCTCCTATTGAAAGCAATATAGCTTCTAGTTCAGTTTTCGATAAAAATAGCGCGGAAATACAATACTTTTTTAGTTCATATCACATAAAGGATACATTTTTCTTCATTAATCCAGAATAGATATAAATAGCATTCATGTCCTTTCTCGACTGAACCGCCTTAAGTGATTGGAATAGATGAAGTGTGTGTTTAATGAAAAACAAGCGGCATATACGTGTTCACGATCAGAAATTACCATTACTTAGACATCTGTGAAACGGGAAACATAACTTTCGAGGGTCGCCTCATGACAAAGAAGCCGCTTCGAGCATAAATTTTATACTCCCCCCTTATATTCTTTTTTCCCGCCACTACAAATATCCTCATCCCATTTATGTCTAAGTTGCCGTTGTTTCTCCTTCTCAAGACCCTGTCACATTGCGCCTGTTGAGGGCGTTGTAAGTGCGTCGTAATTCCTCGTATAAGGCTACGTGTAAACAAGGGTTAAATGGAGGAATGGACCCTCTGCTCTCCGTATCGCCCCACCAATTACATCATCAGTCGAGAGACCCTTGTGGTCCGCGTGCCATTTCTTTTAATCTTCTTCAGCCCTCCTTCGATCCCTTCAACGCGTCTCAACTTATTCCCAACTTAACTTTAATTGGAACTTCAAGTGACGTGCCCATCTAAATAAGTCAGCTGATGTCGGTAGCAAGAGGACGAAACACAACCCCCCACCACGACACGCTACGGCAACGACCAATGGCGAGAGCTTCTCTGGCGTCTTCGCTTTTTATTTTTAAAATGGGTTTTCGTTTTCTCCAGGGACATCATTTTACTACGATAATCCGCTGTAAAGTGTAGGTTTACATGACAGCGAGTTAAATTAATCTACTTTAGCATTCTACCAGCTGATTGGTGGGTTTTTGGACAGTACTTGGTAACATTTTAATTCCACCATAGAATCAAATATCAGAAACGACAGGGCAATCCGATAACGACTCACAACAATGAGTAAGTGGCAGATAAGCAACGCACGACAATTTGTTAATGGCAGCTAAGCAACGCATAACAGAGCGCAGAGAAAGGGTATTAAAGGAGGCAATCTGAAGGGCACGGGGCAGTCTGACAATAATCAAGGACTCTAGCGGAACTGAACAGATGAAGTTATTTTATTTTTGTGCATTAACGGGGACGAGCTGCAAGAGGAGCAGCCGTATTTCAACGCAAGGTGAATTCGGGGAGCAACGGGAATATCACTAGAGGAGGGGCCGTATTTCAAAGCAGGGCGTATCCGGGAATTTAACTGGCAAGGAACACAGCATCCACCTGTGCGGATATCGATAAGGAAACTGTACGTATGATTTTAATTTTTTTATATGTTCTGTGATGTGAAGAAGAAGAAAAATGAAGTGACTGAAGTGAGAAAAAGTTCAGGGCCTGCTGAATATGATGAGCCTGAAGAGAAGTGATACAGTGAAGGGCAAAATATATGTTGTGCATTTTAATGGTATAACATATTTATGGTAATTGGTATTCATTTGTGTAAAGGGATATTTATTTTCTTTCTCGTAATATTTTGTGAATGTAATTCATTATTCAAACTGAGAAGGAGAGTCCGGGTAATTTATTAGTTAAGTGAGGTTTGCTGGAGAGTTCAGACGGAAAAGACAAAATCAGAGTCGCGCATAGCTGAGAGAGAAATTTTTATTTTGTTACAACTTATCCTAACTTCTGGCATATCTTTTCGTATTTACTCCCATGGATGACCCGCCATTAGATCCCTCTTGCAATCCAAAAATCGTCTTCCTCTAGTCATTTCGTTCATAAATCTTATCATCTTCCATCTCCTTCCTCGCTTCCCCAGTCATCTCCCCTCTCTCATTCTCTTCAACATTCCCTCTCTTCGGTACGCCCTCTATATATGTACCTCTTATCCCTCCTCCAAACTTCCGCCACCAGCTTCCTCTCCTATCTAACCATGCCTAGCCACCAACCACCCTTGTCACGCGTGCCCAAGCCTGATGACTTGATTCTGGCACGCCGAAAAAGTCCTTACAAAATTTATTTTTCTATATTTTAGACACGTTTCAGCGGCGGGGATAGTCCGTGCGCGTGCGCAAACCTGAAAACTCTACTTCTGAAAAAACGAAGTCAAATCCTCTTTCAGCTGTAAAAGCGATTGCGCGGACCGGAAGCTATCATCTGACTCGTGTAGTCTTAATTTTTTCCATTCAGGGACCTAATTACCTCTAGTATTTCCTTTTTCACCTCAACAAACGAGGCAGATTTTCCACCATTCTTCGTCCCGTCCAATAAACCTATTCTATTTCTTCCCCTTGCCCGCTTGCCCAATATCCTTGCCTCTATCACAGTCTTGAGCAACTCATAACCCTTTATTACATCCTCCAGTCACCTAATCTGCCTATCTGGATTTCATTCAGAAGTTTCCTCTCCTCTACCATCATCTAAAACACTTCCTCGTTAGTCTTCCTTTCCGTCCACCGCATCTTCTCCATCCTTCTCCACACCCACATCTCAAACGCCTGCAGCCTATTCACGTCCTCTTTTCTGAGGGTCCACAAGAATGGAAAAATAGATGTTTTTTTAGGATATCCCATCCATATAACCTATTCTTTTTTTTATCTTCCCCGCTTGCCCAGCATATTTCCCTCCACCACATTCTTGAGACACTCATCGCCCCTCATTACTTTCTCCAGACACCTACCCTCAGTATCCCGGGTTTTATTCAGAAGTTTCCATTCCAAGCCCACATCACTTCAAATTTGATAATCTGGATATCGAAATGCGTACTTTGAAAAAATATCAATTTGTTGGTACGTGGAAAATATTGACGTCTTACCCCAGACATTCACTCTAAACCAGTGGTCGGCAAACCGCGGCTCGCGAGCCGCATGCGGCTTTTTGACCCCTTGACTGTGGCTCTTCCACAAAATACCACGAGCGGGCGAACACTTACTTAATTTTATCAAT
Source organism: Ceriagrion tenellum (assembly GCA_963169105.1). Lineage (NCBI taxonomy): Eukaryota > Metazoa > Arthropoda > Insecta > Odonata > Coenagrionidae > Ceriagrion > Ceriagrion tenellum. The sequence continues at coordinate 52,561,710 of OY720644.1, read as the reverse complement.
AAATAATATCCTTATTAGATATGATATCAAGTTTAACTTAACGTACCTATAGTTTACCTCAGGCTTTAAACGTTTCCCCTTACTTCCCATTCCCATTTCTCGAAGAATCAATGGATTCCCAATACTGGGATCATCATCGATTCTTCCTACGCATAACTATAATAGCCCTCCCACTGAAAAAGGTAAACAGTTGAAAACAAAATTCATCCATCAAAGAACTCTTGCAAGAAGCCCAGCATACCGAGATATATTTCAGCAAGAACATTATTTTAGCAGGTGTAATAATTCAACGACTTGGTACACGAATATTTGAGCTTTTCATGCTTCCCAAGAAATAAGGACAGCAAACGGATTTATGCCGACGTTTTAAGCAAAGGCCAGCTTAGGAGCACCTCAATTAAGTTAATAATAATGTACCTACCTATGTAGTTTAATTTTTTAAAGCATGGCTCCCAAAAGAAATGCCAAGCGTTTTAGTATAGATATTTGACTCTGTTGCCTAATGAGTTTGCCGACCACTGCTCTAAACTAATAACTGAAACGGGCAACTGAGGTAGAAAATTAAAGCCTTGGCCTTCGACGCTCGAGTAACAGGAGCGTTTCTCCTCGTTCCTAAAAAAAACAAACACGTCGAAGATCCTTTCACAGAGTCGTCTATCTCCAGCATCAATCTCCTTCACACTTCCCTCGACTCCCCAGGCCCTTCGCCGCCCCCACATTTCCCGCCACATCACCGATTCCCTCCCTCAACCCCTTCGCAAACCAACCGCACGGAATATTTCCTCTCCCGTCTTCCACGTCGGAGAGCCTCGCTCTCCCTCCGCTGAGTGCTTTATGGCAGTCACGAAGATGAGTCTGGACTCTGAAACGAGAGGTTGCTCCCCCGGCGATAGAAGCAAGTAGTCGGGGAAAAAGCCTGCCACACGCAAAAAGTCGAGATTATCGAGTATTAAACATTGTATCTCGATTAACGATGAAACGATTGCAACGTAATAAAGCACTAATCAAGTCGGCCCCGGGGGCGGTGGGGTTAAGTCCTCGCCTGCTAACGCGAGTAAATTGTAAAAAGATTTAACTGTAAGAAATATGTAATCAAGATCAGTTATGCTCGTTTAAGTTCAAATAAACAAATAAAAGACCAGGGCTGGGCAAAATATAGGCATACAATAAATAAAAAAATACTGCTCCAAAAGTATTTGAAATACAAGATACAGGGCATCGAGTTGGTGTGGTGGCTAGAGTACTCGCCTACCACACGGGCGGCCAGGGTTCAAATCCCTGCAGAGGCGGATGATTTTCAGAGGAAAATCCCTACTTGAGTGTCTTGTAGAAGGCACCCGATCCCTACTTGAGTGTCTTGTAGAGGGCACTTCAAGTAGAGTACTCCGTCTGTCGGATGAGACGTTAAGCCGTTGTCTCCTAGGCGCCTTTCGTTAAGAGCAGGCTAATGCCGACGCCGGGTTTCTATCCACCCTTCCTCCCTTACCTATCCCCTATGGCGCAAATGACCTTAGCCGTCGGTCGCCTCCCCAAATATCCAATCCTACAAGATACATTCAGGTTGTGTATTTAAAATACGAAATACAAATGTATTTCACGAACGCATTATAAATTACATGCATTTGAAATACTGTCTAGCCCCAGTAAGTCCTAATACTTAGACTTTCGGTCAGGGCTAGGTAAAATACAAGCCGCAGTGTATTTGAAATACAAAATACTGCTCTAAATGTATTTTAAATACAAGATGCATTCAGGTCGTGTATTAGAAATACAACATACAAATGTATATCAAATATGTAATTTAAAATAATTGTATTTGATATACTGTCCAGCCCGGTCAAAGACTTTCTACAACTGATAAGTCAATAAGTTAAACTATAGTTGAATGAAGATTACGGAGCTTCGACAGACAAAAGTCATACTTTATGCCGCCGAAACGTGGTAAACTGCTCTTAACTAGTAAACTACGCAATAGCATCTCACGTAAGCCGCAAGAGAATAATGATTCGTTCATTTCGGTATTCTACCGGCAGAATGATAGGTTTATGGACTCTTTTGGTTGATTTTCTATAGAGATCTATCGTCTCAAACTCGGGTATGCTCGGGATTTTTTTTACAACTTATCTATCCGTCTCTGGAAAATTGCACTAATCAAAGTTATTCATCATGAAAAAATCCACGAAATATCGCCCGAATCCAAGAATCTTAATTTTCGTTTATCTAAGGAGAATCCGTTGATTTTCTATGGAGATCTAGCGTCTCAAACTCGGGTGTGCTCGACTTGCTGCATGGAGTGCCGGCGGAGAAGGGAAAGGATGAAAAGCAGCAGCAGCGATGGTGGAGGCAAGTCAAGAGGAACATCACGGCGACCAGCCTCTTGTTTCGAAGGTCACAGCGAAGTTTTCCAAACGCCATATCATTTGAATGGAATGGTGGGAGAGATTTCATGCCTCAACGGCAGCAATCCCGGGCGGCACGGGGAGACAATGTTGGATGCTAAAGCCGCGAAGACAAGAGGAGAGAGGGAGACGGGAGGAGGAAGGGGGGGGGAGTAAACCTCCCATGTCTTCCTAACGGACAAGCTTTTTGTCATACACCGCCGAGTAAATATTTTTCCGAAACGGTGTCCGTTCCCTCCCCCCTCCAAGTCCTTTTGTCTGGCCGGGATCGCGGGAGAGGAGAGAGAAGCCAGCGGCTCGGAAGGCTGACGGTGGGGAAGGAAAAGGAGGTTGGTATGGGAAAGACTTATCCCATCTCGCATGGATTATCTCGGGAGAGAAAGAGATGGGCGGCGTCCACCACGGTCGCCAAACCGGCCGGTGAAGAGGTCTCTCCCGGCGAAGGGAACACGTGCACGACCTGCTTCGGAGCCTTGCGAATAGGACAGGGCGGTATTTGAATTCAAATATTTAATATCCAACATTTTAAAATATTGGCAATCCACCAATATCAATAACCTGTATTGGACCATTGAATACTGGAAAATGTTGGCAAATTGGAATACTGGAAATACTGTAATATCGAGAATAATGAAAGAATGCAATTTGATAAATTGGAATATATTGAACATAGCAATACTTACAGGCAAAATTAACACGTAAAAAACAAAAACTGGTGGCAGAGGTGTATTAGAACCGAGGTGGGTTGTTTGAGAAAGGGACTTTATAACAAACTTCCTCCCTTCGAAATGACCAAGCCTCCGGCCTAGGACTTGGTGGTATTTGAATCCAAATAGCAATATCCAGTATCATAAAATATTGAAAATGGACCAATATCAATAACCTGTATTGGACGATTAAATCTTGGAAATATTGTAATATTGGGAATAATGAAAAAATGAAATATGTATTGGTATATTGGAAAATATTGAACACAGCAATATTGAAAAGTAAAATTAACAGGGAAAAAATAAAAAACGGTGGCAGGGATGCATTACAACCGAGGGGGGTTTCTTCGAAAAAGGAACTTAATTAACTATGTAAAAGTAAGTTAGTAAAACAAGAAAACCAATGTAAGCTTATTTTCCCCATATATTGCTCTGAATGATGGTGGAAAAGGAAGTGCTACTCTGAGTGCCACGCACGCCGTCTGTTTTCAAAGATTAGGGCGCTCTCCGACCATCCTTCTCGCCGGGTTCCAGTACTCAATACTTGAATTTTTAACAACACTAATCCAATATTCAATATTCAAATTGCAAAATAGTGGTTCTTCAATATGCAATATTCAAATTACAAATATTGGTTTTTCCAACCACTAATACCAATACAAGTATTGGCATTGGTACTGGTCGTTCCAAATTGATATTTTGGTATCCCAATATTAAAAAATATTGATATTGGAAAATCGCCCAGCCCTAGTCGGAGCATTGCGAACCAGTGCTTTCCGCAGCTACTAAGGGGGAAAATAATTTTATCCTCTCTCAATCAGGAATGTCAAACGAAACTAAAGTCATGGTCCCGGAACGGTTCGAAGTGGGTTCAGATAAAGTTTCGGTTCACGGAACCGAACCGAAAGTAGGAACCAAAATCTCGGAACGGAAGGGGAACGAAAATATTTTGAACGAAAACCCATATGAGCGAAAGAGGAACCGTTCCGATTTCGGTTCGGGCTAGGAAAAGTTTCGTTCCCACCTTACCCCCAATGGATCCGACTTCCATTCCGAATTTTAAAAGTGTACATTTAATTTTGAAAATGACCTGCCGTCACGTAGGCCACTATGGATTTAGTTTGGAGTGCTAGCCAAGGTGTTTCAATATGTTTGGTAACAATGGAAGACACTGGAAGGAAACCAGCATTTTTAATGCAATTAATGTTGAAAAATTTAAGCCGACGGAGAAATTGTAGATTATAATGTATTCTCTGCAGGACAATACAAGTGACTCAACCACCGTGTCCTTCCCCTCCCAACCCTCACCATGGTATACTCTTGATTCTATATACTGGCTCACGACCTCTTATCTGTTCCATAGATATTGCTCCCATCACGCCATTTCCTTCTGGGGTAAACGTCATAGAATCTATTGTCGTCAGCCGAGGTCAAAGACTATAGCTACCGCCGTCAGCAATATTCCTGATATTCCTCCCTATTAGAGCCACTTCTCTCACATTCGCAGTCTACCTCTTTCTCTCACACCATTCACGACACTATCATCTATCGGTTCCATTATCCGACACTTTATTTTCTTGGCATGCCCAAGGTTGAATGTGGTTGAGGGAATTCTTAGGAGGAGGATTATTAGGAGTCTTAAAAACAGCAGGGCGTGTATGAAGCACTGTATGGGGGTAAATGAGGCAAAAGAGGTTTGCAAGGATAGGTCAGTATAAAGGAAATTATTGAAGCAGAGTTAGGTGTACAAATATGTATTAATGAGTGAAACTATGAGACTGCCAACCCCGGAAGGGAACGGCGTGATTGGTATGTATGAATATATGTATGACCAAGCCAACGATAAACACTACTTTCAGTGTACATTAATGGAGTTATTCATTTAAAGAAGTGTCCTACCAGCTGACTGGTAGGTATACGACACAGTTTTTATCCTACTGGCATATCGTTTCGTTTTGAATCCTATGGACCCATTTCCATCGTTTCCCATTTCTTATTCCGTCCATAACCCATAATATCTTCCTTCCTCTTCGTCTTCCATCCATCTGTTCTGCCTCCTCCGAAAATCCTCCACCAGCTTCCTCGCCTCTTCAACCATATGCGATACCTACTTGTTCGTCCATTTCGCCACCCAGCTCATCCTCTCCATCCTTCTCTACACCCACATCTCAAAAGCTTCGAGTCAACATATATCCTCCCTTCGCAATGACCAAGTCTCCGACAGATACAGCGCCACGCTCCATATTACAGCTTTTGGAGCAATCGAACATAATTGTGCCATGATTTTACATGTCGATAACAATGGAGGCTTCAGAAAAATTTTCCTCCAGAATGATATTTGTTAATGATTTCTCGGTGATTCATTATTACATTAATTCATCGGTAAATATATCTAATTATCCCTCGAACCGACAAACGAAGAATACAGTAAATAAAAATGAACGTCTCTAGCTTTAAAAATGGATAAACATAAGGAACCAGAGGTAGATTCAGAATAATACAGCAGAAACAACAATTACACCCGTCGGTGCGACCTGTGGTACTAACTCCTTGAGTGTGCATGCAGTATTTCCTTCTCGACCTGGGGGCTTGTTACTTGTAATCGAACGCAGTTCTTTAATTATTCCATCACGTTGAATTATTATATCAGCCATCGGCTCGATAATATCAGAAACGTCTATATTGTGCATTGTGTCATCCTTAGTGAATACACTTTCGAAGTAGTGGTTTAATAAATTGGCTTTGTCGATACTGTTGGTGACCTTTTTGCTGTTTGTGTCCAGTAAAGACTCGAAGATTCGCCTTGGAGCTCCACTAAATACACTCCTATAATATATGTCACCATTTCATCTCCCAAAAACTTACATCTTTACACGGCTGGTGACCTAACACCCCTTGCCACACGCCCATGCGGCGGCTCGCAGGGTATTATGTAGATGAAGAATTGTTCTATCGACCTCTTCATGGAATGTCAGTTTAAATCTCGAGGATAAAACTCCTATCCTCGAGATTTAAACTTACATAATGTAGATGTACACTTTTCCACAGGATATTTTAATGAGTACGACGCATTTCAGCTCACAGAGCTGTCATCAGGAACAAGACATTAAGTAGAGGGCACATTAATTTTATACCACAATTTTACATGTTTGAGGAGGTGGGGTAGGGAACATGGAAAAAAACCAAGGAAACATCAACATTCTCCACCCCACCTCCTAAAACATGTCAAATCTATAAATGTAATATACCCTCTACTTAATATATCTTATTACTGATGATGGCTCTGTGGGCTGAAACGCGTCGTACGCATTAAAATATCCTGTGGAAAAGTTCAATAGTTGTTTCTGTTATCATATGACAAACTTCCACGATAACCCGCCTGAATCTGTTGAAATTATTGGATCAGAATTAGGAATTTACAGCCAAAACAGTTCGTGACTTCCGCTCCGCAGTTATTTCGATATTCTTCTCAATGGAGCATCTGTCGCCGCTCTCACTGGCTTCTTGGGGACGCCAGACGCGACGAGTGAACGAAAAAAAGGGAAAGCCAAGTCGGCAGGGAGTCGAGGAATTCGAAGGAGACGGAATTACGCAACGTGGCATGTGCAGTGGAGACGGGAAGACACCAAATATTTGACGCGGTGGAGACGGGGAAAAGATGTAACCTCGGAATGGCTAACAAGCGGAGAGGATAGCTCCGAACGAAGTTCGGTGTACTCTCTAAATAAACACAGGAGGTAAACACGCCATAAAAGAGGCATCGGTTACAAAATCAACCAATCAAACTACAAGAAGCTATGTGCCATCAGATACAGATCGACAACAGTGAAGGGATTGGATATTTGGGGAGGCGGCCGACGGCTAAGGTCATTTGCGCCATAGGGGATAGGTAAGGGAGGAAGGGTGGATAGAAACCCGGCGTCGGCATTAGCCTGCTCTTAATGAAAGGCGCCAAGGGGACCACGGTTTAACGTCTCATCCGACATACGGAGTACTGTACTTTAAGTGCCCTCCACAAGACACTCAAGTAGGGATCGGGTGACAACAGTGAAACCTGAGAAATTGCCATCAGGAAAAAATTTGGCCCGGGCCCGGGAATCGAACCACGGACCTTTGGCGGACCAGCGAATAGGTGCAGCAAGACCACTATGCTATCCTGGGGCCCGTTCATGGGTCTTTTCGCTATATTACAATCGTTCCATCGCTATATTACAAATGCGCTCATGAGAGCAAAAAAGGAACTGTCATTCGTCAAATTTTGTCATGGGGCTTTAAATCACCGATCTTAATTGATAGAGTGCGTATTTAGGACAGTAAATGTGTGAAACGCCCATGTAGAGCGGCTTGCGTTTTGGATAATGGTAACACAAAAGAAGGTAGCGTATTCCTATCCCAGGTTGCCTTACTGCCATGGCAACTTCCGGAGGATACAAGGGAGCTATAGCAGATGTTGAGCCCGCATCGGCTGCAAGTGCTCGCTTCTAGCTCCCTTGTATTCTCCTATTTGCCAGGCTTTTCCTGACGATTAAAAAATAGATCGCCGCCATTTAATCCCTCCAAATCAGAGAAAATCCTTCTTTTTTACAGTAATTCTCGTCAGGAAACAAAATGAAACTACAATCTGGTACCTTCCATTGAGAAATTTCTTTTAGCTACCCAAGTTCACCAGCAGTAAATTATATTTATTTATTTTGCGTAACAATGATTCAGGAACGCGAAACTACCAATCAGATGTATCCACCCAGGCAATACGGAGCTAAGCAATGGAAAATCTTCTCACTTTCGCGACGGAAAAACACAGGAAACCTTTAAACTCCTGAGTTGAAGGAATATTAAATATTATCCTCCATTCATAACGGAATCAATAGCGGATATTTCGAATAATTACAGACTTATAAAAGTAAAAGATACAAAACACTCATGCTGCCAAAAATCACACCTCTGTCTGTGTAAGACCACGTGAAATATTGGCTAACCTCAGGAGACTGTAGCCTCAACAAAGAACGCGAAAAGAAGCTTTTTGAAACACTCCATTCTTAAGAAGAGTCGATGTCGGACGTTTCCACCCCTCAAAACATTCCCGTGATCGCCTGCTTCGTGTCTTTACTCGTAAACGCACGCCCAGAAGTCGGTGGCGTGATGAAGTGAAAGGCATTTCGCACGCACTCACCTCGAAGCGAGCCAAAATTTAAAAAAAATAAATAAAACAAGCCAATCCTCCCGCGAGGATTCGGGCGGTAAACAAAAGCGTCTCCTGCCTCGTCAGTATCCTCAGCGGACGAGTGAAGTAAACAGAACGACAGCCGGGATCTTCACAACGCTCGTTGAATAAAGCAGGTGTGAGCGGACATGGACTGCGAATGGCCAGTACTGAATAGTATGGAACGGCCGCCGTATTGAATATTAAAATACAATACGTCTTAATCGTGGGGAACAAACGTTTTTTGAGCCCAGTTTTTCATTTTCTGGTTACAATAATGATAATACTGCTTGCCATTGTAGGTCTTCCGAGTCCAAGAGATAGTTATTCAATTATAGTACAAACTGTTTGTAAGGATAAATAAAACTTCATAGGAAAAGAATGCAAAATAAAAGAAAACAAAAGATATACATTTATATACAAACTATTCGAACATGCTGGCTGTAAATTTGACTTTTGCAAATAACCTACATTTTGCCATACTACACGCACTATACGATCCTTGCTAAATTATATTAAAATAAGAGTTTTAAAAGATTACTCTAGCATTACTAGGCAGGAGTGGAATATATAGCTTTTTAGAATAACTTTTTTAGTCTTAACTAAAACAATACGGTAAATATTATTAACGGGTAAGATATAAGTGAAAGTTATACGCAAGATGTCGTAGCATTTATGTCAACTTGATGCTAACTAATAATTCGGAATCTGTACGTCACATATAACCTTCAGTTAGTAGTTTTTCATGGGGGAACAAAAAAAGTTTGCTTTTCAATCCGATAAAATATTTGACCAGAGAATATAAAACTGGGCCGTACACATGCAAAGTAAACATTCTTTCTTGACCTGAGAGTTGATGTTTATTCTACGAACGCTTGGTAAGGCAGACGAAGAGGAGAAACTTATGGATGGCACTAGGAGACAAAGTGGGTTGTAGGAAATCATAACGCCGCGAGCATTAGGGACCATGGTCACGAAGATTTAACAAAAAAAATAATAAAGCAGCGCGCTTCGTTAAAACTGCTACGAGCGTACAAATAGTATCTCACAACTTTTAAAGGGATTAAGGTGGGCGCCCCTAAAGACTCGAGGGCTACACGCTAGGCTTCATTTGTTTGAGAAATTCAGAACTGATATTTGGCGGACCAATGAGAACTTCGCATTTTTCATGTAGTGCGGCACAAATAAATGTAAAAATTGCTTAGTAACTTCAGTAACAACGTAATTTCTACTTATATAGTGTATTATTTATCGTTAAATATTTTAAATAATTAATTATAACATATAATAAATTAATAAAAGCAATCATTTAATAACCAACCAATAAATTAAACGTTTAATTAAACAATATTTTAACGCAAGCAAGAACACTGTAAATCACAATCAATAAACACTGTACTCTGTACAATCCGTGAACGCAAGCATCCAGAGCGGGCGATCCAAAATGGCCGGTTTCCAGTCTCTAATGCACTCCATACGTATTTTGAACTTGGCTACGTACTTTTACGCTAACGCCTAATTTTTTGATTCACTCGTTCAAAATGAATATGCGATCAATCGCCCAGATATTGCGTGCTTCGCTTTAAATATGTCAAATCTCTATTTATGTAATTTTTTGAGGGACCTTGAATATAACTACATAGTTACAAGAAATTTTGCAAATTCTTTTATGTTCACTTATGACTTAACTGCTGATAATATTTGCCGTATTGTTTTAGAAAAGATTCAAAATGTTATTTTTAAAAGCTATGTATTCCAATCTTGCCTAATAATGTTAAGAGGAATCTTAAAATACTCTAATGTAAATATAATTAATCATTTCGTTGTTCGCCAAGCAACGTAGCGTAAAAGAACGATCGATTTTAACGAGCGATACCTGAGCAAATCATGCGATAAATCGATTTCAAATTCAACTCTAAGATTCCACGTATATACATTTTGTTTATCCACAGTTTCATAAATATCTCGAAGGAACTGATTTAACTAAGAAGCACCTCAACAGCCATTCTTATTTATAACAATAAAAACATTCGCCTCCATAAAATGAATTTCAACGATTAGTTACGAATAGCCGGCGCGGAACGATAGGGCAGGTGTATATAATGGCACTCGAAGGAGTGATTCCGTCTTCCCCGCGGGCGGGAACTGGTCGCCCTCAGGCGAGAACACCTGACCTTTCCGCGGCGGAGCCGTGACATTTGAGCGCGAGAATGCGTAAGCGTCCCCCAGTGGGTGCCGAAGAATGACACACGTGTATATATGTATGTGGGTGGCTGGCCGTTCGGAAGGTTAGAGCGGGCTGACGAAGATGATGGGGCTTAAAGGCTATAAGACGATGTTAAATTTCCGTTACAAGGTGCTGGACTTGAGGAAGTTACAGCGAAACATCAATTCCCCTAGAAATCAATACGTTTGGTCTCATTTTAAAGTAAAATATCTCACCCTTCCAAAGATACCGAAATATCAGCCCCTTACCGAACTACTTTCCCAAGTTATTTGCCAAAAAATACCAGCCATTCTACATGGAAAATGGTACGCGGAATCTCTCCAGAGTGACCATATTTTAAAAAATCGGAATTTCTAACACGTGGATTTCGTCATAAGGTTAACAGTGTGTAGTCTGTACGTTTGCTCAACTATTACTATTGGAAATAAATTACATGGTCACCGCAGTAATTTTATCAGGATCGTAAAAAACCTTCCGTTGAGAAATATTTTTAAACGTACTGCGTGAAAAAATTAGTCAAATCAAATGCTTATGTAAACATTTTTATTTAAATAACTTATAATTTCAGTCATAAGAAAGTAATTTGTAGAACCATTAATATTACAATATGAAATTCACGCTTCCTACATCTGCTGTAATTAAAGCTTAAAATTCGAATACTGTATCGTTTATGAGTTGGGAACTATCTCGCTCAAACTACCTTATGCACAGATCGGAACACACAATCGCACATGGACGACGATGAATGGAATTAGAAGATATATTCCGCCACCTGCACGCAAGGGGTAGTCTAGCATTTTAAGGAACCATGAAAAACTAATACCCAAATTCAACAGAACACGGGCGATACACGCCTCACAGTTGTCATTGAAACATGACCTTATGACCTATTTACGTTTATTTCAGTTCGAGTGTCGGTCAATGGCAGTGCGCGCTATTGTTTTCTGGAGCACGTGTACCCTCAATTCGCAATTCACACACACCTCACATTTCCATCATTGACGCCATAATTTCAGGAGTAAATATTACAATTCCGAACCGTATTTAATAAAAAATTGGAAACTGTAATTCAACCTAATGCTACTGCCAAGTTTTCTATATTCTTATGATTCATTCATTGAAGTATATTCCACGTCCATTTTTCCTAAGAGCATATTAAATTACTATTTCATTGCTCAGGTTATGCATTCCATAAGGCATAATCTCCTCATCATTCCCGATTGATTCGTTATAGGCCAATATCCTCCCTATATGAGAATCGGCTTCAATAATACCGTCAGTCGGTAAGGGTGCGGTTCATCAAAAACGTGTTATTTCGAGCAATATTACGGATTTTTTTCATAAATTTTACGAAGTGGAAAGGAAAACGGATTTCGGATGAAAGAAGAAGAATTTTTACAATAATTTCTTTCGTCTAGCGTTTGCCTCCTATGGTATACTATTTATATGTTACTCGGCTTCAACAGTACCATCAGTAGTAAAGGGGACAGTACACCTAAAACGTGTAATTTCGAGCAATATTACGGATTTTTTTCAAAACTTTTACAGATTCGAAAGGAAAACGAAATTCGGTTCAAAGAATAAGAATTTTTTCCGTATTTTCTTCCATCTGGTGCTTGTTTCAACTTCCTATGACCAGTATTTCTAATTAAAATATACAAAAGAAAAGGATTCATGTTAAGAATGAAACCAACTTAGTTTTTTCCACCAATATATTTAAACCACAAATCAACCGGTTTTGGCCTTTTCAGGCCATTATCAAGATTACAGATTATCTGTAATCTGTATCTGTAATTCTGTAATCTTGATAAAGGCCTGAAAAGGCCGAAACCGGTTGATTTGTGGTTTAAATATATTGGTGGAAAAAACTACGTTGGTTTCATTCTTAACATGAATCGTAATTTCCACAAAGTGAATTCGCCAACCATTGATATTATAAAGAAAAGGATATTGCAAGCGAACAAGCGTGATGCATTCCAATGCTATCCTCAGTTTCTACATTCTCCTCCGTTCAAAAAGTGTTTGGTCAGGGCCTCCAAAATTAATTTTCACTTAGAAATCAACATCTTTCAAAAACTTCGACGAAGGCAGTCCTTAAAAGACACCGTTAGACCGTAGATCATGTTCGGCACGGTATAGAATACAATATACACAGATAATTTCAGAAATCTTCTCAAAATGAGGAGTGATGAATATTAATTACTTATTTCACCGAGCCAACCAATTAATAACTGGTAAAAAAAAAATTATCAAAGGTGTAAATTTTCTTTCATTCACAAATACACAAAAACAGACGGTGCCCAACAAAGCGTTACACGTTTAGGTGACGGTAGGTACGGGCGTATTGGAGATCTCTACTACCAAACTTATGTTCCGTGGTCAGACTCCGAGGCCAAGCAGGGAAACCTTTCCAAAACCGCGCAGAATTACAGCATATCACGGTATGAAACAATATATCAAATATATGTACATAGGATGACTCCAAGAGTCACAGTGAGTCAGTGCTCTGATAAGCAAGATGTATATATTTCCTACTGCCATCGTCAACGTAGCAACTGCGTGATCATGTAGATATTTTTGGGAAATTGATCCACGGAAGAGCCAGAAATGTCAATTAAAAGATGAATGCTCCCTCTGCCACATGCCATAGTGGCAGCCGGCGTGGTATATGCATAAAAAACAGATATATCCGCAGATCGAGGACAAAAGGAAATGAAGCAACGCTAGGGTGCGAAAGCACCCCCTGCCACACACCCTTTGGGTGGCTTGCAGGGTATGACGTAGATGTAGATGTAGATGTAGGGAGGCTAGTGAATAATTCCACGCGCGAAATTCATGTTCCACCGATATCATATCCGGAGGAAGTTACAAAACATGCCTCAATCCAAGGACCTTCCCCAGTACATGCGTGCGAGAGCGACGTAAGATGCATATAACATGAATAAATAGCATAATGGAAAAGAGTCACACGAAATCAAATATGGAATTATGCGACGGGTATCCGAACAGGAGCATTAGCATTCAGATATCCACGTCAGTTTCCACCAAAGTACACATCAAATGCATACCAATACGCCATACGCTGAGTAAAAAGGTAGATATATTGTGAGCGCGCAAAAAAGCACAGCCTCGTGCCATAAACATCGAATTAATTTCGATCGATCGAAGGTATTCGATAAACAAAAAGTCATAGAAATATCAGCAGACCTAAACGTCAAATGTAATCTACATCTACATACTACCTTGCGAGCCGCCGCATGGGCGTGTGGCAGGGGGTGCTAGGACACCATCCGTATAAAGATTTAAGGTTTTGGGGGGTGAAATGGTGACTTGTATTATGGGAGTGTATTTATTAGAGCTTCGTTTTTATTGTGGTCGCTTATTGTGTGCAGAAAGAACGAGTTTTTGTACCTATCTGTTCGGCAATGTATCTCTTTTATTTTATCGCTTCTGTCAGACCTAGAGATGTAGTGAGGCGTCTTGATAATATTCTCTGTGTCGCTCTGAAAAGCACAAATTTTGAATTCCTCAAGCAACCTATGCCTAGCGTGACTGAATGCCTAATGAATACCTAGGGAATGTTATTATTCAGGAAAGAGACTAAGACCATGATAATAGGAGGTAGAAGTGAAAAGACCAGTATAACATTACAAGGTGAAGCGACTGAACAAGTAGAGAGCTTTGGGTGTCATTGTTGAAGACATGTTCAGTTACAAGAAAATCAAATCGAGAATAGCGACGGCAATAGAGGGATTCAATAAAAAGAAGAAACTACAGTGTGGACCCTAGCAAATGACACTGGGAAAGAGATTGGCAAAATTTTACATCTGTAGTAAGATTGTATGGACTTAGCAGGAAAATGGAGTACAAAATAATAGACGCATTGCAAATGAGGATATGAAGAAGGATGGAAAGAACTTGATGGGAGGATAGAAAGAAGAATGAGGAGTTATGATTGGACAATTGGAAGAGAAAATCAAAGAAAGAAAGATGAATTGGTTAGGACATTTTAAGAGAAGTGAGTGCTTTCTGAAGATTGTGTAAGAGGGAATGATAGCAGGGAAGAGAGGTCAAAGAAGAAAAAGGTACATTATGTTGAACATAGTTAAGACTGGAGGAGAGTACACTCTACATCTACGAAATATCGTGTAATCCACCACTAGGGTGTGTGGCCCGTGGTGACTCCAAACACGCATGCAGCACTCATCAGTTCAAATCAGAACCACGCACGTTCCCCGGATGACAGGCGCAGGCCAAAAGCAGTCAGGACAACAGTGTGCAGTCAGACAGAAACAAGAAGAGTGATACGTAGAAGAACAAGCTACAATGAAGTAAACTACTCAAGATACAACCACTGCTTGCGACAGATAAATAGCACTACAAGGTAATAAAACATGCAAGAGTATAATAAGCCTAAGATTACATGCGAGGTTAGTAGCTGATAATCATGTTAAGATATTTAGCATTACTAAAAAAAACCTATTTAACCTAGTCAATAACCTATAGCTGATCTATCGCAAATATTATGGTTCCTTACTTGTAAATGGAAAAAATGACATTTTACATCTATCGATTCTGCAGTTTATTTCCTTAATCTTATTCCTGTGATTGTTTCTATCATAACAGTTATAAAATACAAATACAAATGCCTTTAAACACCACTTTAAAATGTTAAATAGCAAGGGAAGAAGGCAAAGGTAACCGAGTGTCCTCATAACCCGACCAATAGCCTATCATAAGAAACTTGATCAAAAACAGAATATTCTCTCATCTACTTTCCGGTAAAAAACACCATAGTGAATTTACTTAACATTCGATCTGAAGTGTGATGGTCTAGTTATTACTTTACGCTATGACTTTCAAACTCACAAAAAAAGAGGCGATGAAAAAAAATCAGGCTTTCAATCGGCGTGTTTCATCGAAAAAATTCTCGTAAAATGGATTATACGGCTGATTTCGAAGAAGTTACGAAGAAGCTTATAAAAATTCGCATCATTTCATCGCCTCACGCCGAAACTTTACGTCCTTTCCCGAGAAGTGGCCAATGGTGGTGGATTTTATGGCCTCGAGTTGATACTTTTCTTTCGCGGCGCAGAGAGAGAAAAATTTCACCGTCGAAAGAATTTTCCGAAGACGAGATGAGAACAGGTTGCTGGGCGTTTGAGATTTGGGTGTGCAGGAGAAGGGAGAAGACGCGATGGATCTCTATCTACAACTACCCTGCGAGCCACCGCATGAGCGTGTGGCAGGAGGTTTTAGGACACCAGCCGTGTAAAGATGTAAGGTTTTGGGAGGTGAAATGGTGGCGTGTACTATGGGAGTGTAATTAGTGGAGCTCAGTTTTTATCGTGGTCGCCGCTTACTGTGCGCATAGAGAACGAGTTTTTGTATCTCTGTTGTTTTACCGATTCTGCCACACCTAGAGATGTAGTATGTCGTCATGATAATATTTTCTGATACGCTCTGAAACACACCAGTTCTGAATTTCTCAAGCAAGGTAAGCCTAGCATGTAGCCGCCGAGTCTCTAGGGGCTCCCACCTTAATCCCTGTAAAAGTTGTAAAATACTATATGTTCGCTCGTAGCAATTTTGAACGAAGCGTGCAGCTTTTCTTTGAGGTGGCTTGCAGGGTAATACGTAGATGTATAATAAATTTTCTGGCTTCACTTGGCGGAACAACATTGCGATGATTTTAAATGTATTCTCTTTGTAATATTCCACAAGGTATTAATTACTCCGACCTAGGTTTCGACTTAACTTAGGTCGAAACCTAGGTCGGAGTAATAAATATCTTGTGGAATACGTATATGTATCCTTATAATTATTAATTATTCAATGCGAGCAATTATTCACCACTCCCAATTAAAGGAGCGACTCTGGAGTCTTTTGAAATACGATCCATGAACAACACAATCCTCAGTTGTCGATAGCCTCCTCAATCGACCTAAGAGCAGAAAGATATTACTCCAACGAGAGATACAAGAGTGAAGCGCTTTTAGAAACATATTACGTCACTGAAAGCGATAACGTAACCACTTTCAGTAATGCCTTCGAGGCGTCACTTCCTCGCCGACATTAGCCTTGGCGCTCGAAGGATGCGCGTATAATTTTCCAGGCGAGCAATTATTCACCACTCCCAATTAAAGGAGCGACTCTGGAGTCTTTTGAAATACGATGCATGAACAACACAATAAAAAGCGATGGAGAGGGAGAGAGAGAAACTTATTTTTAAGTGGGAGAGCATTAACGGAACGTGGAAGCGGGTGAGTAATGAATGCCTCTCCTAACGTACGCAACTCCTCCATCCCGGCGGTAATTCTGACGCACACGTCATTGAGATTCTTCACCGAGGTTAAAAAAAAAGGGCTGGCCGCGGCGCTCGGATCGACGTCTGCCGAAGACTTTCAATTTGGCGCGGCAGACACGATGCAGCCCCGGGACTAATTTCGCGTTCCGACGGTGGAGAGGAGAGGAGGGTAGGGAACGGAAGAATACGCTCGCTCCCTCGTCTTAGAGACGTGCGGGTAGCGAGACGCTGTGAAGGCATTTTCATCCAGCCACAGGAGTTCCACTGCTTTCCATTAGTTTTTAACACTGGAAGTACCGGAGGGGTCATTTTGGCACATTTTTGATTTTGACAATCCATTACTCCTGACTGACTAATGGCCAGTTGCAGGAACGACACATTATGCATTACATAAAGTTATAAGACCCATAAGCCTTGGCAACCATTCAATAAGTGTTACAGAAACATTCGATAAATTTATTGGTTTCATTACATATGGCATGGGGTTATGAGCTCCGTAAGAAGCCAAGATGGCGGATGCGCAAGGAACCGCTTGGAGACTTAATTACTCGATATAAGAGTTGTTTTGAGACAAACGACCAGTTTGTTTACTCATACTGACTAATTATTATGTGCGTTAGCAATTATTCATAGGCTTAACTTTCATGACTTTTATCCAGCGGTAGAACATTGGTTCAAACTTTCGAAACTATTAACTATTGGTAAATAAGTTATGAAAATGATAGATGTGTTCCTGCAACCCGAATATTTTTATGATATCTATAACACCATGGATCTCATAACTATTGATTCCATAACTAAATGTTCTTCCAACCTGCCATAAATCGTTCCAGCTTTTGCATATTTCTTGATTTTTATTTTGTTTTAGCAGTAGAATATGATGGAAAAATACGAGCCTCATGTAACCTACCCAATAAATCCATATTGCTAAGTGGACCAGGACATCCATATTGAGGGGATCAGGGTGGTGTGGTGGCTAGAGTGCTGGCTAACCATACGGTAGACCAGGGTTCAAATCCCTGCAGAGGAGGATGTTTTTCAAAGGAAACCCGATCCCTACTTGAGTGTCTTGTGAAGTACAGTACTCCGTCTGTCGGATGAGACATAAAACCGTGGTGATGCCTATCGTTAAGAGCAGGCTAATGCCGACGCCGGGTTTCTATCCAACCTTCCTTCCTTACCTATCCTCTATGGTGCAAATGACCTTAGCTGTCGGTCGCCTCCCCAAATATCCAATCCAATTCCACATCCATATTGGTAAAAATGAAATAACTCGATTGTAATTTCTACACTGTTTCAATGACCGACCAGGGTTTCGACACTTAATGCCATTACCAAAACCATGGTCGGTGTTCATTAATTCAGTGCTGAAATTAATACAGAGTTATTTCATTTCTATCAATATGGATGTACATTATTTCCGCAAAGTTACCCCTGAAACTCTTTTATACAGACCAGAACAGACTAGAAGCCACCGAAAGCCTGTTGTTGGAGGAGAATACTGAATATCAAATGGACGAACAAAGTTAGAAACGAATACAACATGAAAATAAGTAAGATGAAGACTAAAACCCTAGTATGCGGAAGAGAGAAGCTGAATGCAGAGATCACCCTGAGATGAGAGATATTAATGCAAGTGAATTCCTTCACCTATCTCGGAAGTACCATCACGTGGTAAAAACGAAGTACAATGGATATCAAGCGGAGGATATCCCAAGCTAAGAAGATGTACATGGGAAAAAGACAACTGCTGTGCTCAAATATGATAGGACTAAAAACCAGGAAAAAGTACGTGAAAACCCTCGTGTCAAGCGTAGGACTCTAAGGATCGGAAGCATTGATCATTGGAAAAGATGACTAGAAAAGACTAGAAGCCTTCGAAACCTGGTGCTGGAGGAGGATGATGAAGATCAAATTGACGGACAAAGTGAGAAATGATGAAGAGTGTAAGAGGAAAGGACCATATGGGATATGACAGAGAAAAGAAGAACAAGATGGATTGAACACACATTAAGACACAATGGGTTTGTGGAGAACATAACTGAAGATAAAATAGAGGGAAAATTCCCCAGAAGAGGTTGGAAATATTTATTTTATTTTGTTAATTTTATTTTATTTTATTACCACACCAAAGTTATGCCTATTATTGTTACGTAAACTTTATATTTTCCACAGACATTTTTTCAAAGTAAAGCTTCATTACTACATTATATCATTCTCACAGCATCCTTTCATCACTTTAAGTACGTTAAATATACTTGCACCTAGAGTTGGCCCCTACCCGCCTTGTATTTCTATTTAAGGTGGCTCTGGCTTCACTATGAGAGTCAAGACAAATACTTGGCTACATATTTTAATTTATTCATTAAAATAATCAACATTCGCTCATGAAATAGGTGACTATATACAATCAAAATCAAGGTACAAAATATGCAGATTTTCCCACGAATAAATTTTTAATGACCACGATTGTCCGGCCATAGGAGCCGACAACAGCGCAACTCGAAAGGAACTACCTTATTTGACTTAAATCACGGCAGTAATTCGCTAAAATCTTTCAAGAATGGACGGTATTATGCCAACATTCTATTTTTATTCAATTTTCCAAGACTTTTGGATTCTTAAATACAGAATTAATTAAGAGCTGAAATACGTTTTCCCCATCAAATTCACGCTTTTCTGCCGTAAACAGAGCAATCTCTCTCTGAGCGATGAGAAAATCTCCACTTGCAAGGCTGAATTGCAGTAAAACTAACCAGGGAACCTTATTCTATTTTCATCTCAGTTCTTAAAACGCACTTTACAGATGCTATTTTTCAAGTTTTCAGAAAATCTGGAGTACGCCATCCTTAGCCCAGAGCCACCTTAATTTCAAATGTGGCACGCGTGTTGGAAGGACCTCTTTAAGATAAATGGACGAATTTCCACAGAGAAAAAATCATCCGCCTCGACCGAGATTCGAACCCGGATCCCTCGATTTCCGGCCGAGTGCTTTAGCCAGTTAAGCTACCGAGAATACTATTCCCCTGTGGATTTTTTTGTGCATTGGGGGTGACTCCGTAAAAGTGGAACTCCGTGGCTAGTCCCGGATAGCTTAAAATTTGTCAAATAAGAGTGAACGCCTCTCTGTGTTCAAAGTACGATCTTTCCTCGTGGGCAGTGGCGCTAAGCGCTCAGTAGCGACTGATTGTTACATTGTATGTCCGGCAGTCGAGAGAACATCCAGTCCCGTAAAGGTCACAAAAATCCACAGGGAAATAGGACGCCTCGGTAGCTTAACTGGCTAAAGCACTCGGCCGAAAATCGAGGGATCCGGGTTCGAAACCCGGTCAAGGCGGACGATTTTTTTCTCTGAGGAAATTCGCACATTGTGCATTGCGGGTGACTCCGTAAAAGTGGAACTCTTGGCTAGTCCCGGATAACTTAAAATTTCTCAAGATAAATGGAGTTGCATGTGTAACAACGAGCGGAAGGATACCTATCCGATCGTTTACTGAAGTGTTCGTACACCTTGGACGCCTAACTGTGAAGGACTATTTGATGCCTGTTCATGTACATATACCGCTACTTGCGATATCGCCACAGCAGATGTTGGCTGTTTTGGCTGAATTGACACGGGGAACGTGTAATCAGGCGCTTTCGCTATATTCTGTTAAATGTGCTAGCTTCCCAAAATGCCTGAGTTCTATCTTCATTATACTCGACGCTTTAAGAGTTAACCCTGACTTCCAACACACACGTGTTAGGAGACAGGGTAAATTCTCGAATCGTCGAGTATAATGAAGATAAAACACAGGAATTTCGGGAAACTAGCATATTTAACGAAATATACTGTTTCCCGAATAGCGAAAGCGCCTGATCACACGTTCCCCGTGTCAATGCGGGCCAACGTCTGCTGTGGCGATATCGCAAGTGAATGTGTACATACATGAACAGGCATCAAACAGTCCGTCACAACTAGACGTCCAAGGCGGAAGAATATTTCAGTAAACCATCGGATAGGCATCCTTCCGCTTGTTATTACACATTGAACTCCATTCAACTTGAAGAGCTTCTCCCAACACGTGCATACACCGTTACTGAACGTTGGTAACTTTCACCGTCACTATCGCCTACCTACTTTCGCGACTTCGCTCTTCGCCTCCGCATATGCCCTACCTATCCTCTACCCAATCCATAAAGCCAATTCTTTTTCTTGCCCTTCCATTGTGATGTTCGACGTGGTTGTAATCCGAGGCACGTGAAAAAACCAAGCCGGTCGCTTGTGGAGTCAATACACCCGTGCGGTGATGGCGAGCAGGCCGGCAGACGTAAATGCTGTTCAGCAGCACACCTATGAGGAGAGCCCTTCGCGCAGCCTTGACATTCGAGGAGATTGTTCGAGCCATTATGCCGGAAGAGTGGGCAGGAAAAAGGCCTTGTCGGGCGTTAAACACGATACCTAACTCAGGGCGCCTCTCGATCCGCTTAAGAGACGCACGGAAGAAAAGGCGAGTTCGACGGACGTAATCCCCAAAATAAGTTTCTTAAACCGACTTAAAAAAGATCTTGGCAGGCTTCGAGAAAAAACGTTTTCTTACCCTCCCTTCACAGTGATTTTTTTAACATTAATAAATTCTTCCCAAAATTCTCCATTAAATTCTGGCAAAATCTACATCTACAACCTACCCTGCAAGTCGACGCATGGACGTGTGGCAGGGGGTGTTCTTAAAAACAATTGAAGTTTTATAAGGGGGTGAAAATTCACTTGGGAGTTCATTAAGGCGTTGGATGGTTATAAAAAACATGAAACAGAAGAATCGTAGTTGCAGGCATCCATAAACACTTATGTTACTTCTACATATTACCCAGCGAGTCACTTCAAGGGTGTTTGGCAGGTGATAAGTTATCATCAAAGATCACTATAATGTAAAAGTAACTTTCGCCAACACGCACTACACTACGTATGCTGCAAATTCCAAAGAAAATACGGAATAAATTTATAATGCAACCACGTAAACGGGGCACAAGTGTCATTCTGGGGTCATGCAAAACGTTAGATTCGCATCAAGAGGCGGTTTGAGAAACAAACATTAGGGAGCAAATCAACCTATGAGCTACATAAACTGTCAACAAACCTCCTTCAAAGTGTCATAGGCAGCCATTGTGGTCTCTTATCGATCGCGGGAAAAACGAAATTTTAAACCAGTATATTCTTCAGATTGTTTCCGTAATATTATTCTCATGACTTGGTCTACCAGAGTAATTGGGAGTTCGTAAGATATAAATAACTTCGTCGGAAAATAAATTGGCTTCGTCTTTGCATAAAAGATTGAGTCAAAGTTTTAACTGAGCTAAAAGCACCACGAAGAGTTGGCATCGTCGTGAAAAAATCCAGCCCAGGGATTGAAATCCACAAAGTGGTCGAGTCATGCATTTCGCGTCTAAGAAAAGGAATAAAAAACACAGACACTATTATGCCCACTACCTAATAAAATGGGATACCTTGTGGTACACACGTTTAATAAGGCCAATCAAAAAAAAAGGAAAGCTCGGGGCAATATTACCGAATGAATCGTCAAGCGCCTGAAAAAAACCCAACTCCTCGGCGTTCCGGTTTGGACCAAAAGAAGGTCATTGTGCAATCTGAACACCCACAGACCTCACTCGCCTCTGTCAGTTTACATAAGACAACTTCAAGAGATCGAAGGGAAATCGCGGAAAAGGAATCGAATGCCCGGCTGTTTCAATGAGAATAGAAGATAATAAAAAGAAAGAGAGGAACTAAAATAAGCTAAATAGACGGGAAAAGAGATGTAAAGGGCGTTCAAGATAACAGCTGAGGTGATAGAACTGTAGCGATTTTGTTAACACGCCATTGGGGGAAGAAAATCACGTGACCAATGAATCCACGACGGTGGACTTAGTTTAAATCATACAATCGTTAAAAAAATACTTTTTTTCTTTTCCATCTTTGACAAATCAGTATATGTATATTTCAAATGAGCTATTATCTAGGAATCACTCTAAGACGTGTGCTGAGCTGATGACTGAACGAGTGGAAAGAACAAGGACTTTCACCTGCATGAGGTTTGACCACACAAACGCAAAGATAAGAATTTGTAAATCTCAACCTGTCGTGCAAACATATTATAACGATTGTTAACAGTTATCGACAAAAAACATATCAGGATTTTCTGTATCGAATAGCCATTTTTTAACCCTGTAAAGAAATGATGATAAAATGATTGTATAATAAGAGCTGGAAAATATTAGCGGAAGGTATCCCTTCCTTCTAACTAAACCTAACTAAACACCTCTAATCTAATATCACCCCTAATGCTACTGCATAGGTTATCATAATTTCGGACGAAAAAGTATAAGACATATGTTACTTCGCACTAGTTACGCCACACCTTGAATACGCAGCGAGCATTTGGGACCCTGGTCATTAATATTTAACCAAAAAAAATAATAAAACAGAAAGAATTTTTGCACGCTTCGTTAACAACTGCTACGAGCGAGCATATTGTGTTTCAGAAGTTTTAGAGGGATTAAGGTGGGAGCCCCTAGAGACTCGGAGGCTGCACGATAAGCTTAGCTTCCTTGAGAAATTCAGATCTGGTGTGTTTCAGAGCGACACAGAGAATATTATCATGACGCCTCACTGCTTCTCTAGGTCTGACAGAAGCGTTAAAATAAGAGAGATACACCGCCGAGCAGATAGGTGCGAAAACTTGTTTTTCCCCGCACAATAAGCGACCATAATAAAAACTGACCTCCACTAAATACACTCCTATAATACATGTCACCATTTCACCTCCCAAAACCTTATCCCATACATCTTTACACAGCTGGTGTCCTTACACCCCCTGTAACACGCCCATGCGGTGGCTCGCAGGGTAACATAGAGATGTAATATTTCAGTAAGAAGGATTTAATGTAGTATTGAACAGCACTACTAGTAGCACTAGTATGCCACAAATGTAAGGGGATTGAGAATGTCAAAAAAATAATTCGGATTCGGAATAGTACAGGAGTCATTCCGTCTCAAATATAGATGTCGGTATCCCCTGAAGGAGTGAAAACGAATAGGGAGGTGAAGGCACCCATAATTGGGGCACGCTCACACGTGGGTAGGGAGAGGTAGGGCAATTGATCTCGAGAGCTGTCTTTCCAACGAGGAGGAAAAATGTGGAGCGAGAACTCTTAAGGATGAACCGATCGGCGAGGCCATAAACCTCCCTCACCCACACCAGCAACAGGTGATGCCGCCAAAATGGGCTTACATCCCTCTCGATGGCGAAGAGCCACAAGTGTGGACATAATCTGCCAGCCCTAATGAGATGTCGGACTATTTCGAGACTCATTCATAAGCCACTCGTTTCCAGAGGGAAAAAAACTCTGCCCTGACATGAAAAAAATATATTCGACAACACTTCACTCGAGGGTTTATTTATATCGGAGAAGAAAGGCTTTCGTAATACAAAACTTCGCTCTCCACCGCAGTACTTGTAACGGCATGTCTTACGCAACAATTTAATTTATAGCATATCTCACTTTAGAAGTAACTAGCTGCTCCCGGCATGATTTGCTACGCCTCATGTTCTTTCTAAGTAGGTACCTACACAGGAATTCGTGACGCACAATTGATGGCATGAGTTTCCATTCCATGTCTATTCTGCGGTTTCCAAGTAAATAAAATATTCTATTGTTTAAGTAGTGAAAAAATTTAAGATTTTCGAGCTTAAAAATCCAATTTTAGGAAAAAGCGAAGCGTATACAAAACTTTAATGCAAGAATTCCAACAAAAAAAGCAAACAAAGAGACCACTTCACTAAATCTTATTCTACGTACAAATAAATTGTGTACCTTTTAACACAAATTATGTCTCACTGACATGAATCTGATGCACGCGCTATTATGTCTCACTGATACGATTCTGATGCACGTGATTGAGCAACTCGTGAACGATCTGCTTTGTTGCTTGCTAGTCGTTCCTCACTTGTTAGAGAAGCTCGCGTGCCAACACTTATTTGTTGAAACGACTCGCGATCCACCAATTGTACAACGGATTTAATAATTCAGACACCTTCGCGGGCGCCGCGCGCTCAACAACTCACCAAGGTTTCATCGATATCAGATGAATGGTATTGGAACGCATAGAAGACGAACAAACAAACATTCACTTTTCAATATTAGATAATCTAGCATTAGTACATTACGATACGAGTAACTTAAGCGGTTCATTATTACATGGCGTGTAGTCAACGACGGGCGATAACGTGCCGTGTAATGAGAGCCATTAAAGTCACAAGTATCGTATACAACTTAATAGCTCGGGTGACTTAAATCTACCGTCCTTTGGGTTTAATGTAATGAGTGGATATAGTAAATCCAAATTTGCTTACAGCTCTACATAGTAACCGTTGTTTACTTTTCATTTTCAGGTATTTTTGAGAGTTTTATGAGTACTATTCTAAAGGATGAAGAAGATGGGAGAATTTGAGCAACCAATTTGTTCTATTTTTTATTTATGACACAACGTAAACCACACCCCCGCTGAGACGAAACAAAATACTCTGTTTTTTGCTTCACTTCCTCGAAACTGATTCAAATGAGTAACACTGCTAAAAGCTAAATGGGAACTAGTTCTTTCTACGCTAATGAGAAGATTTCTGACCAAATTTTTACCCTAAAAATGAAACCAATGATCGATGAAGTACAAACGTTTCCCTATAGTCAGCCGCTAGATTTTTGGCAGGAAATGCAGAGTACCTATTGACGTTCTCTAGAGAAAATAACGTGTAGTACGGAAGGATTGTATAAAGGAAGACTTAATACATATGTCGCGAGAATTTTACTGTGAGAGTCTACTCCACTGAATTGTATTAGCAACTCTAACGTCATAACACATTTTCATCATTGCAACAGACACGAGTAAGATTCAATTCAGAGCTATCAAGGCCATAGCAAAATAAGATCCTGCCTAGCATTATGCTAGCGGATCAGATAGATACAAGCATTTCCAATGAGCAAGGTATTCACAGTTTTCGGATAAAATGATGCCACTGAATTCGATATCCGGGCAGTAAAATTGTTGAATTGTCTTTCAAAGATAAAGACCACACAAGTATAAGAATTTAATGCAGTGCATTGATGTGCTTTAGTATTACAATCAAACTGTAATACAACCAAAGAGAAGAATTTGGTGTCCGGATATCAAAGCAGAAACGTTCCTAAAAAATTTTACGTTAGATCGAAAGTGAAAGTTGAACGCATTTCCGAGATTATAATGGACTATTTTACATAAAAGCAGATCCCATGCTATAAAAAAAACACCTCGAGGCCATTTTCTACCATGAGAGGCTAATAAAAATAAGCTAAACGTAGGGAGGGATAAAAAAACACCACGAAGCACGATTACTTCTCGGCCGTCTCGACAAATTCCTCGGCGACCACCTCATCAAACTAAGTAAACGGCAGTACCTACTCATCCAAAATTTTTCTGGACGGCAAGCTGGCAAGTCACGTGTTGACGTCATAAGTGAACGCTGCAAACACGCTCAAATTTTCGCTTTTTTTGAATCACCCAAGAGATGGGCCAAACACGGATTTGAAGCAACTTGACAGCAATGAAATGTGAATTTGAAAGCAGAGTGAGTGAGGGATGAAGCGAAATCAAAGCAATCAGAATTCCTTGGCCGCCAACAGGGCATAATTTTCGATATCTAGGAAGACTAGTAGAGGAATGAATCAATGTTGACTTCTGAGATATGACGCAGGCTGAGTGGAATTTGAGCTCCGCTGAGGAATGCCATAGATACAAGTGAAAGGAAAATCGTGTAATATTCCAATCTTAGCGAAGTAATACTACATATATGTCATGATCATAATTTGTATACCACCTGAGGAAAGCCAAGTACTTGGATAGCTCGGCTTTTAACCTTCACAAAACTAGCTTATTAAAATTCATTTTTACATCCAGGCATTTTCTGCTACTTTAATACTGCCAAGAAACGACAGGACGAAAAAATATCTTAGTATATTCCACACTTAAAAAGCTTATTGCCGACACAGGTTTCGACCGCACAGCAATCATTATCAAGGCATTTTTTTCATTTCTGTGACCAAGATTTACACCTTCAACCATTAATAGTACACTGCCAACAATTCCTGTTCCACCACAATATCCAAACACTTGTAACGTAAGCAACTATTGTTTTGGCAGCGAGGTAACAAGGTCGCACCTTCTGGCGTATTCCATTTGAGGGGCAGAAGTTCGAGAACATTCGAGAAGCTTCCAGTGGAGGGGAAGCCAACAATAGGTACAAAAGAGTATAAATAGCGATGAACAACCGTACCTAGGGAGTGAGTAAACAACAATCAAACAAAAGGCAGACCAAATCCACGCAATTCGTGATCGTAAAATTCTTTATTAGTAGTGATAATAGACAGAGAAGAAGTACATATTCCTTTGTTTGTGACTCGCCGGAAAGTTTTAAGCATGGTTTTAAAAAGTAAAAACCATAACCATGAAATTTGTATCTAGGGAGTGTTCGGAGGAAGCGGACGTAAGACGTAGGAGACTCTTCGGCGTCTAATTGACGACATCGTTCGGAATTGCGACCATTTCCACGTCCGCATGGCGAGACTGGGGACAAGATATTCTTCCCGGGACGCATGTGTGTCAAAGTACAACTTTGTCACAAATTGTATGTATGCATATTTAATGTGTGAAGGGTAATATTTGTGTGAATAAGTGAAATTATTAGTGACCGTAAAGGCAAAAAAGTAAAGTGTTCTAGTGAAAATTAAATAATAAGAGTGATGTTTGCCAGTGTGAAAGGGTCATTTAAATGTAGAAGAAACTAAGGGCTAAGTATGATAAATACCTCATATTAAACAATATAAATTTTCGAAATAAGCTTCACATTTTTGTTTATTACCTTTTTATTACATTTTGGCGCTCAACGCGGGGTCAATCTCATTATTTTATTACACACTATGCTCTCAATCACCCCTATTACCAAGCAGTTAATTCTCCACGTGTCCTAGAATTTACGCTTAATCAAATATCATAAAACCTGCGTAATAATATGTGAGTAATGGTGAGACAACTTTCGATGACCAAATTATTTGATATTTCTATTTAAGGAACAACTTCTACATATATTGAACGTCCTCAAATCATGTGACTCATGCCGAGTGAATATACAAACGAGACGGAGAGAACTATGATTCATCACAAAATGAGAATATTAATTTCAACTCATGTCCGAGTCATCCGATTCCCACGCAGATGAATGAAGGAAGGAAAACAAAGGACCCTTCCACGTTATGGGTTCAACATTCCTCTGTCGCTTAAGCAAACATAACAAAAACCTCTCACACATACCGGGAAAGATCCGAAGCAGAAGAGGCACCGCGGTGATCGCCTGCGGTGGCGCCGGGAGGCTCTTGCTCCTCCTCGCCGGCTTCTGCGGCGGCTTGGCCTTGACACCATCACCGTCTTCCTCCGCCGCACCATCCGTCTTGGCCTCACTGACCACACTGACGCACCGACCGAGGTTCGAACCCCGGACGTCCACCGACACCGTCACGCCTTCCTTCGGCTCGAACAGGGCCAAGTCAAGTCCCTCGAGGTCCGACTCGCAGGTATCCGAGAAGGGTTCGAATTCCACACCCTCGACTACCGCGTCCTCTTCGTCTTCGTAGTCTTCCGGTGGCGCCGTGATTTCGCTATGGGTGGCGGAACCACCTTCTGCAGAGCCTTCTGGGGACCAAGAGGAGGATGTCGTAGTGGATCCTCTCACGGATCCGGCTGCTTCGTGGTCTTCGCCGCTGACATTCCGTTCCGTCTGCGAAGGGCCCCAAGTCCCGATTGTTTCCACATCGCCCCCACGCCTACCCTCCAGTATAGATGAGCCATCTCCGACTGCACTGCAGTCTCTTATGGTCCTCCTCTCAGGAACCTTAGGTGGCTGATGGCGACAGCTACCTTCGCTCCGGGAGGTCTTCCTGCTTGAAGTTGTGTCACCGCCTCCGGTTCCCCTGTGGTTACCATGACCCCTGGTGGAACCCAACTGCTCTTCACATCGCTGATCTTCGACGTCTTCGCTCTTCGTCATAGGGGGTTCGGGGACAACCGTCTGGAACCTGACCCCCGAATCAGCCCTGTAAACTTTCCTACCCCTCTGCCTCCAGCTGGAGCCTTTGGAGACTTCCTCCGCGTCATCGCCTCCAGGGCCACCGCCTCTGGGTTCCACCCTTACCACTCGCTCCTCGTAAGAAGGTTCGTCCCCCTGAGAGGGGTCCATTGCGGTGTGCTTATTCAGTATCTGCGGCAAGAGTTCAAGTTCCCTGCGTCATGAACGGTCCTCCGCGCTTCCCACCACTGGAAAGCACTTGGAGATCATCAGAGCTGGAGTGACTGAACAATCCACCCTTGTTTGAAGAGTCCAACGACCTTCTAAATTTTTTTCTGGCTTTTCACGATTTTAGTGGGAAAGGCCGGTGGATTCCGACCGCAGGTTCCTCGATTGGACGGGAAATTTAAAAAAACACGGCTGGGTTGCGCAAAAGTGGAGCTGTTCTGCGACTGGTCGTTGAGGGAACGCTCTCGTACTTTAGTGTGTCCTTTCCCACAGTCTTGGCGGTTTAACCCCCGTCCTTTTGGGACGGTGCTTGGTTACATTGATCATATTTCATTATCTGCGATAAACAAAAGCTTCAACACCGAGCCGTAAATGATTTCCCAATCTGAGGTTGACCACTCTCCTTGACCGCTAGCGATAAATGCTCCTCGCTTATTGCGGGTGTGTGTCGCTTATTGAAAGTGTTAAGATTAGTTTTTCAAGTGAAAAACGGCACCTTTTATCGATCATTGACGATGATAACCAAGGGTTCCGGAGCACCATGAGTCTTCCCTCAATGAAGGAACTATGAAAACGGATCAAGATTTTACAACAATATCCTAAGTGATAGCAAAAAGACCATAACTTTCCTCGACGACTGACAAAAATTCACCGGGGATTCAGGGGATCTTTAGGTGGTTATCAATCAGGTATTTCCCTCATTCCGCACACCACAGGGAGGAACAGACTTTCAAAAGCACGTGCCAAGCACGTTCTAAGCAAACGGATACACTAAAGACACAAGCGCGTGCGCCATCCTGTCACGTCCCGCTATTTCACTGTCTCTTCGAGGAACCTACATTCTCGAACGAGGTCCGACGACAACCAGGACGAAACAACGGAGACTCGCTTGACCTCTCTATTTTAAAACCTCACCGAGATACCGCGTAAGAATCGAAGGCCGGGCGGACGAAACAATGCGGAGAATCTTCTGCACCGTGTGGCGCCGCTGTCTCAAGACGCAACAAGTGCGATGCGCTCCGGTATGTGGCGCTTCTGCCCGAGGAACACGCAAATAAAAGATCATGGAAGAAAATGAGGAGGCGTTGAGGAATGGAAAAATATCAAGGCGATGACCCCTTTTTATCGATCAATTTAAAAGTGTCACGAGTCTATTGAAGCCTCTATCACGAATAACACGCACTGCTTGCGAGAGCATAGACATAAACACAATGCCCACAATGCTGTACCGTATTACTGACTTACAACACGGAGGAGTAGGGATAGGAAAGGTGCAGGTATGAAGACCAAAAACGCAAATGGTTACGGCTGAGTGGGAATTATTCGAAACTTGTCCGAAAAATGTCCGCGATTCAGACTCACGTGGGTCACTGCGATCAAAAAACTCACATGAAGGAGAGCGTAACTGAGGTTGTTGGTTTTAAAAATTCTTTCAGCTCTCGTGTGTTCATTCCCAATATTTTGTAGATAGATCGTTCAATGCTTTAGTATAACTTCTTCACCTCTTTCCACCGCTTTAAAATATTACATCAATGAGTCGATTCGTCTCCTTCGAAGGCGATGTCGACGACCGCCTTATTATTTTTTAATCGATCGATTGAAAACAGTCACGTGCTGTGTCGTCGATGGTTCGACAATCACTTTAAAACCGTAATCGCAATCCGAGCGAATCGCTTCACCACTACTAATCGCCCTTCTACCCGCCACATGCATGCAAAACACTCTGTCGAGAGATCGATTTTTGTCGAGAGAAACGACTTCCGGAAAGCGAAAAGCCTCAGCTTTCTCGCGGGGCGAGGACAGAGTGAGAGAGTGGGAGGAGGAGGCATATGGGGCGGGGTTCGGCTCGCCAGTCGTGAGTCGCAGGAACGGATAGTAAAAAAAAGGAGACAATAAATGACCGCTCCTGATCCGATACGGGTGTATTCAATTCCTTCAGTCCACGACGACCGTCAAAGCGCGCGAACGAACACACACAAACAAAAAAAACAAGTGAAGGAGGGAAGGCGTGTCGTTTTTACACGACGACGGTCGGGAGAGCTCTTTTACCCAACCCTTCCCCTCATAGGATGTGCTACGAAAACTATTCTTCCGCAACCAAGGATATCGAACTAACGAATGCGTTTGTTTTCGTGTTGGTGATATTCAATCCTCTCTAAAAGTTTCTTTGGGAATTGGGCGATGTAAAAATTCCACTCTCACGAATCTCAAGATATCCAGTGGAACACACGCAACCAAACTGAAACTGGTTGTGCCTGCCGAAACACATCCATAGACACCACTGGTGGAATCGTACATTAATATACGAACTTCACCAGTAATTTCGTTGCACAAAAAAACCGATTGATTTAAAAAAATACAGCCAACCTTCACCACTGGGGCAAACGGAAATAGTTCAAGCTACATATGATATCCAACTGAAGGCAAGGAATTCCGTGACGCGTTCCTTCACTATCCGCGTTGAGGATTCAGATTCTTCATGGGTAAACTAGTAACGGGGACTCGATGGACCAGCACAGTGCAAGCCGAATATTATCATCAGAATCAACGAAGCACAAGAGAATATTCAGAGTGATCCATTCGAAGTAAGAGGCGAATTTTTCGGAAGTAACCTTCCCGGGTAAGCTCCAGGCGATGACACAACGGATCAGAGTCGGTGAGCCAAGTGCAGACACCACTGGAATTCATTAGTATATCGAACTATAACATCCACAAGGAGGGGAGGACATTCCGTGCGATATTTCCCAGAGTTTTCACGAAAAGAGTACACAATGTACTTCAGAAGTTTCGGCTAAATACATCAACAACACCAGTATTATTTCCAGAGCTGGATATAGAATTCCTGAACACGATATTTCCGGGTAAACAATACACCTTAGTGGTACCAGCCTAATACACAGACCACTTCAATCTGAAAATAATACATTGTTGTTGGTTCTAATATCCACAAGGGCGATGACACAGCGAGCCAAATATTTCTGGGCACTTTACGGAACAGAACGACACCAACCTAATTAACTGACAGAATTCACAAAAGCACACGTTAGTATTTCCAAAAACAATACCCACGGTTCGGGGAGGACGTTCCAGACTAATATTCTCGAGATAAAACTGGCGACCTGGACACAATCGGACCACTTGAGGATTCACCACGGATACTGCAAATCACATACCCCCTCGGAGGGTGAAGAACCGTGGGTTTGACGATGCCGATCAGAGCGATACCGGCACGATACACCCACAGGAATCACCGAAGCATACGATAATACTACGAACTATAATAATATCCACGGCTCGGCGCGGACATCCAAGACGCAGTATTCCAGAGATGTAACTCGTGACATCCCTTTCGCGGGTTCACCACAGATGTTCCCGTTCACGTCCCCGGGGGAGGTGTGAGAAGAACTTGAAGGGGGAAGGTGGTTGACAATCCCGAAAGACCGCGACGGGATAGAGAGAAAGATACACACCACGCACTCAACACAAAACGCTTTTGCCGCCACCGGTTCGTGCGGCGTCCACTCCGGGACTGGATGTTAGGAAGAGAGAGGGCGACTGCTCTTTCGATGAGACACGCTCGCTCTCCTCGGTCGGCCAGGCGAAGGGATAGAAAGGAGGGTGGGAGGGACAGGGGGAAAAGCTGTACGATTGGGGGGCGGGGCGGAAGGCGGTGGGGGGGCGAGGTTGTACCGACGGAGGGGGAGGCAGCGCAAGCACGAAGGAAGAGGGAGAGAGAGAAAAGATAAAGAAGTGTACAAGAGAGGACGAGCGAAGGAGTAGAAGCGAAGGGAGGAGAGGAAGCTGGCAGGGCACATGGAATACCACAGTCCCGTTACGCCCGCTCAACTCTCTTTGCCTGCCGGGCTATCGTCGCACTCTTGACCACCGGGTTTAACGAGCGGACGCGCAAGCGGGAGAACCGGGTTCGAGTTCGCTTCTCCAGGAGGGGAAGGGGGTAGCTCTCCCGACGCGGAAGAACCGAGGTTCGAGTCCTGAGATAATAATAATTATTTATGTGTCTAAGGATCTTACAAAGAAGATATAAGACACGTAAATAGTATAAATAATATTAGCATAGTAGGTAGCACAAAGACATATAAATAGTGTAATATCACGTAGGTATGTCTCGGCAAATATAGGGGATCGGGCTGGTGTGGCGGCTAGAGTACTCTCCAACCACACGGGCTGCCAGGGTTCAAATCCCTGCAGAGGAGGATGTTTTTCAGAGGAACCCCAATCCCTACTTGAGTGTCTTGTGGAGGGCACTTCAAGTGCAGTACTCCGTCTGTCGGATGTGACGATAAACCGTGGTCCCCTCGGCGCCTTTCGTGAACAGCACGCTAATGCCGACGCCGGGTTTCTATCCACCCTTCATCCCTTACCAATCCCCTATGGCGCAAATGACCTTAGCTGTCGGTCGCCTCCCCAAATATCCAATCCTCAGCAAAGATAAAAACAATTAACAGAGATACAATATTTTAGTGGCACATCTTCAATATTTGCAGAATGGAGTTACAAAAATTAATAAAATTGTTGTGTCAAATAGAATTTCATTAACTGAATAGCAATACTTTCCCTGTAGAAAAAATGTGACATTTTTTTAAATGATTCATTTGATACAATGGCTTTTAAATTTTCAGGAGGTTTGTTATATATTCTGAGACCCATTTCTCATGGTCACAACTTAGCTCTGTTAGTCTTTACAGAAATGTTATGAAAGCTTTTCTAGTTTCGTATCTATGAAGATTAGAATTTACAGCTAACATAATTAGATTTTGTCGCACGAAAAGTAAAATTGATAGAAAGTATACACGTGGAAATGGGAGGATGTGTAGTTATTTAAATTTGGGTTTGGAGGGAGCATCATAAGGCTTTCGTGTCATAATTCGCATTGCACGATTTTACAATGTGAAGATCTTAGAAGCATGAGATGATGAGCCCCAAAAAATTATGTTATAAGACATGAGTGAATAAAACGCACCACAATATAAAGTTAGCAGGATATTTGTGTCAACAGATTTTCTTAGATGGCGTAATAAATAACATATAGAGCTTACTTTATTGGCTAAGACCTTGATATTCAACATGTTTAATGGGTTGAGATATTAAGTTCTAAATAACGTTCCGCTGGCGTAATCGTTAACCCTCTATCTCGCTGAGTGACCAAGAGGTAACATATGGAAGAGTTTTTCTTTTTGTCATTGATTTGGATTATTTACGTGTATATGCATTTCTGGCATCAATTGCACAGCTTGTCAACTAAAATATCTCTTATCCACAATTTTTAGTTACTGATACTCTCACGAGTGGGATAATTTTTTCAGAATCGCAACATTCCGTCGCTAAGGAATTTTGAACGTACAGCGTGATAAATATGAGTCAAATGAAAGACTTATGTAGATATTTTTATTGGATCACCAAGAATTTCAGTCATATACAAGTATATCATTGCACTATTAATAATTCATTATTTAATGCGTTTCCTACAGCTGCTAAAATTGAAACGCATAATTCGAATTTGGTCCACATTACGACTAGGAAACTATCTCGCGCAAATTACCTTAAACGCCTGCAGCCTATTCACGTCTTCTTTTGTGAGGGTCCACAAATATGGAAAAAAATAGTTGGCTTTCAGGAGATTACATCGGAGATGAAGCCCTGAGGTCCGGGAAAATTTTAGGCAGGACCTTCCAATTAGTAGCATTACCAATAGATCAATGAATATTTTCTAGGAAAGTGTTAATTCCCTACACTCGGGTTTAAATTGAACGGCATTGAATGTTCGTTTTTATCAAAGCCTTTCGTTCCTCTTCTCTTCCCAATCCTTTTTAACTCCCTTTCGTAACTTCGGTCGCAGAGTCGGTCAAACTTGCGTGATTGAACTTGACTGACCGCATTTCTCTCACCCGTCTTCTTGACCAGCCGATGATTTAAGACCTTTTCTTCTTGATTTTTTTCCCGTTCCTTGTTGCCGGGGTCGAAAATTGAATCGACTAACGCGGAGGTATTCGTCGGATACATCTTGCAAGTCTCCGAGCGCTTTTCTCGGCAATTTGACTCGTCGAACCGGATGTTTATTGTTCTCATTCGTGAATTCCTGGAAGAGTTTTTCAAGTAATGTTGTTACATGCGCCTCCCGCAAGGCAAATTGTGCCATCGCCTCCAGATCGTGATCCATCTTCCTAGTGCACGAAACAAGTATTTTTGTGGTTTGATAGGCAGTTGCTCTGGTAGATTGTTTTGGAAAGAGACATGCATTTGGGACGATGCATTTGGGCACAAATGAAAAGTTGTCTTTTTCGGGTAATTTCGTCGTAAACTTGTTCAAAATGCTATTATATGTTTTAGGTTGGAGCGCTAATATTGAATCATTTATTGCTCGTTAATATTGATTGATTGATTTTCATGCAAGTCGAAAAACATTCGTGGGGCGCTATTCAAGTAATGTTGCTACATGCGCCTCCCGCAAGGCCAATTGTGCCATCGCCTCCAGATCGTGATCCATCTTCCTAGTGCACGAAACAAGTATTTTTGTGGTTTGATAGGCAGTTGCTCTGGTAGATTGTTTTGGAAAGAGACATGCATTTGGAACTATGAATTTGGGCACAAATGAAAAGTTGTCTTTTTCGGGTAATTTCGTCGTAAACTTGTTCAAAATGCTATTATATGTTTTAGGTTGGAGCGCTAATATTGAATCATTTATTGCTCGTTAATATCGATTGATTGATTTTCATGCAAGTCGAAAAACATTCGTGGGGCGCTATTCAAGTAATGTTGCTACATGCGCCTCCCGCAAGGCAAATTGTGCCATCGCCTCCAGATCGTGATCCATCTTCCTAGTGCACGAAACAAGTATTTTTGTGGTTTGATAGGCAGTTGCTCTGGTAGATTGTTTTGGAAAGAGACATGCATTTGGGACGATGAATTTGGGCACAAATGAAAAGTTGTCTTTTTCGGGTAATTTCGTCGTAAACTTGTTCAAAATGCTATTATATGTTTTAGGTTGGAGCGCTAATATTGAATCATTTATTGCTCGTTAATATCGATTGATTGATTTTCATGCAAGTCGAAAAACATTCGTGGGGCGCTATTCACTTAAGTTCATCTGGTTAAACGGTGGACATGACGACGCTTGTAGCAATATGATTTCCGCAAGAGTTGAAAGTTCGAAATCAATAGAGGAAAAAAATCATCCGCCTTGACCAGAATTCGAACCCGGAACCCTCGATTTACCACCGAGTGCTTTAGCCAGTTATGTTACCGAGGTGCATCTCCAAAAATAGTGTCCTTTTTATCGAAAAACTTGCTCTTCTATAGTGGATCTTTTTGTGATTTTGAGGGAACAAGGTGCTCCAGACAGCCGGACATACAACGCAACAAGCAGTCGCAAGGTGTGCGCTAAGCGCCACAGCCCGAGAGGTATTGCCGTAATTGGAACATTAGGTGGTGTTCCCTATTTTGAGTGAATGAGGGAATTTATCCTCCGAGTCTCCAGTTTCATTTGAGCTATCTGATATTGTGGGTGTATCGCCCTGAATGATATGGTAAAAGAGTTTACTTTTTATTTCTCAATCGTTGCTAAGTTACAGCATGACGTCAGTTTGTTGATTTGTACAAAGTATTTCAAGTATTACGTAAGACAGTTTATGCCATTTTTGACCTCACCCCCTCCCCCTATGTAAGACGATGTAAGATTTTCCTAACGCCCCCACCCCCTCCCTCTCAGTCTTACGTAAGACGTTAGATATTTGAATCAACTCTTTGTTAAATGCTCGCTTTGGTTGAGTATTGTGACGGTCTAAATCGTCCCCAGCACTTCGCCGTACCCTTGTTCCGGAAGAAGCGCCTTGACTCGGAGGACAATCTCGATACCAGCCACAATAAAGCGTCCCACCTCGGAGTCTTTCGCTCGTTTGGGAAATTGACTAGGAGGCGGGGAATGCCCCCGCACAAGACTCTTTCTG
Organism: Ceriagrion tenellum; assembly: GCA_963169105.1. NCBI lineage: Eukaryota > Metazoa > Arthropoda > Insecta > Odonata > Coenagrionidae > Ceriagrion > Ceriagrion tenellum. Next base: position 52,524,550 of record OY720644.1, on the reverse strand, counting down.
ATTGAACAGAACACCGGGGGTAGGGTAACACGATCGTTCACGATAAGCGCGTACACGCTTATGAAAGGTTAACTTGGGGTTTGAGCACTTTAGACTTGATAGCGGGATTGAATGACGAGACGTACTCGACGGAGTTGCAAGATAATTTCATTTAATAATCATTTAGTAAACCACTACATATGGATACCTCAGTAGAAAAACAAATACTCCCTCCTGAAAACTTAATCTTGGGAACTCTCAAGCATGGTTTGTTCCCCTCCCTATTAAAATAATGAAGACAGCAATCACAGTGAATTAAATGCAACGCCTTTACCTCCAACTATGGAGATGGAGGTAGTGTAGCGGTGAGACTAAGGGAAAATACGCCATTAACGAGCGGATGCTCCATGTCACAGCTAAATTTCATTCGGAAACAATACAATTTTTCAAGATGGACAAAAGTCTTACGTAAATTTGTTTCAGATCCTCCTCCCCCTAAACAAGACAACGTGAGATAATTCCAACCCCTTCACCCCAAAAACGTCTCGAGTAACACTTGAATATCCCCAACACGTGTTTTGGGCGAGGAGCATGTCAATTGATAGTTTTAGGAATTTTACGCAGCATGCGTGTATTGTAAAATTAACGAAAAAGCTACATTTTCGAGTAATTACTTTCCCGTGATATACAGGATTAGCTGTAATAACGATTACGATATTTTCAACATTGGTTTGACGAGGTTCGCGAAAAACGCTTTAACGTTGCCAGGATCAGATTTGAACTTTCATGAAATATTTTACCCGAATCCTGCATTTTGTTGGATATGACGTGAGAAATAACTTCCAGTGTTAACAATTTACATTGCAAATAAGTGGTTCTTGTGTGCGTAGAAGGGATAGGAATCTGGCACCCCCGACTCCTTTCCCCTGCTCCTTATTCTTTCCCCTTAACTTGCCTCGCACGTCTCACACTCGACTGCGCCTTCGATTGAGGAATCGATTGCTCACTCAACAGTAATGGAATCCGAACGGCGGCAAGCGGACGTCTCCTCTTTCCCACCCCTTTCAGATACATTGACCGCAAATGATCCGTCACACAAGCTACGACTCGCAATCTGTGCATCTCTTGAGGGCGCAGTTCGCGTTTCTTCCGCCTCATCATCATTTGGTACCTATTCTGTCAATTGATCGGTAAGGGTTATGGACATTCCTTTAGTTAACCTGCCTTTAGTAAAATTTCGGGGCCATCAGTAAACGTTCAAGGGGAGTTGTGTTTGAGCCACTCGAGATCTTAGAATAGAATAAGTTTTATTATGCTCTGGGTTTCCCCATAAGAAAAAAAAAAGAAAAATGCATATCAAAGTCTGAGTTTAACGAAAAAAAGAACAAAAAACATGTATCTGGCCAACATCTCACAACGGCGAAAAACAAAAAAAATCACAATCACAGATCTTTAACACTGAATACAATGGAAAATATAATATACAAAAGTGGAAATATAATATCAATCAGAAAGAGATAACAAACATACAATATTTTCTCAGATCATTTTGGAAACACACAATTCCATAATAGGATATTAGTTTTAATTATAGACATATATGCTCCATATAGTATTAATTAATATTTTTTCCTTAAAAACAGACAGAAAGGAAGAATTTTTTATACTAGATAAGGGCAAGGAATTCCAGAGATTAGAACCAGAGATGAGAAACGATTTAAGGTAAGTATTTTTCCGAAGTATAGGGCGTAAGTGGCGATCTTACGAACGAATCTTATATTACACACTCCAACATACTACGACTGATCAGATCATGAGAATAAAATAAGGGAAATAGATTGTAGAACAGAAAGGTTTAAAAAGGTCGTTTTTCCCGCGATCGATGAGAGATCATAATGGATGCGTTAAGACTTTAAATTAGGTTAGTTGACAAGTAGTGTGCCTAATTTATTCATAAGCACCGTAATGTATGTTTCTAAATCTACCGAGTAGAGCTAACACCATGTTTTTTACATGCCCTGCATTAAACTTGTGTCACATGTTAATAGTTACATTATAGAACATTTTAGTAGTTTTTGTAGCATACCCATAGTATGGCGCATGTTGGTGAAAGCTAATTTTTTCACTCTAGTTCATGTTGGTGATAAGTTGCCCCCTGCCAAACACCCTTGTGGTCGCTTGCAGGGTAATTAGTAGATGTAGACGAGATATTCTCAACCACGTTACTATGAAGTCACGTGGTGCAACAACAACGAACGGTTGGAGATATTGGTGACTTTTAATAGCTCGGATGGGTCTCTTAAATGTCTTTTTGTTTTTTATCATTGTGATATTCGGGATATAAAAGTCCTTAAACAAAATTACCACGAGAAAAAATATTTTTGTGAGCCTGAAGAGAGTTTTATGAGGTTTAAACTCAACCAGAGGTAAACAAGGGCAAGACAAGTGATCAACCAGAGGTAGACAGGTACGAGAAAACATGTTCGACTAACTTTTACCGGTAGAATACTTATTAAAACTTAGTACTTTTTTCTTTTCTACTTTTTTCCGGGAGTTACTTTTTTCTGGGGGTAAAACAATTCCTGGTTCTATCTCACTCTACATTCCACGTGATAGATAATTCAATGGGCTAAACATGTTGTAAGTGCTGGTTGAACTTCCTTTAAACAGCAGCTTTAAGTTTTCGAGGAGGGAATGCAGGAGGCTCGTGCTTATTTTCATAGTAAACAAGAAAAGTTCGGCAAAAAAGGGAACTAAAAATCGTCTTTCCCGTAATTTTTTTAGTGTTCTATCAGTGAAAGATAGCTTTTGATGAAAGTCAGAGAAAATCCTCCCGGCTATCTATACTTTCGAGGTCCTATCTGTCTCTAGTATTATTTTTTTCTCCGCTACGGATGATATTCGTCCAGTCCAATTAAACTAATTCTATTTCTTCCTCATCCCCGCATCTCAACATCCTTCCTTCTATTACTGTCTTGAGCAACCCATCGACCCTTATTTCTTCTTTCTTTCACCTACCCTGCCTATTCCGGATTTCATTCAGAAGTTTCCTTTCCACGCTCATCATACTTAGTAATTCCTCGTAATAAAATTTTTTTTTCAAATTAAATGACAAACCGGGTTTAAAAATCGACTCACTGGTACCACACTGGGAAATTTCATCCTTCAACCTCCAACGAGGACTTATTTAAAAAGAGAAACAACGCCAGGAAACAACCAGAAGTGCCGACGTGGGGTTGATTACTTGCCGATTACCTTCCGAGGCCCAAGAGATAATGCCCCCCTCTCTTTCCGCCAGCCCTGGGCGGGCACGAGTAGAGCCTTCTTACGCACCTGGCGCCCAGGGAACGACCTCCCTTCCTTACGGATAAGGAAAGAAACTCGGAATGGGAAGGAAGCGGGAGAAATGTGTACGAGGAGGAAACGACAGCACCCACCAAACACAAACGCATGCGCTCCTGTCTTATCGTCTCGTCACGGGAAGATAACAAACATGCCGCCACTGCGCACGGAAGACGACACCCACACCCGTGACAGAACGAGTCCGCATATCTCTGGCATAGTCCTATCGCGCCGTCACACAAATGTGTTTTTCTCGATGGAAACTCAAACTGGTAGCTTATACATATACCGGTGATTTGAATCCTGGATCAGGTGTGAGCTGCGGTCGTCCTAGAAATAAGGTGTAAGATTTATACGGAGAGGCTTGGAACAGGCAGAGAAAGCACCAAAAAAATTAAGTGCGACCACTCAACTTCTCGAATCATTTATGATACATTCGCTTGTACAATAAATTGTACCGTGTAAAACGGCCTTTATATAATCAGTTGGAGCGCTTACGTACCCGGTCTTCTACCAAAACTCCCCGCCCAGTCTTATACTTTAAACTAATAACAGAAATCTACGTTTTGCGGCCTGTTTTCTCGATTTTCAAGGTTGGTGAAACACCTCGGCTTCACAAAAAAGAAAGGAATGAGCAGTAAACCCCGCCTAAACGACTGAGCGTCTCCACAGCTGTCCTCGAAAACACGGCGACTCGACATTCTACGCCTTTTCCCTACTTTAAATGGCCTTCCGCGAACCAAGGCGTTGGCTTCCCACACCGCCAACTTCCAGCGGAATTGAAACATATACATACAAGTTTCGCCACCGGGCGTCCCCTCGTGATAACGACGGCCGGAACGCGAATTGATTAACCGGAGTCGTCGCTTTCGGCTGTTCGCAAGGCGAGCGGGGTTCGCAAGGCTTGGACCCATGTTGTGTGTGTGGACGGAAGAGAACGGAAGAACTAACCAAACTCGCGTTATTAAAAAGGAATTCTTCGGGAAAGGCAAGGAAAGTAACGGAGATTTCGCCGAACGACCCTCGAGCGTAAAAAAACAGCGAACAGAAGTTCAAACAGTTGAAAGAACTCCGCGAAGACGACACAAAAAAACGAGAAACGTTGGGAGAAAGAAACGACGGAAGATGACCGGTGTCTCTCCAGAGAACGAAGAAAAAAATGAGGAATTTCTTGCCATAGAAGAATTCCGCTATAAATCCATAACTGGGCTCTTTCACCTTGGAAGACTAACGCGATGTCTGGAGAATGGCGCAGTAATATCTACATATCCAAACAGCAGAATTTTCAACTCGACATTTTGGAATAGGCAGACTAGGTGGCTGGAGGATTTAATAAGGGACGATGGGTTGCTCAAGACTGTGATAGAGGGAAGGGTTTTGGGAAAGCTGGGAAGGGGAAGAAAGAGAATAGGTTTTATGGACGGGATGAAGAAGGGCAGATCGTAAGCAAAGGCGAAGAAATAAACACTAGAGATAAACAGGACCATGGACTTGTAGATAACCGAGAGGAGATTCTCTGACTTTCACGAAATACTACCTTTACCGGTAGAGTACTTTAAAAAAAAATGGAAAAACTACAGATTGAATCAAAGGTTTTGGATATTCCTACCAAAAATTGATGAAAAAGGATGAAGAAGGTGTGGTGGACGGATAGGAAGACGAACAAGTGCTAGGCGATGGGTTTCTCAAGAGTGTGATAGAGGGAAGGATGTCGGTCAGGGGGAAAGGAGAAGGAATAGAATAGGTTTAATTGATAAAATGAAGAGGGGTGGATCGCATGCTGAGGAGAAAAAGGATATACTTGAGTGAGATAGGCCACGGAAAGTGTAGAAAACCGAGAGGAGATTCTATGACATTCAACAAAACCTACCTTTGCCAGCGGAATACTTGAAACAAATCTTGTGAGGAAGTAAAAACCCAAATAAAAACGATTAACTTCTTCACCGAACCAGGCTTTTTCCAAGGGGCTAAACTGACGAAACTTTAAAAAAAAATGTGTGATAAAATATTTTTCACATATTTTGCGATTTTTTCAGGTTTAAGTCCTCGAGCTGTACACATTACATTTCCTTATGCCGATTGGAAGTCCTTCATAAAGACGTGACCGACAGCTAGACAGTCACACACTATGCATTTCTGATCTTATATAGCATTAGTAATGTACGCTTGGGGAGGATGTCAGTTGCAATTTAATGGGAGGAAGAAAAAATAACAATATCTTTGCTATATGATAATGAATGGCGGGGTCATCCGTGGGAGCCAAAACGGAACGATGTACCGCTAGGATAAAAAAATGTCAAAAGAACATAACAATCACCTGGTAGAAAACCGAAGGTAGTGCGAGCGAGATAGTTCCCTAATCATAATAGAGACCATATTCGATATATACGTTTTATTTTCACCAGCTGTGAGACAGGCGAATTAAATTTTGAATCATTAATGGTGAAATAATATAGTTTTACATGATAGAAATTATAAGTAATTAAGTGAAAATATCAAAATAAGTCTTTTACTTGACTCTTTTTTCACGCGGTTAGTTTGAAACTCCATCAAAACGTAATGTTTTCTGTGATCCCGAAGAATTTACTGCGGTAACAATATGATTAATTTTCAAAAATAGTTCAGAAAACACACAAAATACACACTGTTGATTTTTTGACGAGATCTAAGTGTAGGAAATACCTCATTTATAATATGAGGTCTCTCTGGAGTGCATACACGTAACATTTCCCATGTAAAAGGGCTGGTATTTTTTGGCAAATATCTCGGAAAGTAATGTGGTGAGGGGTTGAATTACTGGTGTCAATAGAAGGGTAATATATTTTTCTTTACAATTAGACCAAATTCATTGATTTCAGGGTAAAATGATATTTCGCTCAAACTACCTAAAATGAATGAATATGATTACAAGAATCCACACAAGGGGTCACTAATAGCACATGTAGACAGTGGAGAGCAAAATACACAAACAAAAACCTTACCATTACTCTTAAAATAACGATCACTTAAACAAAGCCATAAAGGCCAACGGCTAAATTTCAAACGGTTGAAGGAACTACGGAACGGCCGCACAAAAACGAGAAACTTCTGGCGTAAAAAACGATGGAAGATGACCGATGTCTTCAGAGACTATGGAGAAAAAGACGAAGATTTTATTTACCGCGGAAGAATTCCGCTATAAATCTATAACCGCTCTCGGGGGGGGAGAGAAAGACCTTGGCAGGAGAACTTGATGTCGTGTTAATAATGAACTTCCCTCACCATGGCAATCCGAAGACTCATTTTCTTGCGATTCTAACTCCGTAACGGTTCTTCGTTAGAAACCGACAAAAAGAGCGGCGAGAAAAACGCTCGCATTCCGTGACCGTCTGAACTCCCCAACAAAGCGCTAAATGCCAATCTGTCGGCTTCCAAGAAGTATACGGGGGGAAGGTAACGACAAGCTGGTGTATTATCAATTAGGAGGAAAAATGCGGAGAGTCACTGGGAAAGGGATCGTAAAAACTCGAAAGATAACGAGTACGTGAAACTGCAAGCGGTTATCGTCCACTGTACTCGCGGCCTTTAAGAGGAGTGTCCCGGCACGCGATTTACGCTTCACCCTTGAATTTAATAGTTGTTTTTAGTGGTGATATGACCGCGGTTAAAACGATGGAACTTTTGGAAAATGTCGTCATACTCTGGTTATAGAAACATACCAATCTCGTTTAGAGCGACAATACAGAGTGTCTAGTGTATGGGATCCATACGAAACGGGGTTGATATCAGAGTTAGATCGCGTACAGCGAAGAGGAGCTAGGTTTGTGAAACTATGCTACGATAAGTTGGCTAGTGTGTCTGGACTGTTAGAAGAATTAGGATGGGAATCGCTACCACAGCGTAGATTGAATTGTAGGCTTAACCTCCTAACTAAGTTTCAGGACAATCATTTCTCTGACGACGTAAAAAACATACTATTAACCCCCTCGTACTACGGCAGATTAGATCGCGCCAATAAGATTAGAGAGCTAGATTGTAGAACCGATAGGTATAAAATGTCATATTTTCCGCGTACCATTCGGGACCATAACAGCTGTGATCGTTGTCATGAATAGTTCGAGTAGTGACAATAGGCAGACAGTAAATCTTTCTCATTATATTCTCTACTCTCTTATTATGTAAATATTGATGTTCTTATTTTTGCATGATATTTTGAATCTGTAGTAGTAGTCTTTGTATCCCTTGCATGTTGGAACGATTGAAGATAGAATGTTTCTTGGGTATTAGATTTTTAATTGGCGCTTTGCATGTGTGGTACGCGGGTTTCAATGTAATTTCGGTGTTCTCCATATCATTCATGCATGCCTGGTGTGGAAGCACCCCCTGCCACACACCCTTTGGGTGGATTGCAGGGTATGACGTAGATGTAGATGTACAGAGAGTAGGGCTGGGCGGGATTTGGATCCAAATATCACACTGAGAGAACAGGTTTGGATGCTACACCCTAAACTCTTTTGGGCGGGGAGGTTTGGATGTGCCATCAAGGATGATACGACGTCAGAACTAATTATTTGAATGTGAGAACCAAAGGCAAAGAGTATCACACCAAACGCGTCTAGTCGACGTCCTTTGGATGGGAGACACAAAGTTGTAGGTGGTGCAGTCTACCGATTTAGGTGCGAAATCAAAATCTATAGTTGCGCGCTCTGGTAGCGCTCTCAGGAAGCTCTAGCACCCGCCATTCCGTGTTCAGCCGTACAAGCCGTCGACACGTGTGGACTTGTTCTGGGCGAAACAGGCGAACTTCGTTGTGACCCTTCTGCCGCGTCTGCTTCACTGTTTTCCTGCTGCTCGAAGAGATATGGACGAGGGGACGAAGAAATTCCTATTGAAGGCTGGACTTGGAGCCTAAATCCAGGTGTTCGCTAGTAAGTTGCGCTAAAATTTCGCGGCCATTACGTGTTAATTCTCATGCCTACATTACCAGCTTTTGCTTATGAGTTCCCATTCAGATTCCCATTGTTATATCTATGCGCTTATTACAAACAAAGTTCTCTCTCAGATCATATTTTTTATTATGTTATGATTGTATTCTTATAATATTTTTATGTTGTTGACAAAATTTTTTATAATTGTGTTAATTTGTAATGTTTATAAATATTTTGTGCATTTTTGTAATATGTTGAAGAATTATGTGACAATAGATACCTATCATAACAACCACAGAGCCCAGTTTTATCGTTTTTCTGGTTGTACCGTCCTACTACCCTATTTCCAAAGGGGTTGAAAAAGAAAAATATTAGGGCAGTGGGGTTTAAGGGGGGAGGGAGTGGTAGGGTCACATGCCTTTGGGCTGGTCATCTAAAGTTTTCATTCGGTATCCAAACATATTTCTGATGAGCCACCCAACACTTTGGTACTCACACCCAAAGCACTCGTCCATCTTCCTTCGGATGCAGCACCCAAAGGAGTAAGTGGCACATCCAACTCCTCATCACCAATTCCGTTTGGATGACACATCCAAATGTATGGGCAAGTCCTTTCCTTCACCTCAGGTTTGGGTGTGACATCTGGTATATTGGAAAATCTCGTAGCATTACTAACAGGTAATAAACAAAAACGGTGGCCGAAGTGTATTAGAACCGCGGGGGATTACTTCGACAAAGGGACTTTATTAACTATGTATAAGTCTGTTAATAAAACAAGAAAACCAATGCATACTTCTTTTCCCCAGTTATTGCTATGAATAAGCGTGGAAAAGGAAGTGCTGCACTGAGTTCCACATGCGCCGTCTGTTTTCAAAGATTTGGGAGCTCTCCGACCACCCTCCTAGCTGGGTTCCAATATTCAATACTTGAATTTTTAACATTGGTAATCCAATAATCAATATTCCAATACTCACGAAAACTAGCCCATATCCAATACAGAATATTGGTATTGGTCGTTCCAAAATTGTGATTTTGGAATCCCAATGTTAAAAATTAATGATATTGGAACCATAATATTGGGTACTTCGGCTTTTTTATAATTCAGAGCGCCAGGTAAATTTGAAAAAATTACCACCAAAGTCCACAATACATTAATGATGATAAAAAGACAGTTAAACTCAACGTAAAGATCACACAATAACCTTGTAATTCTCCAAAATTCTCTCATCAGAACAAAAGGCAACATAAGAATCGTCAGAACAGAGGCAACAATTACTCCCCAAAACCACTCATTTAGAAACGACCGTTCCTAAGTGATAAAACCCAGACAAGGCCTTCACAAATTTTATTTGTTAAATTAAATGTAAAATTAGCCATTTGAGATGTGGGTACGGCGAAGGATGGAGAAGATGCGGTGGACGGAGAGGAAGACTAACGAGTAAGTGCTTGAGAAGTGGTGGGCGAGGAAAGGAAATTTCTTCATGAAATTCGAGACCTGTTGCTGAGGTAGGTTGCTGGAGAATGAAATAAGGGGTGAGGGATTGCTCAAGAATGTGATAGAGGGAAGGATATTGTGCAAGCGAGGAAGAGGAAGGAGGAGAATAGGTTTCATGGACAGGATGAAGAAGGGTAAATCGTATGCTGAGGCGAAAAAGGATATGCTAAAGGATATACAACTATAGCTATACTAATGATATTAACTCCACATGATCTAAGTACCCGTATTACTTACATTTTAGAGCACCCAAAAATCTCAATCAAATTTCAATTGAACCATTAGTTGCGAAGTTAGCAGAGGATGCGTGGGCAACAATAACATATTCAATTTTAAAGATATAAACAATTTGTTTTCTACAAACAGTTAGGAATAGATTTGGCTTTCTTATATCAAAATTGCAAGTTGTTGGAACGAATATTGTGGGTATCCCAAGAGCTCAAAGTTGGACAACTGGATTTTACGCGCAAAAAACGGGTACTTTTTTGAGAACAAATTAAGTACAGGAAATACTAACGGGCAGAGGATTTTTTAAGTACATAATCCAACGTAGAAATAAACAAGCTCTCTTATAAATTTTACTGCACTGAAATCGGTTTCCTCGTTTGGACTATGGAGCATCTCAAACTCAGGTATCATGCTTTTTTTTACAGACAGTAGAGCGAGATAGGTCCCTGAAAGTGAAGATAACCGGGAGAAGATTCTCTGACATTCAACAAAGCCTACCTATACCGGTAGAACACTTTTTAAAAAAAACGTAAAATTAAAATAAGACATTAATCGGTAAAACGCTTATACGTTAAGTTCGGGAGAATTTAAGAGTAGCTCCTGACGCAAGAGGTTGAGGTGAGTTGAAGGCATACGAATTTTCAACCGATTCACGGACGTGAATGTACCTCAAGTACGATCCAGAGATTCCACACTGACTTCCTACCCTCGAGCCTTCCGCTCTCGTTTCATAATCTCTCAACATCCAGACCGGGGGATCCTTTCCTTTCTCTCTGGGGAGATTCTGCCCCAGGAAGTTGAGGGCGCGCCTCGTCTAAAAACTCACGACCTGCAACCTCGACTCGCAATATCCCAGATCGGTACATGGATAGAGGAGAGTATAAAAAAATAACAAAAACGACGCAATCCACGCACGCAAAGGCGGCCGCTATGGCGACCGGAGAACTGGGCCGAAGAAAAAGGGCAGAGAGAGAGAGAGGGCAATATTTACAACCGCCTCGCCCACCTCAAATCTCCGTCCCGGGGAAATATTCAGCTACGAAAGTCTTCGTCGACGCCAGGAAAACATTCCCCTCCGACTCAAGACGAATATATATATATATATTTTTTTTTTGAAGTCTGGAACACGCCCAACTCTACGTCCTAAACATCTCTTCCCATTTTAAGCCCTGCTTTCACCTTTCTCACGCTGACTGGCCTTGTTCTCCAATGAAACGTTTTCACTCTCGATTTTTTAAATCGAAATCTGACAGCCCGGGTTATTCTAACGTATTTTTGCGGGAAACCAACACAGTTTATGCTTTAACACACATCTCATCCCCAGCGAGTTGCCAAATAGGCGAGTAGGCCAGTGACAATGGCGTAGCTACAATGGAGCTGACAGCGTAGATCAGCCGTAGCCCTCAAAAAGCAACAATTAAAATACTTGAGAAATTTAAAAAAATCTTTCTTGCGCCGGTTACACTGTATCTATACACAAAATTCGAATCCATATTGAAAATGAGTGAAGTATGAAATAATTTCTCAATTTGTACATTCCACACTTTTTAAGAATGAAGGGGAACGGGTCAGTGTGGTGGCTAGAGTACTCGCATACCACACGGGTGGCCGGGGTTCAAATCCCTACAGAGGCGGATGTTTTTCAGAGGGAACCCGATCCTACTTGAGTGTCTTGTGGTATAATATAAAGTATAGCATAGTCAATTGTATAAAGAATATTAGCATAGTAGGTTGCAAAAAAAACATATAAATAGTGTAATATCACGTATGTCTCGGCAAAGATAGGGGATCGGGCTGGTGTGGTGGCTAGAGTACTCTCCAACCACACGGGCGGCCAGGGTTCAAATCCCTGCAGAGGAGGATGTTTTTCAGAGGAACCCCAATCCCTACTTGAGTGTCTTGTGGAGGGCACTTCAAGTGCAGTACTCCGTCTGTCGGATGTGACGATAAACCGTGGTCCCCTCGGCGCCTTTCGTGAACAGCACGCTAATGCCGACGCCGGGTTCCTATCCACCCTTCATCCCTTACCTTTCCCCTAAGGAGCAAATGGCCTTAGCCGTTGGAGGCCTCCCCAAATATCCAATCTTAAAGAAGTAAATTATTTCATGGGTCGCGTTTCTACAAAGTTATGCCTGAAACTGTAACTTATATGAGAATTATACTTTTCCGCCGTTATTTAAGTACAATATTCACTTTCAATATGGATTCGAATATAAAATACTTAAATGAAGTGACTCCTGAAGATGCAAAGTTTATATGAAGTATTGTTTAACTGATGTTTTGGTCTTATTAAAGTAAACTACACCTTCATGTAATATAAATGTAGATAATCCCTTCCTTATTATGTAGATACTAACCATCTAGCTGCATGTAACCCTGTTCTCTAGCATGTCTCCCTTAAATATCCTAGTTGCATGGCAATAGTGCATGTTTGGTGATCTTCACCCCCTGCCACACACCCTCGTGGTGGCTCGGGGGGTATTACGTAGAAGTAGATGTACATACAACCGGCACATTTAACAAACCACGTAACTGACGTTTTATAAATTCCGCTTTTATCCAAATGGTACTGCTTTATGGTATCTGAACAGTTCTATCAAACCTTCTAAAGAGATGACGGAAAAAAAAGTTCTATTTTTTATAGAGGTGGTGATAAAACCTCCTTTCATGCCAAAACAATCGGATTTTTGCATCTGAAAAGATTAGGAAATTAGAGTAACGTGGTTTTTGAATTAGGCGGACGATACTAAAAATTTTGACTTCGGTGAGGGAGGTAGAGGGGTCCCCACTTTGTTTATCTGTCCCGGAGCCTCCTAGAGTCTAGCTACGCCGCTGGAATGAAACCAGTCATTCTAGTGAAGTTATAAACAAAATAGGTGTCATTGATCGGTAACGATGGGTATCATAGTGATAGAGTGGCATAGAAACGTCACATTCTGGAATTGGAGTTGATAGATAAAGATAATGGCAATTATTAATTATCAGTAACAATGTTTTTGTGAATCAAAAGTAATGTTCTTGATGGGTAACAATTGGTGATACCTATAACAATGTAACCTTCTGGAACTAGAGTCAGCACATAATGAGGATGAATACGATACTAATGACGAAAATTAATATTAATTAGCAGTTCTGTGATTATAAGAAATTAATTTAATTCCGAAATCAAGCGGGTATGTGCTACTTGCAGGCTGAAATCTCGCAAACATCAACTTAGGCATCCGTATAAAACAACGACTTACCGCAATCTAATGCGATACAACATAGATCAGAATTATTATAAGAATAGCTAAGCTGAATTCTTGTTTACTACGCCCAACAACTGATCCCTGCCCGTCTATTATTTGTACATGCCGTGATGGGTGGTTTCACCGTGTTTCTCTCGCTGCCACGAATTGAGGTCGAACCAAAGACCCGATACAAAGTCCGAGAGAAAGCAAGCGTATAATAAACAACATACTTAGCGTTTGACACTATCTTGAGCAGCTTAAGTCGTCAAGGTCTAAAGCCTACGCCGGAAAACCCAGTCTGCATAAACACCATCATGGATGCAGTCATATTCAGAACACGATTTTCAGAGAATAATGAACGGTCAATGGAAACGGTCAATCCACAATAGATAAATGCCTTCTCTTATCAAATCGCTAATCATACTTAACACAAAACCAACACCTTCCTTTATTCTCTACTTATCTTTCTTTTAAGGCTCTATCCTCACTTTCAAGGCCCAACGGTTTCACGTGGTATGGGCATGGAGTTAGTGAGACAGACAGAGCACTAGCATGTTGTGTTTATGAGGCTCACGTTCTAATTCCGGCAGTGACCCATTCAGTCAATGGTATACCGATCCCCATTAGGTTAGCACGTGAAGACGTCTTCAGGGGTGCGATTCTGTTTCTTCATAACGCCATTGCGCCGCGGCCGTGCAGTTAAAAAGTGAGTGGCCTCGCGACAATGCAACTCTGTTTTCGAATCTCGCAACATGATAGCCTACGCAACGCTTATGAATCGCATTGTTGAATGGATCGTAACGTCATAACAAACAGAATCATGCTTAGCGCTTCGATAGTGCAAGCAAACGCTATTATATCACCGCGTTATGGTAGCGTTTCTAGAAACAGAATAGCCCCCCAAGAGCGTTAATCCGTCCGTCATTCAGGAACTGACAGTGGTTCCACCGAGAAAAGACATACATGTCCTTTTATTCATATTATGGATACTTCTTTGTGCGAAAACCAATACGGCATTTGTTCAACCATTATTAAAAAGTTTGTGCCAAATATCCCTCGAATGTATTTTCACGAACACTTTTCTTGTGGCCATAGACGCCAAACACAGCGCCATTTCTATGGAATTTCCACATTTGACTTCGATTTTTGCAGTTTAACGAGATTCTCTTGGACAAAGAAATCTAGGCTATTCATTAAAGTTGGAGGGCACAAACCAGAGCAAGTAGAGCAATTTAACTACTTACGTAGTACGCTAAAAGAAAGCGGGCATATTAGCAAAGACATATGGAAAATAATAGTGCCAGCTAAGGAGGCGTTAAGTAATAGAAGGGAGCTGATGATGGTGAGATTGGGTAAGGAAGTGAAGAGGAGGCTGGTGAAGAGCTTGATATGGAGCGTAGCGTTGTATGGTGCAGAAACGTGGAACCTCAGAAAGGAGGATGAGAATAGGCTGCATGCATCTGAGATGTGTGTGTGTGGAGAAGGTGGGCGAGGAAAGGAAACTTCTGAATGAAATTCGAGATCGGCAGAGTGGGTGGCTGGGGGATGTAATAAGGGCGATTGGTCGCTCAACATGAGGATTGAGGGTAGGATGCTGAGCAAGCGGGGAAGGGGAAGAAAGTGAATAGGTTTTACTAATGGGATGAAGAAGGGTAGAGCATATACCAAGGCGAAAGAGGAAATACCAGAGGTACATATGCTCCTGAAAGTGTCGAAAACTGAGAGGAGATTCTTTGGCATTCAGCATAACCAACCTTTACCGGTGGTATACTAAAAAAATAGCTACAACTCAAAAAAATACGGCGGAAAGAATCATTTCTTTAAAACTATTAATCAATTTGCCCGGAGTTTTTGTTTCTTAGAAATATATTTCTGTGAAAATGGACTTTTTTTGAGACAGAAAAGAAGATCAATTGTTTCAATAGTTTCAGCATTAACTTTGTGAAACTATTACATAATGCTCAGGCATTAACAAAACTTAATAAGTTTTATTCCACTTTTTTAAGAGAGATGCTGTAGAACAGCATTTTCAAATGATACACATAGGATATCTTACAGTCGACTTTATTTTCAGCTCGTAATAAACGAGTTTCAACTAACTTGCAGTCATCATCAGGCACAACTGAACATTTGTTCCGGATGATGACTAACTAACAGTTGTCCTTTGTGTATCATTTGTAAGTTTTAGTTACAATATTTACTGTACGACCGGTTTCGTCGAATAGTCGACTAGTCCACATCAACAGGTCCTGACGTCAGAAGGACCTGATGGTTCCTAATCAGAATTTTATTTACTGAACGACCGGTTTCGTCTAATAGTCGACCAGTCGACATCATCTGGACCTGAGACAGAGTAGGTGGCTTAGGCGAAAGAGGAAATACCAGAGGTAGATGTGCTCCTGAAAGTGTAGAAAACTGGGAGGAGATTCTATGGCATTCAGCAAAACCTACCTTTACCGGTGGAACACTAAAAAAATAGCTATAACTAAAAAAAAGGGCTGTAAGAAGCATATTTTTGTACATTTAATCAATTTTCCCGGTCCAATCGACATTATCAGGTCCAGATTATGTCGACCATTCGACGAAACCGGTCGTCCAAGAAATACTGTGAGTAAAACTTACAAAGTTTTGTTAATTCCTGAGCACTAGGCATTGGATTGATGCGTTCTCTAAGTTCAATGAATCACAGTCAAAGAAAACAATCCATAATGGATTAGTGCGTTCCATCATAGTTATTTCGTAACTATTCCTCCAGCACAACCAACACCTTCCCTTATTCCCTCCACTCTCCATTCTTTCCTTTTATGCCCTCTCCATAATTTCAAGGCTCTTCGGGTTCGTCACGACTGTATTCCCCACCAGAGGCTCCTCCGCCCAACATTCCCCCCCAAGACAATTCGATTCCTTTCGAAGAGCTCCTCCCAGCATTGTGTCACCATCCTTCGCCTAGCTCTCTCACCCTCGCCCTATCTAACCATTCATTCGCCGCACACACGATCGGATTAAAACAATCCACTTCCATCCATTTCTCTCCGTTTTTTTTTCGTGTGCACCCCATCCACGCAACACCTTGGGTCCTTTTGTTCGTGAACTTCCTCTTCTTCCTTGGGATCGTCCTATTCGAAAGAAAAAGTTAACGAGTAGGCGACACGTGGAGAGCTGCGTCTGCCCTGTGGGACGAATTTGTACACGAGAGTTCAACAATCGAGTTGTTCTCTGCGCGATTCCTATCCAAGCAAATTAATCTATGTATGCTGCTACCTCCAGGTAATAAGTTCATGGACATGGAATGAGTTCATGGACCAAATAAAGAGGAGAGTACATAAGAAGAGATCAGGTTTGAAAATCATATTTCACATGAAGAATTATTGTAAATATTTAATTTTTATAAGCTTAGTGATAGAAGACTACTAAATGATGTTGTTCCTACATAATGTAATGAATAAAGGTGAGAGTCTAACTTGTTGTACAAACTAAATATGCTTGTTCCAAATAATAAATTTGTACGTGTACAAATTACTGTTTACTGTTTATAAACTTTACTGTGTGTAAATTACTGTTTTTTCTGAGGAGTGGTGCTAAAATTCCTGTCTCAAATAGGCCAGGTTTATGGAATATTCGCAGTATATTGACACCCTTGCCGAGGACCAAATTGTCTTAGTAAAGGCGAAGTTTTTTATATATTGGGCCAAAAATGTCAAACATATTACCTTCTGAGTACAAATGTGCACGTAATCTTGCTTCTTTTTTAAAAGATGTTAAAAACTGGCTATTTACTTATGAAAGAATCGAAGATATATTTTGCTAAATAAAATTATTTATTTTTGTAAACATACATGTTAAAAGGAATTCATTTGAAATCTTGGTATATATATTTTTTTCTTGTTCTATATGTAACAATGTATGGTCGTAGTTCTAATTGATGGTAACCTAAACACAGGTTCGCCTTATAGGTTACCTAAAGCTCCAAATATCTTAATATTGTATTCTTTGTATTTTTTCTGCATTTCATATTTTGGAGCAATAAACATTATTATTACTATTTATTATTACTATTAAATGTAGACACAAAACGACATTTTATATAATGAATGTAAGTAGTAACTATTGTAAAAATGCTCCCATAAATAGAATGTGTGCTACATTTAATACACTGTGTAATGACATGGATTTATTTGAGTATAAAAAAACCTACTACAGAAAATCCTGTAATAAGCTGTTGGCATAAATTGTAAACTCGTAAATTGTAGTTGATAACACATATGTATATCTATTTTATTGGCCATCTTGACTCCTTGTCTTTATCGAAATTGTAAATGTTTGTATTTGTTATTGATCACCCTATAATTTTATTCATATGTTGTGTGAACATTAAACTCAATAAATTCAATTCAATTCAAGAGATAGCAGGAGGTATGGGGGCTAGCATTAGATACTGAAGGGTGGAGGGCTGCAGTGAAATCAATCATAAGATTGAACAACCAATGAAGAAAGCTGTTACATTTGCTGTTTGTTTACTTTTATTGTTTGATGCGTCGCAACCATTATAGTAGATGGAGAGGGCGCTTGCTTTATGGCCATCACTAGAAGCTGTAAAGTGAGCGTGGCCTGGACGCCATCTTTGTTAACCCCGATTTTCCTACAGCGCTTACGGGCTGGCGTACTAATTTTGCAAATTTGCAGTGTTTAACCTCGCATAATTACTATAAATCAGCAGGCACTTACTTAATTCATAAGCATTATCTTTACATATATACTTTAACCTCTGATATATCGTGAGGATTACACATACAAAACATGTGTGGCACAGCATTAAAGAAACCAGGTGTTTTAAAACGTATAATAGGAAGGTCCGCGGATGAAAAAGTCAAAGAGAGATGCTACTTCGCTTTGGTTAGGCCACACCTCAGATAAGCCGCGAGCATTTGGGACCCTGGTCATATGGATTTAACCAAAAAATTAATAAAATACAAATGAAAGCAGCGCGTTTCGTTAAAAACTGCTACGAGCGTACATGTAGTGTCTCACAACTTTTAGAGGGATTAAGGAGGGAGCCCCTAAAGACTCGGAGGCTACACGCTAGGCTTAGGTTGATTAAGAAATTCAAAACTGATATTTTTCAGAGCGACACAGAGGATGTTATTATGATGCCATACTACATCTCTAGGTCTGACAGAAGTGATAAAATAAGAGAGATTCATTGCCGAACAGATATGTACAAAAGCTCGTTCTATCCGCGAACAATACGCGACCACAATAAAAACTGAGCTCCACTAAATACACTCCTATAATACATGTCACAATTTCATCTCCCAAAAACGTCTCATCTCTCATCTTTACACGGCTGGTGACCTAACACCCCCTGCCACACGCCCATACGTCGGCTCACCGGGTATTGTGTACATGTAAATGTATACTGTTTATTTATTTCAATTGATAATACTCGGTTCGGCATTCCCGGTGAAAACTATGAAAATATTGAGAATAATCCATAGCACTAAGTAGCCCATGAACGTTTGAGGAAACATTTGCCATAAATTTCAAATAAATGGTGTATATTCTTGCTATACATCCGCTAATTCGTCAATTTCGTCGTGCTATCCAAAGAAAAGTAAGGAAAGAGCAGGGGTAACCAACATGGTTGTTATTTCGGGTTGCCAAGTTACAGCTTGATGGCGTTATGCCCTCTTCATTTTCCTCATTGGTTGCCACTTCGGGCCCACGTTTAAAGTTTGACTTTTGAAAGAAATTTAAGTACCTATCAAATGATTTTCCACCTACATGAGAGCCTTCTCAATCTTATTTTTTCGTCCAAATTTAACACATCGACATTTCATCAAAATCATTAAGCCTATTTTATATTTTCTTACTTAGCGTGGATGGATTTATCATGCATTATTCAGCAATTAGATATTTGATTCAGTGTGAGAAATAACACTCTTTAATTTAGCTTGTGACAACAATACAATTAATAGAGTCAATAAACTCAAAATATATAAACAAACAGTATGTTTCTAATCAAACTCTTATACACAAAACAGAGCCGTTGGCGAGAAAAAAATCCAAACAATTCTACATAAATAGACCGTATTGTTAATATATTTAAAACTAACTTCGGCATGTAAGTTAAAAGAACATTTCTTCATGCAAATTACACTTATATCGCTATCAATTATATTTTTGTCACAAACGGTTAATGTAAAACGACATTTGTTGGCCCGCTTGGCCAGGTTTATAGGGCATCAAACGGTCAGGCTCGTTAATCCTCAGGGGTTCGATGCTTACTAGGCCACCACTTTGAATCCAGATGAGCGCTTGATGAATGGAAAAAATAGGGTCCTACATTTTCAATATTATAAGGGGGCACAGCAGTAAAAAAAATGTAGTCCAAAAGCCCATTCAGGAAAGACGGGAAGCTACGGCCCATTCATGTCTATAACCGCCATCAGATGTAACTCGGCCCCTTCTTCCGTGTAACAGTTGGCACGCGGATGTCATTATATCACAACTCTTCCTTTTCTTATCCTCAACTCTTCCACACAATGCGCAAACCTCGCGTGTCCCATGCCCAAGTGAGCATAAAAACATGGAACGAGGCGTAAAAAAAGATCGAGGCGCGATGTTAACCTTAATACGCCTCCCCCCCAGAAGAGAAAAAAATTAAAGACGGTTAGAGCATGGTAACGACGAGATAATAAAAACGAGAGGCCATAAATAACTCCAAAACCCGGCTACATGCATGCTGATGGGGCATTAACGGTACTCTTTCAATTTTCACTTGGCAATGGCGAAGATTTAATTAAGATGTTTTCGGAACAAGACGACGAGGGATCAAAATCAAGAATTGAATTTCCAAGATGATACAATCTTCAGGAGGATCAGGAATACGAGCAAAACTTATTTGGGAAATGCAAAGGCATGCAAATCATAGATGAAATAGTATTACGATAGTGTTCATGATGAAGTAATTACGAGCTCAAGAGCAATTGCACTATCGGCATAATTAGATTTGATTCGAAAATATCCTTTCATTATCGAGTATTGATGATGTGAGCTTTGAGCTAAATAATCCTGAAAAATATCATTCAATTTTAGAATGCAGCATGGCGCCAAGTGGCTCGCAAACTGGAACTTTCGCTGGAAGAAAATTTGCGTGGATCGGACTCTTTCAAGATGTGGGTGTGTATAATAATGAAGAGATATTTCGAAGAGAGATTTTACAAATATTTTTGTTTCTTAGTCAGATTAAGTAAACAAAAAAATTTTATGGACGTGATGAAGAGAGAAGGGACGCCTGGCGAGCTGAAGAATAAATTAGTGCATTAGACAAGAAACTTCACCAGGGAATAAAATATCAGAGGTAATCCCACTTCCATAAAAGCCTGTCTTCACCGGTAGATCACCTCTAATAATGACGTCAAATAAGGGTATATTGTTAGGCCAAAAAGGTGCAAAAAAAATAGCTCTGCCGAAAAAATCAATATAAAAATATTTGATGATTAACGGATTACTTGGAGTTCACGTAACCGACTGTTGAAATCAAGTTAAATATGTTTTATGTTTAAAAAAAGGGAAATTTCCACCCCATTGCCAACCGCGCAGGAATAACTTCCACGTGACCGCAACACTTTTTCAAGCCGCGCGAATCAATCTAGGGGATTAGACGTGAGGGAAGGGAAAAATCTCGTCCCAGTTCCGCACGTATAAAAAAACGACCCCTAATTCTAAATTTACAACCTCTTCCCTGGCTTCCCCTCAACCCCGGTTAATCTACAAGCTGACTCTCCCGAGCTAGCGACCCCTCTTGTTTTAATATCATTTCCTTCCACTCTCTCTCTCTCTCTCTCTCCGGCGAGACCATCGGCCTCTACCTCCCGAAGTTTCCCTCACGCGCTCACCCCTCCCTCACAGCCTCCCCTCTCCGGACATCATCTCCCCAGGACCACGAATGAGCTTCCTCCGTAGATTAGGGCCATAAGTCTTCTTCCCCTCCCTTACGGAATTCCCCCTTCGCATGAGAAGGATTGTGTGTGAGAAAGGGAAGGGGAGGGAATGAGAGTGGAAGATCTGTGTGGAGCGGAGAGATGTGTAGGAGTCTTTCTCGAGGATCAGAAAGGGGGGCGCGACCCTCGGGACACGGGCACGAAATTTATATTCGTCTTTGACGTCGACCAAACGCCTACTCCACTAGTCACTTGTGCACTGGCTCCACCGCGCTTCCGAGCAGTACGGTGCCAAGATGGAGAATTTCTACGGGCTTAGTATATGCATACGATCGCACGTTCCGTCAGCTCAAGGGTGAAAACGACGACAAAAAATTAGCCTCACAGTCTCACCAAAGATATGGCGAGAATTCTGCACGGGATGGAAAATACTACGAAACAATATTACTTATTTTTTTTTATTTGAACTTATACTACATATAGGCTCCGTCAGACCATATGGTCTTACATAATCACATGCTTCATGATATGTCGCTTACTTAAAACTGTAACTAATTAATACATAATTTACTCTGTTCATTTACTTCAGATCACACATTCTTTTATCTTCAAAAGAAAATTGAGTTTCTATGGTTTATGTTGTACTATGTCATATTTTGCTGAATTCGTTGCAGATTGTTTACAATTCCGTGTTCCTAGGCAATCATAACGGGCCTGGGCTGCATATTTATAACCCACTAGCGGGCCAGACAGACGTCCCTCCCAAACGTTGGCTTGCCTGCTTTCAGCGGGTTCAGCAAACGTTTTTCGACATTCGAATTTTCGATAAACTATATACTAAGTGACATTTGACGTTGAGTTTGATATTTCAATCTTTTCGTTTCGCCAAAACAACGCCAAGGCACGACGCAAGAGCGACGACTTACCCATGTATTGATGCGTAAGTCAAATAACACAGACTTTGACATCAGTGCTACCTATGGTAAACAATCATAACTATAAATTATTCTCAGATGGTCAATTGTTCATGAACTTCTCAGGAGGTTTTAGCGGTCAATAATTCATGAACTTATGATTCTTTTATTTTAAAAATATTGGAGAGTGTTGGGGGGGGGGGGGGAGGTGGCCTGCCACCGACCGGGTCCAATTATGAATCTAAACCATCCAGGGACCTACTCAAACACACCAAAAATTTCATCAAAGTCGGTCCAGCCGTTTAGGAGGAGTTCAGTGACATACACAGAAGAATTATAGATATATATAAAGATTATAAATTATTGTGCTCTATAAAATTGTTATGCATGTCCCGTATAGTTATGAGTATTCTACCGGTTAAGGTAGGTTTTATTGAATGTCAGGGAATCTCCACCCGGTTTTTCAGACTTTCAGGGGCCTATTTCGCTCTAGTTTACCCTTTTTCGCCTCCGCATACGATCTACCCTTC
Organism: Ceriagrion tenellum; assembly: GCA_963169105.1. NCBI lineage: Eukaryota > Metazoa > Arthropoda > Insecta > Odonata > Coenagrionidae > Ceriagrion > Ceriagrion tenellum. The sequence goes on along the minus strand of OY720644.1, from coordinate 52,501,982 downwards.
TTCATCCTGCCCTGTATTCTTTTTCTTCCTCCTTCCCGCTTGCCCAACATCCTTCCCTCGATCACAATCTTGAGCAATCCATTGTCCTTCATTACATCCTTCAGCTTTCTGGCCTGCCTATCCCAGATTTCATTCAAAAGTTTCCTTTACTCAACCACCATGTGAAGCACTTCCTCGTTACTCTTCATTTCTGACCACCTCACCTTCTCCATCCTTCTCCACACCCACATCTCAAACGCCTGTAACCTTTATTTAATTCTTTTTCCTAACTACCGGCTACTTTAATGTCTTTTCTTAACTCCCTAATGCTTGTTTCTTAATCCGAACTTTAGTACTGACATCTCATTCCGCGTGAGTCCTACTTGACTCTTGTATCTCTGTGCGTTTATATGACAGTAAAATACACTAATGCAAATGATTTCCACACCATAGATTGCATACCACATCTTAAATGCCTGCAGCCAATCCTCGTCCTCCTTTCTAAGGGTCCACGTTTCTGCACCATACAACGCTACGCTCCATCTCAAGCACTTGACCAGAAACTTCTTCACAATCTTACCCAATGTTCCTGTCATCAGCTCCCTTCTATTACTAAAAACCTCCTTAGCTAGCGCTTTTCTCCTCCATTTGTCTTTGCTACTACGCCCGTTTCCTTCGAGCGTACTACCTAAGTAATTAAAACTCTCTAACTGCTTGAGTTTCTGTCCTCCAACTTTAATAGCTAGCCTCGCTTTCTTTGTCCAAGAGAACCTCATAACTTTTGTTTTCTTATGATTTATCTTCATCCCGAATAAACCACACTGCATTTCCTAAGCATGTACCAAAGCTTTCAGTCCCTTCGAAGATCCACTAACCAGAGACTGATCGTCCGTGAATGTAACCGACTTTATCAGATGCCCTCCTTAAATTCCTACCTCAAGTTCCTCCCATGTCTGTATTACCATTTCCTCAGCATAAATGTTAAAAATCAATGGCGACAACGGACACCCTTGTGTTACACCGCGGCCTATACTTGCTTACCCCGATTCAGCATCAGCTGCCCTCACCAGCGCCCTTTGCGTCATATATTCGGATTCGGATTGCGTCATATATTCGGATTAAGAGCTTAATAGAACTCGGATGGGAATTACTATCTGAACGCAGGTTAAAATTTAGGTTTTACCTTTTCAGTAAATTCGAAACCGTTTTGTTCACAGATGACGTTAGATATATATTAAGAACCCCTGCGTATTATGCCAGGTTTGATCATCTTAACAAGATTAGAGAGATAGATTGTCGTACCGATAGATTTAAAATGTCATTTTTCCCGCGTACCATAAGAGAGAACAATAGGCAGCGTAGCAAAGGGATAGGTAGGTGAAATATAGTTAGTCTATAGTGCATGATGCATGTAATAACAATCAATAATCCCTTTCTTATTATGTAGATACTAATCATCTAGCTCCATGTGACCCTACTTTCTAGCATGTCTCATTTAAATATACTAGTTGCATGTCAATAGTGCATGTTTGGTGACCTTCACCCCCTGCCACACACCCTCGTGGTGGCTTGCAGGGTATTACGTAGATGTAGATGTATAAGTTTCGGATTAATCTCCTTTCGGGGTAATCTATTCCTATTTTCCCGAGTATTTCCGTTAGTTAATTCCAATTTACCCAGTCAAAAGCTTTTTCAAAATCAATAAAGCAAACGAAAACATCCCGATTATACTCTATGTTTCTTTCTTTAAGTGTCATCCTTTCCGGAACCCATACTGGTCATCGCCCAAGAAGCTATTGGCTTTACCTCTCCTACCTTATATTGATTATTCGAAGTAAAACTTGGCTGCGAGTGAAATCATACTGACTGTTCTCTAATCCTCGCATTCTAACGCATTCTTCTTTTTCGGGATAGGAATCAAGACTGTTTTCACGAAGCCAATTGAAAACAATATTGGGAGGATAAACAAAAGTGAACACAAGAAAATAAGGGACGAGGAGGTAGGATTTAAAAAAAAGAGTCCGTACACTGAGAAAAGTATCCCTTAAATATCCTACTTGCATGGCAATAGTGCATGTTTGGTGATCTTCACCCCCTGCCACACACCCTCGTGGTGGCTCGCAGGGTATTACGTAGATGTAGAAAAGTGAGTTTTCTGGACGGCACCGAAGACCTATCCCACGACGGAGGCATGGGTGGGGGGGGGACTGGGAAATGGAGAAAATATTTATCTGGGAATGTTAATGCGCTAAGGTGGGCCACGCATTCCTCCCAGGGAGAGCCCAACACCCCCCCAACCCAGGGGAGACTCCTCCGTATTCTTCCGCAAACAACGACGGCGAGCGGGGTCTCGTCTCGTACACACAAATGTGCTCGGCGGTCCCACGCCTCCATCACGTTCTCTGCGGTGGTCCACACCCTCAATCCAACCGAAAACACTCGCCTCGCGGAGGAATTCCGTCGTCGAGGGCGACGTATTTGTGTGTCCCCCCCCCCCTCCTCCCCACCCAACGTCTTATTGGACGATTGGGCGGGGACTGTTTTGGAGAAAAGGAACCGATCGATTGAATACCAAGCAAGAAATAGAATGAAGCGCGAAATGAATAAGAGAACAAAACACGGATGACTGCGGTCCGACCATCGTAAAATGCGAGATGTATGAGACAAATTTTGACAACAGAGGGATTTCAAATCGCTAGATCCTCGATGAAGAGTCAATACCATGAAGATACGCTATTTTTAGCAAGAAGGATATTTGACAAACCCTACACAGAAATAGGATTGGATTTTTGGGAGGCGACCGACAGCTAAGGTCATTTGCGCCACAGGGGATAGGTAAGGGAAAAAGGGAAAGGGTAGCTAACGAAAGGCGCCAAGGGGATCACCGTTTAACGTCTCATCCGACAGTCGGAGTACTGAACTTGAAGTGCCCTCCACAAGACATTCAAGAAGAGATCGGATTTCCTTTGAAACACATCCTCCTCTGCAGATATTTTGTTAAGAAGCAATAGTATCTTAATTTTAACTCTTGTACCTTTCTTGATCGGGCAGTACCATAATTCATGGCTTCCTCCGGCACTATTACTGGACTCAGGCCAGCAAAGGTCGGTCGGCCGACTTCGACCGATGAAATGTGATGAATATTTCTCGCCAGGTGTGTAATCACCCTGTGCGACACAGCCAGCAATGAGAGCTTGCAAGGAAGCAAGGATATCTAGATGCAGAATGAGGGACGGAAGTACTCACATCATGGGGTTTATTCGAGTTTGGAACTCCGCGCGTAGGAAAATTCCCTCCCCCGGAAACCAACAGCAGAACCTTCTAATTTTCGAAAAAAAATCAACAGAAAGAAAACAACTGAGCTGAGACAACGCGTCCAATGACTCACTCGTAGAGGAGAATTCCTGAAAGTGCACACACAGAGGCACAAAAGAAAAAAGGTCCCTGAACGACTAATTAGAGGTCAGGCGATAAATGGATCGTTGAAGGTCGTTCCATTCACCTATAGCCGAGCGGAAGGGTGTATACTAGGCGTTAAAAGGAAAAAAGGCAGGAAGGAGCATTGTCGACGAGATGGCATGGAAGACTCAGTTCCTTTGGTCTCCGTGAAAGAAAGCTAAGGAAATGGAACGGAAAGTATTTTTTTTGCTTCAACTGGGAGAAGAATGACGCAGGACGGACGGTTCACTCGGGAGTGGTCGATGTTATTCAACACTCCCGCAGGCCTTGACAACAATACTGAAGCTGAATTGTCTTGAAAACACGACCCTTGCGATATTGAAGGATTACATTTGAACCAAACAATCCAAGAGATGAGGAAAAGACAAGATGAGACGGATGTCGACGGATGAATACAAAACGGAAGTGTCTACGTAAAATTTACGCGATTAGACTTCGAGGATCACATTAAATTAGATAGGAATAAATGGAAAAGTGTTGGCATCAAAGAATGGTTGAGATAAAATGATAGGTAGTTAGATAATGAACACCTCGATTTATTAATCTCAGCGCTCTCAGAAGAGTGAGAAGCTCTAAAAAGTATTGTTTGCGCATCTCTTTGAAAACAGATGCGCAATACCGATCATTTGACCGGTATCTTTCATCTCGCAGTGATGTAATGAGAATTCCATCAAGGGCTGTTAAGGTGGTTGGAGAAAATGAAAAAATTGAAAACTGGATTAGGACTTCCTCAGTGATCGAAAACGAAAAGGTGCTATTGATGGCATTAACTCTGAAATGGTTAGAGTCACATCCGGTGTTACAAGGAATCATGAAAGGTCCTCTATTATTAATCATTAAAATAAATGACCAAGGTTCTCCATTTTCACGTAAACTAAGATAATTCGCAGACGATACAGTCATCTAACGTAAAATTATCGAATATGCGGACTTAGAATTTCGATAGGACCGTTCATCCGTGGCAAGAATCCCGGAATGGTAGATCCTGCAAAACGCAGCTTGCGCTTTTTCTTCAGGACATCCTAAAATCAGGCGAAGCATAAAAGTAATCTGACGAAATATTCCTTGATTCCAAGAAAGCATTCGACAAGGTTTCTCACAAAAATTCATATTCTAATTGCATTAATGCGGAGTAAATACAAAATTAGGGAACTGGATTTAATTTTGACACCGAGCTATACCTCTAGAAATGATAAACGTGAACAGATAAGAGAGTGACGAACTGAATGCTAAAAAAAATACTTCTTTTCATGCACCAGCAGCGAGACCACCCATGTCTTATATCAGCATCAGCGGCCAAAAACAGCGTGATGCTGATAAAAGACACGCTGCTCCTTCATGGCTGTTAGACTAACACCTCTCGCCACACGTCTAAACGTCGACTAAATGGGTAGTATGAAGGACCTACATTGTAGGATGAAACTCAAGTAGCTTCTACAAGCATTGCGGACAAGAACTCGGAAACACGGAAATATAATCAATTCCCAGAGTTGTTTATCGAATCGATTCCGGAAGAATAATTATCAATTGATGAGGCCTCGGTATGAGGAAATGGCCGAGCTGAGACGACGTCTCAAGAAATCAAACGAGAAATTTGAACGAGAACAAGTTCGTCACCGGAAATGCACGTCAAATAACTTTTTTACGACTTCGGACACATTTATTAAGGAAACAGATCTCTCTCCACTACTTGTGATTACAAATGGTTGAATTATCTTTTTTTCTGATACCCACAACGTCTGAAAACATTCCATTCGACGAAGACTGCCATCATTTGAGAAAGTTTCACTTATTAAAACCGATCGCAACATCTAGGCATCCAAAAAACTGGAAAAAAGATTCCCTCGCTTGAGAGACTACAATTGAAAACGGGTTGTGAGACACGATAGTTCTACACATCAAGAAGTGGTAACCACTGACGCAACAATCGCGCGCACGGCACGCAAGCCGTACCGTAAGGGTCAATTCTATACGGTCAACGTTGACCCCGGAGGGATGAGGAGACACGGGAACCGGGCCATATGTCTGGTTCCGAGATTAAAACAAGGCCCAAAGCACGCAACGGAGACGCATATACCATTCGCCCACCTTCAAAACACAGAACACGATTGGCATTAAAAATTCCAACGTCGAAGCACCACACGAAAGGTTACTTCACGTAAATCTTCCACGATTGAAGACCACGATTGAAGACCACGAAACCACACAATGAAAGACGAGACCGTCCGAATACAAACGAAATCGCAAGAAGAAGAGTCCGACGGTGATGCGATCGTCTACTGCGTTCGAAATTTAAAAATTTAGAAAAAAATGAGCCTTTGAGAGGCAAAGATAAGCGAACATATCAAAATATACGAGCCATCAAACTGGTGATTCCGAATTGTTTCCGTGGCTTTCAGTTCAACATACTAATAAAGAAGATAAAAATTTGTGACATCCACAATTTATTGAATACTAGCGACCGGTTTCGGCTGTCACGCCACCTTCAGGTAGGACATGATGACGTCCTACCACCACGTGAAAGCTTCAAGTTTCCATTTTATTTCAACATACTAGGTTGTTACTTATTTCCAGGGATCATTGTTCGTATTACGCATGCGCGGATTAAGCTAAAAATGCAACTGTTTGGTTGAGCATTGATGAATTTGGATTCGGCGACAGTGGAAGACGCATGAACAATCGCTTTGGCGCCATTTTCGCTTTTGAACACATGGCGTCGAGCTGTATTAGAAGTTGACATTCAAATAAACCTTGAAAGACGCATCTGCAGGCGTGTTCGGAGTTTTAAAATGCGTCCATAATGGTTCCTACCAAGAAGAGTGTGAAAAAACTTTTAAATCCTAGCCCACGACTGTTTCAAGCGTCTTTTAGAAGCGAAATTCGATGAAAGCTCAGGGAGAACTCATTCTGCCCTTGATACTGACTACAAAAGGCTATCATTTACGCAGCCAACGTAAATAAATTAAAAATATACTATTATTTAGCAGGTGATTTTTAATAATTAACGACTCACCCGGCTGCAGCCGTCTCCAAACAAGGATCTCCCCGCAAGGGATAATACCTTTGCATTCCAAAGTGCATAGAGAACTTACCTGAAAGGAGAAAAAAATATTATTGATACATTTCAAAAATTTAAGAGTGACAGAAAAAATATCATCATAATTCTAAGGGAAAACACGTCATGGGTTATAAGAGGTGTTACATAAACAAAGAAATAAAATTAACGTGAATTAATACAGCAAAGTGCTTTCCATTTCCATTTTTCGGTCGATGTACGAGCAGCGGAGCCGTCAATAATTTTATAATAATTAAATTCCCTCTATCGATAGTTTTAAAAGCGTTTTATGATATGCCTACTTTTAATTCACGTTTTTGTACACAGAATATAGTCAACTGTCTAAATCTTCCTAATAAATTCAATGACGATCTTTGTTCTGACGACTGGTGGCTGGAGGAAGTAATGAGGGGCCATGGTTATACAAGAATGATAGCGGGATGGATGTTGGACACACGGGGAATTGAAAGAAAGAGAATAGGTTTTAAAGATGAGATGAAGAAGGGTAAAGATCATATGCTGAGGCGAAAAAAAATGTTAGAGATAGATGGGACCGCGCAAGTGTAGAAAACAGGAAGGAGTTTCTCTAACTTTCAAAAAGTATACCTTTTACCGATATAATACTTAAAAAAAGCATGGCGTTATCATTATTTAGGTAATCCAACGGTTACGATATGTTAAAATGGAAGGATGCATCCAAGGCCTTAATTACCAGTAATATTTCTTTCTTTTTTCTCAGGGTAAGATCTACCTTAGCTCATCCCGTCCATAAAGCCCATTCTCTTTCATTCCCTTCACCGCTTACCCAATATCCTCCTCCCTATCACGGTCTTAAGCAACCCTCCGCCCCTCATTCCATCTTCCAACCACTAATTCTACATCTTCCTAATCTAATTCAGAACTTACGTTCCGTCTATTCTTGTATTTTTTGGCCTCTTCACATGATTAACCCTTCTTCATCCCGTCCATGGAACATATTCTCATTCTTCCACTTCCCCACTGGCCCAACATTCTTCCCTCTATCACAGCCTGGAGTAAACCATCGCCCCACATTACATCCTCCATTCACCTATATTACCTATCACGGATTTCATCCAGAAGTTTCTCTTTCTCGTCCACAATACCAAGCACTTCCTCGTTTGCTTCCCTTTCCGTCCAACTCACCTTCTCAATCCTCCTCCACCCCACATCTCAGAGCACGTGAATTTCCATGGCATTTATGCAGACGCATTCAACGATCAGCCCAAGAGAATGTAAATGTGGGCATGGCATTACGGCTTTAGGCACGCGACACCACGTGCAATAAAATGGAGACTGTGACACGAATCGCAGAAATGGAACGGCTTTTCCTCGAGATCCCTAAGTGACAAGACACCAAAGCCGTTAGCTCCGATATGCCGCCAACAACTAGCAGCATAAATGCAAGACGAGAATCGGCGGAGCCATAGCGCATTACTATGACAACTACATCCAGGGAGATTATGACAACCGAAAATTCAATCATAACTGATGGAAAATATACTAATCACGCAAACTTTATTTGTACCTGCAGATTCATGAGATAATTAGTATTAGATTATAATTAGACTTTACCTCGCCGGCCCCGGTGGCGGCGAGGTAAAGTCCTCGCCTGCTAAACCGAGAGTCGCGGGTTCGAGTCCCGCCTGGGTGGGTTTTTCACCACTCAGAGCATGGATATATGTCAACTTCTGTTGGTCCGATCCCTGGGAAACCTGATGACAGGCTCGTCTGATCCAAGAGCCTACCCGGATTCCGGGGACATACGGGCCAACAGAATCGTCCGGCAAGCAAAAAAGAAAAGAGATAATTCGTACCTATAGAAAAATTTATACATGCTTTGTGAAGGTTTTTTCACTGTTTATAGTCTAATATCTGGAGACTGTGATATACTCCTGCATATCTTAGTACCTCGTAGCGCTATTTATTTGTCGCATTAATAATATTAACCAGTAGTTATATATTGGGTGTTGTGCTGCATGGTAACATGTTCTTCTACGTATCACTCTCCTAGTTTGTAATCTGACTGCGTACCGTTGCCCTGACTGCTTTTGGCCTGCGCCTGGCATTCGGGGGAACGTGCGCGGTTCTGATTTGAACTAGGATGAGTGCTGCATGCCTGGTGGGGAATCATCCCGAGCCACACACCCAAGTGGTGGTTTGGCCGGTATTTCGTAATGTAATAAAATTGTTCGACCCGTTCAAATTTGAGCCTTCCTCACTGGTCCACTCGTGTGGCAAATCACGTGTAGAATTAAGGACTAAACATGAATGTCGCCGCCGTCATTTTCTAATATCTTTGGGAACGACTGGATCCAAAGAGGGTTTGTCATGAAGATCAGGAAGATTTCCTCGACGGGTTACCCAACATTTGGGAGAAACACAAACAGACACATTCTGAATTCGTCAACATGAATATTTTAGCCCGTCGTCATCGTTTTTCAAAGGCTGGTTTTCGCTCGAGGCACGGACTTCGGTAAGAGAGGTGGAAGCAAGACTCACGCATAGTCCGACGTCGCCTGAGTCACCACACTGGGGCCGGAGGGGGGAAGAAAGCGAAGGAACGGGGAGTGAAGAGGAGGATGTGTCTGGAATTGGGGCGAAAGTTTCTTTCAACCGCCGCCACGGTTCGACGGCGACAGTTACGAGCGGCCGAAGGGGAACAGTATGACACACGCACGAGACATTGAGCCAGAAAAGGCAGAGCTTTCGAAGACAAAACGAACTCACAGACGCATCACAAAGCTGCACAGCCGAAATGAGACTTGAAAAACGTTCACCGATAATAATGACGATCACTGAGGTAGATAGAGAGAGCTGTTGCCATGGTGGCCAATGCCAGAGGCTATAACGTGGGCGTTGCCTGCCTGCCATCTTTCTTAACCCAGATAACCCCAAGCAAAGAAGGCGTTCATGAGAAAAAGAAAACTACTGTGCTCTAAGAAGATAGAACTACCAAACAGGAAACACTATATGAAAGCATTGGTGTGGAGCGTGGCACTCTAAGGATCAGAAAAATGGACCATTGGAAAAGCTGACCAGAAAAGACTAGAAGTCTTTGAAGCCTGGACAATGAGGAGGATGCTGAAGGTAAAATGGACGGGCAGAATAAGAAATGATGAAGTGTACAGAAGAGAAGAAGAAAAAAAGGACCATATCGAACACCATACAGAGAAGAAGAATAAGATGCATTGGACACACCCTGAGAATAATGGTTTTGTGAAGAACATAATTGAAGGCAAAATAGAGGATAAAGTCCCCAGAGAAAGAACCAGGAATAAGTTCATGGACCAAATAAAGAGGAAAGGACATAGGAAGAGATATCATGCGTTAAGGGAACTAGCCTTAAATAGGGAAGGGTGGAGGGCTGCAGTCAAGTAATCTTAGGATTGAACAATCGATGATGAATTTTAGGTCAATGTTTCGTTTCGTTTCGCACCGGTCGATACACACCCACCCCTAACAGACACACACGAATGAAGAAGAGGAAATGCCCTCCACTCCACACACTGCATAACGCTCGAGCTGGTAGTCTTTGATATCCCTTTCTCCTCCTCCCTCCACTCCCAAGTCTCCCAAACCCAACTCGCTTTTCTCCGCTTCCCCAGCAGACGTCCCCGCCCAACTAATTGGATGGACCGAAGGCCACGGGGGCGAGAGAGAGAGCTAGGGATGCACGAACGTCTTTCGTTCGGACGGAGAAACAACTCGAACGGAAACGTCTGTATGAGACCGCGGACTTAAATTCAGGCATAATCTCCCAAATAAGCTATTTTCCTCAGAGGAAATGACATGAAACCCGGCACAAACGTCAATTTTATATTAACACTAGCAGCGCTGATCTATTTCTATATAGTTTTATTATTTATTTAAAAAACGTATAATACTTTAGAAGGAAACTACTGTACGGCCTGGTTAAAATGCTTCATTTATGTCGCAAACGGTTATGAGACCTTTAAAAGTATAATGGATAGATAGCTACCTAGATTGGCAGTTAGTTTGGTTAACTGAATAGCTTGATAAATCTATATGAAGAAGGAAACTACCATTAACATCAAGTCTCTGGTTGCCACTATACTTTTTTGAGGTTATTTTGTTTCACCACCATAACAATGTGGTTCTTTCATCCATTTACTAACGGTGACTATTAAATAGTCCAAAGCATTAATTCCATATAACGAAATGTACGGCAGGTGAAAAATAAACCATTGGCATGTATTATTGATGAAGGTTGCAGGACGCTTCGAATATGTAGAAATGGAGTAGGAACGGATGGTACCTCTGCCATTTCTTCCCTTAAGATGGGAAACCTTGTTTCTTCTGAAGGAATGCCACCCGGCTCTATCGGCTCCTCCCCTATCTGATCACGGTCCGGAGAAAATTAAATGTAATCCGACCCTTTTGCCCTCAACCCTCGCCAACCCCTCTTTCCAACACCAATTTCATCCCCTTCGAGGCTGACGTCATCTAAGCCAGCTCCGCCCATGAAAGAATTTTTCGGTTCGCCACGCGACCACTGAACAGCAGACCGTAAACAGATTTAAAAAAAGGCCAGGGCGCAGGGTGAGGACGCAGAGAAAAAAATGCGTGGACTTGGGGCGTTTGAGATGTGGGTGAGGAGAAAGATGGAGAAGGTGAGCTGGGTGTCGAGAAGAACGAACGAGGAGGTATTGTTCATTATTGAAGAGGAGAGGAGGCTAGTGGTGCAGGTTTGGAGGAGACAGAACAGATGGATGGAGGACGCATGGAAAGGAGAGGGAATGTTGAAGAGGATAAGAGAGGGGAGAACACCGGGGAAGCGTGGAAGAGGAAGGAAGAAGAAGGAAAAGGATCAGATTTCTGGACGTAATATGAAGAGAAAGGCGATATAAAGAATTGAAGAGTTTAGGTGGATCACGTACAGGTGAGTAAACAGAGCGATATGCCACAAATTAAGATGTTAGAGTAAGTACTGCGAAAAAACCAACCCATCTTTGGGTAGAATACACCATTAAATGAGTGAATACATCAGTCACTGGAATATTAATCTCAAATGGTTGGTGGATATCCCCTGTAAATCCGAGAGAAACTACAAATCAAATATCACGTGAATGAAATGATTCGAGTACTATTTCGAGACTGGCGACGCGCGGAAGAGGAAGGAAGAAGATAGGAATTCTGGACGAAATAAGAAGAGACCGACACTATTAAGAGTTCAAAAGAGATATAGTGGCAGGCCAACCGTAGGTGTGAACACGGATTAGGAAACTTAGATGAATGAATGAATGCTATTGAAATGAGCGCAACGCGGAAAGGCGAAGTGATAAAAATGTGGTAAGACCAACGATGTACATATTCCTTCACTGTATATCGATGGATAAGACATGAGTTGTTACACAGCTCGGAAACCTGGGCCGTGAGACAATCTCAAGGAAGGAAAAAAGCAAGTGGCGGAGATAGGACGGTGGGGAGGTTACTACGCAGATAATAGCTGTGGTAAGATTAGGAACGAAAGATTGAAAGAGGTAGAGTCACTAAAGTATTGGGATTTTGTCGGCACGGGTCATTATCACCACATGATTTCTCCCTTCAGCTTAGCATGCGTTCTACCACTCATCATCCCATCCATATGGAATTATTTGAGCAGGCGAAGATGCTGGAGCCACGTGCAGGCGACAGGTGGCGACGGCCAGAGAATGTTTGCACAATCGTTTCCTTTGAGCAGAAAAGACCGCATACGGAGCGGTACGCAGCCACCGACACGTGGGTCCTCGCAAGGCCACAAGTGTGTTTAGCGAGTACTGACGACGAATCAAAACGAGGAAGCAGTAAACAATATCATCCCCCACTTCCACGCAAGAAGCCGCGAACTGCCAGTAAGGGTTGGAGGCAGGGAGTGCTAGGACACAGCCGCGACGGGAGAATACTGGGAGTAGCGTGGCAGAGGATACGAATTTTGGACGAAATAAGTAGAGGGAGACGAAATGGGGATTTTAGAGGGATCTAACGGCGGGAGGGATCAGGGAGTGTAAACGGTAAGGTATGCCAGAAATTAGGACGTTAGAGTTAACTAGTTTCCAAAAACCAATAGATCAGCCAGTAAAATACTCAAGCGAAAACACCCATACTCCCTCACTGGATCGGCGAAAATAAAAGAAGGAAAAAGAAAGTAGTTTTGGACTCATGTACTAGAGAGAGCTAGCGCTAAATCGCGAGATCTATTCATTCGAATGCGAAAGCCACTTCGAGCCACTTAGCGTCTCCCAACCCCACGCAGGAGTATAGACACACCACCCCTATACAACTCCAGTTATTTTCACCCCTGCACACACAATTGACTTTCTTTCCCCGCGATCCTCTCCCGCCCTATTCAATACAACCTAATCTTACATCCACTTTTGTCTGCCAAAGTCCTTCGCCGCCGGACTACCCTCAATCAGATTCGCCCATTCGTCTCGGAGAAAGAGAAAAAAGGGAAGAGGGAGGATGAGTTTCTGCGGACCTTGGATCTTTATGGCGTCCGGCAGTTAAAGAGAAGAGAGAAACCATTGTCCTCAAATTGAAGACGAGAATAGACACAGAAGGCACGGAATCAGGGAAGATAATTTGAAGAATTTAAAATACGCAACGCGTCGGACTGGCAGTTAATGGGCCCAGACAGACACCAATTTTTAGCTTAAAATTTATGCTAAGTTGTAGAATTCGCACACCCGTTGGCTTTTGAGGACCAGGGCATTTATCTACATCCACATGCTACACTGCGAGCCACCGCATTAGCGTGTGGCACGAGGGTGTTAAGCTGGGACACCGTGTAAAGATGTAAGTGATAAGGTTTTGGGACTAGAAATGGTGACGTGTATTATGGGACTGTATTTAGTGGATATCAACTTTTATTGTGATCGCTTATTCTGCGTGAAAAGAACGAGTTTTTGTACCTATTTGTTCCGCAATGTATCTATCTTATTTCATTGCCTCTGTCAGACCTAGAGATGTAGTGAGGAGTCAAAATAATATTCTCTACGTCGCTCTAAAACACACCAGTTCTAAATTTCTCAAGCAAACTTAGTCTAGCGTCTTGCCTCCAAGTGTCTAGGGGCTCCCATCTTAATCCCTTTAAAAGTTGCGAGACACTATATATCCGTTCGTAGCAGTTTTTAACTGCTACGAGCTAGCAGCTTTTCTTTGTATTTCATTAATTGTTTTGGTTAAATCTTTACGACCAGGGTCCCATTTGCTCGCGGCGTATTCGAGGTGTGGCCTAATCAGAGCAAAGTAGCATCTCTCTTTTACATGTTCATCCGAGGACCTTCCTATTATACGCTTAACAAAACCTGGTTTCTTCAATGCTGTGCCGCATATGTTTTGTATGTGTGTTACCCACGATATATCTGAAGTTACGTTAATTCCAAGATATTTTACTGTGTAAACCACAGTGTAGGTATGGCATCCTGTGATAACTTTCGCAGGAAGTGAACAGTGGTGCATTTGCTGGTATTTAATTCTAGTCTTCAAACATATCACCACGAATGAACGCTCTCAACGTTAAAATTTACGAATCTTTTTAAGTATGTCTATCATATTATTTTAATTTTATATTATTTATATACATAATATTTCAGTAATTTCTATCATTACACAGTGTTTTCAATCCACCTTAAAAACATTTGACCGATAGGTTAAAATTTAAAAGAAAAAAAATTATCGAATTCTTAGTGTTAGGTATATTATCTTAAGATGGGAATATTTCGAATTACGCATTTGAGTTTTTTTCAATCGAAAGGAAGTAAAAATATTCACCGGCCATCATTTTGGAATATTTATGGACCCATCTTTCAAGGTTAGAAAACCTTAATTATTTCCTTTGCATATTAAACTCAAGAACTATTTCGTACCCAATGGAAACAAATTATGCCGGTGGCCATCAAATTCACAGTATATTACGACGCATCACTGTTTTTACGTGCCGGTCGGATCACGATGGACTCGACCGTATTCACAATGCACAATTAAGCGTTTCATCCCGGCCTTTTTTATTCATGCACAGTTCCACACGCTGATCAACTCCTTGAAATCGTTCCGTTCCAATGCTCGTGCGCAGACTTTCGTTTTCTAGATCTTCGTGTCGTGACGATTCAAAGCACAAGCCACCCCCACGATACACCCACCCGTTGAAATGTGACGCGAGCAGCGGACTATTCGTAGTTCGGATTTTATCACCAGTAGCTTATTCATCATGACGATATCATCATGCCTATTCTAGTCTTCTTTTCTCAGAGTCCACGTTTTTGCCCCAAACAACGCTACCACCCCGGCTAAACTCATCGCCGGCCTCATCGTTATATGCTAACCCCAAGTATTCGTCATCATTCATCCGTCATCGCTGGGACTATGGTCATAAAGATTTAACCAAATAATGTATAAAATACAAAGAAAAGCAGCACGCTTCGTTAAAAACTGCTACGAGTGACCATATAGTGTTTCACAACTGTAAGATGGATTAAGGTGGGAGACCCTAGAGCGTATACATGGGTATACGGTGCGTATACGGTGGTGAATACATGGCACGCGGAGCTGGGAGGGCGCTAAGGGATACCTCTATCTTACTCGAAGGGTTGGCACGCGAGTCGAGCGAGTATACTCTTATTTCATAAACTTTGGCACTCAATCGCCAAAAGATTCGCAACCCCTGCCCTAGAGACTCGGAGGCTGCAAGCTGGGCCAAGCTTGTTTGAGATATTCCGAACCGGTGTGTTTCAGAGCAACACATAGAATATTATCATGACGCCATACCACATCTCTAGGTCTGACAGAAGCGATAAAATAAGAGAGATTCATTGCCGAACAAATAGGTACAGAAACTCGTTCTTTCCGCGCACAATAAGCGACCACAATAAAACCTGAGCTCTACTAAATACACTCCCATAATACACGACACCATTTCACCTACCAAAACCTTACATCTTTACACGGCTGGTGACCTAACACCCCTTGCCACATGCTCATGCGGCGGCTCGCTGGGTAGTATGTAGATGTAGATGCAGATCATCTCCCTCCCATTTCTGAACGTTTCTTACGCTAGCTCTCTTCTCCTTCCTACATCTTTGCCACTGTGCCAATTTACTTATAAAGTGATTTAAAGTACTCTATCAGCTGATTGCTAGGTTTTTGGACAGCCCTTATCCTAAATCTTTCTCACTCCTATGGATGGCTCCCCATACAGCCCTCTTGAATTCCTGATATCGTCTCCCTCTTCTTATTTCGTCCAGAATTCCTATCCTGTTCCTTCCTCTTCCCCGCTTACCCAGTGTTGTCCCCTCCATTACCCCATTTATCAGTCCCTCTCCTTACAAAACGTCCTCCATCCATCTCTTCTGCATCCTCCGAACCTCCGCCAACAGCATACTACATAATCCTCAACCACCATATCCAATACCTCCTCGTTTTTCCTCCTTAAACGTAATTCCCAAGTAATTACATCTACATAATTCCCTCCACGCCACCTCTAGGATGTGAGACAGGGTGTGAGTCGCCACAAACATGCTCTACAATGTGCACTAATAAAGTTAACGAAAATACGACAGCTAATGCATAAGGAAAAATCTTCCAAAATACACTTCAAAAGGGGGAACTTACACTAGAGCTGTGCGAATGCTTCGAAATCGATTCGAATCGACTTGAATCAGGATGAATTCGATTCGATTCGCCTGCGAATCGGGATGCTTCGAAAGCAAATGATTCGAAATATTCGAATCTGATAAGATTCAAATCGTTGCATGCATTCAAGTATGGCGCTCATTCCAAAAATGGTGCGCCGTCCGTTTAGACGATGTTTTCCTCACGCGAAACAAACATTTAAACGACCATATGTTATTCTGAGCTATTCTTTACGCCAATATAGATATATAAGCTATTGTAAGGCCATGAAATATTGTGAAAAATCTTTATTACTTTAACTGCGCATTAGCTTTTGCATTTTATTTAAATTCGAATTCGATTCGCAAGCGAATTTTTTAGGGTGATTCGATTCGCTACCAATATCAAAGAAAATGTTCGTTTCGATCCAATTACAAATATCTTATGGGGGAATCGATTCGGTTCGATTTGAAATGAAAGTCCCAGATTCGTAAAGTACTAACTTATGCCAACATATAATTCACCATGGGTATGCAATCAATGGTGCGGAAACCATTTCAATAATGTATTTTACTGTCATATAAACGCACGGAGATACAAGAGTCAAATTCGAAACGTTCGGAATAAGAAGCAAGCATTAGGGAGTTAAGAAAAGACATTAGAAGTGGACGGTAGTAAGGAATTAGAATTAAGTAAAGGTTGCAGGCGTTTGAGATATGGGTGTGGAGAAGGATGGAGAAGGTGCGGTGGACGGAAAGGAAGACTAACGGGTAAGTGCAGTAAGTATGGTAGACGAGGTAAGGAAACTTCTGAATGAAATCCAAAATTGGCAGAGTAGGTGGCTGGGGGAAGTTGTAAGGGGAGAAGGGCTGCTCACGACTGTGATAGATGAAAGAATGTTGGGCAAGCGAGTACGGGGAAAAAAGAGATTAGGTTTTATTGATGGAATGAAGAAGGGTAGATCGTGTGCTGAGGCGAAAAAGGAAATACTAGAGATAGATAGGACCCTGAAATTGTAGAAAACTGGGAGAAGATTCTCAAACATTCAACGAAACCTACCTGGTACCGTTAGGTTACTACATGAAAAAATCTTAATGATGAGACTAGATCGTCGAAACGCGTCGTTGTAATCAAGTACCTGGTGGACGAAACATAAGTTTTTAATTGAACTTCCATGAAGAGCTTCGTCAAGTCGAGTAAAGTAAGATACAGGGAAACGGTAAAGAGGTGATTATTACAGAAGAGCTTTGTAATATCACACGTCAAACTTTAATTAAAACATGTTAACTCGATAACTTACATTGACCGGCAAGAAGTTCAAGAAGATACAGCACATGAGGGAAGCTCTTAGGATATGGCACTGTAAACTTTATTTCATAAAAATAACCAAAAATACCGGTAGATTACATAACAAATACATAATGAGTGATATAGTTAAAATAAAACAGTATCTATGTTAACTTGGTGGTATATTTCAATAGACATATTTAATGATAACTTTTACTTAACCACAAAAAACATAAAAAAACACGACCCTCGTTTCAATACATAAGTATCATCTTCAGGAGCATAACATGTTCGGGAAGAGAGAGTTCCCGAATTTCCTTCTTCAAGAGAGTTCCCGAATATGTTATACACCTGAAGATGGTACTTATGTATTGAAATCCGGGTCGTGTTTTTATGTGTGTTTTTTGTGGTTAAGTAAAAGTTATCATTAAATATGTCAAAGGATAAAGTTGGTGGGAAAAGAAAGATTTTGAATGAGATTGGGTGAAGGAAAGCTGCCTCATAATATTTTCATAAAATGTTCCGCCGATTTTCTCGCCCTCCTCGCCTCGCCAGTCCCTCCTGAAACTCATCTCAGCATCATCTCGCCTTTGCTTTCATTGTTCACGAGTTAGTTGTAGCCGGCGTGACTTCTACCCCGCCTTCCTTCACCCCTCTACCGCCACTTTAATCTCACTCTTGCCCTCACGAATCATCTCCCCAACGCCCCCTGCCCTACTCCTCATTTTCTCTCCTCTCCCCCTATCACCCCCCTCCCCCCAGGGGGTTGGGTTGTGGGGACGAAAGGAACCGGCCGTTTCCCCCGCCAACGTCTCGGCATTTCCTATCTTCCGCTCTATTATCCCCTCCCCCAGCTTCTTGCGCATGCGCGAAGCAATGCAAGTGCACCCGGCATCTTTTTCCCCACACATCTTCTCCTCGGCATTTCTCTCTGTTGCTCCCTTCATCCTTACTTCCCTTCCCGTGGTTATACAACATGGCTCGGAAGCAGTCTTCTGGAGGAAGCCCACTCTGGAAAGGAAATCGATGGCTTCCTGACGTACGAAAGAGAAGTTACATACATACATGTATACCCACTGCGCCATTCCCCTTTCTACAGCTACATCTAAATACTACACGCATATAATACCCTGCGAGCCGCCGCATGGGCGTGTGGCAGGGGGTGTTAGATCACCAGCCATGTAAAGATGTAAGGTTTTGGGAGGTGAAATGGTGACGTGTATTATGGGAGCGTACTTAGTGGAGCTCAGTTTTTATTGTGGTCGCGTATTGTTCGCGGAAAGAACGAGCTTTTGTACCTATCTGTTCGGCAATGAATCTCTCTTATTTTATCGCTTCTGTCTGACCTAGAGATGTAGTGAGGGGTCATGATAATATGCTCTGTGTCGCCCTAAAACACACCAGCTGTGAATTTCTCAAGCAAGCTAAGCCTAGCGTGTAGCCTCCCGAGTATCTAGGGGCTCCCGTCTTAATCCCTCTAAAAGTTGTGAAACACTATATATTCGCTCGTAGCAGTATTTAACGATGCGTGCAGCTTTTCTATAGCCTATATGTATACCCTATACCATAACCTTATTCAAATATAGTAGTTAAACGGTAAAATTGTTTTTTTAAGAGGCTTTGGAAGAACAAAACGCTTCTCTTGAAACCTTAAAATGCTGTTCTTCGGCGTGAGAAGTGAAATCAGTAGCCTATAACATGTTCATTAAACCTATCTACAACCCCAAATGATATAAAGAGCTCAACGCTGACCGTACTGAGATTAAAGTGCTTCCTTACCGTTTTTGTGCATGTTGAAACTTAGATAAAGTTTCCATTTCAACTTTCCGATACCAGGCAAAAAAGTTTTGGGTCCATCCTCCGTCGCAACTATTTATCAAAAACCAAGTCCGATAGAAGAACTCCGGCCGGTAAACAAGCACATAAAAGTCGGGGAGCGGCAAACTTCGGGAATATGCGTTATCACCGGGAAGATTCCGAGAAGGTTCCCGTTTTCCTGTGTGCTACGCCTTTCCAATGGAATGTTTTTGAAAGCGCAGCAATTTGTAGATGTATTAGTATATGTTGCTGTTGAATTTCATCGGAAGAAGAAAATTAAGTTTAGACTATCCGGCTATATTTTGTACAAATGCAATACAGATATAATGATCTCAAAATGGAAAGGTTTTTGATCACTTTCCACAGAAATAATTTTATTTTCCGACCTGGTTTATACGAATACTTTAGTACTACTACAGTGCTAGCTAGCTTGAAAATGACATAGCTAATGTCGAAACCAGGTCGGAAAATAAAATTATTTCTGTAGAAAGTGAACAAAACCCACTTCACTTTGAGATCATGATGTCAAAAGAAGAAAAGATGTTCTCGCCACCCTCCATTCGTTCTAAAGATCACTCGTTTGGTACAGCCTTGATAAAAACACGAAAAGATTCTATTTTTTAAGTATTCTTTTGTTACACGGTAGTTTTCGTTAATAGTCAGAGAAACTCCTCCAGATTTTCTACGCTTTCAGGTCTTTCTACGCTGAATATAAGATATTTTGCTTAATTTCAGCTCAACAGCTGAAATTAAGCAAAATATCTTATATTCAGCAAGTTGTCGAAATTACACTTCCCAGGCTTTTTCCGTAAAAGAAACTTGCAGAACTCCAGAAAAATGCCTGAATTTAAGTTAGTCTTAGACATCAGCAAACCTATATATTATTTGTCTCTAAAAATCTGGATGAAATGCACTTAGCTTCCACATAAATAATTCTTCCAAATAAAATGCAGGGTAACTGTTTTTTTTTAATTGCATATTTTCTCTGAGGACCCCCTTAGGCCTGAAATTCATAAAACATTTTGGTGAAATTTGCTGAATTTCAGTAAGTTTTATTTGCTAATGAAAAAATAACTTTGTTTTCTTCCACTGATTTATTTTCTCGGTACGACATGTTTCGACGCAAAGGTGCCACCATCAGGTACTATTGACACCGCTGTGTCGAAACATGTTGTACCTAGAAAATATATCAGTGGAAGAAAACAAAGCTATTTTTTTATTAGCGAAAATCAACTTCCCCATAGTTGAGCCTCAAACCACTGAAAGTTTTCCTTGATTAACGTTTTAAGTTTTCCAGATCTGCGTAAAAGTTTGTGCACCTTGGGTTAAGGAAACATGGTTGAATTTCAGGAAATTTGGGGAAAAATATTTTACAGTGTACCCAATGTCTCCGTAATCAGCTCCCTTCCATTACTAAAGGCAGACGTATATAACACAGTAAAACAGAGAGTGTTACAGAAATGCTTAGAGTACTGGGATGGGAGAGTCTACAGGTTAGGAGGAAAGGAGCAGGTTATGTGGGATGTATAAAATAATGAGTGAGGAAAAAGCATGAATTGAATTTGGGAAGGACATAGTAAAGCCAAACTTTGTGGGGAAAAATGATCACCAATTCAAGATAGTTCAAGTGCGGATCACGAAAGAAAAAAGGCAAAACAGTTCTCCTTCTTGAATAGGACCATAATGGGACTGAAACGACCTACCAGGAGACTATTTAACCCCTTCCCAAAAAAAATTAGCTATTTTTTTAACATAGGTTAAAAAAGTAGAATTCTATCAAGGTTTATTCTTTTACTCCGCTGTTTTTATTGTTACTACCACCAATGGCCTACTTTCGACTGTTTAATTACAATAATAATCAAAATAATAAATAGGCCTTCGTAAACCGCACGCCACCGTAAAATCGCCGAGTACATCCCCGAGACTCGAGCTCAAGACCGTTAGCCGGCCAAGGAACTAATCAGAAAGCAATCAGAGTACACGGATGTAATTGTACACATACACCGAAGTCACCATCTGGCACGGAGTTTTGGAATTCTTCCGACGAGCACGTGCATTCGCCACTTGCCCCAAGAGTTGGCTGAGGGAAGGGGTGGTTAAAACAGTGCGGCTACTCTTCCCATTGCCCGTGTGGAAAAAAAATTGATTTAAGGAAGCCAGTGGAAACGGAAGGAGAGAGAGATTCGAGCGGGAAGAACGCAGTGCGCAGGTGTTCATCGGCGGCATCTGAGATATGAAGAAGAGATGGTAGCAACGGTGTCTGCCTTCGGCTACGTGACATTCATATATTTCCGACTACTTTACGCGGGTGAGTGACGACGGTATTCGAACATTGAAAACGGAAATACGTACGGTGGGTATCCTGATGTATGATTGATTGAGTTTCAGGACATTCCTAGAATTAATTCACCCCATCTTGGCGTCAGTGGTTGTTCAATCCTAAGATTGGTTGACTGTAGCCCTCCACCCTTCCCTATCTAATGCTAGTTCCCTTACCTCCTGGTATCTCTTTCAATACATTTTCCTCTTTATTTGGTCCATGAACTTATTCCTGGGTCTTCCTTTGGGAACTTTTCCATCTAATTTTCCTTCAATTATGTTTTTCACAAACCCATTGTGTCTCAGAGTCTATTCAATCCATCTGGCTCTTCTTTTCTCGATGGTGTGCCATATAGTCCTTTCCTCTTTTATTCTTTTGTACACTTCATAATTTCTTGTTTTGTCTGTCCATATTATCTTCAGCATCCTCCTCCAGCACCATGTTTCGACGATACAAAACGACGTTTGGTTCGATTCAGCCCATCTCGGCATCATGTTTAGATTTCCTATCATAAAACATATCTGTAGGCAGAGTATGTGGCATGAGGAAGTAATGAGGGGCGATTGGTCAATCAAGACTGTGATGGAGGGAAGGATGCTGGGTAAGCGGGGATGGGGAAGAAAGAGAATAGGTTTTATTGACGTGATAAAGATGGGTAGATCGTGTGCGTAGGGGAAAACAGAAATATTAGAAATAGAGAAGATCTCGAAAGTTTAGAAAACCAGGAGGGTTTTCTCTAGCATTCAACAAAACCCACCTTTTACCGGAAGAATATTTCCTTCCGTAATCACAAATATTTGATTTTTTATCAATTACCAGATACTATATTGAGGCAGAGTCTATCTGAAGGCGAGTGAGCACTTTTCGAAAACTATGGACTTCAGACGTGATTTCTGGGTAAAAAAGATTTCGTTAAAAATTCTACCTTTCTTCATCCCATTTATAAAGCCCACTGTATTAATTACCCAACCTCCTTTACCCAAAACGGTAAAAATAAACTGATCTTCTTAGAGAAGAGTAAGTGGTGTGAAATGACCGCAGTTGTCGAAGCACCCTTTAAACACACTACTACTACTACTATAACCCCCGTGGTAAAAATATGGTAAATTCGAGTAGAACCCACAGCACTAAGTAGCCAATATAGGTTTCAAGACTTACCTCCTTGCCTTAAATTTCAAACACAAAGACGATACTCCCGCTTTGCATCCGCTGATTCGTCCAATTCGTCGTGTTATCCAAAGGAAAGAAAGGAATGAACAAGGATAATCAATAAGGTAGTTATTTCGATTGTCACGCTACTGTTTGATGACGTAATGCACTTTCCAACTATCCCAATGGTAGACGTAGATGAGCCGTCCCCATGGAAACAAAAACTGACATCCATCCATGACCGCGGCCGGAAGAGGGGACAGTTATGATGAGGACGAACGACAAGAAGGACAGCATTGGAATGGACGCGTAAAAAAAGGAACGACGCGTGAGAAAAGGAAGAAAAAATCCTCTGGCTCTTTGAGAAAGCTCAGACCTCCGTAATGAATCACCATCATTTTCCGTTTATCCTTCAATCAAAAGGACCCAACAAAACATCTGAGCGGGCGATTGGAATTTTTTTTTAATCGACTGACTTGAAGACTTGAGCAGTGGGAGGCCACGATCGCAAATTAAAGATGAACGAGGACGCTAAGAGAGCCGCTCGCAGACACATCGCTGAAGTGGACGGGGCGCAAAAAACTCAGGAGATATCAGATTGAATCCGAGACGAACTAATAAAAAGAGTTGAAGCAAAGAAGCGACAGGAAATGTTAGCGCTCTTCTTCGTAACTTGAGCCAAACCGAGACACATAAATATTCTAGTTCGGGTGAGCACATAATAGTTTATCAGCGAGGTAACAAAAATTATGATGCACCCTTGAGATAATTAAGTCGAGCAGTGCATCCAGGAATAATTAATAGCAGGACAAATGTCGTTTTAATCTCACAAGTCCAGCAGGCACTTCTAAATTTTATACAAGGAAAAACATATATTGTTTGTACCGCCTGCAGGGGGTTTCCGTTTATCAACCATGAGGCTTAATTTACTTTTTTATTCTTCATTATATTATAAGTAGACTAATATATATTATTAAATCATAATATCAAAGAGTAGGTTACTGAAAAAAACTCGACACTTGAGAAATTAATTTCATTCAGCTCAGATTTTTTATTTATTGAATATATTATCTTCACTTTAAATGACTACCACAAATGAATTATAAAAAAAATAAAAGAGAATATTAAAAAAAAGCATTTAAAACACATCACGGGAAAAAGGTGTATATATTTTGAAGACTAACATATGGGAATATGATGACCTCGCTATCTATTTTCAGGGACATCAGTGGAGGAAAGAATAAAAAGTGCGATTATAAATATACAATTCAATGAATTATACTAGGCCCTGAAGCGCCAAGTCATAGCCGGCACCAACTGCAGCGGCATACGCAGTCAAAACTGATGTTAATCATGCTACCGTCCTTCGATTATAAATTCAGAATAATTAACAACGATATAGCTGAGAACAGGAAATATCAACAATCTAGAAATAAGTGATGAAATAAATAGCCATTTTTCAAGGTTCCAAAAATAAGGATAAAATGCAAGCATTTTCTTAAAATTGCATAAAAAATTTTAAAGTACGAAGACCAATTGTACCAATGACTACCATACGTACCCCGACATGAAATATTACGGCTCAATAATGTAAACAAAACAGTATCCACTGCTCGTATTTAGTTATGTTTCATTCTCACGTTCCAGCAGTTTAAAGACATTGAATATATTGTTATGTGGACAATCGACCGAGTTGAAGTTTTTACTGTGCCAGAATTTTCTTTTCACCTCAATAAAAAGAATTGAAAGATTCGGGGGACAACGAAACAAATTTTTTTTCTCAGGGGTGCCTATATTCATCATACCCTTAGCTGAAATGGAGCTATTTATTTTCCGTAATGGTATGTTTAATATGGCATTAATAGGCTATTATTGTATTGAATTCGAAAGAGTTCGAAAAAATCATCCGCCTTGACCGGGATCCCGGTCAAGGCGGATGATTTTTTCTCTGTGGAATTTCGCACAAAGCATTTACATATGAGATGCTATCATTCGCTCATCAATTCACCTAGGCAGAGAAAAACTTGCCTGTGAGAATAGTTTGAGAATTCAAAAAATAACACGCGAAAACATTACAGATGCGGGCGATACAGTGGAATTTTTACAAATATTACACATACAAAAGTATAAACAAAAGGCTGGTAAAGATTCATTAATGGGAATGGAGCGCTATATGGTGCACAAACGTCGTCTTAGAGAAAAAGAGGACGAGAATAAGCCGCGGGTGTTTGAGACGTGGCAATGTAGGAGGATGGCCAAAGTGCAATGGCTGAAGAGGACAACAAACGATGAAGCGCTTGACATGATCGGTGAAGAGAGGAGACTTCCGTGGATTAGGAGAAGGCAGAGTAGGTGGCTAAAATAAGAGGAGGAATAAGAGGAGGAGGGATGTTGAAGACCGAAATTAAGATGATGAGAGTGGAATTTCATTCTGCTGCATACCCAGCATCAGATTGATGACTACTTATGATGAACGGTTAACGCTGTGGAGAATAAGACTATCAAAGCCATAGAATAAAGGAAAGAATCGCGCACACGAATACCACGCTCATACTTCCTTACATGGTTCTCTTCCATACAGCTCTGATATCGAGCGTGGTGTTGTATGGGTCGGAGACTTGGTTGCCAAGGGCGGACGTACATAGACTCGAGGAGTTTGATATGTGGGTTAGGAGACGGATGGAGAAGGTGAGCCGGGTGGCTAGAAGGACAAATGAGGTGTTGGATATGGTTGGAGAGAAGAAGCTAGTGTCACAAGTTCAGAGGAGGCAGAAGAGATGAATTGAGTAGGTTTTGAAAGGCGAGGGAATGTAGAAGAAAATTATAGAGGGGAGAACAATGCGGAAGAGGGGAAGAGGGAGGAAGAGGATAGGAATTCTGGACGGAATAATAAGAGGAGGACAATATGAGGGATTCAAGAGGTATCAAATGGCGGGTCATCCATAACTACTCGAATAATTACCTTACATGGGGTGAATTATGCTGATGGACTAGTCCCAGCGGAATCCCAAGGAGCGATAGGGCCGTATCCGGAAGGGCCCACTCTCTTATGGTCAACCATTAAGACACCCCTTTATGAGATTTTCGCGACGGAAGCGTCGTGACATATCCGCGTGGGTGGTCTAAAAGCACAGCCCGCCCAGTCCGACAAAACCCTTTGGTTTCCCGACGTCGCCAAAAACGACGAAGACGGAGAGAGTGCGTTGGCGTTACGTACGGGCAGGAAACGGGAGCCCTTTTGTCCCGCGGGAAGTGATGTGTTTACCCAACCACGCGTGTGGGCAGCTGCGGCGGTCAAATCACAGGGACGTGGACGCACAGAGTGTGGGAGATGCGAAGCGGAGGAAATTAAAGTCAACGTATTCCATCCTCAATCATCATGCCCGACCGAGGACTTCCTTGCGGCTGGTGGACGCGATAAGGGTTTCTGGCGCCCTGTTCGGTAAGACCTCGGAATATTCTATTCTCGACAGTGAAAAATATTTACCCCAGAAATACCAAATTGGGTCATTTCACCCTCCAACGCATGTTTTCTCCAAAAACAGTAAAAAATCATAGTATAATAATTGTAACTTCGTAGTTTTCCATACTATTTTATTGTTCTTGGAGCCTGACCGGTTTCAATGTTAACGCATTATCTTCAGAGGCAGAATGGTAAGTACAGAGATGGAGGATTTATATATAAACAGGGTACCATACGGGGGAGAAAATAAGGAGGGGGTAGAGGGAAGGAGGGAGTTTAGAGCGGGGAAAGGATCCTTGTAGAGGGGGGGAGAGGATTAGCAAAGCGAGGACATGGGAAACATAAAAACCAACCACGTCAAAAGTTAAAAGAGGAGGGGAGAGGTAAGGTATAAAGGGGCGACAATTTATCCGGGATATAATCATTTAAAATCCTATGACTAGATTTTTTAAAAGCTAAAACAATTTCAAAGTTTTCTAAAACATCCAATTTAGCACCATTGTTCGCCCCACCCCCTCCTTATTTTCTTCCCCGCATGGTACCCTGTTTATAATATATCCACCATCTCTGTACTTACCATTCTGCCTCTGAAGATAATGCGTTAACATTGAAACCGGTCAGGCTCCAAGAACAATAAAATAGTGTGGAAAATTACAAAGATACAATTGTTATACTATGTCTAAATTCCACAAAGTCAATTCGTCGACTATCTTGTATAGTCAAAAATCAGTTTTATCAAGGAAAAAAATTAATTTTACCAATAAATAAATGCAAAAAATAAAAAATATAAATTAAAGGAAATGTTTTCCAATTAAATTTTAATAAATTAATATTTGAAACAGTAGGGGTTCAGATTACCTTCTCCATCATAATAAGTTCTTGAGATATTTGTGCTTGAGTTCACCACCAACTTTCATCAAAATTAACCAAAAATCTTATGCGCCACATTGGAAAAATGGCTGCCGCGAGAAAAAACGCAGGTACAAAATATGAAAACTTGATGCATAAGACTGTAATGTAGGTATTCTAGGGCAAAAACATGTTTTTTTCAATAATGGTCATGCAACCAACATAGAATCATTTGACATGAAATGACCCAAGAATGTAACGCCATAGTTGAGGTTTGTCGGGGGCTGCGTTTTGTAACTTCCACGGATTTTTCCGAGACCTGAACGCGAGGGGTCATTCCTGAATAAGGCCCCTGAATTCCCATTTCTCCCCAGAAAAGCGAGACGAACGGCCGGCCTGGCAACGGGGAATTTTCCTCATCATCTAAACGTGAAGCGATTCCACTGCCCATTAAAATTTCCACATTTTCATCCCATAATTTCATCTCTTCTCTATAAGTTTGGCAGACGGGAAAAGAGACGTCAAGCTGTCTCATTCGAGCAGCACGATTAAGGAGGTTGGAGCTGGTTTGGCTTACGTATACTTTGCGAGACACATTGGACTCGTGTTCCTGTTTGTAATGGGTACGGATAAAAGGGAAAAAAATTGCTCGTCACCGATTTGGACAATCTAATGCTATTATAACGCGCAGCGATAACGCAAGTTAAGCACGTAAGCGACGTAAGGTAAGCATGTAACACGATGTGGGTGTAGAGATGTGGGTGTGGAGAAGGTGAGGTGGACGGAGACGAAGACTAACGAGTAAGTGCTTGAGATGGTGGGCGAGGAAAGGACATTTTGAATGAAATTCGAGATCAGCAGAGTAGGTGGCTGGAGAATGTAATAAGGGGCGATTGGTTGCTTAAAGAATGTGATAGAGGGAAGGATGTTGGGCAAGCGGGGAAGATGAAGAAGGAGAATAGGTTTCATTGACACGATGAAGAAGGGCAGACCGTATGATGAGGCTAAAAAGGATATACTAGAGGGAGATAGGCCCCGGAAAGTGTAGAAAACCGGGGGGAGATTCTCTGACATTCATCAAAACCTACCTTAGAACACTTAAAAATAATAATAACACGCAGATTCATGACCTTTGACACACCTCTTTCTTAAGTATTCTAAAGGTAAAATGTAGGTTTCGTCGAAAGTCATTGAAACTCCTCCGGTTTTCTACACTTTCAAATTCCTTTCGACCTCTTGTATTTCTTTTTTCGCATCAGCGTACCATTTACCCTTCTTAATCCCATCAGTATAACCTATTCTCTCACTTCCACTCCCCTGATTGCCCAACATCCTTCCAACTACCACAGTGTTGAGCAACCCATCGCCACATATCACTCTCTACAGCCACCTACACAGCGTATCACGGATTTTACTCAGAAGTTTCCTGTCCTCGTTCACCATTCTAAGGTTGGGTGGCGATTACGAATTACGATTGCTACCGGTAGGGCCACCCATGGAATCGTAATTGCTCCCGATAGGGCCAAACATGGTGTCACTGGAACGCACAAGACCTTTCATCACGTCAAGGTTGTAGTCTTAGGAAGAGATCACATTTTTCTACGTATTTTACCGGAAAAGGTAGGTTTTGATAAAATTCAGAGAATCTCCTCCCAGGTTACTCCACTTTCAGGAGCCTAACTACTTCTAGTATTTCCTTTTTCGCCTCAGCCATACCCTTCTTCATCCCGTCCATGAAACTTATACTCTTTCTTCCCATTCCCCGCTTGCCCGATATCCTTCCAACTATGGAAGTCTTGTGCAACATATCGCCATTTATTACAACCTCCAGCCACCTACTCTGCCGATCCCGGATTTCATTCAGAATTTTATTTTCCTCGCCCACCACATTAAGAACCTCATTCGCCTTCCTTTCCGGCTACCGGACCTTCTTCATCCTTCTACACACCCACATCTTAAACGCCTGCAGCCTACTCTCGTCCTCCTTTCTAGGGGTCCACGTCTCTGCCCCATGCAACGCTACGATCCATATGGAGCTCCTCTTCAGTCTCTCATTGATATCCTTACCCAACGCCCCCGTCATCAGCTCCCCTCTATTGCTAAACGCTTTCTTAACTAACGCTTTTCTCCTTCTTATATCTTTGTCACTATACCTATTTTCTTCAAACGTACTACCTAAGTAGATAAAATATTCTACTTGCCCGAGTTGGTGCCATCCAATTTTAATGAATATGACAAAATGTTCAATTACTTATGTACATATTTTCTCTCAAACGCAAAATATTATCTTACCACAATGGCGGCTGATTAATATCGAGATATGATACCGAGTAAAAAAACACGCATTTATGATTTTCGCTTAAATTTCGAATTCCGCGCCGCATATCAAAGTTGAAAAATGCTACAATGAAGGCGAAAAATTAGAAATGCAACTCTAGTATCACGTATATATTATAACATGTGTGGTAACTTCCATCACATAAACAAACGCACTTGATTGAAATGTGGTGCAATAACTTTTCTCGACTTGCTTAAACAATTATAAATATCCACACCAACTGAACCAAGATTACCGTTCCAACCATCTTAATGCCAAACGGGAACACAAATTTTTAAACCAAAAAAATAACATGAAAACAGAATAAATGGTTAGCAAAAGGAGGCGTCTAAGAAAAAGAAGGAAATTGACCAGGAAGAATTAGGTCTATGAGTGAAACCGAAATTGGAGACTTATCGAATGAAATGCCTAAAAACCCGCAAATCAATCAGAATGATATCAAAATAACGGAAGTTTTCCAATCAATGCATTTTCCAAAGCAAACTTTCTGACAAGCGTAATGAAAAGGAGAATCAGTGAACAGGGATTAGAACATTAGGTATCGTAGACAGTATGAATGAGGGCATAATGTGCTTAGGGTACAGAAATGATTCAATATTTTGAAAAAAAAAAAAACAGGTTTGGGAGAAAATAGGCGAAGATTCCTAGCGGATTCCGATGAAAAATACAAGCTGGATGGTCCAATGACCCACCATTTCCACGGAAGAATACCAGTGATGATGCCTACGCAGCCGATAACTATATTTATTAAATTCCAAACGTGATTTTTGGAAAGTTAAGCAGACGGAAATGAGATGCCCAGCTGGGTCATTCGGGAATCCGGCTTATTTTCAGGAGGCGTTCGAATTTCACCCGACGTCGAAATGATGACCCCAACCTTTATTATTTAGGCAATCGGCCGCGTGAATACAGCGATAATCACTAATGAAAAGACAAGAAAAAGTCTGAGATCATGCGAATGATAAGGACGTGACAGAATGCCAAGCATTTTCATTCCCTCAACTTAAAGAGAAATCCCTCCACCGATAACCATGTCACTCCTAACGGGTTGAAGAAAAGAGCGTTAAATAAATGCATTATGTGAGATTCACCATCAATAAAGACTCATTTAGATGAAGATAAAATAACGTCTGTAAAATCCTTAAGGTAAAAAAGGGGAAAAGGGGGGGAAGACGAAAGAATGGACGTATGCTGAGATGCGGAAATAAATCGTGTATGGGGCCTGCGCCAGACAAAATCAAGAAAATTTTCACGCTTTTTCATTAAAAGCCATCCCTCACCGGTACATTTCCCTAATCGAATACACAGAAGGCTGCGCGTATCTACACGTGATTTAGTTTCCTGGTGTAGTCAATCAAATGTGCGCCAATAGATGGCAAACGAGCACCAAGATACACTCTACTGACACCTGGCGCGGGAGTATGAATTTAAAAAAAATACACGCATCACTAAGGAAACTCCTTCGTAACAGCTTCACCTGGATCAACAAATATGTTTTATACAAAGAAATCTTCGACATTTAGATACTAATGGTGCAAATACATTATTAATGGTGCAATAATATAGTTTTACACGACAGAATTTGTAAGTAATCAAATGAAAATATCTAATTAAGTCTTTAACTTGACTCATTTTTTTCATGCGGTTCGTTCAAAACTCCTTCAAAACTGATGGTTTTTTGTGATACTCAAGAACCTATTGCGGTGCCAATATAATTAATTTTCAAAAATAGTTGAGAAAACATACAAACTACACGCTGTTAGTTTTATTACGACATCTAAGTGTTAGAAACACCTCATTTTGTAAATAACGTCTTTCAGAAGTGCATACGCGTACCATTTTCCATGTAAAATAGCTGATATTTTTTGGCAAATATCTGGAAAAGTAATGCGGTAAGGGTTTAAAATTTTGCTGTCATTAGAAGGGTGAGATATTTTTCTTTAAAATGAGACCAAATTCATTGATTTCTAGGTAAAATTATAGTTCGCTCAACTACCTTAAGGGCGTCTAGACAGGCTACCCACCAGGTAAGGTATTTGTTGGTCAAAATTTCAGTGGCTACCGCCGCTATCGTCCTCAGGGTATATCAGTTTGAAAATTCAATGTCTTTTAATGAATTTTCCGACCAACATATGCCCGATATGGACGTTGGCGGAGGTTGCCATCGAAACGTCGTCCAAGAAACACCTCAGCTGGAGCAAAACACGTCAATAATTCATTAATATTATACTCCATGAAAGAACCAAATCATATTTCATTACTTATTTGCTGTTCCCCCAACATTTTAACCTGATTATGCACGCTTTTCCACTAGTAATAACAATAAAAATGACATTAAACTGCAGGCACTCTCCTCACTAAACGGCTTCTGTCTCCAGCTCAGCACGAAACAAAACTCACGGGAATAAGTCATTCGCAAGCGCATTACAGAGCGGACTGTTATATAGCATTTATTCCTCCGTAATTTAGCCCGATTAGATTAGACACCAAGGAAGTGAGAACGCGCGTTCTAACGTAACGCCTGCCACAACAAATCACGTATGACACCGGTTGAGGTGTTTCGGTCGATTGCCTGCCTTCATTTACTTCCCACGCTTCGTTGCCATTCCGAAACTTATCCATGCGTCTACTCGCCAGCTGCGATTCCAATGACATCTTATTTCCGAACGGTATCGTAAATTGATTCGTGCAACGCTATCGTGAAAGGGATCTTCAGGTTCAACTTATTCTTCCTTTACTTTGCAGTCATCCTAGAAGATGAGGAAAATGAGAGTCCGAAGTTTCCCCTGCACAGGTAACAAGGAAATGAGGAGATAACTAGAACACTTTTTTTGGGTTTAGTAGACGATCCATTCGAAGGTCAACAGACAGTACCGAAATCAGCATCAAAGAGTAATACTCTGCGATTAGCATGTATCCTACTGATTCGGAGCGACACAGAGAATATTATCATGACGCATGACTACATCTTTAGGTCTGACAGAAGCGATAAAATTAGAAAGATACATTGCCGAACAGATAAGTACAAAAACTCGTTCTTTCCGCGCACAAAAGTGACCTTTATATAGAATGAGCTCCACTAAACACTTCTACTCTTCTGTAAACTTCATCATTTCTTATTTTGTCCGTTCATTTTACCTTCAGCATACTCCTCCAGCACCAGGTTTCGAAGGTCAAGTCTCTTATTCTCATTTTTACTTCATAGTAATAGAATAGATATATTAACATGCGTAATCGAAACCATTATTCATTGTTGTACGTATAGGGAATGTGGTAGCGTAACGAATTGTTCGTTCTGTCTTCCTCTGCGATATATCGTTCGGCAACTGTTACTCATCGTCAAAAATTCCTAAAAAACAACCGATAAAAGTTTTCAATAATGCCAGCTTTTTCATAATAGTTGGAGCTATCTTCTAAAGAACTGTATGAAAAGTTCTTTAAGTAATTTTATTACGAGAAGGTTCAACTCAGAGCTCAAAATTTCCTCATTAAATCAACAGTTTCATTACTGATGTTTCTTTTCGGAAAACTTTGTATCCGGAAAAAAGATACTCTCTATGGAAAGAGGATGAGAATTGGCTGCAGGCTTTTATTTCAAGGGTTGTAGGATAATGAAGAACCTGCGATGCCCGACTAGGAAGACGGACGAATGAGTGATGAAGAGCTTCCAAAGTATAATTCAGCCTTAGTTGCTGTACCAGCTTCAGGAATATACATCAAATTCGCAGGCTGTACCTTGCGGAACTACGGGACGATAAGGAAAAAATTTCACTTGCCAAATTTCGGAGTTTTTACCTAGACCGACCAAGATTTTAAATATAAAAAAGTCATTTTCAGGGTAGTTTTGCAATTCCACTATACTGGGTCCGTTCAAATAAAAATTGTGAACTTTCACAAATGAAGTGTTAGCCATTGTCAGTCGATGTTAGGAAATTTATGCTTGGTGTGGTTAGGCAGAATGAGTGGTTCATGACGGGCAGCAGTTGTTAAAGGGTGAAGGGGATTGTGGATGTCTTGTAACTGTGGTTAATGTTCGGCAAGCGTGAGAGAAAATAAAAGAAAGGCTGAGTAAGAAAACGGAGTGATGAGAGGGAGGACATATCTGCTAAGATACGAAAGAAATCGTGGAAAGAGGTACGGAATCTCGTGAGTATAATATTAGTTTGGGTAACCCTTCCTCCATCTAAATTCAACTCTAGCGGTAGACTTTGCTTGAATGATTAATTTATATAAAAGTTTATGATATATGTGTTTAAAGATTGGAGGACGTAACCCTCCATCTGTCTTAACTTATCTCGTGCCTGTATACCCCTGGTTGATCACTTAATAAACATCTTTTAAAAAAATTATTCCACCGGTAAGAGGTAGGTTTTGTTGAACATTTAAGAAAATCTTTCCGATTTTATACACCTTCAAGGTCCTATTCCGAGGCTCTAGTATTTCTTTTTTCGCCTCACTACAGGATCTACCCTTCTTTATCCCGTCCATAAAACCTATTCTCTTTCTTACCCTTCCCTGCTTGCCCAACATTCTCTCTATCACAGCCTTGAGCAACCCATCACTTCCTTCAGCCACTTATCACTTCCTTCAGCCACCTACCCCGACTATCCTGGATTTCATTCAGAAGTTTTCTTTCATTGCCCACCATCTCAAGCACTTCCTCGTTAGTCTTCCTTTCTGTCCACCGCACCATCTCCGTCCTCAATTCGCACATCTCAAACGACAGCAGCCTATTCACATTCCCTTTTCTTAGGGTCCACCTTCACATCCTTACCCAAGGTCCCCGTCATCAGCTCCCTTTCATTACTGATGCTTCCGTAGCTGACGCTATTCTATTCCTTATGCCTTGGGTACTATGCCCATACAACTCTATGATCCACATCAAGCGCTCCTTCAGCCCCTTCTTCACATCCTTATCCAAGTTTCCCGAGATCAGCTTCCCTCTAGAACTAAACGCCTTCTTGGCTAAGGCTACTCTCTTCCTTATGTCTTTGCAAATATGATCACTTTTTTGGCGTGCCATCAAAATAATTAAAATGCTTAGTGTTTGGTAAACAATAATTAAAAATTGCATGGTGTTATCAGCACACCTTTACTGTTGCATATTTTCCGCAATCTTAAGCCAAAATAATATCGAGGAACTGATATAAACTAGCAGGAGGTAGCGTCAAAAGTGACTCTCTTGTAAGAATCACAACGTGTCACTTTTGAGGGATGATTAATTATTTTTCGACGTAATGGGTTGCGTAGAACAAATAAAATCGGACATCTTAATTGCAGACATCACTGCGGAAACCATTGATTGTATCAAGGTTAAAAAAAAATAAAGATCTTTCTTTCGTCAGCCAACAGACATCTGACGTCATTGAGCCGGAAGCATATATTCAATCGCTTGACGCATCGATCGCGTCACGAAGTATCCGAGACCCTACCATTCGCTAGCGGTGAAGAGGCGATTTAGTTCGTCACTTAAAGAAGTGAAGTTATTGGCGCGATCGGACGCGCATGCATGTGCTTGAGTTTTTTTTTTTAAACGTCGCGTTTTGCTCCGGAGTTATCGCACGGGTTATGTGATTGAGTGGGGGGTAAGGGAAGCGGCATAAAAACAAGATTTATGCAAATGAAGCGAGCGTGTTGGGAAATCGGTAGTGCAGCTGCCGTGGCAGTGGAGCAAGGAGAGGAGAGAAACCGGACGGAGGGATGAAAGGACAGGGTAATGGCCTTAGGAAAGGATGCTGTGAGTGCAGTTTGGTGAAGATTAATGCTTGAGGGGTGCGTATGTGGTGGAAGGGTTGGAGGGAAAAGGGACATCTTAAAGAACAACAAATGAGGGTGGAAAACTGGAATCGTAAGAGTGCTGGAGAACAGGAAGGAAAAATGGATGCCAAGAGAGGCGGAGGTAATATGTGCCGGTGGTTAGGAGATGGAAGTGTGATTCATTTATCTACAAATATGTAGTACTCGGCTGGCCGCCTTAGGGGCGTCAAGGCAGTGTGTGGTGGACACCAATAATTTTGCAACCACGTGTACATAATCCCCTGCAACCCACCTCAAGTATGTGTGGCATTCATTTGAGTATTCAACCTGCTGATTGGGTAGGTAAAGGACCATATGTAACACCATATATAAAAGAAGAACCAGATGGATTGGACACACCCTTAGACACTATTGGTTGGTAAAGAATATAATTAAAGGTAAAATAGAGGGTCAAGTCCACAGAGGAAGACCCAGGAATAAGTTCATGGACCAAATAAAGAGGAAAGTACATAGGAAGAGATACCATGAGGTAAGGGAACTAGTATTAGATAGGAAAGGGTGGAGGGCCGCAGTCAACCAATCTTAGGATTGAACGACCAATGACGAATGATCAGGAAGTAACGTAGACTCAATTGACTAAGTTACAAGATGGGTAAAACAGCCACTTATTAATAAACACAAAATCGAATACAAGCTGAATATCAGACTGCCGGGAAGAGGAGAGGGAGGAAATTATAATATGAGTGTATTCTAATCGTTTCAACTGATGTACACGATTGCGTTATGGCGATTTCCTAGGTGATAAATCATAAATATTTCTCGCCAACCAAAAATAAACAACTCAAGACAAGACACTTAAAGAAATACAACACCCATCCAAACACGTCACGGGATTAACTTAAGTCACATGAGATGAGAAATACACAGTAAAGAAGGGAAGCGAAACGTGAATGTGGCTTAAATTGAGTCAAAATTTACACCTAAATAACGCACCAAAAAGGCGAAGGAAACGGGGAATAAACAATTACTCTCGACGGCGCTGACTGCATGAGTACGAAATTCTGAAAAAAATAATCAATTCAGTTAAGATTATATAATGATGAGATCAGCGAGGGCTACCACTATCCATCGTCGGGTTGCGTTTGATCCGCCGGGCGGTTATTTGGAAGGGTCTAGACGTTCGAACACGTGAAAAATTATAGGCCATCCTTTCCACGAACGATGGGAAGTCCAAGGGTGAGGAGATATTGGAAATCGTGAGCAATGGAAGGCAGGAGGAGGAGGGCTGGGAAGAGGAAGAGAGAGAGAGAGAATGAAAAAACTATAAGAGAAGAGATTTGAAGAGAGTGAGACGCTATGAAGGGCAAGGCCCTTCGGAGATCCACTTACTCCTCAGAGGCGAGCAACAACCCTGTTAAAAAATTCTGTATAATTTCCTTATAAATACTTCTACGGAATCTCTTAAAAAGTTCTGTAGATATTCGTTAAAGTATTGAAACGCCATTTTACGGAATTCCCTACGACGTTCTGCAGAATACCTTAGGACGTTCTGCGGAATTCCTTAGGATGTTCGGCTGAATTCCCTACGACTCTCCATAAAGGTTCTTAGAAAAGGAACTGGATCAACGGAAACCACACATACTTCCGTAGAGTTGATGAAGTTCTACAGAACAGCTTGTAAAGAGTTATTTTGCTCGGCAGAAAATACCTCCTTAGAAGACGTTCTCTACGTTTTGTACATCAGTCTCTCATGTTCCGTTCAGATCCTTAGAAAAGGCACTAGTTCTGAAGAAAAAGAGTCTATTTCTGTAGAATTCCTTACGTTCTACAGAACAGCTTCTAAGGAATGTTTTAGCATGGAACATATTCAATATGGGAATAGAAGGAAGATATGACGTAGTCCAAAGTGTTGGCAAGTCGACTTTCCAAAGGGTTTCCAAGCTTTGGCAAATGTCATCGAAGTGTACGGAGAGGGCACTTGCTATGTTGGCCAATGCTAGTAACTGAAGCCAGTCCGCCATCTTCGTTGACCCTCCTATTCAAAGAATTTATTTATTGCCGTCAGCCCCTAAAACATTGGCTACCTTTCAATAATTTACTACATCATGCCCTAATCCTTACATAGCTTTTTCGGTCCTCCTACACACAAGCGTGTCCACAAACCCGGCCTCATATTCTTAAGACTCCTGCATATCGAGATGCCCTACAACTGAGCTAATTATTATATTTAAGGACTTTGCATGAGATTCGCCCTGGATAGGTCTTACCTAGAATACGCCGCGAGCATTTGGGACCTTAGTCAGAAAAGTTTTACAAAAAAAAAAAAATACGATTAACATTTGCGCGCTGCGAGTACTGCTGCTAAAAACTGCTACGAGTGAAAATAGAGTTTCACAGCATTTGGAGTGATTAAGGTGGGAACCCATACAGACTCGGAAGTTTCATTCTGGGCTTAGTTTGCTTGACAGATTCAGAAAGGGTGAGTTTCAGACCGACATAGAGAATATTATCAAGACGCCACACTACATCTCTAGGTCTGACAAAAGCGATAAAATAAGAGATATACACTGCCGAACAGATAGGTACAAAAACTCGTTCTTTTCGCTCACAAAGGCGACCACAATAAAAACTGAGATCCCCTCAATACTCTCATAATACACGTCACCATTTCACCTCCCAAAACCTTATCCATCACATCTTTACACGGCAGGTATCCTAACGACCCCCTGCCACACGCCCATGCGACGGCGGCTCGTAGGGTAGTATGTAGATGCAAGTATGTGTTAGAGATATCGGTCGGTAATTTTATGGCTTTTCCCCGACAATAAATTAAAAAATTTCCATTAAATTGGCAAGAATATTCCGCCGTATGTTTTTCAAAGGCAAATTCAACTAGCTAGACCTTCAGAGCAGAGCCACGTTAACTCACACCCTTGCGGGGACTTGCAGGTTGAACTGTAGATGAAGATGAATGGTACAAAGAAAAAAATACGAGGGAGAGGGATGCTGGATCGTACTTGCGCGTAAGGACTGCGGAAAACTTTCAAGAACGGGGAATGCAGTGGAGGCGGGGAAGGAGAGGTGGGGGAGAATTCCCAGTACGGCAAGTGGAAAATCAACCTTTTGCAGGGAGAGAATATGGGAAGTCCGGTTATTCCAGCCCCCTTCCGCATCCCATTCCAGCTCCAGCCACCCCTTCCAGCCACTCCCCCCCCCCCCCCAGCGGTCAACTCTCACCCGCTCTTGCTTTCATTCTCTTCCGCTGGAATCAACAACTTGAGATTTCCCTCCAGCAGAAGACCGTGAAACCTTCACATGACGTAACTCCGGCATATACCAGATGCGTGGCTAATACGCGAGTAAAAATTTTCAGATTTTCTACCCAGTGAAATTTATTTTCAATTAAGTATTCCACCGGTAAAAGGTATGTTTGATTAAAAGTTAGAAAAAATCCTCTCGGTTCTCTACACTTTCGATATACTATCTATCTCTTGCATTTCTCTTTTCGCCTCTGCATGCCTACCCATTCATATCTACCCCTCTTCATCCAACAAATGAAACTTATTCTCTTTCTTATCCTTCCCCGATTGCCCAACATCCTTCCCTCAATCACATTCTTCAGCAACCCATCGCCCCTTATTACATCCTTCAGCCACCTACTCTGCCGATCTTGAATTCCATTCAGAAGTTTCCTTTCCTCGCCCACCATCTTAAACGCTTCCTCGTTCGTCTTCCTCTCCGTCCACCGCACCTTCTGCATCCTTCTCCACACCCACATCTCAAATACCTGCAGCCTATCCACGTCCTCTTTTCTGAGGGTCTACGTATCTGACCCATACAACGCTATGCCTCATTACAAGCTCTTCACCAGCTTCTTCTTCACATCCTTACCCAATGTCCCCATCAACAGCTCTCTTCTATTGCAAAATACGTCCTTGGCTAACGCTTTTCTCCTCTTTATGTCCCAACTGATATGCCATATCCATCGTGTCTAAAAAGGTTTCGAGACATCAAATTGAATTTAAATTCCGATACTGTTTCCGAGTTTTCGGCGCTGATTGTAATCCTGATTTTACTGCTGACCTAAGCGTTGCGTAAAACCGGCTATCGGATGTTTTTGAAAATGAGTCCTCCAGAAATAGATAAACGACAAACATAACCAGTTCACTGCGTTGAGTCATAAGAATACCGCATCTTCGTACGTCAGCGTGCGCGACGAGACAAAAAAAACAAAACAAGTGTACCACTCATGTAAACGTTAAGATGACGAAATAAGTTCAATTTACGCACGCATTCGTCTACATGCGTATAATATGACGCAGGTCACGAGGAGGCATGCGGCAAAAAAATTAGGAAAGGAAATGGTGGGAAAAACAGATGTACGTACCAGCCTGCAGCAGCTTGTCATACAGGATATAATAAAGACTTTTTCAGACGAACCACACGTGACAGGATGTCTACAAATTGAATTCTCAATTGCGACTCAAAAATGTTTCATTTTTACCACGACATTGGGTCAATTAGGGTAGATATGAATTTAAATGTATAATAATCGGCATTACAATACAATGAAAATATTCTTCATGGGATTGATGTGGAACAAGGTCAAATAAATTTTCACGTCAAATGAAAAGTCTAGCTTTAATATTATTTCGAATCATCGATGTACCATCGCTTGGGTATTTGCATAATTGTCCTCATCATGCATGAGAAAGGCCAATAACTGAAATAGAAACGTTATCGTGGAAACTAATTTAACGCGTATATTTGTTCCGTAAAGGGGAAATCGAGCATTTTGTTGCTAACGGTAACAAAACTAATATTCTCAGGAAATTGAGCAGCACTCCACATATTGATTATATAAAATTTAATTTCAAGCAAAATGTTCCCTTAATTTAGTTCACTAGAGCAATGAACGATTAGTCACAGCTCTAATGACCGGATACATAAATCTTTCGCGGAAGTTTCACCAATTGTTTACATTTCCTGTTTGAAATTCAATCTCCTCCTCGAAAGACGATTGCATATTTATACATGGAAGCGTTCTTTTGCACAAATAAAGCAGATATTCAACCAAAATGAATGTGTATATTTGCTTTTCGCGATAACATTTGAAATGATTGCAAGGAGATGACGTTTCCACTCATTTTCCTCGATGAACTCCTCGAGTAGGACACGTAGAGAGGGAGAGATGACACAAGAAGTCGTCTTCTACGACGATGGAGTAAACGGATGTAGTACGGACGGAGTACGAGTATGGAGAAGACGGAGGGGATGTAAAAAATTGCTAATAAAAAATTTAATTTATATAAAAAACTTTCAATGTCTATCCGATCGCAAATCCCTCTTTCCCCATAAGGAAATTCACGGACTTGAGTTCGCTTGATTATCTTGCAGTCTTCATTTTTCTTTTGCACACATAAATTAGAAATACTGGGCGAAAAAATCGAGATGGATGCCAAACGAAAGGTAATACAATAAAGGTTCTTAATTTTCCACTGGAATTTTGTTTTCCTGTCAAATTTCTGAAATTTTCGAAAAACATGGCCAACATCACGCGTTTTTAGTTAACTGTGGAGGATCCCTTAACGATAGAGAGTGTTGTAACAAATATTACACAATTAAGGCCAAAAACAAATTCACTTGGAATACTAAGAGCTTTTTTTTGCAGAGAATCATTTTTAAGAAAAGAAGGACCCTTGTATAGAGACATAATTCAGTGGGATGAAAATTCATCAAACTAACAGTTTAACGGTGGTACGTTTTAGGTACAGAGTGATTAGGAGGGATATCGCGTTTAAGCGCCACCTTCTTGACATCCGAAAATCAGGTGAATCGAAAAAGCAAGTCGACGCGATATTCCTCGATTTCAAGGAGGCATTCGGCAAAGTTCCTCACATAAAACTCATATATAAATTACAATCAGACGGAGTATTTAACATAATAGTGAATTGGATACGGGACTTTCTCAGTGATAGAAAACAAAACGCTTTAATTGATGGTATTGTAAATGATAATGTTGTACTGATTGCATTCTGAATCTGATATTGTACAATTGTCTTTGTATTTTGTAAAAGACGACATGCCCGTAAAAATAAATATTATTATTATTTCTAATTGAGGATGCGTTTTCTTCAAGTGGGCATAATGTGGGTAAAATGACATTCATGTCCTTTCTCGGCGGAGCCACCAAAACAAATGTTAACGCCCACTCCGTCCTTCGCCACATCCTCATTCAAGACGACTCTTCGTGCCATCTCTACCTCTCTTAGTTTCCTGCCATCACTCTGCCACCCTGATCCACTCCATCCCCCATGCTCCTCTACTAGTCTTATCTCTCGCAATTTGGATCGACGCCACATTCCCCAGTCACTCCTCCTCGCTCAGGCCATTTCCCGTAATCTCGAAGATCATCCCCGTCTCTTGGAACTTTGGCGCATCTAGTCCCAATTCCGCCAAATCACCATCCATTATGATTCCTGTGACTCTCAGCTTTCCGTAACTGGTTGGAGAGTGAGAGAGAGAGACTCTAGTTTGAGCAGTCACACTTAACCGAACTCACTTCCCTATAGAGCGATATAGACGCTCCGTCGTTCAGCCCTTCCCTTTCGACTGGAAGTTTTTACGGCCCACGCACCAAGAGGTTTCCTCTTCATCTAACTTCCACACTAAATCCAAGGGATATCGTTGTAGAATTTGAGAACAACGCATTCCGGAGCCACGCCCCCTTCCCTGCCCGTACCGCACACTCTTGACGATAGGTTGCACGGTATTTCGTTGATGTAGATCCACCGAATACAACCCTTCGTCAGCTACTTTTACAACGTACCCAATGCCAATACATATGCATCAAAGGAGGAAGAAATTCCTTATTGTAATTATAAATTCAGTTTCACAAATCGTATAAATTAGTATCCATACTTCAAGAATACAATTTTGTACTTTTCCAATTTTTACTATGCAAAGTAATATAGTTTCTTCGATTTAAGATTAAACCTTAGACACACCATTGCTTTTTGAACGGTCAATGGGAATGTCTTCAATTAAACGCACAAATAACCAAATTCAGTCGAGTATAATATCGTCTCTAATGAGAGCTTTGAATATATTTTTTTCAGCCTGACCGTAAGCCTTGGGAAAATGAAATAAACTTGTAATTGCACATTGATAGGCAAATCTAACTACAACATTCCCCCATTTAACTTTCAAAGCGTCATCTGTTCCATACTAGTTCCTCAAGTAAACGTTTTCTTATGACCTTATGACTTACTTATGACTTACGAGTGAGAAAAATTTCATTACGTAAGCGTACATTTCATTAGCATATATTTGAGAGCCTGGTATCAAACCAGTCATCATTAAAATTAGTGAAAAACACCAACTTATGGTGTACATGCAAACTATAAATTCAGGCAATATCAGTACAAATATAAATAAAAACCCTTGACACGCCGAAACCAACTCTCCCCCACCCACCCCCCCAACCACGTCATACTACTGTCGAACAGTTCTTCCCTTAAACTGCCCACGCCCTCCCTTTCCCTTCCCCTTCCTTAAAATTATGTGGAAGAGTACAAAATTGTATTCTTTAAGTATGGATACTATTAACTTCCACGAGGAGAGGCCTGAATCTTTAGAGCGGCAAAGCAATACAAAAAACTGGACGTAAATTTTGGAGAGCTTTGGGAAGGATTTCTCAGGTGCCACCACCTTAGGGGAGGAAGAATTTTGGCTTATGGAGAGGGCCACATGGAGGCGCTAGTGGTACTCGGTGATTTTGCATAAACATACAGAGGTGGATTTATCATTGCCGTTGTGTCCTTTTAATCGAGTACCACTTGTTTTGTCGGTGCTATGATACATCGGTAAATTGTTGACTCCGTGTTTGGTAATCGCGTGTCTTATCATATTGACGTGATTCGATTCATTATAGACGATGCTCATTAATGCACATTAAAATACATGTTTCATTTGATCTCGACGACTCAATAAGATTTATTCCCGTTGCTATGGATCAATTAGTAAACACACAGGTAACGAAATCATCATAAGAATATCATGTGAGTTATGCGCCACTAAATGAAGTGGCCGTGTACCAAAGCTCATTTGTTATGACTTGTCGTGCAACTTCGATACACCTGTTCCATCTATCGGCCAAAGTATTATTTAAAAACTCTTATCCGAATCTCCCTATCTCTTTGCCACTCTATATGTAAGTACTTCATCAATGGTAATAATCTATGAGGAACTGTATAGTTAACGCTCTAACTTAAATAACAGTAGATATTCCACGGTTTCACTGTTTCAAATCGCTTATAGAAGGGAACTTGATGCGTGAACATTAACGATATTATCTCCTCTAAAAGAAGCTTCTTTACAGAAATATACACGTACTTAATTGAATTTTTATTGAGCCTATTTCGACCGCTTACATGGCAAATTCAATAAATAATAATATCACCATCAAGGTAACCTACCAGTCCTTCTTCTTCTTCTTCAAACGTGAATCCGTCCTCAGACAAGTTTCAACTGAACTGCTCCCTCCATGCTCATCTATCCTGAGATGCTTCCCTCAGCTCTTCGTAACTCCTTTCATTCATAATATCAGTCAACATATTATTTCTTCGTCTTCCTCTTTCTCTCGATCTTTCCTTCTAATATTCTTTTCAGCAGGCAATCTTTCCTCAGGACGTGTCCCATCCAGTTCGCCTTCCTCTTTCTTATTGATATCAAAATATTCCTTTTTTCACTTATCCTTGCCAGCACTTCCTCGTTCCTCACTGTACCACTCCATTTTAATTTTTCCATTCTTCTCCATAGCAACATCTCGAAAACTTCGCGATATTTCTTCTCTGTCCCCCTGAATGTACACGTTTCTGC
Organism: Ceriagrion tenellum; assembly: GCA_963169105.1. Lineage (NCBI taxonomy): Eukaryota > Metazoa > Arthropoda > Insecta > Odonata > Coenagrionidae > Ceriagrion > Ceriagrion tenellum. The sequence goes on along the minus strand of OY720644.1, from coordinate 52,457,998 downwards.
TCCATAAAACACAAAGGTACCCACCGGTTAAGGTACAGTTTAAATGGAAGAGAGTAGATATCCCCTAGATTTACCAGAATCAGGCCACCATATCCTTACACCATTTCTTCCTTCAACTCAGCATTAATTCTACCTTTCTTAATCCCGTCGTTAAACCCTATTCTCTAAGCGTAGCAAGGCATTTTGCCACAATGGTGCATTTTTCAGATATTTCTCCAAAACATAGGCTTTCGAAACACTCATACCAACAAAAGGGTCATCAACTGTTGTAAGTGAAAACGAATTTAAATTTCTACATCTACATACTACCCCGCGAGCCGCCGCATGGGTGTGTGGCAGGGGGAGTTAGGTCACCAGCCGTGTAGAGGTGTAAGTTTTGGGAGATGAAATGGTGACATCTATTATAGGAGTGTAGCTAGAGGAGCTCAGTTTTTATTGTGGTCGCTTATCGAGCGCGAAAGGAACGAGGTTTTGCACCTATCTGTTCGGCAGTCTCTCTCTCTTATTTTATCGCATCCGTCAGACCTAGAAATGTAGTGAGGCGTCATGATAATATTCTCTGTGTCGCTCTGAAACACACCAGTTAAATTTGTGTTCAATTTTAAAAATATGAATGATGATTACGATTGAAACCCAAAGAGGCGCTTCACATTTCTTGTTCACTAAAAAAGCAAAACACTTTATAGCCCACTTGTGCTGTCAACGACTTGTCAAGAAGATATTTTTTTTTCTCACCGCTTGGCAAGCGAAGCGAAGGAGATTCGCAACGCCAAGCAGAGGTCTTGAATTCATCCTACGGAATGTGGACCCTCGCATTCCTCTTAATTTATCTCTTTGCATTCATCTCTTGCCTATCACCTCCGTCCGTGTCCCTTCCATTCACCTTCCGTCTACCTGATTTAACCCCTTCATCGCTTCATTAAACATCCAAATTAATATTCACTAAGCGTGCACGAGTAGATTCACAAAAAGGAACACAAACTTTGATCAAAACTACGACGATTCCGTGAGAAACTCACCAGAACTGCTCTGAAGATGTTGCAACTTCATACGCAGAGATTAAAAATGTCATTTGAAGTATATTAAATAACTAGAGAGGGAAGTAGGGCTTTAGATACCAGGTTGGTAGAGACACCCTCGTCTTAGGCTAGGGTGGATGAAAAAAGGATTTCTAATTCTTTCTTTCTCGCATAACGTTCGATTTTTTGCCACGTCTGGATGGAAATTTCCCAAAAAAATTTATAATATATTCATTTGTAACTGTAATGAGTCGTTATCCACTCTTTCAATACTTTACATTGATGGTAACAAAATACGGTAACGTTTTTGACAGATACGGGATTTCTATTTTTCAACGAAAGTTTTTCAGTGGTTACTTTTGAAATGAATTGATTTACCTATCCTATGACCATATTTATGACACTTATCCAACCATTTTAATATTGATTCAGCTCTACTTAAGTTTCATTTGATAGGGGGGATTTCAATTCTCTGGGAGATTATTCCTTTTTTATTTCATTTTGCCCGTGTACACTGGTCGATAGCTCTCATGAACGCTTTCCAATATGTTGTTTCTACTTCGGCAACGACCGCATCTTAATACGAGCGATAGCTGTCCCTTCCAATTAGTTAGTACACCCAAGAAACTGGCCCATAGTACTAAGGGCTGTATGTACAGTCACTTCATAAAGTATCGCGACACTTTATGCCAGCGGTTTGTATAGGTTGGCTTTCGAAGTTGGAAGTACGTTGTCTGTCCTGAGCCATCTCTATTGACTATGAGCATTTCCAGGTACAGTATGATATTTATTGAAAGTCAAGAGGGACATAGCCATCAGACAGAGTTCAGGATAGCCAACTTATTTCGAGCTACGACATCCGACCTAAACGAACCACTAGCGTAGTATTTCGCGATACTTTATGAAGTGACTGTACTTTAGGGATGGGCAAACCCGTTCATTTTTGGGAACTCGTTCACTCTGGACCGGGCCTTTTTGGGACCCGTTCCTTTTCACTCGTTCACCGTTCCATTTTTATCGTTGGTCACGTATTTTTATTTTAAATGGTTTTTTTAGTTTAAAGAATGTAAAAAACACTAGAAATACTTAGCATACCGTAATGACGGCGATTAAGAATTTTGGATGAAATGAAAGACGGAAGGTAATATCACCAAATGTTTGGATGGTTTCGTAAATAGGTTTAATTTATTTAAAGAAAAAAAAGTACTGCAAATCACACCGCTTGCATCAGCAATTGAATTTTCGGAGTGCTATAGAGAGCATCCTATCTCTTAAGGATAGGTGCGAAGTACCGAAAGGAACGAAGGACCGAATGGAACGAAGAACCGAAAGAAACGAAGGACCGAAAAGAACGATGGACCGAAAGGAGCGGTCGTTCCATAGATGTCGGTCCTCGGTCTTCCCGTTCAATCCATGGACCCGTTCCTTCGAATCCGTTCGTTCGCCAACGACCCACCTACGATATACTTGCACTGGGGCATTTCCTTGGATTTCCAGGCTCGGAGCAAAAACCAGAAAATTCCAAAAAAATAAAAGCGTCCTCCCCACCAGCCAACACTGATCTTCGGCTCAAGTTACGGGTGTATTAGAGCTATGTCGATAATGAGTGATTCGTACATCTTGAACGATTCACTGGCACGAACCAAATGAATTTAATCACGTTCTCCGTTCAAATCGTTCACAATGAATCGAATCAAGCTGTTCTCGTTCATAGGTCGGGTGGAGTGGATTGTGAAGAATCACACGATTAATGAGTGATTGAGAACAACTTGATTTGATTCAAATTGAACCAAAACACGCTGTTCATGAGTGGAGAGCAACAGGATTGGGACAAACCACATACCAAAAATATTCCATAGTATTTTGGTCGCATAAAGAATTTACAGATAAAAACTGAGGAATAATTTTATAGAGGCAATCATATTTAGTTGATTGATTTTAACACCGAACACAACCATTTTCATCCCAATATCGCAAGTACCTGAGTTTCTTAATATATAGTCTCCAATCGCCAAGAAAGTACGGGCGAGTTTTCAGGCTCACAACTCCAGGCATCATGGTTGAAGCTGTTCTAGGGATAGACACTTTCAGGTTCCTTAAGTCTCCCGATATTTCGACGAATAAACTAAATTAATCTGAGAAACAGATTTTATATCACTCATTATCTCCGTGTAGGCAGCTTCCCAACAGTAGGAATTGGTTGGATTTGATTCGTCACCTTCGTTTGGTTCCTTTGATTTATGATTCTTCAGAGTGAAATAATTCACCGTCGTTAAATCACTCATCGCAGGCATTTGGTTCATCCTTGGTGCATTTCGTTCATAATGAATTATTTAAAAGAACGAGTCATTGACATGAACCAAATTGCATGAATCGAATCTTCGAAATGAACCGAAATTCCCACCTCTAGTGTGTATCCTCAGAGAGGTCCACCCTCGACTGGGCGCCACACACAGAACAGCGGAGGCGGTCGTTGACTTTTAACATGATCGGGAGACTGGTTGGCTGTGCCTCAAGCACGCATTGTGAACGGCGACCCCCCCGCCGCCAGCTTCCCATTCCATCCCTCGCCCTCCACGCCCCCCCCCCAGCCCTCCTCTAAGTAAGCAGCGAAACGCAGACAGACAGACGGTCCTCTTCTCTCTCTCTCTCTCCCTCTATACACCATTCTTATCCCATTCCCTCCCATCCTCTCCTTCTTCACGAGACAAGTGCAAGCGAGCGATTTGAAGGGGGAGGCGGGAGACAAAAGGAAGGAAGAGCGAGTTGGATGCCAAAACTGGCCACAAGATACATTCTCAAACGTCGACTGAAAATGGGCTCCGTTTCGAAAGTGGAACGATTCCACATGGATGAGGATGGGATAGCCGTCGCCGCTTAAGATGTGCAGGCCGCCCACACCTTAGTAAGAATAGAATATGAAATTTATTATTCCGGGACAAGGGGGATCGGGTTGGTGTGGTGGCTAGAGTACTGGTGGCTGACCATACGGACGGCCAGGGTTCAAATCCCAGCAGAGGAGGACGTTTTTCAGAGGAAACCCAATCCCTACTTGAGTGTCTTGTGGAGGGCACTTCAAGTTGAGTACTCCGTCTGTCGGATGAGACGTTAAACCGTGGTCCCCTTGGCGCCTTTCGTTAAGACCGCCGGGTTTCTATCCACCCTTCCTCCCTTACCTGTCCCCTATAGGGAAAATGACCTTAGCTGTCGGTCGCCTCCCCAAAAATCCAATACAATCCAATTCGGGACAAGTGTGTTCCTTAGGAACATATATGATTGTATATCTTTAGAGTCAAACACATTATACAATAACAAGATATACAAGTGTATTGATGTCACAGAATTCGACAAAACATAGGGTGATTCAAAAGTCTTTTTATCATTACGGAAAATCAGAACTTTTTTTTATTTTTCAACGTAGATATATGAAACAAAGATGAAAATGTTAATAAATACATCTCCTATCGTGCAGATGTTTGCCGTGCTTCAAATGGAGGTCACATTGAACAACTGTAGCAATAACAAATACAACTTGATGTTTTATGTAACAATTTCATCTTTGTTTCATGTATACGTTGAAAAATAAAAAGTTATGATTTTCCGTAACCATAACAATACTTTTGATCACCATGTATTTAACAAAACTGCAAATATATAAAAGACATAATAATACATCAGATTTGGTACAGTGTAACACAATATTTAGTTCACTTGAAGTAATATTTCATGATATTTCCTTTTGAATTAATTTGCATTTTCAGATTTAGTTCATGGGATGTTCCACATTGAACCTACAGCATGGACCCTTATGGAGATTTGTTTCGCATGGGAATATTGCGCAGTAGAAGTGTGCTGGGCCCGTGACCTAATGACTCCGTTCATACAACTGTAGGAAAAAGATTTAACTGAAGTGCCACACTGATTCCTTTAAAGACAACAACAAGGTCCCTTTTCCTTCGGGGACAGCAATTGGTTACCTATATGCACGCACGCACAATAAGTGACAAAATATATCATTTTCACGCACAATATTCATTATTTTATTCCTTATTTATATTAATGACATAAGTTCTCGAGTTAGCAGTAAATTAAGATTATTTGCAGACGATACAGTTGTCTACCGTGTAATAAGCAAAGATGCGGACTAAAAGTTTCATCATCTGACCTGAACAACGTTCATTCGTGGTGCCAGGAGTGGGGTTTAGAATTAAATATTAGCAAGTGCACCACAGTTCACTTCCTGCGAAAGTCATCACACAAATAGCATACCTATACTGTGGGTGGAATAAACATAAAATCTTCAGATTCAGTAAAATATCTTGGAATTACCTAAACTTCAGATATATCGTGGGGAACATACATACAAAACATATGCGGCACAGCATTAAAGAAACGAGGTTTTGCTAAGCTTATAATAGGAAGGTCCTCGGATGAAAAAATAAAAAAGAGATGCTACTTCGCTCTGATTAGGCCACACCTCGAATACGCCACGAGCATTTCGGATCCTGGTCATAAAGATTTAACCAAAAAATTAATAAAATACAAAGAAAAGCAGCACGCTTCGTTAAAAACTGCTACGAACGGACATATGGTGTCTCCAGGCTTTTAGAGGGATTACAGTGGGAGCCCCTAGATACTCGGAGCCTGCACGCCAGGCTTAGGCTGCTTGAGAAATTCAGAACTGGTGTGTTTCAGAGCGACACACAGAATATTTTCATGAGGCCTCACTAAATTAATGAGAGGGTCTACGAGTAATTTTATTTCTGAAACTACTGGAACGTCTGAGAAAATAAACTAAGTTCCTCAATTAATTAATTCCTCAAATTAATCACCCACAGTTCTAAATCAACTTAGTAGAAAAACAGCGTTATTTCATATGGTAGAGCAAACATTCATTGTAATTTATTGAAATAACATTCCTTTAAAGTGGTCAAAATGACAAAATGAATCGCATTAACAATGAAACAATCACTGACATTAAGTAACGAGGCAAAGGTTTTGTGCGGTCACAAAATTGAAAACTCCCACCGGCGCAGGACGCGATGAATAGTTCAGATAGTTCCAAAATCGACGTATAGGTGTCGCGACGCGACGGGCAAGTCCGCGCGAACTGCCCTCCGCAACGTAGTGCATGATCTGAACGTTAGGTGGCAGGAGGTGACGCTCTTGCACCTTGACGACTGCTCAGCTGTTCTCTTCGCGCACCTTCGTAGCGTAGAGCAACGAATTCGAAAGTGAAAAAGTGAAGCTTCAAATGAAATTAAGACTTTAGGTCCTGAAGAAATGCATATTAAACAGCATAGCGGGGAAGGGGGAGAAAGAGAATGGATTTCATGGTCGGGATGAAGAAGGGTTGGTCGTATGTCGAGGCGAAAAAGGAAATACTGGAGGTAGAGAGAAGCCCCTGAAAATGTAGTAACCCCGGAGGAGATTCTCTGACATTCAACAAAACCTACCTTTACCGGTAGAATACTCTTTAAAAATGCATACAATTAGCTATATAGATAATTTTCTGTCGAAACAGTCTTCGACTAAGCGCACAATCTTCCAAATAGAAATCCAAAGACCAGTTTCTCACCTCCACTGATGAAATCATTCTTATTTTTGCAATAACACCCAGCAGGTTCAAAAATTAGCAGCGACAAACAGAGAATATTAATTGCGTGTTCTAGGATGAGAAGAACTTAAGAGTAATCTAATGGCGGATCACGCATTGGAGGGAAATCATAACGGTAAACCAGAAATTAGGACATCAGAATGAGCAATGTCCAAAAACCTACCAATCACCAGATGAAGGAAGCAGTCTAATCAGATCCGATCCAAGCCCAATGAAGATAGAAGAATAAGCACACATTTTTAATCAACACCGCCTGTTTCCACAAGAAAAAGATTACCACATTATAAATCAAGCCTGAAAACTTCTTGAGCTTAGGTACTATTCATAGTAATGGTATCAAAAATAAAAAAGAACTGGTAAGTAAACTATTTTTCCAAATTGGTGGGAGAAAAATATGAAGATGAAAATTGCACTTACGCCAAAAAGATATTTTGAAACATTTTAATATTGAAGAAATTAAGTCCATTAAGTACCTTTCTGCAACATTTCATAAAACTCCAATAAGTTTAGCCACATATTTTAATTGAACTGGTTAATGACTGAAATTCACTAAAATTCAGAGTAGATACAATTTCTCCAATTGCAAAGAAAATTCTAGGAAAACCAATCTGCTCAGAAAACCACACGAATTCACATGCATTCATAATGCGAACGTGACCATTAACAGCAACGAAAGCAACGGGACAATGATGCTCGTATCGACCTTAAGGAGTCGTACCTTTTTTTTAAAAGCAAAGAAAAGAATCAGGAACACTGCATTTACAGAACATAAGTTCAATTGCTAGGCATATCTGCTTGGTAATCTTGATTATAAACAAACTGAACTAATTGTGCCATTTAAACAATAGGTCATGACGCATAAAATATGACACCATGTCTCCCATCTCAGTATGTATACTACCTTTCCTTTGCCCCGCTATCACAATTGGTAACGTAGCTGAATTACGAGTCATGTGCAAAGGAAACATAAGGCGGTGATATTTCATGCCGCTCAACTGGGATAGCTAAATGAGAAAGCTAGATAGTAGATACAATTGGATAGAGAATGTACGAGCTAAGTTACAACGTTTTCAAGGTTTCAATTTCAAGGCGGCGCTCAGCGGGATGGAATCAAAAACGCCCGGCAAATTTTCCCAGAAAGCTTCCTTTCTCCACGAAAGTGGAGCCCACATAAATAAGTCCTCTTTTTATTTTTTGAAAGTAATTTCTAGTAGGTTTCGTAGACACTCAGAGAAAATCCTACCGGTCCCCTACACTTCCTAGGTCGTATCTATCTCCAGTACCTATATCTGTTTTTGCCTCTGCATACGATCTACCCTTCTTCATCCCGTCCATGAAACCTATTCTCTTTCTTCCCCTTCCCCGCTTGCTCAGCATCCTTCCCTCCCTCTGCCATTTCTTGTAAGACATGTTTGAAATTACAGACCGTTTTGTCTTGTTTAAAAATTTTACTAGCATTAGAATGTAGAATATTGAGTTTAAAGAGAAGGAGAAAAAAATGGGAACTTACGAATTCACATGCGGTAGGGAGGCAAATTTAACGGAAGTGGAATTTGATCATGTAAAAATAATTATTGTTGTGAAGGAATCGAATGAAACAGGAATGGAGTCATCGGAATTTTGAACTTTGTTAAAATAGGTAGGGTATACGGAGAATTTAAACGCGATTTAACAATGGAAAAAAAGACGGTTTAAAGTAGATTACATTAGAGAAGAATCCAAATGGTCCGAGAAAATTTTAGGCTAGACCATCCAAAACCTTTGATTCAAATAGTAGATTTCCAATGTTTCATAGCATTCTACTGGTATGGGTAGCTTTTGTTGAAATGCAGTTTTGTTGAATCTCCTCCCGGTTTTCTACAATTTCAACGCTCTGTTTATCTGTAGCATTTCTTTTTTCGCCTCGGTATACGATCTACCCTCCTTCATCCCATCCATACAACCTATTCTATTTCTTCCCTCCCCCGTTTTCCCAATATCCTTCCCTCTATCACAGTCTTAATTAATTCATCGCCCCTTAATACTTCCTCCAGCCACCTACCCTGCCGATCCTATATGTTACTCGGAAGTTTCCTTTCCCCGCCAATAATTAGCACTTCCTCGTTCGTCTTCCACTCCGTCCACCGCATCATCTCCATCCTTCTCCACACCCACATCTTAAACGTCTGCAGCCTACATTGCATGTTATTGTACAAAAATCCCGGCCTCTTTACGACACAAAAGTCAGACAAATTTCACGATAGGACTGGGACTATTTCAAGGCATTCAAACCGGAGAGTGGATGGAGACGGTATCGCTGAAATAATTAAAAGCGGGAGATTAGGATGGACTGGGCACGTGATGCGAGTGATTTAGGACCGATGGCCCAAGATAGTGATGGACACGACACCAGTGAGATAAAGAGCCGAGAAGCGGCATACGACCGAAACTTTATTTTAGACATGCGCGATTACCTTCCAATATTTTAACATTATATTATAATCTAAGATTTCTGCCGTCGAATGGCGTAAAAATATTACCAGGTCATAGAGGATTTAATAAAGATATATTGGTTTAAAAATTACGAATTTTTACGCAGAAATACATGGCTTAGATGGCAAATTCTACTGCGTTGGTCATCCGATACTAAAAGCCCCAAGCATATATCGTGAGTCAAATAATATAAATAAGTAATGAAAAGAAATCTCTCCACGGAATCTTCTTCTGATATCTTCAGGTTCTTCGTGTATGAGTAATCTACTACCACTGAAAGGCCCTTTTTGGGACCCTAGAGGCATTTCCAATACAGCATATTTATCTTTAAGGGCACTAAGGAACATGAGTGCCAGATTATGAATTCGTCAAGGGATCTGGAATCGCATAGCGTTCAAACAAACATAATTTCAATTTAAAATAAATGCATCTAGAAGGATAATGGAGGACACAGAAAAATATTTAACGACTCATGAACTTTTTAATTAGCTTAAATGATTTACTGTACCGAATACGGCATAAAAAGGACATTGGTAAAAAAGCTGATGATTACAGAGGGTTTTGCCTAATCCAAAGGGACTAACATGTCAACCTTAGGTGCGCAGGGATACTGGTTTCATCGAAATATTATTCAAACCAGCAATATTTACAACATCCTTGTAATAGCGGCATCATGAAATACAATTGGCCTAAGTCAGGGTAAATAATATCGTAGTGAAATATACGTACTGAAACATAAGTACTGTCCAAAAACCTACCAATCAGCTGGTAGGATACTTGGATGAATCAACTGCCTGAAGTGAGATTTCATGAGGCAAGACAGCGAAAAAAAATGACTTGTCTTCGAACCGGGAAGGTTGGTATGCCGAAGGGAATGCGCGCGGGTTGGCGGGAAACAAAAGAAGGAAGTCGGGCGAGGTGCAAAAGGTATAACTGTGACTCGAAAAAAACGTCTCATGCCGCGACGCTCTAACAATGACTACAGCGCTGCGTTCCCCAAAGAAGCGAGATAACAAAAAAAATTATGCTTCCCACGGAACTGCGAGCTGGTCTGGTCAGGGCGGAGAACTTCAGGTTGCGCGAAGAGAGAAAATTAGCAGGCGACTTGGGGCTGTTGTGACACCGAGAAAATGCAATTATCCATTTCGAAACGAAAGAAAGAGAAAAAGGCGAGGGCATTATTATTTCCGGACGGAGCTTCCGCGACCCACGTAGATTTTCTGTGTGCGCGCTCACGGCGCAAAAACATTAAACTCAATGGACGTTTGCCAGCGAAAGATTCACTCCCACGTAAAAAAGAAGGGACTCTCAGCGCTTCGGTAACATGGTTAGCATTTTTATTTTGCGTATTCTACCGGTGAAGGTAGGTTTTTCTGAATGTCAGAGAATCTCCTCCCAGTTTTCTACACTTTTCAGGGGCCTAACTACCTCAAGTATTTCCTTTTTCGCCTCTGCATACGATCTACCCTCCTTCATCCCGTCTATGAAACCTATTCTCTTTCTTCCTCTTCCCCACTTGCCCAACATTCTTCCACTCTTCAGCAACCCATCTATCCCAGATTTCATTCAGAAGTTTCCTTTCCTCGCCCATCATCTCAAGCACTTTCTCGTCAAGTCTTCCTTTCCGTCCACCTAACTTTCTCCATCCTTCTCCACACCCACATCTCAAATGCCTGAAGCTTATTCTCGACCTCCTTTCGGGGGGTCCACGTTTCTGCACCATACAACGCAACGCTCTATATCAAGCTCTACACCAGCCTCTTCTTCACATCCTTACCCAAGGTCCCCGTCATCAGCTCCCTACTATTATAGTGGTTTTCAAATGTAGGGTAGTTAATAAAATCTTAGTTATACCATGTTTGGTATATCTTATTAAAGCAATAAGGGTTTTGTTATTAAACTAACTTTAAGCTTGATCTTATTGATCAAATAATATTTAATGATTTTTCATCTTTTTACCTGAATCACTCTTTTACACGGGCTGGCATCAGTATTAAAATGGATTGAAGAACGAGAATATCCGATGTGTCGAATTAGGGTATTATTATAATGTCCTCGTATCTCTTTTTCAGAGGAATGCAATGGTCATCACTTAAAATCTAGTGAAGACACAGCCGTAAATTTACCCTACACTATTGCGCCGAGAAATATTTTCCAAAGTGTTGAAATAAGGTGACAAGCCGTATGATTTTGAAGAAATAAGTATCATTCCACTATTTGCTTTACTAAGTTAAAATATCAAAATACCCGGTCATCAAAATGGCAAAATATTATTCATCAGTTTGCCCGAAAAAAGGAAAATTTAAGTTTCGAGCTCAGAGGTACTACTCACCCCATATATTTATTTTTCACGACTGTGCAGAAAATCACATGTATTTTCAAATAAACTGAAGTACCGATAACTTATCTTCAACAGTTAAATTCGATGATTACAGGCTTCACTTTGTGATGGACAAGGCCGAATACGTGAAAAGTGCTATGAATTCATAGAAAACAACCCAATAGTCAACCTCCCCAGTGATCTAACCAAAGAATTTCAGAAATTTTTGAAAAAATCCCTTCCGCCCCAAATATTATTAAACCCAGTGAGACGTATACCGTAAAAGTTATTAACCTGCAAGCTCCAAGATTCTTCTCCCAAAGATGCACAAAACAAATGTGCCAATAATACCCGTGGTCCGCAATGTTCTTATACCATCAAGAAAATTAGCCTCCCACCTAAATTCTCTCCTCAGAGAGTTCACAGGCTTCAAGCCATGATACGGAGAGAAGAACTCAACAGAATTATGTCATCAACTTGCCCAGAGAGAGCTCCCGTACCCCAAACACACCCTAGTGCCTGATGATGTCGTCTATACTACGGCACTGATCGACTAAGATTAAAAATCTATGAAAAAGAAACGGGTAATTTTAGAAGTTATCTTCTACAGCTTCATTCTCCTATATTATCATACGGTTGGAAATTGGATATTTGAGGAGGCGACCGACAGCTGGGGTCATTTGCGCCAAAGGGGATAGGTAAGGGATGAATGGTGGATAGAAACCCGGCGTCGGCATAAGACTGCTCTCAACGAAAGGCGCCAAGGGGACCACGGTTTAACGTCTCATCCGACAGACGGAGTACTGAACTTGAAGTGCCCTCCACAAGACACTCAAATTGGGATCGGGTTTCCACTGAAAAGCATCCTCCTCTGCAGGGATTTGAACCCTGGCCATCCATATGGATAGCCATACTCAAACCACCACACCAATCCGATCCCCCCATCATAAGGATCCTTTCTGTTCGGTGAATTATCTACTTCCGTTATAATCTCTAGAAAAATTCAACGCTGCCCCAGCTAACTCATATACACCAGTTAATACCCTAACAAGTTCAAGTTAGAACAGATATTTCTGAGATCCCATTAGTATTTCTCTCGCTGAAAAAGTTGAAACGGCGAATATTCCTAAAGTCAGATAAAGAGATGAGCTAGTTCAAAAAAGAAAGCGACCCCATGAATACCAATTCACAATGAATTCACTAAAGGAATGTTGCTCTTTTAAATGAAAATCAAGGAATAACAAACACAGAAGCACTTTCAAAATAAAAAACGCGAAAATTACTGAGAAAATACAGCTTTGACCTGAATGAGAACAAAGAGAACAGAAATAAAAGATGTCATTTTGTGTTCTGCTTTTAGTAACACCCGCTAACCATGCACTCGGAGCAGATTCGCTACCCTTTTTAAGAGGCGGGAACATAAATAACGAGGGAAATGCCACGTTCCAGAGCGTTTTCCAATGATCATATTTCAGATGGCTCACCGCCGAAATCGGTTAATTTGTTACCCAGGAGCACGCCACGGAGCGGGTGGGTTTAATCACCGAAACTTCGCTGCAAGTTGCTGAGCTGAGCGTTTTGTGAATCGATGAAAGCGAGGACAAAACCCTCGCAGGAACGCCTCCTTCTAACCCTATCCTCACATTAAAAGTGTCCGATACGAATGACGAATCGGTAAGGATTAGCCTCAAGGGGCGCTTCTGGCCTTTCTTACGGTGCTAAGAATTGCAATTTTGAGGTCAAAATTGTTTCTGTTCACAAGGATTTTGAGCTAACGCCAGCAGACAATGGATACAAGGCATACTAACGCTATAATTATAAATAGTTAAGTAATACACCAGTACCGAAGGCCTAATCGGTAACCGTTGGTCACTGAGAGCACATTTTAACAACTTTATAACATGTCGAAAAACACAAGAATCATACTTTATTTAAGTACATTTGTTTTTGCGGTAAAACTTACTTTTCACTCAGTAAAGAAGGGTATAAAGGAATGATAGCTTACATTTTCACATTCTTAATTTAAGTATTATATGTATTGAGCTTTACATAGTTTTTTCAAAGCGGAATTCGACATTCAGGCATAAAATTATATTCTTATGCTATTCCGTATCTCTAACTCGACATGACACCTCATTGTTGAAGTCCATTATAATGCTACGAAATGTACCACTTCGTGGCTACAAGAAATCTATACTCTAGTAATGGAATTATTACGAAGTATACCTCACGGGCCACAGCATTCGGTAGCCATTAAATCAAATTGGTAAAATTCAAATTCTTGAACCTGTATCATTAACTTCCTTGTCAAATAATTAGCTTCTTACCTTAACTTATCCACCAAGTTAGAGCTATGTTCACCCTGCAAAGTAATCCGCCACCTACGAACGCAATTGCCAATGGAAATACCCCAGGAAATCAGGTACCCGCAACAAAATCAGCAACTTACCTGAAAGTAAAGATATGAAAGATGCGTTAGAACAAATGCATAAGCATTATCATAAAGACTAATCAATAAAAGCATTACATTTTTAAATGATGAATCGATGCAGATTTTATCATACACTTAGATTTCATCTAACATCCCGTAAACTTTAAATTTTAGATAAAAATGAATCTTACCGTTGTTTAATTTACAATAGTCGCTGTTATGGGGATTGGTTGAATATTTATCGAGCACAAAAACTGTCACGAACAAATACATATCAATTTACAAATACAAAGAAATATATAACGCCATCTAATTGAGCGTAATATCAGAAAATTGGACGTAATCCAGTGGGAGTCGCGGGTTTGGGGACAACTACTTGACCAAAAACGAAATTTTTGTCTGAAAGGAGCGGAAGTGTGGTCCGGTTGCTAAGCAACGAAAAATAAAACACCACCACTTCCCGCTGCCGATTGTGCTCTTAGCTTTAGCTCCCCCTAAAGGGACAAATATTTCTCGCGTGGGTTTAAGGGCAACTGTTTCGCTTTGAATGATTAATTACACGAGTCCGAGAATTCCCCGAGAGATACCTGACGAAACAATGGAATCAGGGTCTCCCCGGCCCATGGCGACCACAATGGAGATAACTCGGGCCCATGCAAAAGTGAAATACAGGGTGGCTTGGACCGAAATCAATGGGGGAGTTCCCGGTAATTCTAAAGATTTGAACATTACGTTGGGAACTAAAGCCATGTTATGAAATTTGACCAGGATATGTCCGCCGAGTTTCATTTATCAAGAGGGTTGTTGAATGTAAACAAAAGGGACGAGAGGTTGAACAAATTCGTACATCCAAATCTGTGGGAATTTCAGATTCCGAAAACACCGGCATATACACGACTTTCCGCAAAAATTCATCACCATAGTGAATGGCATAGAGAGAACTTTTACCAAAAATGCTCTACATTTTATTACAGGAATTTTTAAGAACTATAGTTTAGTGAGTTAATCTGATGATGTTTTTCAAACGGAAATGGTGAACACTCAAGTCACAAGTATAAACTTAATGGTTGAAGGCGTAACTTTGTGGAATGACACTACAGACATGACGAAAAAGAAAAATATCTTAGTATTTTCCACACTTAAAACTTTTATTCCTGACCTAGGTTCCGATTGCCTCGCAATCATATTCAAAGGTTTTTTTTCAGAGGGTTTCCTCCGAGAATGTTAAAATAACACCAAACCTGGAGTAACTGCAGACAAAACGAAACGGTTTTTTTGGTATAATTGCGTCATTGGGCATGATTTTAGTTTCATTACGAGACTGATTTTGATACGAAGCAAACCGACGATATATACACATGGTTGATCCTTGAAAAAAATTAAAAGCGTCGTCACGGAAAATGCATTCACCGCACAACAGATTGACATGAGACTTAGAGACTTATTAAGATCCAAGACAAGGGGGATCGGGTTAGTGTGGTGGTTAGAGTACTCGCCTACCACACGGGCGGCCAGGGTTCAAATCCCGGATGGCGGATGTTTTTCAGAGGAACCCGATCCCTACTTGAGTGTCTTGTGGAGGTCACTTCAAGCGGAGTACTCCGTCTGTCGGATGAGACGTTCAGCCGTGGTCCCCTTGGCGCCATTCGTTAAAGAGTAAGCTAATGCCGATGCCGGGTTTCTATCCACCCTTCCTCCCTTTCCTATCCCCTATGGCGCAAATGACCTTAGTTGTCAGTCGCCTCCCAAAAAAACTTCAATCCAATCCAACAACAATATTGAATAAAACTAAAAGCACCGCCAGAAAAAAAGCATTTTGTTGATGAGTTTTGAAAAATACAATCAGGTATATCTCAGCAAATGGGTACCTACTCTTACTAATTTCTACATCCTTCCCAATTTCAGCAGCTTTCTCCACTAACTTTTCCTCCAACACTGGTTTCAAGGTAAGCATACTCAAGGTAATCTGTGTATCATACCCAATCAGTTTATTTCCCATTGACATGATTGGAATTTCTCCATTCGACAGCAGAATCCAATGAATTCATCCTCATTCCTTAGATGGATCCGTCCAACTAATTATCTCGTCTCTCCAACGTTATTAAACGAAAATTAGAAAGGCACACTATGAGCAACCGCTAGGCAATAATTATTGGTCATTAATATATAAAAAATAATGCCTTAGTTGAGCACTGAAGCGTGCATTAAGTTCTCTGCCTGTGATTGGCTCCAAGAAACTGCGACACACTAATTAATATCGCCACGCGGAGAGTTCAGCTTTGAGCAATTAATAATAATCCCTGGATGCGTAAACAACTGAAGAAATGTCAATTAAAAGGGATACGTTACCGTATTGGTGTTCCATTCTTTACATGCCTAGTCACATTCAGACGACGTGCATTCTTCGGGATGCATCTAGCTGTACGCCCATTCGAAATGAGCAGAACTACAGCCATGCAATTCATGGAGATTCAATTCGATTGCAATGAATTACGGCACAACTATTTTTTCGATAACTACGGACGCCAACGCACACAAAAACGACCACACGGAATTGGATAATCCAAACTCGTGACTTCACTACCGACTCCCACCAAACTTCCGTTGCTAACTGAGTATCAACAATATATATGACACCCAGTGCTCAATTTCGATGCTCAATTGTCCACAGAAAAATATCTAGTTCCCCTCTTCCTCTGCCAGAATTTTTTCAGACCCCCACGACGGTTTTTTTCACCACACCACTTGTTTTTTCATTGGGATATTTTTTGAGGAAGCTCAGATGACGATAAATATATCATCTTACATCGGCAGCAGAAAGTCCAGACGAAACCCGAGAAAGTTGGGTGTTTGTTACATAGGTAAAATGAAACTTAAACGTAAAAAAACACCGGTATGGAATCGAGTGAAGAAGAATACCATAAGCATTTGAAAAACAAAGCAGGAAGGGTAAATTACTGGTTGCGACATAACCAACGTCATATCTAATTACCCAACCTCAATCAGTTTGAATTTCCAACAGAATTATGCATTTCCACAGCGTCAGTTAACATGGTTGCTTTTATCCCTATCCTGTTCATAATTTAACGAGGAATGCAGCACGTACTTAGCCACATTTTACCGTATTAACAGGATTACCTAAAAGGTACAACAAGGTAAGCTATGGTAAGAGTACCGAGATACTGAAAGGTATGAGTTGACCTAAATTTTCACGGATCCGAGAGAAGTTTCTTGCGAAAGAATATTTTGAAAGTCAAAACATTCGGACGATCTTAGTCGAAACAAAATTTGGAATGAATGCAGAAATTTACAACTGTAAATGCATCCTTTTTAAACATTTAACTATAGTGAATATTTCACAGATGAAACTGTTGCAAAACCAAAGGCATGATAATATCAATTCAACATACACGATAAATAAATTTTACACCTCCAGGCGTCACATCGTGCAGGTATTTTTTATTCGAATCCATATTGAAAATAAGTACTGCAGTTAATGCCCGAAATTTTACATGTCCCACCAAAAGGCTTAAAGATGGATAAGCAAAAAGCAAAGAGCTACTTTTTCCGCCCCCCTCCCCCACTCATTTCCGAAACAATTTCCCTTATCACAAGTCCCTAATCTATGTTCCCCGGCCTTCGCTCCCAAAAATTAGTTTGTTTTCCAAACCCCTCCTCCTTAGCGGAAAGTTACTATAGTAAAAGTCAATAACTAACAGATAAACAATTGTTCCTCAAGTTGCAGCAAGCTGCGAAACGTGTTGTACGCTTACGATATAAGATAACTCTGGTAAAGTACAAGGTTTAATTTCAATATGGATTCGACTTTACCTGATAAAGACCCACTAGCATGTTCCAAGCTGAACTCCATCAGTTTCATGAATTAAATTTTACTAGAATTCCAAGAAAAACATAATTCCTTATTTGTGTCCTGAAGTTGACCGAAACACCAAAAATTATTGGAAATTAAAGTCATTAAAAAGTTATTGGGCCGCTAATGTTGCGATATTGATTACGTGCTTCTTACAGTAGCTTGAACAAAAAAAATTAAATGTCGAAATGATCTATATTGCGATTAGGGGAAAATCACGCTCAAACTACCAACCTTAAGGTTTGAGCGTTTTGGTAGCAACAGCGGGCGGATCTCTTACGGCGTACCACCGCACAAACGCGAGGGTGGGGAAAGATGCAAAGAAAGGCTGGAATGCGAAGAGAGGATGGGGGACTTAAATATACCAACTCGTCTGTCGCCGAGGCGAGTGGTCGCCCCCGCGTACACAGGAAAGTGAAAGTTGATTGGCTATTGATATCTTCCCCGTGGAGTGGCACCGCCACCGAAAAAATTACTATTCCACTATTCCTTGAGAGCGAATAATTTTACCGAACGAGGTACACAGCGCCGACGGCGTAGCCCGAAGCTACCCACAGCTCTTGCTCCATAGATAGAGGAGAGATATATCACATTGTGAGCGGTAACTTTTCAGAAAATTGCGAATTCTCACCCACAAAATAGGTATACGAAAAAAGCCAGGATGATTAAAGAAAAGACACATTCCTTATCGCAGTCCATGGAATATGGAAATTGAATTCGGAGGCCAAAAAATCTAATAACGATCGATAGACAGTTGTTGGTAGAACAAAACGATTTACATACGTCATCGTGGAATACGAACTTAACGCACACCGGCAAATTTATTCAATAGAATAATCGAATTCAGCGTCCATAATGTCCTTATCAAGGTACTCTTTAGAAATATGCATTCATATACATAGCTTATGGAAACTGAAAATCGAAATAGAAGGCTGAAAAAATCGAAATGTAACGATTGTAGCAAACGTTAAAGGAAAATATCAATCAAAACGTCGATAAAAATTATAAGGAAAAAGATGTACTTTTTATAATCCACACATAACTTTACCAATCAATTTCAGCGTCCATTAGATAATGCTTTGCCCATAATTAATACATCATAGTATGCTAAGCAGGTACAAGATACCTTGAAGAGGATGCCA
Source organism: Ceriagrion tenellum (assembly GCA_963169105.1). Lineage (NCBI taxonomy): Eukaryota > Metazoa > Arthropoda > Insecta > Odonata > Coenagrionidae > Ceriagrion > Ceriagrion tenellum. The sequence goes on along the minus strand of OY720644.1, from coordinate 52,439,126 downwards.
TCCGATATGTTGACATCGGAGATTAAAATTATGCTGGCAATCTCCCATTTGTTTCTTTATTATACAGTCATCACGATGAACACAAAAATTAGGAACAAAATCATCCCCTTAAGTCCAGCAGCTCTGTTTCCATAAAATTTTGCATGAGCGATTAAGAGAAATACTTTTTTTTGCATAAATAAGGTGTTCATTGAACAAGCAAAATATAGTGAAGAAAAACCACGGATAGAATGAACTTCACCGAGTGCGCAGAATTAAAAACGACTACCCGAACGAAAACCTGATGTGTAATATGTGTTTAAAAAAGGGAATATAACGATGTAGCAATCATTGTACACGAGAACTGAAAAGGCTCAGTATCAGAGTTACGGTTCACCGATCCGCAGTGCTGAGACTGGTAATCTCCACTGTAAAAAAAAACTTAGGAACGTCCTAAATCTCTCACCTCCTATCCATATGCAATTGGGTTTTCACTAAAAACAAATTTAACTTTCGCAGGATATTTCTTACACTGAATGTAACATGGTTTACCGATTCATTTGAAAAACTTTGACACGTTTACAGACTTATTGACCTTCGCATAAAAATTTAGGCATAGCTTTTTTCATGATGACGTGAATTTGTCAATTATTGACTGTCACAAGTATATATAAATATTTCTATTTGAAATTAGAAAGAATGAGATTGATTTTGTTCATACAATCAAACCATAAATGAATTACTTGTTACATTTAGAATGAAATAGTTTGCGAGCATTTCCTTTCCGATGAAACAAATACGGAACGAATGGAACACTATTTAGAAACGGAAAACCAGGTTGATTGACCGTACCCTGAGGCAAATTGGGTTTGTGAAGAATATAATTGAAGGAAAATAGCGCCCTAAGTCTCCAGAGGAAGACCCAGGAATAAGTTCATGGACCAAATCAAGAGGAGAGTACATAGGAAGAGATATCAGGAGGTAAGGGAGCTAGAATTAGGTAGGGAAGGGTGGAGGGCTGCAGTCCACCAATCTCAGGATTGAACGACCAAATTCCATTGTAATATGCGTGATTGTAGTCCATAGTACTTTGTGGAATTTAGACATAGTAAAAGAAAAATGACTTCGAAATTTCCACACTTTTTATTAAAATACCTAACCAGTTTCGATGTGACAACATAACCTTCAGAGGTCGTATGTTAAGTACAGATGCGATGGCTGTATATATGTACTGGGAGGATAAGTGGGGGTTTGGGGAGGGTAGAAGGATAATTGCTTCATAAAGAGTAATTAGGTACAACACCTAATCTAAACAGGAACTATTGAAGATAATATTCAAAATAGCCACTCCGTTCTAGAAGGAAAGTTTCTAGGACAGGTTCGCCTTTACCGCAATACTAACGCTACGGATACATGTGATTGTAGACGATTGTACTTTGAGGAATTTAGTGCGTAAATGTAAAACGAATACGCGGTGAAAACTACAGGTAGAAGGTTCGTTCAGAGTTATGCTCTCCTTGAAATGAATCTAATGTAAAAAAACCCAGCTTAATCCGAAATACTGGATAATAAATAACGATGAAAGAATCGGCGTGCGGCACTGTGGGGTGAAAAAGAAAGCAGGCCGGCTGAGCCGAAAAAAAAAATTTTCCCCGAGGTATTAGACTTGGTGCGCGGGTGAGGGAAAGAGCAATGGTGCTGCATTGGAGGGAAGGGAGGTCATGGCGGTAGAAAGATGGGGAGGTCCCAAATGGACGGTATACAGGAGGCGGAGAATACATATATATATGTACGTATACCATAAAGAAGAGCGTGAGATATGGCGTCTTCCCTTCTCCCGACTGAACATCCCTCGGAAATCCACAACGCGCGCCGAGAGAAGACGCCCATTCCCATAAACCTGCCGCGAGAGAGGCTTTCGAATCCAAGAGCGAGCGGCACTGCGCAAAGCATTGGAGTACCTTTACGGAAGTTCATCGTTCCAGGCTCATACAGAAGGGAGTCTTTCGTGCGATGAATGTCGACATCGGATGTGCGCTCGATTGGCCTGTAGGCCAATGGGTGAGCCAAATGACGATATTTCGATTTGATACCGATATTTAACCCTTTGAGTGCGGCATGACGTAATATCACGTCATGGTAGCCTTCACGTTGGTGTTGATGACGTGATATCACGTCATGGATGTCTTTACGTTGGTGCTGATGATGTGATATCACGTCATGGGTACCGTGAGTGTTCCAGCTTTTAGAAGGGGGCCTAGTGAAAGCTGGAACACTCACAGTACCCTTGACGTGATATAACGTCATCAGCACCAGCGTAATAACAATCATGACGTGATATCACGTCATTCCGCACTCAAAGGGTTTTCGGGTAGACGTTGGAGTAGACTAACTGCTGGAGAAATTTCTGAGATAGAAGTTTCTGAGAAGTATTTCAGAGAACACTAGATTTGACAGAAGTAGAAATATAGTCAAACCTGTACAAAGCGGCCGTCACTAGATCCACGGGTGCTACGTAGTCCTTCCTTCGCAATAACTAAGCCTCCGCCTCATACAGCGCCACGCCCCATATTAGAGTCTTCAAAAGCCTATTCTTTACGTCTTTACTCAGACCCCCCCCTCATCAATCCCCTCCTCTTTGAAAATGCTTTTTTAGCCATGGTAATACTACATCTTATGTCCCTACAACCAAACCCATTCTGCTCCAAAGTAGAGCAGATAGTTATATTACATGCTTATACATACATACATACCAATCACGCCGTTCCCTTCCATGGAAAGGCACAGTCACAAAGTTCACTCATAAATACATATTTGTACACCTAACTCTGCTTCAATAATTTCCTCCATACTGTCCTATCCTTGCAAACCTCTTTTGCCTCATTTAAACCCCCATACACTGCTTCATACACGCCATCCTGTTTTTAAGACTCCAAATATTCCTCCTCCTAAGAATTTCCTCAACCACATTTAACCACATCTTTCTCGGCCTACCTCTACCTCTCGCACCATTTATTTCATTCTTATGTATCTGTTCGTTATTCGTCTCTCATTCATTCTCTCAACGTGGCCAAACCAACGAGGCACACTCCTTTCATATATGTGCATTACAGAGGCAACTAACCCACATTCATTTATTACCCACTCATTCCGTCCCTATCCATCCTACATTTGCCGCAAACACTCCTCAGATAACTCATACCCACAGCGTTTAGTCTACTCTTTTACATGCTTATATATCAGCTATAATTACCGTCACCTCAATAAGGAGGTTTATTATCAAAAACTCGGTAACGTTTTGACATTATGGCAACATTTATTTTAATAAAAATATGGAAGAGATTGTCGACAAGGTTCGATTATCATAGTATTTGAGGTGTTGACTTTTAATGGAGACGGGGTTAAATGGATGTAAAAGAAAGCTATCTCACAAAGCATTTCTTGGATAGACAGCGCCTAATTTCGTAATCATGTACCGGCTTATTTACCGCTTAATCAACTCTTCTTATTCACGCGACCTAATTCTTATTCTTTACACCTCAAATCATTTCTGACAGGTTCGGAAGGAAGTCTCGCCGGAGAGGAGCGACAGAGGTATGCACTCTCGATTGGGCCGCAGGAAACAGCTGGACAACATTACGATGCGTCGATTCCACATCGACATCTCACATATCGTATTTGAAGAAACTAAAAATTGAACGGAATCGATTAATGGAAGAGTCAGAGTAGAAGTGCGCAAAGAACAATTTTTTCCATTCCACAACAAACCTTTTTTTTAAGATGGCTAAAGTCTAATATTCTTAGTGCATGAGAGTAAAAAACTCCGAATTTCGAATATTCACCCCAACATAAAAAACATACTGCACAGCATTTAAGAAACTAGGTTTTGTTAAACGTTAAATAGGAAGGTCCTCGGATTAAAAAATAAAAGAGAGATGCTGCTTCGCTCTGGTTAGGCCACACCTCGAATACGCCGCGAGCTTTTGGGACCCTGGTCATAAAGATTTAACCAAAAAAATAATAAAATACAAAGAAAAGTGGCACGCTTCGTTATAAACTGCTACGAAGGAACACATAGTGTTACACAACTGTGAAATGGATTAAGGTGGGAGCCCCTAGAGACTCGGAGGCTGCTCGCTAGGCTTAAGCTGTATGAGAAATTCAGAACTGGTGTGTTTCAGAGCGACACGGAGAATATTATCATGACGCCTCACTACATTTCAAGGTCTGACAGAAGCGATAAAATAAGAGAGATACTGTTCCGAACAGATAGGTGCAAGTACTCGTACTTTTCACACACAATAAGCGACCACAGCAAAAATTGAGCTCCTCTGAATACACTCCCATACTACATGGCACCGTTTTACGTCCAAACATTTTACATATTTACACGACTGGTGATCTACCACCCCCTGCCACACGCCCATGCGGCGGCTCGCAGGGTAGTATGTAGATGTACATGTACATGAGTCATTGGTTCTTAAGATGGCTGTGTACAGCTAATATGGATCTTATAACGCTGAGGTATATCGGGGGGAACGAAGAAGGCGAACAGACGACGCCTACATTCCAGGTTCAAGCGTCTCTCTCCATCTACCTCAATGCTTTCAATAATAAACATATATTCACCACTTCGAATAATGTTTCAATGCGGATTACAGGAAGAACTGAGCACCACACAGCCAAAAAACACCCGCAGTCGGAGGTGATACGTCCCGAGGTACCACCTCAAGAAGGAAGGAGTAAATGCGGGTAGCAGGGTGATCTCAAATAGTTGAAGCCATTCAGGAAAGACAAGAGATAACTCAGAGGCGTTTAGGGGGTGGCGGATAGTTTATGACGGAGGGGGAAGAACCGTCCGAAAGACGAGAAACTACCTCTGCTAGGGAGAGAAACGACTTCTGGAAGGTTCTTACATTTCTAGGGGTGCCCGCAAGTTATACGACAAGCACCAACCGGCCACATTTAAAAAAATTAATAGCCCCGCGAGATTTAAGGGGAGCGGTGTTCATGAGATAAACTGCTCTTTGAAGTTTGGAAAGTTTCCCGAATCAAAATATCCATTGATGATCGGTCAGCTTTGGGCATTCCCAAAAACCAAACTGACAAACTTTGAAAACGTGAGGAAGTATGATAACTTTTAATTAATATTCCTGGGAGATTGTTTGCGCGATCTGCCAGTTGGTGCGGGTTCAAATGAAATAGAGTAAAAATATTCTAGATGCTTGCTAACAAAGAAACTTACCTCCTTATATCTTAACAGAAGGAGGCACGCTGGAAGAGGCAACGAGGGGTGAAGGGGCACAGAAATTCGTGATAGGACGAAGAATGTTGGGTAAGAGGGGATAGGGAAGTAAGAAAATATGATTAAACTACATCTACATGGTACCTAGTAATCTCCCCCACTCGTCTATGGCAGGGGGTAGTTCTTTTGAAACCCAAATGTATATACAAGACTATATTCTATATTTAGGAATTAACAAAACTTTGTAAGTTTTATACCCAGTAACCAAATACCCAGCTAACCTTAAATCTATAAATACAGTCTGTCTGGTGAACTTCATCGGAATGAGAACCCATGGTGGATCTATCTCCATTTTAAATCCACACGCAAAATATTCGCTATAAAGAAAGTTTAAGATGAAAAATTACGAATAACAACTTATATGCATACAAATGAGAGACTGTTTCTTTTCCACAATGACGCTAAAAGTAACTCATAGACAACAATACATTTTCTGCCTTTCATCACTAATATTAGCAAAAGCAGTCACATTCTATTTCCATCAGGCGACGACTTCCCTAGGCCATAAAATATGGAAATATGAGCAAAAATGTTTGTCATGCAAATTAAGGGCGCGAATTTCGGATGGAAATTTTCCACTAGAAAACCCAAGATGAGAAGTAGATGTTTTTCCAAGGGATCTCGCTCGTCGTCGAGTCGTTTCGTTGGTAGTGGGAAAGACGCTCTCGTCGAATTAAAAGTATTTCTAATGAAGAAAACTCATTAGCTTCCCAGATTCTCATTACTTCAGAAGCTTTCGAGACGACGGGGAGTCGCTGGGGAAAATTAATTCCCCTTACCAAAAATAGTCCTTGCTCTCAAACGTAATGAATGCGTCCCGAGAGCCATAAAGAGAGACAACTAATGGTAGAACATCCTCTCAGTCCCATTCCCGTAAAATATCACTTTGCAATGTATGTTCAAATTGTTTAATTACAATCGAGACTGCACAAATATAAATGGGTATCCTACAACCTCATTGGTGTATTATTGTGTGTGGAATGAGCAGTCGTAAGACACCTTAGGGGTAGTGAATAATGTACGTTACCGTTTTCGGTGATTTTTTTACCCCCTCTTCGTCGGCAACCGAAGTATTTTTACCAACCCCTTCCCCCACCCCAACATGTAACGTAGTCTCTACAAATGAAATTTTCAATTCATAAATGTTTTCTAAATTACTGAGTGAGTTTATTTTTAGGGATAGGTTGAAATAGGACTAATAAAGTAGCCGACCTAGATATAACAGAACTACCTAATCTCAATCGGAACAAGTTATAAGTATTCATTTTTGAATTCTGAAAACCAACCAAGAATCACATGAAGTTCAAAAAAAACTAGAATTCCTATCGATCCCCAATAAACACCCCGCGCGCCCTTCCTCACGTTAAACGTTGTAGTATTGTCGACGCGATGTTGACGAGTAAGAAACGTAAACGGGCGCACTGTAACATTTACGTTATTTTGAGTGAATCCCCCGCCCTCCCCCTCGCCGTTACGCGCCGTAGGTTTATAGGCGACCCCTCCCCCCACTAAGTTGGTAACGTAGTTCATTCACGACCCCTCACGGAAACTGAAATCTACATTCGTTTTTGTCATTAAATACACCTACAGCTACAGGCTACCCGGCGAGCCTCAGCATGGGCGCGTGGCAGGAAACGTTAGGACACCAACCGTGTATGGGATATGGTTTATGGAGGTGAAATAGAGAAGTGTATCGTGAGAAAGTTTTCAGTAGAGCTCAGTTTTTATTGTGGTCACTTATTGTGCGTGGAAAGAACGATAACAAATAGCTCCGAGGAGCGCTCTCCATTCTCACCTCGGAAGATTTACCACTCCGAGAAATCGACGGGAAAGGATATTCATCCCATCGGTTCGAGAAGAGGACTCACTCTCTCTAGTCAGTCCGTCTCTTCGGTTGAAACTTCCGCACATATCTCCCCGCAAGTTATGTTCTTAATGGAGAAATTAACATACTCCCGCTGCTTCAAGCTAGTTGGAGCGAAACATCATTTCACCTAGAAATCAATGAATTCAGTCTCAATTCAGTTTCAACATGATAACCTGTGAGCCGCCGATTGGGCGTGTGGCTGGGGGTGTTAGGTCACCAGCCGTGTAAAGATACAAGTTTTTGGGCAAAGAAATAGTGACATGTATTAAAGGAGTGTATTGTGTGGAACTCAATTTTTATTGTGGTCGCTTATTGTTCGCGGAAATAACGAGTTTTTGTGCTAATCTGTTCGGCAATGTATCTCTCTTATTTTATCGCTCCTGACGGACCTTGTTCAGTGTTGTGGGGTCAAAATTAAATTATAATCTCCGTGTCGCTTTGAAACGCACCTAGTCTGAATTACTCAAACATATTAAGCATAGCGTGTACCCACCGAGTCTCTATATCTCTCCGACGTGAAGAGGATAAGAATGTTGGATAAAATATGAAGAGGTAGAAGATATGAGGGATTCAAGAATGATGTAATGGCGGGTCATTGATTGGAGTCAAAACGGAACGATGCGCTAGTAGGATAAAAACTGTCCAAAACCTACCAATCAGTTGGTAGAATACACAAATGAATGAATGAGTCGACTAGTAGTGAAGCTGATTACTTGTTTTGCTCCCTAATACTTGTTTCTTCATGATTGTGAAAGCTCCGTAGCCCAAGTCCCAAAATCCACTCCTCAACGCAACGGAACTTAAGGACAGTAGCCATGAGAAGAGGATGGAAACTAGAGATGGGGAAACCCGCTCATTTTTGGAAACTCTGGACCTGTCCTTTTTGGGACCCGTTCCTTTTTTTATGGTCATGTATTTATATTGTTAACATGTCCTTGGAGTTGAAATAATATAAAAGAAAAACTAAATACTTAGTATATCGTAATGACGGCGTTTAAGATTTACAGATGAAATAAAAGACGGAAGCTAATATCACTAATTTTTTACAAGGTTTCGTAAATAGGCTTAATTTATATATAGAAAAAAAATACTGCAAATCATACCGCTAGCATCAGCGGATGAATTTTAGGGGTGTTACAAATAACATGCGACCTCTTAAGGATAGGAGCGAAGGAGCGAAAGAAATGACTGAGCGAAATGAACTATGGGCCGAAATGAACAATGGACAGAAAAGAATGAAGGACCGAAAAGACTGACAGATCGAAATGAACGAAGGACCAAAAGGAACAGTCGTTCCTCGGTCCTTCCGTTCAATCCGAGGACCCGTTCGTTCGCGAACGACACACCTCTAATTGAAACAAAGATGATGATGACACTCCACCGTAGGCTTCTCGCGGTTGTTTTTTTTCCAACGTCTCCACTAAGGGTTCTACAGACTAGTTCCCTACTTTTAACGAACGCCCATTTTGCTTTTGCGATACTCCTAATGTCCTCTGAACTACGCCCATTACTCCCATTGCACACCAGCTGCGGAGCAGGCACGAAGGTAAAAGCCCACTAGACTCGATGGCGCATTTATGGTAATGCGGTCGGAACTCCGTCGACGAAAAAAAATATAAAATGGGAGAGAGAGAGAGAGAGAAGTGTCGCTCGCTTAAGCCAAAGAAGGCATCGAGAGGGAACACGTGAGGCAGCTCAACAAATCGCTCTGACCTCTGGGTCACGGCTGGTCGACGGGGCGGCGCGTTCCAGATGCGACAGACGGCTGGAGAGGCGTGTCCCAGTTCGTAAAACCCAAAGACACATTAGCTTAAAGGCACGGAAACTCGGTAGGGCGATTAAGAGAAGCTGTAGACGTACTTGAGCGCAAATGAAATGAGAAAATTCTACGTCGACGGCTGGAGAAAGAGGTGAACACCTAGATGGAGAAAGCGCGCCCTGGAAATAGAGAAAGATCTGAGATGACTCCACTAGAAATTAAAAATTGGACCCATTTTGAAGGAGAAGAGGTTTAGTGGTAGGGACATAAGATGTAGAATTGCCCTAGCTAAGGAGTATTTTCAAAGAGAAGGGAATTGATGAGGGATGATCTGAGTAGAGGCGTGAAGAAAAGGCTGGTGAAAACTCTAATATGGGGCGTGGCGCTGTATGGGTCGGAAACTTGGTCATTTCGAAGGGAGGATGTACGTAGACTCGAGGCGTTTGAGAAGTGGGTTTGAAGAAAAATGAAGAAGGTGAGCTGGGTAGGACGAGCGAGGAGGTATTGCATTTGGTTGGAGAGGAGAGGAAGCTGGTGGCGGAGGTTCGGAGGAGGCAGAAGAGATGGATGGAGTGGAGTGCATAATGAAAAGAGAGGGGATGTTGAAGAGGATGATCGAGGGGAGAACACTGGGAACGAGGAGGGAAGAGGATAAAAATTCCGGACGAAATACAAATAGGGAGGAGATATGAGGAATCCAAGAAGGATCAAGTGACGGTAGCTCATAGGAGCAAAAACGGAACGATGTGCCGAGCCCCACGCAGATATACTTTTCCTTCTTCATCCACGCAACCATAGCGTTCTTACCTCTTTTACCCTCTTCACCATCCTCCATGAATTCAACACGCCCTTCATCCACCTTTTCTGCCTTCTCCGAACCTCCATCACTGACTTTTTTCCTCTTCCGCTTACCCTCTACACTCTTCTCCTAACCCACACCTCAAAAGATTTCGGTCTATAAGGATCCTCTCGCCAAAAAAAAACAAGTTTTCGACCGATACAAATGAAAGGGAATGAACAAGAACATGGGCATCAGTCTCTCGATTTTATTGAATATACTATATTGGAAAAACACCGTTTAGCATGCATGAATTCTGAGTTCAGAATTTCAACGGAAGAAATTAAAGAAAGGTAATTAATAGTGATGAACAAAGGCAATGAAAGATTGGAAAGCACTCTGATAAGGTTAGTTGAATAACCCGGCACGGAAACTTGGTCTACACGGAATGAGAGCTAGCACAGACTAAGGATCCACTATTTGCCCTTTACTTAACTACTACATTAAATTCACAACAATCATTAATTTAAGTTGCTTGATGTTGTTTTCTTGACCATTTTAATTATATGTTTTTTATCCCCCTTCACGGGTTTTCAGAGTTTGGTCGGTAATTTAAATAATTAGATGATTAAACTTTTTTTCTTAATGCCAACGTTTCGCTTTATATTTAAAGCATCATCAGGGCTACAAGCAAAATTGTCAATGGACCATTAAATAAGCAATTTTTATTTCTCCAACCCCCGGCCGATAATTTATAATGCACAATTATAAATTATTATTTATCCTATGTGCTTGTCATGTTCCCTATGTTTCTGTTAATTGTGTATTATAAATTATCGGTCGGGGGGTTGGAAAAAGAAAAATTGCTAATTTAATGGTCCGTTGACAATTTTGTTTATACCCCTGATGATGCTTTAAATATAAAGCGAAAAGTTGGCATTAAGAAAAAAAGTTTAATCGTCTAATTATTTAAATTACTGACCAAACTCTGAAAACCCGTGAAGGGGGATAAAAAATATTTATTTAAGTGGTATACCAGCAGACTGGTTAGTTCTTGGACAGTACTCATCCTAATCTGTTTTCACTCCTAAAGATGGCCCACCATTAGATCCCTCCTGAATTCCTCTTATCATATTCCGCTTCTTATTTCGTCCAGAATCCCATTTCTCTTCCTTCCTCTTCCAAGCTTTCCCAGCGTTATCCCCTCTATTACCCTCTTCAGCATTCTCTATACTTTCAACACGTCCTTCATCCATCTCTTCTGCCTCCTCCGAACCTCCGCGTGTCCACAAAATACATCAAAATATGCTAAATTCATCAACATTTTGAAAGGAATCTTTTCAAAAGCCCGGATTTCTTCCAAAGTTCCAAAAAAAAACAATCGGCAAATTCTTTTCATTAAACATTGGAAATCCACTCATCAACCTTAATCCTTTGTGAGAGTGAAGTGAACTTGAGAGATGGAGAAACAATCGTCGGAGATAAGACTGTTTCTCAAAGTCCCCGGGAGGAAGCAGCTTGAAAATGGGAGAAAAAGCTAAGAAAAACTGGAAGCGCATTCTTTTAAGAACCATTCTCTCAAATGATAAATGAGAGTCTTCGCGAGAAAAAAATTAGACAGAGAAAAATAGCACAGAATATGAAAACAGGGAAACTTGAGGAAGAAATCTGATACGAAAAACAAAATTGAAAAAGGTGCGACTTCCCTATATCACTAAGAGACCTTATTAAACTGGAATTTCACTCAGTAGCTTCAGTCAAAACAAATAACTTTTCTAGAAATTTCCAAGAATTGTAATTGACATACTGTTTGACATAATAGCAAACAAATTAAGGGGACAATGAAGGATGGTGGGCAAGCTGAGAAGGGGAAGAAAGACAATAGGTTTTATGAACAGGATAAAGAATGGTAGATCGTATGCCGAGCCGAAAAAGGAAATACTAGAGGTAGATAAACCCCTGAAAGAGTTAAAAAAAACTGGGAAGAGACTCTCTAGCATTGAGCAAAACCTACATTTACTGGTGAATTATTATTATTATCCTGCCGGTGAAGGTAGGTTATATTGAATGTCTGAGAATCTCTTCCGGTTTTCTACACTTTCAGGGGTCCATTTCACTCTAGTATATCTTTTTTCGCCTCAGCATACAATCTACCCTTCTTCATCGCGCCCATGATACCTTTTCTCTTTCTTCCTCTTCCCCGCTTGCCCAACATCCTTCCGTCTATCACATTTTGAGCAAATCTTCGCCCCTTATTACAACCTCCAGCCACCAACTCTGCCGATCTTGAATTTTGTTCAGAAGTTTCCTTTCCTCGCCCACCATCTCAAGCACTTACTCGCAAGTCCTCCTCTCCGTCCACCTCACCGTCTCTATCCTTCTCCACACCCCCATCTCAAATGTGTGCATTCAAATTAAACCAGACAGAAAGCTATTTTTGTCCCGAGTAAATACTTCGACTCATTCAATACTTCGTCGGACACGTTAAAAAGAAGTCAAACACCCCGCAGTCAAATCAAAAGTCCAATCTCAATTATTGAAAACCATGATCAGGTTGAGAGAATGGCCCCCATATGACAAGACACATTGAACGTCTTGTTTGAAAGGACTGCAGAGGATAAAAAAGACCAGATGGGCCACATCGAATCTCAAAGAAGTTGATACAAACGAGTGGACATACAAGAGTGACTTTGACGGCGTAAATGGACGAAATTTGAGCCATTAAGGCAGGGAATGGAATATTGGAAGAAAAGAGGAAATGGCAGAGAGAGATATTAGCATATATATACGTAATAAGATCTATTCTGGATTTCCACCGCAACACTGAATAACAGCCGAAGATTCGAATGCAGTCATCCATCATCAACCAGTCAAAAGATTTATATGCAACAAATGGTATAAATCCCACCCAATCAGTTAAGAATACCGGAGGTATAGAAATCTACCTATTATTTCCATATAGCGCAAAATTTATAGTTCTATAATTTGAGATCTATCACAATAAGGTTTTAGGATGAAATAATATAAAATTCTAAATACGGCCAAACCGCAAGAGTTAACTGAAATATTACTTTTCTAAGTTTCTAAGTCAAAAGGTTTATATAGTACATTATGATCCAGAGTGTATTAAATTCTGAAAATGAATAACTGTATTTATACTTGATAAAATCAATTTAATTGCGTCTTAAATGTTCCGGTTTATTATGATTCGCGAAGCAGGCTAAGAACTAACTTAAGGTAGTTTGAGTGAGATAGTTCCCTAGTAATGACGGAGATCGTATTCGAATGATACGATATAATTTCAGCAGCTCTAGGAAGCATGAAGTAAATACTGAATTATTTATGGTATAACAACATACTTTCATGTGACTAAAATTCTAAGAAATTAAATAAAAATATATACATGTCTTTTACTTGACTAATTTTCTTCGCGGGGCTCGTTTAAAAATCCTGCACAACGGAAGGTTTTTTTCGATTAAAAAAAATTATTTTCAAAAATGGTTGAGAAAACCAACAAATTACATGCTGTTAGTTTTTAGACGACATCTAGGCGTTAGAAATTCCTCATTTTTTAAATGTCTCTCTGGAAGTCAATACACGTATCATTTCCCATGTAAAATAGCTGGTATTTTTTGGCAAATATCTCTGAACGTAGTTCGGTTAGTGGACGATATTTTAGTATCTTCGAAAGAGTGAGATATTTTTCATGAAAATGACACTGAATTCATTGATTTCTAAGGGAAATATGCTTTGCTCAAAGTACCTTGAGCATAGGAGAGCAAGTGTATGGAGCAATTCAGAAGTGTAAAAGAAGCGAAACGGATGAGCATAGATAGAATAATAATTGTGAAAACAATTAAAAGAAAGTCACATATCTAGGCATGTTGGCAATAGCTTTGATTTCTGACTTGGCATAATCCAAGAGGAAACTCGGAAGAAAAAGTAAAAGAGAGATGCTACTTCGCTCTCGTTAGGCCACACCTCAAATACGCCGCGAGCATTTGGGACCCTGGTCATACATATTCAACCAAAAAAATTAATAAAATACAAAGGTAAACAGCGCGCTTCGTTCAAAAACTGCTACGAGCGTACATATAGTGTCTCACAACTTTTATAGGGATTAAGGTGGGAACCCCTACAGACTTGGAGGCTACACGCTAGGCTTTGGTTGCTTGAGAAATTCAGAACCGATATTTTTCAGAGCGATATACAACATATTATCATGACTCCTCACTACATCTCTAGGTCTGACAGATACGATAAAATAAAGAGAGATACACTGCCGAACAGATATGCACAAACACTCGTTATTTCCGCGAACAATGAGCGACCACAATAAAAATTGAGCTCCACACAATACACTCCTTTAATACATGTCACTATTTCTTTTCACAAAAACTTATATCTTTACACGGCTGGTGACCTAACACCCCCAGCCGCACGCCCAAGCGGCGGCTCGCAGGGTATCATGTTGAAACTGAATTGAGACTGAATTCATTGATTCCTAGGTGAAATGATGTTTCGCTCCAACTAGCTTGAAGCAGAGGGAGTATGATAATTTCTCCATTAAGAACATAACTTGCGGGGAGATATGTGCGGAAGTTTCAACCGAAGAGACGGACTGAAACTAGAGAGAGTGAGTCCTCTTCTCGAACCGATGGGATGAATATCCTTTCCCGGCGATTTCTCGGAGTGGTAAATCTTCCGAGGTGAGAATGGAGCGCGCTCCTCGGAGCAATTTGTTATCTATTCGGGGCGTCCCTTCCGTCACCCGACGCCCACACCCATTACTCACGGTGTCAAACTCGTGTGCGCAAATACAGAGAGAAAGAGAGGTAATAGGGAGGGGGGTGAGTACTGGTATGCGCGGAATAGAAAGGTTAACACGGAGTTAGAGATGGAGTGTAGATGAGAGAAAGGAGAGACTACTCGCAGACTACTCGAGCGGGGGACTCCGAAAAAGGAATGAACTTAGAGCAAGTTCAGTCGCTCTCTTGGCAAGTCGAAGGACTCTCTTTCTCTTCTAAAGGAGGCTGAAGAGGCAATCGTGGGTTACTGAGTGCACATTTTAATGTCTTTTTAAGTTTTCTTTTGAGTTTTCCTCCAGCTGATAGGAAGGTTTTTGGACAGTGTGTACAAAAGTGTACTTCTCCCCACTTCGTTGTATGATAGTGAAACATGGGTATGTCGGGAGTAGACAAAAAGCAGGAATGAGTGGGTAGAAAAAGAATGTGGGTTAGATGCTCGAGTAATGGACATATATGAAAGGAGTGTGCTTCGTTGGTTTGGCCATGCTGAGAGAATGGATGAGAGTCGAATAACGAAACAGATATATAAGGGTGAAATGAATGGTGCGAGAGGGCGAGATAGGCCGAGAAAGTTGTGGTTGAATGTGGTTGAGGAAATTCTTAGGAGGAATAATATTAGGAGTCTTAAAAACAGGAGAGCATGTATGAAGCATTGTATGGGAGTAAATGAAGCAAAAGAGGTTTGCAAGGATTGGTCAGTATGGAGGAAATTATCGAAGCAGAGTTAGGTGTACAAATATGTATTTATGAGTGAAACTTTGTGACTGTGCCTACCCCGGAAGGGAACGGCGTGATTGGTATGCATGTACTTATCTTATTTTCCTTATGCCTGGAATATCTTTCCGTTTTCCCTCCTATAGGTAATCCGCCATTAGCTACATCTTACTGTCTTCGTTACACCTCACGCTTCTTAGTTCGTCCAGAATTCCAATCCTATTTCTTTCTCTTCCACGCTTCCTGAGTGTTCTCCCCTCTATTGCCCCATTAAATATTCCCTCTCTTTTCAAAACGTCCTCCGTACATCTCTTCTGCCTCATCCAAACCTCCGCCATTAATTAACTATCCTCTCCAACCATACACAATACGTCCTCGTTCGTCCTTCACGCTACTACTGTGCCACATATATAGCACACATTTATTATTCTACCAGCTAATTGGTAGGTATTTTGACTAATTCTAATCCGTTTTCACTTCTATGGATGGCCTTCCATTAGATCCCTCTAGAATCCCTTATATCATCTCCATCTTCTTACTTCGTCCAGATTTCCTTTTCTCTTCCCTATTCCTCCCCTCTACCTCATTGTTCTCCTTTCTACTACTTTCTTCACTATTCCATCTCCTTTTTTTTCAGATTTTTCAGATCAGATTTTCAGATTCCATCTCAGTGCGTCCTCCATCCATCTATTCTGACTCTTCCGAAACTCCGCCGCCAGCTTCTTCTTCTCTCCAACCATATCAAATACCTCATCGTTTCTTCTTCTCGCTACCATACTCAATTTCTCCATCCTTCTCCATACCCACATCTCAAAAGGCTTCACGTCTACGTAGATCCTCCCTTCGCAATTAAGTCGGAAAACTTAACGATAAGGTCGGAAATCCTTGGAATACATTTTGCATAAACGCATCTAGTTATGCGATGGAATTCACCATACATGCAGCAAGGATCCAAAGATACAAGAATTATATTTTTTCCGTAATTAGAAGATGTACGACCAACCATTATAACTATTTGTGTGCGATTTCGCGTTTAAAAGAAAACGTGATCATTTAAAGTAGAGTTCTTCCGAAATATATATCATCAGACTTAAAAATAGTGATGAACTTGATATGGAGCGTGTAGTTGTAAGCGGCAGAAACGTGGACCCTCGGAAAAGAGGACGCGAATACGCAGCAGAAAGGATGGAGAAGGTGAGGTGGACGGAAAGGAAGAGGAACGAGGACGTTCTGGGAATGGTGGGTGAGGAAAGGAACATTCTGGACTAAATACGGAATATGCAGGATAGGTGGCTGGAGGATGTAATGTAATGATGGGTTGTTCAAGAGCGTGATAGAGGGAAGGATGTTGGGTAAGCGGGGAAGGGGAAGAAAGAGACTAGGTTTCATACACAGGATGAAGAAGGGTAGTTCGTTTGCTCAGGAGAAAATGGAAACAATAGAGTTATATAGAACCCTGAAAGTGTATAAAAACCTGGAGGAGTTTCTCTGCCTCCCAACAAAACCTACCTCAAACCGGTGGAAAACTATAAAAAGGCATAAATACGGGTTGAAATAGCAATGAATTACAAAAAAACAAAACAAATTTAACATATACCACTAAGAAAAATTCTCTCTTATCTCTCACTACTATGGATTTCGAGGTCTAAACCTTCTGCACATAATTTCAACACTCAAGATTCACAATTGCTAGATACTCGAAAATAATGAAAACGTTGGCCGCCAGATAATGCCGAGAAAAACGAAAATACGCACTCTATTCGGCATGTAGGCACTCAACGGCGGCGCCGAGCAAATTCACACTCACACGCCTCTCTATAAAGGTCACCGGGTGAATTATCTCACCGCATTACGGGAGGATGATGGCGCACGGACGGTCGACACTGAAATTTCAAAAAGCAATGAGTCCCAGAGAGAGAGAGAGAGAGAGAGAGCGAGAGAGTGAAAGAGAGGAGGAGAGGCAGAGGCTTTTCACCTGATTACTTCTGACGCCGGTATCGGACGAGACCGACTCTCCTCCATTGCATATCGCCCCATTCGCATCGAGAGGTGGGCGAGAGGTGGGCAAGAGGTGAGGTGACTGCTTTAGCTCGTGAATGAATAGGCTGGCTCGCATCCAAGCATCGCGCGTCTGCTCTACTCTCTCCACATACATACAAACGCACTCTACCGAAGCAAGCTAAACAACAATGAATGGTGAAGTTATGACACTAGCACTGACGTAGATGGAGCGGGAATGACGTCATTAAACTGTACCCTGACAACCGAAATAACAACCATATTGGTAATCCCCATTGAGGTAGATCGAGTAGGCGCTGGCTATGTTGGCCAATGCTGGAAGCTGTAATGTGGACGTGGCCAGTCCGCCATATTTGTGAACCCCGATTTTCCTTCAGCGTTTACGGACTGACTTACTAATTTTGAAATTTAATGCATTTTGATTTTTTTCTTTCGATGACTTACTAGAAGTTAGCATTTGCTGATTTCATTTCATAGTTCATTGAGCATACGTGGATTCTCCTAGCATACATTACTAATTAACTAAAATTAATAATAATCCGAATTCCAATGAGCACATTTTCCTATAGCGCACTATTAATGAATAAATACACCTTTTCCAGAATCAGCCCTTATATTTATGACATGTCCTGATAAAAAAATCACGTGAATGCGCCAAGTTGTTTTAACGAAATAAAATTTACATCTACATCATACCCTGCAGGCCACCTCAAGGGTATGCGGCAGGGGGTGAGTTATCTCCAACGTGCGCTAAACGCATAAGCAAAAATCTGCATATACAAGCTCGGACGAGAAACTTATCCAACATACCCCACGTCATACGTATGGCACCGAAGTGACAGAACTTATAGTATTAATAGGTATATTTTGATGCTACATAGCACGTACACAAGAGGCATACAGGAAGCACGTGAAACGTTCTGTTAGTCTGACGTTTCCGATTGAGAAACAAATGATAGGGAGAAAAATCGACCAATTATATGCACAAATATATAACTACTATAAAAATGCAGAAGGTATCCGATGAAATTCAACGGGGGTGAAAAACTTATTTTGTAAGAAAACCACAGAGCCTGAAGAATACTGTCAGCGTAGTCAATTGAGGAGTTCATAATCTCTGGTTGCCAAGTAAATATGCCATTGTTGATTTCAGAGAAAAGTGTGAGATTTTTCAGCTAAAAACATGATTTTCAGACACATATGAAGCGCAAAAGAAAATCGATTTAATTAATTAGAAACTTCATTTATTCAGTCATCCGATAAAAAATTCCAGCCCTCTTATCTTGAATGAAAGTACTTTTAAAAAGCAAAAAACTGGTGAAACCACTGCGCCGATCCCAATGCTTAGTATGGACAACCAGGAAGAACCTTCGGGGGTCCTGAGGGCTTTTTAATATAGCCTAATTTACAAACAGATATATTTTCTATCTACATGCCAAATTTCAGCTCAATCGGTAAAGTAGTTTTTGCGTGATGGAGCAACAGACAGACATATACCATTAGTTTTATATTAGTAAGGATATCATAGAGTAGGTACACCAGGGTTGAAATTCGCTATGAAAAAAATCATTTGACTTTGTTTAGAAAAATAGAGTAGGTAGTTAGTTACAGCTAACTCTATGACAATAGTCTCATCAGCACATGTTAATGCACATCAGCACATGACCTCTAATATTTCGCGGAAAAAATTGCACCTTAATAGTGTCTATTCAGCAATCTATTTTCCTGATTTTATCCCCAGCATTTCTCTTTACATGTGCCGAACTTCCAAAAAGTTTTTTACGTGAAACCATCAATAAATCCAACGTTGCTGTCGTCCTTGACGAAGGACGCCAAACCCGAGGACTAATTAGCGGCGCCAGGCGAAGGTGCGCATGTTCACAAGACGCCACCTTCCGACGTTTATGTTGAAACTGGGGCAATGGCCCCAAGAGCCATACCCGGAGACCTCTCTCACGTGCCGTATGTCGGGCTTGCGTGTGATAGTTCTTTAAAAAGACACGCACGGTTTGCTTTCGCGTTCGTAAGCGCGCGGAGGCGTTCATGTGACCATCCCTCTGATTGATCGCACCCATCCGGTCGCCAGGAATGAGACCAATAACGAGGAGACGACTAATAATGTAAGGGGATCTAAATGTACATACTACATTGGGACCCGCCAGGAGGAGCGTGGGGCAAGGGATGTCGGAGCACCGGCCAAAAAAATTAAGGAAATTGGGACAAGGAACTGAAAGAACTGGAAATGAAGAGGGAGAAGGAACTGAAGAGGGAAAGTAGCAAAGTTAGTGTATGAGGTCGATATAATGTCCTCCGTGTTACCCTGGCACTGGGTTACATGATCTGAAGAGTAGAAGTAATCAACGCAATTCTTCTTGTAGTTTCATCTTAGTTCATAGCAATAGCCAATGCTTACACAAAACTCGGACAAACTCGTGGATTTGATCGCTACAATGAGTGCTTATCATTTTCAGGGAAAGAGATCGATATAGGACAGTCCGCATAAGGAAATACATGCATCAACCCACCCTCCCCATGTGGTTATCCCCCTTTCGGACGGGGTGGTCGGCATTAGCGTTGGCTAAAGGGTTCTTGTGTTGTACATAACGCCCTCTTTCTTCTAATTATTCTTCCTCCAGCGCAGCGTCCCTGAGACTAAGGTGATTATAATACAATTTTCCTTCATTATCTCTGCCAATAAAGATGAACGGAATAGTACATGCGCTTCTGGCCGTCTTTTACTCCTAACTGGAAGGTTGCAAGTCACTTTTCTTTTCAGGAATAGTTTCGAAAAGGCTTTATAATTCAAGCTGAAAAACGTATTTCACTGACGTTGATGAACTCCCTCTCAACTCTCGATGTGTCTTTATAGTTCCGAAATATACGTCATATGCCGTAAGGATATGGATTTAAAAAATAATATTAGTTGAATTTAAGTAACCTTCCGTTTACCTAGGTTTCATTGGTGGCCAGAGAAAATCCTTCAAATTTGTGATGTCGAAAAACAGCATCTTTATCCATACTTAAAGAATACAATGTTGTATTTTTCCACAGAATTTAATTTTGGATGGTATGACGTTTTTCACTTACTTGCGGCATCATCAAGTGCCTGATTATGGCCGTGTGTTGCACATAACGTTCCATTAGTTCTAATTATTCAAATAATACAAGTACCTGATGAGACCGCAAGTGGGAGAAACGTCCAAAATAAAATTCTGAGGAAAAGTAAAACATTGTATTCTTTAAGAAAGTATACAATTAACTTCCACGAAGTGAAGCGTTAATCTGTAGAGAGCATCTTTATGATGCAGTTTTTTTCCATTTTTCTCTTTAGATATCACTAGTAATAACACTTAAATTTCGAAGTTTCACGCAAAATCGTAAATTAACAGGAATAGCTTCGACCACCTTTACCGTTAAATATTCTCTACTGATAGTGCCCTTCATATGTGCTGGCTGTGCACTAAATATGTGGCATAGTAATTGAATCTCTCTTCCACTTGACTGTTAAAAGGGCGAATGGGAAAGTACGCCGGCAAAGGTCGCCCGTTCGAGAGCTCTATGGACGCGAGAGCGTGCATTTAGCATTCGACCGCTTAATGATGGACTGAAGCGCATTAATTGCTGCCATTCGCGCGATGGAAACCACTCACCTCACCCCTTTTGCCTTGATCCGTTTGTGGGCCACCGGTTAAAGTGTCGGGTTTCCTCATTACTCGGCGGAACCATTAGCGATTTTCTCTGCCCTACCTTTGCGTACGGCTCAAATATATTGATCGCGGCTCGAACATCTGACACATCAGTGGATGAAGTGAATGAACTCTCAAAAACTGTACCAATCATGGGTACGCTTACAAAAATCTGCGGCATATCGTTGAAGAAACTAGGATTTATCTAGAGTATAATAGGAAGGTCTTTGGGTGAAAAAGTAGAAGAGAGGTGATACTTCGCTCTGGTTAGGCCACACCCCGCCTACGCAACGAGCATATGGGACCATGCGGAGAAAATTTCAACCAAAAAAAAACTAATTAAAAACTGCCGTAATTATGGCATTAATCTAGAAAAAGGGCTACTAAGATACAAACAAGTTCTGTTCACACCTAACCTTCTCAATTTAGAGACCAGCGAGTCTAAATCGGATGCTAGAAAAACAAAATTTAAGCATCAAGCGTAATATTTAAGAGTCAAACGTTTTCGGCAATAAAAATAAGCGCGTGATCAAAAAATCTCCCCCACTCACCGTCAGTTTAATATATAAGGACAGCTAAAAATTGAGATCGTACTTTGATAATGACAGATATTGTCGAATCCATGGTCTGTGAAAAAAAGTTGCGAATGTACAAAGTGAGTTCTCATTTAAAAAAATCTGCAATTCAAAAACTGCCGTAATCATGGCATTAATCTTGTAAATGGCGACAAAGAAAGAAAAACAGTTTGTTCTATCTTAACTATCTCCACATATAGACCATTGAGCTTAAATCGGACACAAGAAAAATACTCACGTAACGTAATTACAATGGCCCATTGGTTTGAACGCACAAAATCATAAATGAAAAAGTAACCTTGTTTTCTTCTACAAATTTATTTTATTGGTACATGTTTCGACACAGCGGTGTCATCAAGATATATACACATCTGGAAATTTTTTTGAGTTTGTACCTGATGATGACACCGCTGTGTCGAAACATGTTGTACCAAGAAAATAAATCTGAGGAAGAAAACAAAGTTACTTTTTCATTTGTGAAATTCAACTTCCACATAGTTGAGCCTCAAACTACGGCATAAATCATATTTTAAAGGCATGATATCAAAATCGATCTTGAAGTATCGAACTGATTCCCACTCTTATAACCAGTAGTGAGTTTTTCTTCCGTTTGCCCCGACCCAGGGAGTGAGTTTTTTGGACATAAATTAAACTACTTCCGATTACAATTTTATCACCCTGAACTCAGGTTTGTTTGATTGACAATCCATGAAAACAAGAAGATCATACATTACAAAAGCAAAACAAAATACATAAAATTTTACTCAGTAAGATCCTAAATATTGTGGTATGAGAACAAAAATATTAGCTTAGATCAGGACTAAAACCAGCTTTGCATTCAAAAACAACCGTCAATGGAGCCAACGACATGTAATACGCACGTACTCAAGGCTTAACGTAGTCAGTAGAATGACGAAATAGGTGGCAGGACTCTTCAGAGACACTTAACAGTGTATATAGTTTACAGACACTATAGTTTTTCGAGTTTATACTGATAATTGGGCTCACCAGCCACCACGATTGAAGGAAGAACACGTTGCAATGCATCTGAATGGGAGGCGTGAACGTTAGCTTTTACTGCTCCAGTGAAAATTTGAAAGATGTATAATGTATATGTACCATCATACTTTGGACGGCCAGGAGGCATGAGGTCGTAAATATACGTTCGTACTGCTCAAAGAGTTAATGTTTGAACCGGAAAACTTTCACGGACTCTAAAGCTGTCTAATACCGAGTTCTTTACAAGATCAAATCCAGCCCAATCGATTTCTTTAACCCGAAACCCTCACCATATCCGTGTCCCATTAATAATTTTTTTAATTTTTCACACACAAAAATACAATAATATTGCTTTACGGATGTATCTGAAAATTTGACACAACCAAGAAATAAACCACAATTTGAACGATGTAATCATATATTACGATCTCTGGCAAGGCATTATGCTTCAAATAAACACTTGTTGTATCCAGCTGATCTGCGTTATATTAACGAACAGCGACCGTTATGACGCTTTAAGATAACTCCCTCCGTGAATGTGTTTTTAAGATATCGCCCCATTTCTTCCCCAAAACAGATTTCTACCCCATTAAAGTCGACAACGGTTACTGTCAACATAATGATCGGAACGGGCGACACGGGCGCCGCCATCGGGAGGATCCCGATACATCGGGAACCATTAAAGAAACAAGAGAGAGGGCTTGCTCGCACGTTTCTCCAATCTCCCGGAACGAATGAAATGGAGCGTTGTAAAGCCATAAAGACATCGAGAAGGCGTAATGAAACGATGATTAAGGCCCCACGTGTAGATATCCCTCCGGGCTCCGGGTTTCACCGACCGAAAACTCTGAGAAACAAAAAAAAGTAGAGCGAAATTGGAAATTCTGCGACGTCAACGTAAACGCCATTCGGAAATGATTGATGTGCTTCTTCATTATTTACGTGGCCGGCATAAAATTTTACGGCACCCATCCCTACCAATATCATTGATTGGGGGGAATTTGGGTTGGGATGGTAACGGACGGATATTGTGGCCCGAGTAACCAAACATAGTAGGAGGAAGGGGGCGGAATGAAACGGACATAAAACTCCACAAGGACGCTCCAAATATATGACACCGATGAAATACTTCCAACAAAAATGCCAACAAAAAAATTAGCAGTCTTCAATCTGATTACGACAGTCCGAACTAACATTTCCTCCGAATTATTTTTACAATAGAATGTTAAGAACACTGTATTTTTCCATTTTATATTTTTTTATCGTACAACTAGTAGCAACGCAAAGGCGTCATCCTAAGGTACCTTCAGGTACCAGACGTCAGATGACGCCCTTGCGTCGAAACTATTTGTACGATTAAAAATATGCTGTGGATAAATACAAAGTGTTCTTCACATTATTTTGTAAAAATAATTCAGACATCATGACTAATTTCCACGAAGTCTTCCCGCCTGAATTCACCGGATTTTACTAACATGTCTTCAGTATTTTCTCGCGATTTTAGGCGTGTGGAGCGCAAATCGTAAGTAAAGAGCGCACATTTTAATAAATTTCCAAATAAGTCGACGAAAGTTCATGGACCACACTTCATTCATGTAAATCTATCAACACATTGAAAATAAATATACACGTGTAATGAAAATTAAGCAAGAGTGACATTTAAAAATTTTCGTCTCAATTAAAACATTGTTACGACTAGCGTTTACGGCACGGAATAGTACGTTAAGCGAAAATCGTACATAACTACGTGATTTTT
The DNA here is from genome assembly GCA_963169105.1 of Ceriagrion tenellum. Taxonomy (NCBI): domain Eukaryota; kingdom Metazoa; phylum Arthropoda; class Insecta; order Odonata; family Coenagrionidae; genus Ceriagrion; species Ceriagrion tenellum. The sequence goes on along the minus strand of OY720644.1, from coordinate 52,414,881 downwards.
ATTCGCTATGATACCTTGAAATCTATTAGGAATCGTTATAATCAAATTAAACGAATGTTTTCTAGTTTAAGAGAAAATATATTCTTTTTTGTATTCCACCGGTAAAAGGTAGGTTTTGTTGATTGTCAGAGAATCCCTAACACTTTCAATACCCGGGGGGGGGCAATTTCTACTTTTTCAGGGGACTATCTTGCTCCAGTATATACTTTTTCGCCTCAGCATACGATCTACCCTTCTTCATCCCGTCCATAAAACCTATTCTCCTTCTTCCCCTTCCGCGCTTGCCCAACATCCTTTCCTCTATCACTTTCTTTAGCAATTTCTCGCCCCTTATTACATCCAGCCACCTACTCTGCCGCTCTCGAATTTCATTCAGAAGTTTACTTTCCTCGCCCACCATCTCCAGCACTTCCTCGTCGGTCTTCCTCTCTGTCCACCTCACCATCTCCATCCTTTTCCAAATCTCAAACATCCTTCTCCACACCAACATCTCAAATGCCTGCAATCTGTTCACGTCCTCTTTTCTGAGGGTCCACGTTTCTGCTCCAAACAACGCCAAGCTCCATATCAAGCTCTTCACCAGCCTCTTATTCACATCCTTACCTAATGTTTCCGTCATCAACTTCTATTTTTAAACGCTTCCTTAGCTAGCGCTATTCTCTTCCGTATGTCTTTGCTACTATGACCGTTTTCTTCTAGCGTACTACCTAAGTAATTAAAATGCTCTACTTGCTCGAGTTTGTCCTCCAACTTCAAACACCAGCCTCACTTTCTATGTCCTAGAGAATCTCAATAATGTCATCGAATTATTTCGAAATATATGTTAAGAGCCATAAGGATACATTTTAAAATAGCATTATATTGCCATGAAAACAAAACGGTAACATACAATTTTTTCTTCGATTTTATCCATACATATTTCGAGTAAGTACAAGTATGCAAATTATCACGCAAATCTGGGCATAAACACAAATCACTACAGCCACTTAAGGAAGTTTCAGCGACATTTTCCTTAGACATTCATTCGAGTATTCTACCAGCTGATTGGTAGGTTTTTGAGCAGTACTTATCCTAACATCCTAATATCTGTCATATCATTCTGCATTCCCTCCTACACGTGATCCGCCATTACATTCCCTTGAATTCCTCATACCGTCTTCCTCTTTTGTATTTCGTCCAGAATTCCTAGGAGTAAGTACAGTAACTCAATTGGTCCAAAAAACCTGACCTAATTCTCCGAAATACTCAGAAGTGAACAAAACATTCATCCACAAGCTTTCAACTCTTTTTGTTTACGTTGAACGTGGAAAACCCCTTCATACCCTAGGATTCTTTGATTTGTCTATAGTTGATCTTCACTCTTAATTTCTCGTACTGATTTTCCAATGCGTCTTGCCAATTGCAGCAAGTTTTTGGAAGACTGGATAGCTAATACTCATCGTAAGGGAGAGAAGGCGACTTAATGAGCTATGTTGATGGGGGTTTTTCACGTCTTTTCAAGAGTTAAGCCTAAAATTTTCAATGGTTTTCATAAATTTTTGATGAGATATCGTTTGAGAACCCTAAAAACGAGTCTTAAACAAAATATGTCGGAGCCATTGAACATGCAAGTCTTCCCCGTTATGAATAATATTAGTTTCCGACCTCTCTATTTTTCCTTCTGTTACATCATGACCCCTGCTAATGGGAATGTTGAACTGTTCAGCCGTTACTCCCAATCCTCTTTTAATTTTTCCTTCCATCAAACAGGAAACGGATGGATATTTTTATGTAAATGATACATATTTCCTAATCACCCTAAGTTACAGGTGACCCGTCTGTTAAAAGAGTCACGGAAGTTACGTGGGTCTAATATTTCTCAACCTCCGGCCTGAGAAACGGGATCGACCGACCGGCCTTAAGTTTCCGGTCCAGTAGTTGCTAATGTCATGTTGTTATGATTTCCATTTTTTACATAAGACAGACTCGTGTCCCAATCGCTTCAGTGCAGGTTGAATTAACTGTTTACGAAGTATCTCGGAATGTTAATTCCTTGGTCGAAAGTGATCGACACATCCGTCTTCATCGCAATCGGGAAGAAAGTCATCTATCGAGTTGGGATGAAAAATTAAATTGAGTGCCATTTGCGGATTCGTCGAAAGGTCCACGTATAAATTCAACGTCTGGTCAAATGATTCGTCAAGTATTGCTCATTGCATGCATCAATATCCATTTTCATTATAGTAAATACGTATTCCCTACGACCGAGCAATTCATGGGCGAAAGCGTTGAAAGAGATTCTTTAGAGGGATATCGGAGTCTTATGAAGTAAAATTCGAGCATGAAATTATCCATACGTGGATTAAATTAGAAAATTGATGACATATTGACGCACAAAAAAGTAACTTTTATATGATTTGCGGAAAATATGCCACATAACATGGCTACGGCGATCAATTCTTCCTTAAATATTATGAATGGTGAAGTCCTTTTTTGGAATTTTTCCAAATTTTACTTTTGTAAATAAATGTACCCAGGAAGCCACCGTAAGGGTGATGGTTGTTAAACTACCAACTATAAAATTTAGGCGATAGAAAAAAAGATTTTGAAGATAAAACTGATTTATGAGTAGTTTAACAATGAAAATAGTGTTTCGATCTAGTTCCTTTGTTCCGTAGATAAGTTCTCCGGTATTTTATCATAATCGCAAACACATGAGTGCCCATTTCCCATCCTATTTTGCCGTTTAGTAATTTCTTTATTTATTTTTGTATATAGTAATTTTATATATAGTAATTTATTTTTGTCTTCATTCAAGGCGAAAGCAGAGATATGCAGCTACCTCTCGAATTTAACAATGCAACAACACATTACGTCTGCCCCAATAAATGTCGACTTACAACAACTAATAAATAATTATAACCGAAACATTAATTGCACCTTTCCACAGAATATTTTAATGAGTAAGTACGACGCGTTTCCGCTCACTGAAACGCGTGAGCTGAAACGCGTCGTACTCATTAAAATATCCTGTGGAAAAGTGCATTGTTGTTTCTGTTATGACATGAACTTCCACGATATTTCGCCTGAATCTGTTGAAAACCTGATAAATCGATAAAATTCCGTCAGCTTACGTCAGCAGTCAAATGAACTGCCATCATTGGTCCTACAACCAAAATATGTGCATCTAATGGCACAGTCCCGACCATTATTCCCACTTTTGGACATTTCCACTCTGACGTATATTACAGGATATGAACGATATCATGTACGTACAAATTACAAAATATCAAGCACATAAGACGACATGGATAATTTCAATTACCCAAGCACATAGGTTTAACCCCTGTCGTATACTACAGGATATGAACACGTCATGTATGAGCAAAAAATGAATATCGAGCATATGAGAGGACAAGGAAAACTTCAATTATCCGAGTACTTAGGTATAAACTCTGTCGTATACTACAGGATATGAACATGTCATGTATGAACAAAAAGTGAATGTTAAGCACATAAGAGGACAAGGCTAATTTCAATCACTCAAGCATATAAGTATAAACTCTGTCGAGTATTACAGAATATGAACACGTCATGCATGAACAAAAAATGAATATCAAGCACATAAAGAGGGCATGGATAATTTGAATTATCCAAGCACATGGGTATAAATCAATACACAGGTCACGTCGCCAACCAAACCTTGAAGCACAACGAGATATCGGAGCCATTTGGCAGAAAGAAGGAGAGCTGGAACTTCAAAGTCTGCGATATGAAAGAAATATATGATACGGAATCGGCTTTCGAAGGGGATACCACTTGTTAACCTCCGCCGCTTATCGACGCCACCTGGGACCCAGTTCGGTAAGTTCGGGAAGATAGGATAGGGCGTGTCCCGCCATTGCCGTCAACAAATATCTTTTTTTTTATTTCTTAATCGCCTTTTCGAAAGGCGTGGAGAAAGTTGGGGCCGCTCGGATGTGGCGCCGTAACTAAAATTTCCAAACCGGAGGAATCCAAGGGCCTTCTCCGATCACATATGAAGTCTCGCGAATCGGGAGTAATACTCCTCAAAGAAGCACAAGTGCATTCAACATGATCTATATCTACCTCTACATACTACCACGCGTGCTCCCGCATGGGCGTGCGGCAGGGGGTGTTAAGACACCAGCCCTGTAAAGATGTAAAGGATAAGGTTTTGGGAGGTGAAATGTGACGTGTATTATGAGAGTGTGTTTAATGGAGCTCAGTTGTAGTTTTAGTCGCTTATTGTGCGCGAGAATAACGATTTTTGCACCTATCCGTATGGCAATGTGTCTCTATAATTTTATCGCTTCTGTCAGACCTAAAAAATGTAGTGAAGCGTCATGATAATATACTCTGTGTCGCTCTGAAACACACTAGTTCTGTATTTCTCAAGCAAACTAAGCCTAGCGTGTAGCCTCCGAGTCTCTAGGTGCTCCCACCTGTATCCCTCTAACAGTTGTGTAACACTATATGTTCTTTCGTAGCAGTTTTTAACGAAACGTGCTGCTTTTCTTTGTATTTTGTTAATTTTTTTGGTTAAATCTTTATGACCAGGGTCCCAAATGCTCGCGGCGTATTTGAGGTGTGGCCTAATCAGAGCGAAGTAGAATCTCTCTCTTACTTTTTCATCCGAGACCTTCCTATAATACGCTTAACAAAACCCTGTTTCTTTAATACTGAGCCGCATGTTTTGTATGTGTGTTACACACGACATATCAGACGATACGGTCATTCCAAGATATATTACTGTATTATGTATACATAACTGTATGATGATAGACATATTCAGTCGAATGCATCGTTGGTTCTTGAGAAGACCATAGCATTTTTCTTGACCTGTTATATCGACTGATCGGAATAAGTATTCTCTAGACTTTTCCAGATATATACGAATTTCAAGAGATAATTATCTCCACAGTTGGTTCAAACTATATTTTTCTCCACACTATAAAATAAAATTAGGAGAAATAAATAAAGACTCGTTGGAACACTTGCATTGCTAAGATCCCTCAATAGTGTATAGAGTGAAACCTGTACTAAGAGGTCACCACCATACCATGAGATAAGCGGCCGTGAGATAAAAGCCGTTCAAGGAGGTGACTGCAGAAGGGAAAATATACATACAAAGAAAAACCAGAAGGTTTGAGAAGCAATGGGATTATGAAGAATAAAACTGAAGGACAAATGGGAGAAAAATCAAGAAGTGTATGAGAAGAACTATCTAGGATGCATGCGTTTGAATTGTGGGTGTGTAGAGGGATGGAGATAGTGTGGTGGATGGAAAAGAAGACGAACGAGGAAGTGCTCGGGATGGTGGACGAGGAATGGAAACTGCTGAACGAAATCCGGGATAGGCAGGGTAGGTGGCTGGAGGATGTAATAAGGGGAAATAAGTTGTTCAAGAAGCTGATTGAGGGGGGAACGGGCTGGTGTTGTGGCTAGAGTACTGGCTAACCATACGGATGGCCAGGGTTCAAATCTCTGCAGAGGAGGATGTTTTTCAGAGGAAACCCGATCCCTACTTGAGTGTCTTGTGGAGGGCACTTCAAGTACAGTACTCCGTCTGTCGGATGAGGCGTAAAACCGTGGTCCCCTTGGCGCCTTTTGTTAAGAGCAGGCTAATGCCGACACCGGGTTTCCATCCACCCTTTCACCTATCCCATACGGCGCAAATGACCTTAGCCGTCGGTCGCCTCCCCAAACATCCAATCCAAACTGATTGAGGGAAGGAAGTTTGGCAAGTGGAGAAGGGGATGAAAGAACAGGTTTCAAGGACAGGATGACGAAGGGTAGATCGTGGCGTATGCTGAGGCGAAAAAAAGGAATACTAAAGGTAGATAGGCTATGTTGAAACCTCTTCTGGTTTCTACACTTTCAGGGTCCTATCTTTTACCGGAAAAATACTTTTTAAAAGATGAATGGCCATAATTAAGCACATGAATGCAAAGTTTCACGCATATCTGTGCATAAACGAAAATCGCTTCAACCGCCTTAAGTCGACCCGACAGTCAGCGAATGCATGTATTCATTCGGAAGCATACATACTTCGCAGAAAAAGGGTTAAAAGCGTCCTTCCTGCCTTCTTCGATGGATTCGCAAAGGCCGCAGCAGGCGTCGAGCAAGAGAGCTCCGCTTCTCATCCCTCCCTCCCTCGCGCATCCTCTTTAATTGCAGAGCCGAGTGAAAGAGTGCTGGCTCTCCGTTTATGGCTCTTCCGTTTTGAGTGACAGGCAATATCGATCCAAGATGAAGGAGTCGAGTTTTGCGACGACGCGCCGTCCATCGCTAACTAACGACCTCGATGATGGGAAATCGTCAATGGTTTCGAAATCAAGGTCGTCTTTCTTCCGGGAATCCATCCCTCGAAGAAACGCATATTTTTTCTAAACCACGTGGCGAAGATACACAACACCTGCTGATGGTAAAGACCTGGTTCACACGGTGTATACTCTTGTGAGGGAATATAAGCGAACACTTGCAATAAAACACGCTCGAAATTTTAACAGGGGCTTACAGGGGCGTGATTACGGTCTTAATATAAAGCGTTCGCTCCCGTTATTCCTACATAAAAAATATATATTACATATTTTACGAAAGTTTGATGAACACAATTTTTTGCCGGACGTTAAACATATATTGCTTGAGTCAAACTAGTACGGTAGAAACAATCACATATATAAAATTAAGGGAATAGACAACAGAACCAATATATATTGAAAATGTCTATTTTCCACGCAAAATAAGGGACCAACATAATTGCGATAGATCACCTCTATGAAACTTTAGCCCCCCATGGTAGAGTAGTTTTAGTATTTGTGCATGATATATTATCATGCATGATATATTGTGAGATAAGGCGCGTGCAAAGGAGATCCGCTAGGTTTGTTAAAGGCCGTTATGATAATTGTATAAGTGTTACGAGTTTAATAGAAGAACTAGGATGGGAATTACTATCAGAACGCAGGTTAAAATTTAGGTTAAACCTTTTAGGTAAATTCGAAACCGATTTGTTCACAGATGACGTTACATATATATTGAGAACCCCTGCGTATTATGCTAGGTTTGATTATATTAACAAGATAAGAGAGATAGATTGTCGTACCGATAGATTTAAAATGTCATTTTTCCCGCGTACTATAAGAGAGAACAATAGGCAGCGTAGCAAAGGGATAGGTAGGTGAAATATAGTTAGATTAGTCTGTAGTGCATGATGCATGTAATAACAACCAATAATCCCTTTCTTATTATGTAGATACTAACCATGTGACCCTATTATCTAGCATGCCTTCATTAAATATCCTAGTTGCATGTCAATAGTGCATGTTTGGTGATCTTCACCCCCTGCCACACACTCTCGTGGTGGCTCGCAGGGTATGATGTAGATGTAGATTATCATCACTAACACTCGCATGAAATTTCCGGCATAGTTTACCTTCCTGCATTATTCAGTACTTTGCAGTACAATTTACCAATCGCATTAATAATACGAACCATTAATTGTATTGAGCTAGTGTTGCAAGGTAGCACGTTCGTCTACGTAGCACTCTCCTGGTTTTTGGTCTGACCGCGCATTGCTATCCTGACTGCTTTTGGCCTGGGCCTGGCATTCATGTGAAAGTGCACGGTTCTGATTTGAACTGGGATGAGGGCTGAATGCCTGGTGAGGAATAACCCCGTGCCACACACCATAGTGGTGGCTTGCATGGTATTTCGTAGATGTAGACATAGCAAAGAAGAAGATCCGCGAAATTCAGTAACGTTGAAGGAGTCAAATGAAAAAATTACACTTAATTTTCATTTGAATAATTTACCGGTTATGTTAGATTTAAATGGAGGTGAGTAAAATTCCTATATTCCTATCTTCACAAGTGCTGGGAACTTAAGAAGAAACATTTTTTGAGAGTATTCGATCGATAAAAGTTAGGTTCTGTTGAAAGTTAGAGAGACTCCTCCCGATTTCTACACTTTCATGGCCAAATCTAATTTAAGAACTTCCTTTTTCCCCATGCAATACGATCTACCCTCCTTCATCCTGTTCATAAAACCTATTATTTTTCTTCCACTTCCCCGCTTATACAAGATATCCTTCCCTCTATCAGTCTTGAGCAACCCGTCGCCCCTAATCACTTCCTCCAGCCAGCACCTAGCCTGCCTGGCGTGGAATCACCCGTGCCACAGACCCTAGTGGTGGCTTGCACGGTATTTCGTATACGTAAACGTTGGTATTTCAATAGCGCTCATTAGGGTGAAAACGGAATCATAATTCAACAAAATTTGTCAAAAGTAGAATAGATGTCACCAAAATTTGTCATAAGTAAGATAAAATTTTTAACTGATGGAATGCGTTCTAAGCACGGTTACTGTAAGAATTTCTCCTCTAAAGCTGAGTTTTTTATAACAGTAAGAACAATACAAAACAAAGAGTCGCGAGCTCCTTAGGCCTAGCAGCATAAACTTAGTTCTTCGACTTTGCCTTCTCCGAAAAGTAATGACGCGAAGGTAATGTTGGTCATGTTTCAACCAATTCTAGAGTATTAGACAAATAACACCATTTAGAAAAGAAGAACCACATTGACTGGACACACCCTGAGACACAATGTGTTTGTGAAGAGCAAAATTGAAGGCAAAATGGAGGGAAACGTCCCCAGAGGAAGACCCAGGAATAAGTTCACGGACCAAATAAAGAAGACAGTACATAGGAGGAGATACAAGGAGGTAAGGGAACAAGCAATAGATAGGGAAGAGTGAAGGGCTGCAGTCCACCAATCTTAGGATTGAACGATCAATGATGAGGTAAATAACTACCGAAGCCTTTATAAGGACTTACTGAGAACTTAATCGGTTGGGTGAGGAAGCCTCCAGGGAAAGAAAAAGACGGGAAGCGGGGTAAAATCATGACGGATCGACGCCGCCTTTCGCTCAATTATTCTAAGTCGTGCCCACGACCATTAAGAGAACTTTCCTGCGTCCCACGATCAACGGAAACGAAAACAATAGATCCGAGATGTGGCGAACGAAGGCGGCTAAAGCCCCGTTCACAACAACTTAACTTGACTTAACTTGGCTTAACTTGGCGCGACTTAGGAGTTGAGTCCGTGAGAAAGCAACACACTGGATCACAACAACTTAAAGTGGCATAACTCGACTTGGCGTAGTCTTGGAGTTGAGCATTTCTCGACTTACTCTTAATTCTAGCCAATAGAAAAGCCTAGTTAACTATCGAAAAGGCTAGGGAAAGGGGGATTACGATATCGATAAGGCCCATCAATCGATTGTAATATCGACTTTGAAAGTGGCGTGCTGTGATTGGTTGGAAATTTCAGGCCCCGATTGGCACTCGGGAACAGCTTAAGCCAAGTTAAGTTGTTGTGAACGGGGCTGAAGGCTTCGCCAGGGAGTGCCGGGAAGGGAAAATGGCTAACGCAAACCGACGAAATTTACAAAAAAATGGGACGATGGTTGTGACGCCGAGGGAAAACTATAGACTGCTTGACACAATTTCCTCCGGACTGAAATTCGCACAAAGAACTCGGAATACAGACCAGCGCGTTAGCAACCCATAAAAGATTAATCGCTCTCTCGCATAACGAGGTAAAAAAAATGGTTGCAGAAGCTTTCAAGGGCAAATTAATGGGCCGGAGACAAGTAGAACAGCCACGGGAAGAAAGTTCCACGCACACGACGAATAGATCGACTTTTTGTCAAAATTACCACTCTTTATCCTTCCGTAAAAGTCCAGCGACCGTTAACTGCTTTCTTACCATAATGGAAAGGCATAAGCGGTCAAGTTTAAAGTAATCCGTCTGAGGCACAAGAACACGCAGTGATTAGTTTTTCACATCGATTTTCGACACACTTCAATTCAACAATACAGATTTTTCATGAGTTGAATAATTTGAATACCATGCCCAGGTGACGAATTATGAGAAATTATGAAGCAGTGCATGCTGAAACCGATATTCATACAAATTGGTGCATTATATTTTATTATTAGAAGTGATATACCGGTAAACTCAGGTTTTAATGTGAATAGAAATACTTATTCTTTCGAGCAATCTACCGGCTAAATGGTAGGTTTTTGAGCAGCAGTTATCCTAACGGCCTAATTGCTGGCATTTCTTTCCGTTTTCACTCCATGGATGACCGCCCATTAGATCCCTCTCTAATTTCTCATATCGTCCAGAATTCCTCTCCTCTTCCACGATTACCCAGTGTTCTCCCCGTTTTTGCCGTCTTCAGCATTCCGTCTCCTTTCAAAACACCCTCAATCCATCGTCTGTCTTCTCGGAACCTCCTCCAACAGCTTCCTCTCCTCTCCAACCATATCCAATACCTCCTCGTTCGTTTTACTCGCCACCCAGCCCACCCAGTGAATGTCAGGGAGAAGGGCGGAGGGCTTTCTAATGTTATTATCAATAATGTAGTCGAGTCGGGATGAACAATTATAGGTCTGGGAGTGAAATAAGGTTACACATTATAACCGATTCCGCTCAACATTTACAAAGCCGGAAAAAATTATGATAAGGGAGGCGAAAAAAACAATTCGAAGTACCAGGTATATGAGAAAAAGTCGGAGAACAGCTGATTAAGTCAGTAACTTAAATAAAACTTTGTATACTCCACTATAGGTTTGATAACACGACCCGGGTTTCGACACTTCGTGTCATCTTCAGGTGAAAGCCGGGTCGCATTATTAAACCTATAGTGGAGTATACAAAGTTTTATTTAAGTTACTATGAATTACTTCCACAAAGTCAAGCCTGGAACCATTTTCTTTGTAATTAAGTCAGCTTTGCGAATGATGACGCGTTAATCCTTTAGGATTTAAAAAAAATTAGGAAGGTATGTTTTTGTTTTCATAAGAACATGGCTATTTGGTAACGACTGACAGAGTTTATTTTTACATTTTTATTCGGATTTTTTTTCACTCACCATTTATGATAATGAATACAGCCTGCAACGACAGAACGCGCTGGAGCAGGGGTTGTCGAAATCAACTTACCTGAAAAGAGAAAAGAAATAAACTTAAACGAACGAATACTTTAGTGACAAGGACCAGATAAAAATATTCGTTTCATACGACAAGTCAGGATTCTGAACTGATAAGATCCACTCATCCATTCAATGTAACACACACACACACACACACTTCAAATTCAAAAGTTACCAAATACTGAAACAATGGATCACATTCAAACGTGTATTTGCTGCAAAATACGATTACGAATTCAATGATAAGAAAATTAAAACACTTCTAATTCAAAAGTGACCAAATAATACACCATGGATCTCATTCAAACGTGTATTTGAAACCAGTATACATAGTGTAGTCCGATATTACAGCGGGTTCAAAATGCCTGCATATGTATTTACCATAAACTGTCATGAACTTACTAAAAAATATGTATAAAATATTTGCTGTTAGTAAATAAACAATTTATGCTCCACGGGACTTTTCGTCCCAGAGCAAATAAAGATTTATTGTAATTATTATTAGGGCAATCGACCTGTTAAGGTGGGGGCGATTAAAGTGAGTTGCACGTCCCTATACCCTGGCAGAGTTTTTTTCTTCGTCTAAACGCAAGTCCTACCTCTTTTCATCCCGTCCATAAAATATATACACTTTCTTTGCTTTCCAGCTTACCAAACATCCAGTGATGGAGAGAGATAGAGAGATATCGTGGGGTGAGCAGGGAAGGGAAAAAAATACTAGGCTTCATGGACGGGATGAAGGAACGTAGGACGTATGCCGAGCTGCGTAGCGATATCATGTAGAAGACGGGGGCCGGCTTTCATTTGAAGGAGGCTATTTAATATCTATTTATCTCGATCTAAACCAATTTTAGCCGGTAGACAATATCACATCATCGTCATTGATAGTTCTATCCTAAGATTGGTTGTCCGCAGCACTCCATCCCTACATGCCAAATGGTAGTTTTAACCGGTAGACAACATCACATCATCGTCCTTGATCGTTCAATCCTAAGATTGGTTGCCTGCAACACTCCATCCCTACATGCCTAATGGTAGTTCCAGTTCCTCCTGTTAGATTTTCCTATGTACTTCTCAAATTGTTCAGTCAATTTATCGATCCTTGGCCCCTTGGAGCTTTACCCACTATTTTACCCTCGATTATGTTCCTCACAAACCCATTGTGTCTCAGGGTGTATCGTATTCACATGATTCTTCTATTCTATACCGTGCTTCATTGGGTCCTCTCCTCTTCAACTCTTCCGTAAACTTCATCTTTTCTTATTTTATCCACATAAGTGATGTTAAATGTGCTGCACTGCTCATGGTCATTAATAATCGTCTATATTTACAAGACTTGTAGGAATACGGGTTGGTATTAAGTTCTCCAAACAAGGGAGTTTACGTTTCATAAGGCCCGAGTACAACGGCCTGGCGAGGTCCATTTGCTTCGCGGTCAATTGTGCGGAGATAATGTTTGCTTCATGATCGCCATCATGATCATGACAGGTGAAATTCCCCATGATACTCTCACTCCATTTCACACGTCAAAAATAAACTCTGTAATCCCCGAGGGAGACCTGGGAACAGAGCCTTAAGCACACAATTGTCGGCATGATAAAGATACAGAATGGTGCTTACACTGCAATACGTGTGCCTTCGAGCACTCAATGAATAAAGGACGTACATTGGTAAAATGAGTTCTAAACATTTTTTCTCTCCAGTTTGAACCTCTACGTAATTTAAACTAATATGTTTGTTTGCGTTAGGGCAAATTTTGTTGAGGGCCGAACATACAACGGCAATGAAAACTTGAAAACTAACGATTCACAAAATTTTTCTGAGTCTTTAACGAAAGATTAGAATATATTCAACATGTACTCGAATACCTTTCAGCAAGCAGATAGATTTAAAAAAAAAGCTTTCACTATTTTATTTTGCCTTTTTCCCAAGGTTCGTACATTTTATGTAAGTGATTTGTATTAAGTCTCATTATATGTGCGTAAGTTACGTAAATACTGTGCTATTTTTTTTGGCATTTCATGGCATCAGTTATTTTTTTTAAAATTGAGTATTACCAAACAAACATGTAATATATCGGATCATTCAAGTTATATTTTAATGAAACACATATTAAACGACATATCAGAGTTACAAAGTTTAGACTAACTTAACGCAGTGCTGTCATAAAGAATACCACACCTACTACTGATACAGATACAGGGTTTCGTGGTTTTCTTGTAAATTAGAATTTTTCGGGTTCTTCCCGCGTTGCAGCCTTTTAATGGACGACCGTTTTGCCGATATTCCAGTCGGCAACATTCGGACCTGATGATGCCCACTGGAATGCCGGCGAAACTGTAAATGCTGCAACCCGGGAGAAACCCGAAAAATTCTAATTCCCAACTACTACTGTCACATGTAACACGCTTGAACTAAAAACTGATTGCTTCAAATAAATTTAGCCATTTTTGCCACACTTCCGCACATTTTTCTTTAATTTTCAAGGTTATTTGTTCATAACTCAAAAATTAAGACGGCGATATGCATTTAATTAATTTTAAATCAATTTAACAGGAGTTATCCCTTCTTAAAATTAATTTTCAACGAAAAACGCACTCACATTAAGTAGAAAAACACTATTTTCCACGTGTTTGTCCTATTATCCCATTGAATCACGAATAATTTCAAGTTCAGTCAGCGAGAAAAATAGCAAGGACCCGAAACACTTTGTTGCTTATATCAGATAGAGAAACTAACCGCGAAACTTAGAAGGATTTCATTTTACTGGACAAGTACGAAAGACCCATAGCCCTAAGTCTGTAGCGGCATATCGCGTCTCATTACAAAAAATGCGAAATGAAATGGAAGACTAAAAAAAAACATCTCCAAAGCTGCGGTCATGCTTCATCTTAAACGGGATAGGAAAAAAAACCACACGAGGCGCAGTTGGTACCAATGAGAGGTCATTACTTTCGCATGCGCCGTGTTAACGCCATGGGAACCGGCCGGCACTTCCCACGGGTAATCGAATATTGTTATTTCGAGTGCGGGGTAAAGGATACAATGAGGAAGAGGAAAAGAGAGAGTAGGAGAGAATGTGCGTGAAATTACATCCATTCATACGAGCATAAATGACCATCACGCAATTTCCTATCGGATTGTGCTGAGTCAAAAAACAAATCTAGACAGAAAGATATACCTATGCGTCGTTTAAGGCTCTTCTTTTTATATACGCTGGGGTTATAATTCATAATTTGAATTGTTGTCAAGATATTTGTTTTATGTTTAGTGCATTGTTTGCCTCGTACGACTAGATGTTTCCGCGTATCTAATTTAGCCCTTTGTGGAATGCATTTTTCGGCTGGTTTCTATTCTAAGGATTTAACTTTAGAGGTAAGCGTATTTACCTCATTAAATTAAATTAGTTTTATTTTTTAATTTTTTTCTACCTGCCTTACCGCCTGTTATACTGCTCGTTTATTTTGTTATACTGCTGATGGGGATACCTATTCATTTATCTGATTCTACCGATACTTGAGATAAGGGTTGAAATATACTGCGAAAGGGTATAATGGGAATGATTTTTATAGCTGTCATAGGGGTTAGTTTACTTTCTTGAATTATTTTTCCTTGTCCTTCTATAATTTCTTTGCCTTTTAGATTAAAGACTTTGGCCTTTTAAGAATTTCTGGTGCTGCTATCAGGCCTAGATTAGTGGGTTTCTTCTAACTGCTTCCTCTATTATGTTCTATCTATGCTTATCCGTTTCGCTTCGTTTACGCTTGTGCATTGCTCCACACACGGCCTCCTATGTTCAAGGTGGTTGGAGTGCGAAATCGTTCGTCATTGAGACCACATTTGACTAGTTCTAAGTCAGTTGAAAAAAAAAATTCTCGGAACGCACTTCACTCAGGTACATCTATTTAAGCTTCGGAGATAACCATACTTGTCTTAAATACAATGATTCAAGAATAATAACTTCAAAACTCCATCTCAATTTAAGTATTGTCATAACTTGGCATTACGGCGCAGAATTCGATATGTAAGCGAAAATCGTGAATTGTAAATGCGTGCTTTTTGATACGGCAGGACACCTCGACACAGTCGCGGTGTTATCATGTATGGGTGAAAGGTAGTCTACAAAATGTCAACAATTGTTTGCCATATATCAAATAATTTCATATATTTTTTAATATTTATTTGCGGGACAATATACAAAATTCAACCATTGACAATACAGAAAGTATTGGAAAGTATAGATGTTGACATATATGTATAGAAATAGCTAGTGAACCGTAGTCTCACTATCTATCGCTACTAGCAAGGCATATTTCTCCTCGCATATTACTTCATTTTTTTCCAATAAAAATGATTACCGACAGTAAAAAATGGAACATAGCACTTTCGATAACCGCCTAATTTCGACAACAAGGCATAATAGGTGGCCGGAGGGTGTAATAAGGGGCGATGGATTGCTTGAGAATATGATGGAGGGAAGGATGTTGGGCAAGCGAGGGAGGGAAGAAAGAGAATAGGTTTCATGGACGGGATGAAGAACGGTAGATCGTATGCCGAGGCGAAAAAGGAGCTACTACAGGTAGTTCGGTCCTTGAATGTGTGGAAAACTGGGAGGAGGTTCTCTGAAATTCAAAGAAACCTACATTAACCGGTAGAATGCTTGGAAAAAATATTGCATTCGAACACCGCTCTATTAAAGTCTTACATGCAATCGTGGATTTTATAGATTCGTAAAAATTGCATTAAATATACATGTGCATCGTTCCAGCGTATCATGAGAACCGTAATGTTTCTTATTATTTAATATTGAAACAGTCATAAGTCTTCTCTTCGTGTTCTCTTTAAATTCTGAGAACACTGACAAGCAAGAATAAATAATAACATACGTAAAGATTCATCTTTTTCCTTACTAAATTTTTGCTTTCCCCTTGTAGTCATGAGAACAGGATTTCACAGGGGTTGAATGAATTATATCCCAGGAATCGATATGCTACTTGCAGGCAAAACAGAAGACAGTCTATTTATCTCTTAATTGCAAATCCCAGTCGATTACTGTCTCCTATTGACCCCTGCTGCGATGGATGTCCGTGTTTACATATTAAAGGGACACTTTCAAGCGAGTTCTAGGTCTACTGACGTGGAAGTAACTTTTACGTTTAACGTATACTTAACCTGGAAGCAGGGCATCGAGATCGATATATGACGAATAACGCATTTATCATTCGATATATCGAAATGTATAACGATAGCACCACTGCCTGGGAGAAAGCGGACGTGCATGAAATTGAAGCGTAAGGGAGGGAGATGAGAGGTACGAGAGGCGCGAGGGAGTAAATAGACTTGCGGTTGCCATGGGAACGGCGACCGCAAAGCGACCCTCGCCCAAAACAAACGACACCCGATGGGACACGTAATTGCAAATTCTCGTGCGATGGCCGCAGCGTCCACGGTTGATCCTCTCAACCTGCCTGATTGAGGCCGGAATGCTGTTAGGTGTACTGACAGGGATATCCTCTCAATCTGCTCATTCCACGAGGTATACCTGAGTTTCAAACGAGTTTTATTTTCCATGCACTAAAAAAGAACAATTCACTTCACACTACTTCAACTGAAAACGCAATTCCGAGAATTTATAATAAAAACTGAAAATGATTACCGTTTATTACTGAAAGAATTTCCAGACAATAATAAATAATTACATGCGTAACAATGAGTCCAACAAATATTTTCGTTTTCCGGCCAGATTTTTAATTACCTCTGGTGGTAATGAGATCAGGATTTTTACAAGAGTTGAAGCAATTTTATCGCTGACTCGAGATGCTACTTGCAGGCAAAACATAAGCCATTATACATATTTACCTCATAATTGCGAATCCCATGTCGATTGCGAGTCGATTACTGCCCCTATATTAAAGATAATATAAGGGTTAAGATAGGTTGTAATAAGAGTGAGAACATTTCTCGAGATTTATTTTTACATATTTTGGATCCAACCTACCATCACAACCTCATTCTTCATAAGTCCTCTTCTTCATCCCGTCCATAAAACCAATTCTCTCTCCTCCCTCTCCAACATACCCAGTAACCTACCCACTATCACAGCTAATAATAACGCTTCGCCCCACAGTACTTCTTTTAACCTCATGTTTTACCTCCTCTTTGTCTGATCCAGTAGTTTCTTTTCCTCACCGACCATACCACGCAATTCACGGTAAGTCTGCCTTTCTGTCCACCTCACCTTCTCCATCCTCCTCTTCACCCACATCTCGATCGCCAACAGCTTATTTACGTATAACATTTTTCAGAGGAGAATTATCTGCTGGCGTTCGAGATTTTGACGTGAAGGAAGGCGGAGAAAGTGCGGAGGACAGGTGTGAAGGTCACAAAATATTATTAATCATACGCGTAAGAAGATCATTATCACGTATGGGTTAAAGCAAGTCAACACATTCAACCATTATTCGCCGTTCATCTACTAATTTCAAGAACTTTTGTATTAATCTGCAGGAAAATATCATAAAATCAACCACTGATAAACCAGAATTCAGTTCAATTCAATTCAAGAAAGAATTCAATCCTTTCAGGCATAACCTTGTGGATTTAAATAAATAATGGCAATATGAACTATGTTTAAATCCACAGAGTTCTTTATTGGTACAACTAGTTTCAACGCTACTGCGTCATTTTCAGGTAACTTAAACTAAAGGCCCGCTGTAAAGAACCCAATAAATACCTCTATGGATTTAAACAGAGTTGTAATTTGTACCCAACTAGGAATATTTTCACAAAATACGTTGCAATTTTCGCTCCAGTGACAATGTTCCATTCATTAAATATCAGAGACGATGGCATTTGAATTTCACATGTTATCTGAGCAGAAGCTGTTATCGGAGCATTCGCGTGGGGAGCATGGAATAGAAACATTCAACATGAAAATCAGATTCCACAGAGCTAAATCTTAAATAAAGTTTTTCCCTTCGCCGGGCATTCGATGAAGATACATATTGAATAACAAATAGAGATCATCCCGAAAAGATGCCATACCGGCAGTTTATCTCAAATGAATAATATTGGCTGGAATAGCGGAAAATGGCTAACAAGGACAACTCCATTTAAAAAATAAACAGCGGATTAACGCGCCGAAGCTGCATCTAAAAATACCATGCATATCAATATGCAAACGATAACATCATTTGGACACATCAATATGGAACAAAAGAATAAAATAAATAAAAAATACTAGAGCACCAACCATGTTATCGCTGACATTGTACAACTTATCAATTAGCGAAGAATGAATCAGCAGATTAACACGCCAAAGATGCATCTAGAAAAAAATATAATCAATACGCTAACGAAAGCATCATTTGGACACATAAATATTACAATATGTAACAAAAATAAAATAACTAACAGAATACTCGAGCACAAACCAAGTGATCGCTGACATCACACTGGCCAATCAATTAGCGTAGAATGAATCAGCATATTCGTTTATAAAGACGTTTAACACTCATGCATGCATGTAGTTAACCGGACGGTCATGCTCGCATTCACCCATCAAGCTAACGATATAATGATGCAAAACAGGGGACGATGAGAGAGAATAATGATTCGTCCCGTCAATCATCCAATAAAAATATTTTCCCTCATTTTATTTTCAAGGTGCCTTCCTAAGTCCCTGATCCATAAATAAATCTTGCTCCCCATCAATTATTCTATCCTACAACCCTAGCCTATTTCAAACGCACAGAATGCCACACGAAGAATTTTAATGGGTAGTAAATTGCACTGGAATATACAAATCTCGACAAACGCTTGCTAAACTTGTCAGTACCAAGCACTCGGTATGCAGACACGACTGTGGCCAGGGTAACAATTAACCTGTCCAAGAATGCCACGTTCATGACAGCCGAGAAAGGACGCGGGAGATTTCCGAAAGAGGTCTGGCCACCATTGTGAGCAGTCTCTCAGAATTGTAGCTTCCTGTCATGAGAGTGTTTTACTCATTACATTCCCGAGACGAGTTTTTCCTCCTCGGAATTCTTATAGTAAAAAAACTAGCTATGGTCATCCCCACACTTTCAAATGATAGGAGAGCAAATTGTAATTTTCTAAGTAACGTCACGGAGCTTTGAGATACACTAATGCGGATGTTGGCGACGGCTTCTCTAGAACTAATGTCAATGGGGTGTACCAATTAATGAAAAAAAAAGAAAGGCATTTGAATAATGAAATTTACCGACCCACCGGTGTAGGCAAATGTAACATGATATAAAAACATTGTCACGATGAATTTATGTTAACTACACAGTTTCCAAAAAACATTGTTGAAAAGCAATTTTATACTATGGTGGTAAAATTAAAGCTACAGACGCATGGTAGAACTTTGGAATAATTAAATTTGTCGACCCATGGGTATGGGAAAATGTAACAGGCTATAAAAAAATGTTAAAATGACTTTGTGGTAGCTAAACTCATTCCAAAAAAGCACCGTTAGGGAAATTATTTAATCGGAAATTCAATCAGCGTATTCACTCTTGTACTACAAAATTCGTACATATACTCAACTGAATATTATCGGCATCATATCGGCATCATTCGCTGACAGGGCAGTTCGACCACGCCCCCTAAACTCCATAAATATTTTCCCTTATTTGCACAGATCGGCTATATTCCCAGAGGTACTTCCAAGACTAACTTCGCAGTACAAGCGTTAACACACACGATGAATTTCAGATGAAAGTATTGTCGTTGCGGTGCTTTTTTGGCATTAATTTAGGAGTCATAAATTCATTGTAACTAAATAAATGATTTTGTAAATGTTTTCATTATAACTGTTATTATAGCCTGTTACATTTACCTATACCCATGGGTCGGCAAATCTAATTTTTCAAAATATTTACCTTGCATCTGTAGTGTTAATTGCCAACGCCAAAAAATGAAAAAAAAATGAAATTTAGCGTAAAACGATGCACATTTTCATCACTAACTAAGCAGAAAAACTAGTGAACATCTGCTCGTAAATATTCGGCATATATTAGGACTGATACAAAATATCATTTAAGGCAGAGAAGGGATCATATATTTATGTACTTGTTTCCACTTTTATGCAAGAACGTGCAGCAAAAAGATTGTGACAACTGAGAAAACGCAAAAGCGGATCCCAGGAAATAAGTAGGGACGAGAGCGTGGACAATGTGAGCAGACGGCGATTCCACCCATCTATGCACTGTAATGATGGAAGATAGAGGTGCGTAGAGGTTTTGTTTCACAAAAGAGGTATAAAAAAGGGAGAAAACTTGGTACAGGGAGAAGTAACTGGACAAGAGAAGAAGTCGGGGATGGAAATTAGACATGCGTACCCAAGTGGAAATAGAAGGAGGAGACACAGTACAGCAAATTTTTAAACTGTGGAAGAAGAGCTTAAAGAGTGCAGCAATTGTTATTGTTAATCGATGAATAAAATATTCAAAACTTCAGAAGTTCTATAAAATACTTCGGTATACTTCTCGTAAGGTGGCTAATGTATTCGTAATATCGGAAATACGAGGTAGTTCTCTTTAAAATGAGGATAAATGCATTGAAATTTACATAGGGGTCGGAGAATTGGCCTTTGCGAAGGGAGGATGTTTGAACACTACAGGCGTTTCGGATGCGAGTGCGGAGAAGGATGGAGAAGGTGAGATGAAAGGCGAGAGGGACGTACGAGGAGGTATTAGATATAATAATAATAATAAGTTTATTACTCCAACACAAAATACATTCTCAATAGCAAATTTTTAGTAACTTTAGGTAGCCTTGAAGGAGAACCTGTTTAAGGCTACCATAAAAAAAACATGTTATGCTTACACTTAAATATACATACAGCTCATGTAGTGAGACCAAGACAATTACTTAACAATGTAAGTGCGTACCTTAAGAAACTATTTACAAACAGTTTATGGAGTTATTTATAAAACATTTACTTCAACATTTCCTCCATATTCTCTTTGGCTCGAAGCCAAGACTGTACATTTTCCGATAGTATTATTACGCATATTAAATTAAATTTTCAATAGGAGAACCTGTTTAAGGCTACCATCAAATAAGAACATGTTATGTTTTCACTTTAAACTTACATAAAGCTCATGTAGTGAGACTAAGACAATTACTCAACAATTTAAGTGCGTACCTTAAGAAGCTACTAACTAACAATTTATGGAGTTATTTATAACACATTTACAACAATATTTCCTCTACACTCTCTTTGGTGAAAAGCCAGGAATGTAAATTTTTCGAAAATATTTTCAAATATATATGGTTGGATAGGAGAGGAAGCTAGTAGTGGAAGTTGGGAGGAGACAAAAAGATGGATGGAGGACGTTTTGATAAGAGAGGGAATGCTGAAGACGGTAATAGAGGGAAGAACACTGGGGAAGCGTGGAAGAGGATAAGAATTATAGACGAAATAAGAAAGAGGGAGAAAATATGATTATTTTAAGAGGTATTGGGGTATCACGTACGGGAGGAGAAGCAGAACCATATGCCTGAAATTAGGACGTTAGGATAAGGGGTCGTACATAAACTACGTAACCATTTTCGGTGATTTTTTTTACCCCCTTCTCCCCCTTCACCGACAACCGTGGTATTTTTCCCAACCCATCCCTCCCACGCCCCCCGACATTTAACGTTGACTCTACAAATGAAACTTTCAATTCAAAAATATTTTCTCAATTACTGAATGAGTTTATTTTGTAGGGATAGGTTGAAATAAGACACCATGAAATCCTCATGTTAAAGTCTGTAGTATAGTCGACAGGAAGTTGACGAGTGAGAAACGTAAACAGGCGCATAGTAACAGCTACGTTACTTTGAGTTAACACCCCTCCCTCGTTACACGCTGTAGGTTTTTAGGCAACACCCTCCCCCCTAAGTTGGTAACGTAGTTTATACATGACATCTAAGTACTGTCCAAAATCCTACCAATCAGGTGGTAGAATTTTCAAAAGAAGATATCACAAGGATGCTAACTTCACACGGAACGGGAAAAGCTGACACCCAGTAAAAACCTGCCCTAGCCTAGCTAGGGCCGATACCACTACCTAAACGGAGTATTTAACCATTCAGTCAATAGAATTGTGCTCTGGGGTGATTATTCTTCTCCTATACAATCTCCTTGGCCAGAGCTATTTCACCTCCATTCACTTTTCCTCAAATTTTCCCTCATTATTTTGCCGTAAATCCAGATAAACCAAAAAGTAGAGGTGCTACATCACCTGCGGGCAAATGACAGGTCTGCAAAGAGCCTGCTCCAAAAATTTTACACGTGGATAAAAAAACGACCAACTTAACCACAGTGTTCTGTAGAATGGAAATCTACAGATACCATCAGTGAAGGGACCCTCACACGAAATATCAAAATCACCAACAATATCAAAATCACCGTTCCGTGTTTGGAATAATTTTCGGACCTTTTTCGGACCACAAAAGGCCCAGGAGAACGGTTCTCCGATCAGAACGATCATGTGCTGGCAAATCACAGAGGAAAGCGCTAGTCACAACCACTGGCTTAGGCTGATGGGTTTCTGGAAGAGATCACTACATGTTACCACAGAGTAATGCTCAATCTACGGTATTATGCAAGCCCAACTCATGCTGTCAATGTTACGACAGCATGACTTTATTATCCGAAATATGTTAATTTACCCTTGCATTTTAGAGTAATGAAATATAATAACGCTAAAAAATCAACATTCTTAAATATATACAATAGATCCTCCAATAGATAATAACAGGTATAGTGCTGCTGAGCCTATGGCTCGTCAGCAGGTGCTGTTATTAATTAATAAATAAATTCACATCATTGAATAGACAGAAAACATTGTTAACAATCGTTAAAAACCAAAAACATAATAAAGACACATAAATATACACAAGGACGCAATACAAACATTAAATCAAGAAGCATAAGTACAAAATAAGATAGCGTGGCTGACGATAAAAGTAGGTGAGTACGAGCAGGTATAGGATGTTTAATTTTTATTTTATCGTCTCTACCCAGAGTATAGCGCATTTGATCAATTTACGTCAGGTGAATAACAACAACAACAGACGAACACAAACACCCATGCCCTGAGTGTTGATAATTTCACCCAGGCGGGATTCGAACCCGCGACCCTGGGTTTAGCGGGCGAGGATGTTACCCAGTAGCCACCGGGGCCAGCAATGTTGGATGAAAAATAAGTTTTCCAGGTATTTCACTGGAGTAAAATGGGCCGAGTAGTTAAGCTATTAAAAGAAGACTAGCATTGATAGTTTATGCGATAGATAACGAGGGATCCAGGGTCGAGTCCTGGCAATGACGAATTTTCTTCTAAGGAATATTGCAATTTGAGGTTGAAATTCTAAATTTCCGTTATATTTCGATTTGTTTTAATCATCATTCTGTAAAACTTTTTCGCACCACCGGGAGGGAAACATCTGATGGACACCATGCCCTGTCCAAGGTACACATAGGATATTATTTTGACGACTCAATACATCTCTAGGTCTGACAGAAGCGATAAATTAAGAGAGATACATTGCCGAACGGATATGTACTTACAAAAACTCGTTCTTCCGCGCACAATAAGCGACCGCAATAAAAAATGAGCTCCACTGAATACACTCCCATAATACACGTCACCATTTCACCTCCCAAAACCTTACATCTTTACACGGCTGGTGACTTTAAACCCCTTGCCACACACCCATGCAGCGGATAGCAGGGTGGCATGTAGATGAGGTACAATTGAAAGAAACTTGGCTAGTGGGTAAACATGTCCAATACACTTTGGTTAAGGGAATTGCGTGCCCGAAGAGACCATGATGATAGCATTTGTTCAAATCATACGTTCGTGAAATAATTGTATACTATTCACTTATTTCCTATCCTAATTAGTATTCACTAAGGTAATCCACATCCCAGCCCCTCCACCCTCTACCGACCCTACCATCTCAACCCTCGCCCACCCTCCCTCTTCCGATTCTTTCCCCAATCAAACAAAAAATCAATGTTGTATTTTCACCTGAAGATGCTTAAGTGTCGAAACCAAGGTCATGTCAGTAAAATATTTTAAGTGGAGTTAAGAAGTTTTTTTTATTCTTCCGCGAGTCAAAGAGTTTTTTCTACTGCGCTACTGTCTTGGACTGCTAAAGACAAGATTGACAGAGGGAAGGATGTTGGGCAAGCAGGGAAGAGGAAGAAAGAGAATAGGTTTCATGGACGGGATGAAGAAGGGTAGATCGTATTCAGGGGCGAAAAAGGAGATACTAGAGCGAGGTGGCCCATGAGAGTGTAGAAAACCGGGAGGAAATTCTCTGGCATTTAACAAAACCTACCTTAACCGGTAAAATACATTTCAAAAACTATATATCTTGGATAGACGAATGAGGATGTTTTGAATATGGTTGAAGAGGAGAGGAAACTAGTGGCGAACGTTCTGGGGAGGCAAAATAGATGGATGGAGGACGTAATTAAAAGAGAGGGAATGCTGAAGAGGGTAATAGAAGGGAGAAAAATGGGGAAGCGAGGAAGAGGATAGAAATTCTGGACGAAATTAGAAGAGGAAGACGACGTGAGGAATTTATAGGCGGATCTCGCACAGGGAGGGAAAACGGCAGGACATGCGAGAAATTAGAACGCTTGAATTAGTGCTGTCCAAAAACTTATCAATTAGCTAGTGGAATACTCAATTGAATGAAAATTATCTCTGACGGGCTCTATTCTGGTTCCGTTGCTTGAGCCCTTTTGGTGCGCCGGAGTTTAATTGAAATTTGGGGTCGTGCATAAACTTACTTTACCGCGTTACCAACTTGGGGGGGGGGGTGGGAGTCGCCTTAACAACTACGGCGGGTAACGAGGGGGATAGAGAGGGTCCACTCAAAGTAACATAGCTGTCACAATGCGCTTGTAAACGTTTCTCGCTCGTCAACATCGCGTCGAGTTTAACATTATGAAGGGCGCGCGGGGTGTTTAATGGGGATCGTTAGGAATTCTAGTTTTTTTTAAACTTCATGTGATTCATGGTTGGTTTTTTAAATTCAAAAATGAATATGAGGATCGGATTGGTGTGGTGGCTAGAGTACTGGCTAACCATACGGACGGCCAGGGTTCAAATCCCGGCAGAGGAGGATGTTTTTCAGAGTAAATCCGATCCCTACTTGGTTGTCTTGTGGAGGGCACCTCAAGTTCAGTAATCCGTCTGTCGGATGAGACGCTGAACCGTGAGGCGCCTTTCGTTAAGAGTAGGCTGATGCCGACGCCCGGTTTCTGTCCACCCTCCCTTACCTATCCCCTGTGGTGCAAATGACCTTAGCTTTCGGACTCCTCCCAAAAACCCATTCCAAGCCAAAAATGAATACTACTTGTTATCATAGATAGATAAAATAGATAATCTATCAATAAATAGATCAAATATAAAGAAGAGATAAATATTATCCCTTCTAAAAATTCTGTAGATATTCCTTAAAGTATTAAAACGCCATTTTACGGAATTCCTTAAGACATTCTGCAGAATACCTTAGGATGTTCTGCAGAATACCATAGGACGTTCAGCAGAATTTCTTAGGACGTTCTGTGGAATTCCCTACGACACTCCATAAAGGTTTATAGAAAAGCAACTGGGTCAACGGAAACCACAAATATTTCCGTAGAGTTGATGAAGTTGTAAAGAACAGCTTGCGAGGAGTTATTTTGCTCTGCAGAAAATAACTCTACAGTACATATGTTCTGTAGAGTCAGGCTATCATGTTCCGTACAGATCCTTAGTAAAGGAACTAGTTCTGAAGAAAAAGAGTCAATTTCTGTAGAATTCCTTACGCTCTACAGAACAGCTTCTAAGGAATTTTCAGCAGGGATATCTAGTTCGGCTACTTTATTTGTCGTGTTTCAACCTATCCCTGAAAATATACTCACTCAATAATTGAGAAAATATTTTTGGAATCGGTAGTTTCATTTGTAGAGACAACATTACATGTCGGGGGGGGGGAGGAGGGGTTGGGAAAAATACTGCGGTCGTCCACGAAGGGTTGGGGAGGGGGTGAAAAAAATCACAGAAAACGGTAACGTAGTTTATGCACGACCCCTAAGTTCTGCGGTGGAACACTAATGCGTTCTACCTTGGCGTGTATCATTCGAAATTGATCCCGTTGCGATATCCTCTGCGATTCCCTTCTGGTAGTTTCGTTTTCTTTTTGGTTCACCTCACACGCGTATAATACAATACTTGCACGGGAGTATTGGGTGTTTTTTTCCTGGAGGGCGTGGCATCTGCGGTCGCGGCGGACGTGTTGTCGTCACAAGGTGGCACGGATTATGGCTCCGCGTTGCGTGGCGGCGTCGACGCAATCCGATGGCCTACGGTCGTGAACCTCTCGTGGGCGCCGCGGGGTTCTTGATCCCACCATCCGTCCATATATACCTATTTCGTTCCCACCAGAACGTCCCCCTTATTCCTCCTCCCCTTTGTGGACATACTCATGCGCCCAGTCGTCATTCTATAAGTCTCTCCTACGCCCCCCCCCCTCCACACTCTCCCCCTGTCGCCTTACCCAAATCCAGCGGTCAGGGATACGTGTTTGGGGCCGATTATGGTCACGGCGGCGTTCGGAAGTTGGTTAACTTCCTGTCGCGTGTCCTTACACCCTCTGAGAGTCGGCAACGAACGTTGGCCGGCATTCTCTTTTTACTTCGCCGAATCAATTTTTAATATTTCGACCCTGTCCTCTATCGAGGCTGAACGACTTACTTAATACTTTTGAGGTATTTGTGCTAAAATTATCACAGGCACATTGGTTGTTATTTCGTTACTTTCTTGTCCATTTTCCCCCCCTGGTATTTTACAGAGCCAGTCGAGCGGTTTACGTATCTGGGCAGTGTTTTCGAAGAATATGGGTTTTGTGGTAGAATAGAATATTGTAGAAAAAGTTTTACAAAAACAGAAAATACATATCAAATATTATTTTTAACGAAAAAAAGAACAAAAAATATACCTGGCCAACATCTCACAGTGATGAAAACAAAAATCATAGTCACAGACAATTAACACTGCATACAAAGTGGAAAATATAATGCAAATAAAATTATTTTACTTATTTAAGAAAATCTTTGATGGCGAGTGATATTTGCGTCAACCCTCAAGCGTACATGTGGTCATTAAGCAAACAGAATTGCCACGAGCAAATGAAATCATTCGGCTACAAACTGAAGTTGAACCAAGTAATTAGTCCCATTCGGTTCTAAACGGTACGAATGCTGCCCGGCCAGGCCTCCATTCTATTTGGTTCCCGTAGAGGGTTAGGCAGGATTTCGGTGGCATTATCACTGGAGCGAAATGGGTCACGGGGGACTGATTCCATTGAATATGAAACGCAGCGGCTCGATACGGCTACAATCGGAGCGCCGTGGAAACCGGAGAAGCAAGCTGAATTTGAGACGGACACGATATCTGCGGCGCCAAACAATCCGGTCCAACGCGACGTTTGAAAAAAGTGCTCGTAAGGTTGTTGATATGCCGAGCTGACAACCAGGGCCGAATAAATTAAATTATTAAAAACAAAACTATCACAGATCAAGGAACAATAACGCCTATCTCAGATTCTTTGGGAAATTTAGTATTCAGTTTATTTGGTATCTCCTCTTGCTTGCGCAGGGTTATAAAATGTAGTTCCACAAAAATCTTCAGAGATAGCACTAGTCAACAATTAATTGATTCAAGGGTTTAGATGATACTCCAGACCAAATTGTTCTTTCAAATATTGCAATTTAACTTTCATTAAAAATGTTCTTGTATTTTCGTATTAATTACAGTAACTTAACTTGATAATTTTCTTCGTAAAATCTGCCATTATATTTGTTTCAGATTATTTTTGTGATACAATAATATCTGGATTGGTTTTTAGTTTGATGTTCTATAAGCAAGGTGACTTGTAAATGTTTCCATACCACAGAGCTTTTTCTGTATCAACTGCATGTTCCACAGGACATTCTCTCCTAGAAACAATAAATTATATTCTATTCTATTCCAGTATACTGCTGTGAATTAACACCGCTTTTTACGAAATTACCTGGAAGAGGAGAGCTCATTAAGTGTATTGAAAAGCTTCTATATTGTCTGCTATTCGGTATTGTTCCTTCAATGCGTAATCCACCAAATGAATTCAATTTAGATTTTAACTTCGAGGGGAGTTCTTCAATATTTCCTTCCCGAAACCATCTACTAATCAATATGAAATGTGCTTCCAACCCTTTATGTTTTCTATCACCCAATACACAACTAAAATTTCTGCTTTACTCACTGCTCCGCCATAACCCTACATTAGTCACTTAATTACACTACTGATTCCCGTTGTCTGTTATCTGCAAGAGTTAACGATCGTCTAAACACCACCTAATTACTTTGACTCCAGCCATCACAA
Organism: Ceriagrion tenellum; assembly: GCA_963169105.1. Classification (NCBI taxonomy): domain Eukaryota; kingdom Metazoa; phylum Arthropoda; class Insecta; order Odonata; family Coenagrionidae; genus Ceriagrion; species Ceriagrion tenellum. The sequence continues at coordinate 52,386,444 of OY720644.1, read as the reverse complement.
CTGGGTAATTTTCCAGCTGACTGAAAGCTGTTGAACAATCTTATTCATAACTTCTGTATTTCTGGGATACCTGTGAACGTGCCCTCATATTACTTGCTTTCATTCAAGTCCGTTTCATGCAAATTTTCTTCCATCTCTTCCTATGCCATCCAAAATTCCTATCTTCTTCCCCCCTTATCCACCCTTCCCTAGTGTTCCTTCCTCTTTCCCCTTTGCCAACTGTTCTCTCCTCAATTATTCCCTTCAACATTCCCTCTCTTTTCAGTACGCCCTCCATCCATCTCTTCTGCCTCCGAACATCCACCACTAGTTTTCACACCTCTCCAACCACATCCAAAATCTCCCCGCTCGTTTTTCTCGCCACACGGGTCACCCTATCCATCCTTCTCCGAGTCCACATCTTAAACGCCTCGATTCAACGCACATCCTCCCCTCGCAATGACCAAGTCTCCGACCCATACAGTACCGGTACTCCGACCGATAGATTAACTAAATTATGCAACTATATTTCAGAGTGTTATGAGTACGCGGAATTAATTTTAATTTAAGTCGGTGCTGTGGATAGTTCTATCTTAGTTCCATGGATATCATTGAGATGGATGGAGATAGTATTTGCTATTACGACGAGGTCTCCGACTAATTTAGCGTCACGCTTGACGCCAGTCAATTGTAGGTATGACTGGATTTTTCAGAATTAACCAATATTCGCTTTTATGTATTTATTTATTTATTCATTTGTCCAATTGTGATATTAATTTTGTTTCCCACTGCTTGTTTGTTAAATTGTTTTCATCATTTAGGATTGATTACCATGGTGATATAAACCAAAATTAGGGAGATTGTAAGAAGAGAGGACATGTTGCAAGAAGATTGATGTGTACTAATTGAATTGAACTACTGAATTAGATACTGAATTCTGAAAAATATAAAGTACAAAGGGATATAAGGATTTCCATTTTAATCGCCTTGGCATGATACGCTCCATATAACAGTTCTCGCCTTTCAGAAAAGAAAACTCCAGCCATATATCATAAAAAGAAGTTCCATCGTAAATAAATGTCCACCTTCCATTTCTCTGCAGCGCTTAACCGATGTTCTCATTCACCACCTTATTTAGCATATTTTATCACCGTAATACACCCCGCAAACATTTTCTGCCTCCTTCGACGTGTAAGGTAGTCCGAGTGAGATAGTTCCCTAATCATAATAGAGACCATATTCGATTTATACGTTTTAATTTCACCAGCTGTAGGACACATGAATTAAATAGTTGATTAATAAATTAATTATTGATGGTGCAATAATATAGTTTTATATGACAAAAATGGTAAGTAATTAAATGAAAATATCTAAATAAGTCCTTTCACTTGACTCATTTTTTTCGCGCGGTGCGTTTGAAACTCATTCAAAACGGAAGGATTTTTGTAATACCGAAGAATTTCATGCGGTGACAATAAGATTAATTTTCAAAAATAGTTGAGAAAACACATAAACTACACACTGTTGATTTTTTGACGAAATTTAAGTGTTAGAAATTCCTCATTTTGTAAATATTGTCTCTCTGGAGTGCATACACGTACCATTTCCCATGTAAAAGGGCTGGTATTTTTCGTCAAATATCTCCGAAAGTAATGTGGTAAGGGCTTGAATTTTTGGTGTAATTAGTAGGGTGATATATTTTTCATTAAAATGAGACCAAATTCAATGATTTATAGGTAAAATGAAATTTTTAAGGGTCAGCTTCCTTTTCCCTCCAGGAGCATAAGCTACTTATTCAGTAGTATACCCATCAACCCTTTCCATCCTCTTGCACAACCGTATCTCATAAGTCTACCGTCCACACTGATCTTTCTACTGCAGCGACCAAGGTTTTCTGAGCCATCATACGATCTGGTCAAATTATCGTGTTTGTTACTCATCTATTCTTCATGTATAGGTTCGAATGTCCCATTACCACCTATTCGTGAGCGCTTAAAACGGAGCCTGCTCACGCAATCTTATACGATACGTCCTCATTTCTCAGCTCTTTGCCATCCAAAAACGTACCCTGGTTACTTGAACTAATCAGAAAGCTCCAGTTTACGCTCCCCTATCTTATAGGTTATTCTGGCTTTCCTGCGGAGAGAATTATGCATTCATTTTTCATATAACAGCTCTATCACGCGAACTATCCGCCAACACGCCACCTATTCCGTCGAATACTTACAAAGTTTCTAGGAACAAGGGTGGTGAAATTAGCACAGCTGGAGGCAGTAAAAAGTATTGATTTCCTGACGGTATTCGATCCGTCGCAAACGCCAATTCTCAGGCAAAAGAAAAACTTAAAACCTTCGATGCTGCTCAAATAAAAGGAAAAGGTGCATCAATTACGGTTAGTTCAACAGAAGTGAATAACACAAACCAAAAGAATAGCAGTGTTAGGCGTTTAAATTATCTTGAATGCTTAAAAATTCCTGCACAGCGGTACAATTAAATAGTTTCTGCGACCGAAATCAATGGAAATTCGAATGAGATATCGTAGATATAGAAGCAAAAATAAAAAAGAACCAAAAATGAATAGGGTAAAGAAGTAATTGGCGATTACGTCAGCTGAAAGCATTAACTGCTGAGCTAATACAGTCGATAATCATGGCTTCGTTGTAGCACCATGTGTTATTGATTTTTCTGTACTTACGACTGCATAAATAAAAAATTCAGCGGGGCTAGAACATTCACAATATTTGCTCCACTAAGCAAAAAAAGCACTCGCAATACTATAGACGAGGGCTGTTCATTGTCATGAGGAAATTGGAAAGAGTAAACTAACTATTTTAATGAACTCCATACGAGCAAATACAATGAAAACAAAACAAACGCGAAATTGCAACAGTAGTATTTCGATTTGGCGATTTGAATTTCTCCATGTACATATTCATTTGGGATTCAGCTGAAAATAGCTGGACTATATAAAACCCGTACCATAATAAAACATTCCTCAAGTCTCAATTATAGAGGGCTCGTTAAATGGCCGAGTAACGAAGTTTATGTAATGGGAAATGAGTAGCGTGAAGTGAAAAATTGAGTTCGGCTCGATTAGCAAATGCAGGTTACCACAATTCCAGCATCAAGGCATATTGATGGGTATTTGAAATTACTTTAGACATAGAAAATTACAAGACAGACATTGAAACCTGGAATTTTCAAAGTGACACATTTACTTTAAAGAGGCGTGGAGGGAAGCAGTACCGATCATGTAATAGGAATGATGTGGATTCGAGCCCCAACCTCAACAGTGTCCATAAAAAATGATGACAATCACCAAGACATGCCACGATATGAAATTTGCCAGCTTTCTTGGCGGTGGGGTAAAATATTTGCCTGCTCACTGAAGGGTCGCGAGTTCAAAACCCGACCGGGAGGTACAGTTCACCTCCCTGGGATTGGCTGTGTTCATTGGTCTGTTGTAGCCTGTTACAAAGGCAGATGCAAAGCCTTGGAGTCCGCTATGATAATAATCAAATAAAAAAATGAATTTTCACAAATAAATTCCAAAAATTTGCCAATTAATAACATATCTACATTTGAAAATCATTTAGGCGCATGATAGGTGTAATTTCCATTGGTTTAAAAAGGTTTGATCGGCGTAACATCCAAGTGGCCTGGATATGTAGCCTGTAACGCAGGAGGCAGAGTGGAAATTTGCAGAAGGGCAATCTCCAGACTATTGCCAGAAGATTCCATTGAGATAAATCCCACGATAAAGTAGCTGACATTTTTACACGAAAAATAATACATGAGGCAAGACGAAACGCACAAGGCTAAATGAAAAAAAAACACATAAACACAAAACTAAAATGGATACAATTTTCCCGTTGCATATTTTGATTTTCAGTATTGTGAAAGTATGCACACAACATTCCAAATTCATATAGTTCTCAAGAATATAAACAATTTTAGTACATATAAATTATTGTTTCCAAATAATATAATTAAATACTAGCTGAATCCCAACGTTTCGATTTTGTTTTCTAGTAGTTATATCATCAATGGTTTTAAGTTTAGTAGACAGGCTATTACGCAGGCAAATCGCTTTAATACAGCTATTTTTTCAACCTACCGCTTTACTTATATGATAATAATAAATCGATGAAAAAATAAATGCTTGCTAAACCAAAAGCAAATAAGACAACTGTATCCACCATTGCAACTCTTGTTGATTTTCACTAAAGGCGTCCAAACAGATTAATTTATAACTTTAAATTACTCTAAGTTTGAAAGATGGCGATTTCTAACACGTACATTAAACGAATTCATTAACTCTTCGCAAATTCGGTGAGGTCAGGAGTAACTTCGTGGAAATCAATTATGATGCAAAAAAAAACATTGTATCTTTCCTCAAGTTTTGCAATAAATTTCACACAGTAAATTGTGGAAGAATACATTGTGTTCTTTGCATCAACTCTTCGCAAGACTGCTATTGAGCAAATGGGAGACATAAAACTCAAATTAAGACGCAAACGAGGGGTATGCAACTTCTAAAACAAACGTACACCGCATTTCCATTTCAGCCATTTCTATCCATTTCTAACCATTTCCATCGATTTATTTATTTAAGTAATTGCTCACATACAGCATTTCTGCCAGTTTACAGTGTCGCAGTAACAATAAACACGTAATGTAGACGTAGACAAACAAACAAAACAAAGAGTACATGATAAAATAATGCAAACAAACCAATAAAGCAAAGGTGGAAAGGGGGGAAAGAGGGAGTGGATTAGTTATTTCCCGAGAAATGGGACATGGCAAGATTGATGAATGCGTTTGAAGAGAGCAAAAAGGGATCAATGTTATCAGGCAGAGAATTGAGAAGTGAGGAGAGGCGGTAGTGAAGGGAACGCTTGATAAGGGATAGTCTAGGGATAGGCATATGGAGTAATGAGTGCGTACGTGTGGATCGACAAGGAACTCGGAAATTAATGGAGGAAAGCAATTCAGGACAATTAATATTTGAGTTCAGAATGTTGTAAATAAATTTTAAATCGGTTTTGATTCTTTGATTGCAGGGATTGGGGATGGATAGAGAAGATAGGATCGAATCAGTAGGCATGTTGCGTAAGTGGGAAACCATTTCAGTCCATTCTGTCCATTTCTATCCATTTATGTCCATTTATAACCATTTCTGTCTATTTCTATCAATTTCTAACCATTTATGACCATTTCTATCCATTTATATCCATTTCTGTCCATTTCTAGCCATGATGTCCATTTCGCAACCATTTCTCAACAAGCGTACACCATTTCTCAGAGATACATACCCATCGGACGCATATAATGCTGAAACTGCATCGAAGACAACACTAAGCACTTTTCTCATATTAGTTACTCCTCACGGGGACTACCTCCGCGGTTCCAATTTTAACCCTCAAACCCTTCAAATCTTCAACCCCTTACCATCCTCCCACCACTCCCGACAAAGAGTCAGCGCCCTAATAAAGACGAGAGCGCACTTAAAAAAATCTCTCCCCTCAATCTCCTCCCTTAATCGCCGTGAATGGATAGCTCAGCCAGACAGGAGAGAGAGATGGGTCGGGGAGTATTGTCTGGGAACGTAACGGAAGAAAGCCGGGTCGACCTCTTCACGGGTCGACCGCGGCGCGGGAAGAGTCGAGACGCATCGATCTTCTCGACGGGACACGCGAATCGATAGGGGCTCCAACACAATCGATACGTTGAGGACCGTCTTCTGTTCTCTCAGGCACTCCTGAAGGTGGTCGGGGCGATTTTCGTTTGCGCACAGATTCGCGAGAAACTTTGCATACATTCACGCATTAGTAACTTGCACGTATACAAGTGAAAAAAAAACTTTATATGCTACCGATTTTGTTTATAGGCAATTTAATGGTATTTTAAAACGCAGCCTTATGGCACGAGAAATATAGTTGGAAATAGTTCCATTCCATATCCACTCATTTTCCCTCTCATTGGTCGTTTAATCCTAATATTTGTTGAATGCACCCTTACCTATATAATGCCAGTTTTCCTACTCCTGGTATCTCTTCCTGTGTATTTTCCTCAATATTTAGTCCATGAACTCATTCTTTGGTCTTCCTCTGGGGACTTTTCCCTCTACTTCGCCTTCAATTATGATCTCCACAAATCCGTTGTATATCAGGGTGTGTCCAATCCATCTTATTCTTCTTCTCTCTATGGTGTTCCATTCGATCCTTTCCTCTTCTACTCATCTGTACACTTCATCATTTATTATTTTCTCCGTCCATTTTATCTTCAGTATCCTCCTCCTCCAGGTTTCGAAGGCTTCCACTCTTTTCTGGTCTGCTTTGCCAATGGTCCATGCTTCCGATCCATAGAGTGCCTCATTTCACACGAATATTCCCGAGTCTTCCTCGGGGGAAATTTGCCTCTATTTTTCCTTCAATTATGTTCTTCACAGGCCTATTGTGTCTACGGGTATGTCCAATAGACCAATACAGGTAGACCATCAATATTCTTTGTTTTGAAGTCGTTTTCATTAAGCTATTGCGTCGCACAATGAGTCCAAAAATGTGTCCCTCATTCATCACAGAGTAGTCAAAGCACTTATTTTTTCAATAACTCTTTGTAAGAGTTAACAACAATCATTAAAGTCCGAACATCTACCTATCACACCCACTTGAGGCAGAAGATAGCGTACAACGCAGATGTAGTATTTAAACCCCATTCGCGTCTCAACAACTCTTCATATGACTTCTTCGCAAGAGATAATGACAATAATTAATGTCCGAACATCTAACTACCCCACCCACTTGAGGCAGAACGTAGCGTAGAACGCAATGTAGTGTTTAAACGCCATTCGCGTCTCCGAAACAAGCCATTTTCATCTTCGCCGTCGTCGCATTTTTTCATTATCTAAATCCATTTTCTCGTCAGGATGTTGGGATGAGCACTGAAGTGGTTGATGAGGGAGGTGAGGCGAAGGGGAGAATTGGGGAAGGGGGTTGGGGAGGAAGTCGGAAGAGGTTGGGGGATGTGCACAGTCTGAAATAAAATGGGACCGTAAAACAAAAGAGTGCGGGCACAAAGGGGGAGATTAGAGGGTAGGGGGGTGGGGAGAGGGTTGGGTAATGAGAGTTGGAATGAATGAGAATGTGTGCGCGAGGAGAGAGACAAAAGAGGACGCAGGCAAGAGTGCGGTCGGATTGTAACAGCGGGTGCAGTTTCAGGGGGATGGGAAGTTAGGTCGGAGATTCGGACGGACGACCGTTTAGATTGCAGGTTTACCGGCGCTATTAAACAAAGTCTCCAGTGCAGCGGCGAGTAGATATCCTTCATCCCGTTTTACACAGGGCTTGCAAGTGTGCCGCTTAAATCTGCACGTTTTTCTCAATCTTCATTCATTTAAGTATTAAGTAAGAAGTAGCTTTTTGGAAAATACCTATCCTAACATCCTAATTTCTGACATGTCGTTCTGTTTTCCCTCCCATACGCATTCCGCCATAAGATCCCTCTTGTATTCCTCATAACGTGATTGAGATCCATGGGATTCCTCACTCCGAAGGCGAGATAGCTGGGGCCCTGATTTGTCAAGTTGGAATTGCCCTGGGAATTAAAGTGGATACCAGTGAAATTGACTACGCCTATAGGGGTGGTTCCAACCGTTCCGCAAACTCTCACCCTTCACCTAGACCTGCCCCTATTATTGTCCGTTTTCTACGATCCAGCACTGCTGCCGCATTTTTAAACGGTAGACGCACAAAAAGGGACCTGAAACTCAACGACATCGTTGCCGACCGGAACCCTACCAACCCACCTGTCTACATTAATGAACCTTTGACATTCTTAAACCGAAAACTTTATGCAATGGCCAGAGGACTAAAAAAAGAAGGTAAAATTAAATACGTGTGGATTCGTAATGGCCGTGTGTTTGCTCGTGTCCGTGATGGTGGTGAACGCATCTCTATCCTTGGTGAAACTGACCTTGACACTTTAAAATAAGATACGGGGGAATGTTCACCACCCGCAGGTCTACCGACTGCCAGTGAAATCAACATCTCCCTCGTTAACTGTCAATCTTTACTGTGTCATATCGACGAATTCCGGGCCCATTTTTCTTCCAGTGCAAGTGACATAATCTGCTTGACCGAAACGTGGTTAAAACCAAATATTCCTGATAGCATGGTTGAACTTAGTGAACACTACTTGCTCAGACATGATCGGATCGGGAAAGGCGGCGGCGGAGTTGGTGCCTTCATTCATCATAGACTGAGTTCGTCGGTGCTGGCGACCTCTTCTGCGACCTATGAATGCCGACCTGAGTTCATTGTAATTGAAGTTCATGGTACAAACCTTTCCAAACTTCTTCTATTTGTTTTTTATAGGCCTCCAAATGTTGGGTCACTGTCTGATATTGAACAAGCCTATACAACTTTTAGTCCTAACTATAAAAACATTGTAATTTTAGGTGACTTTAACGCTGATCTGCTACGGGATAGCTATCATTCTTCCTTCATCAGGAATTTCATTTTTAATTATAATCTCCATCTTGCCTCAACGCAGCCAACACATCATACAGAGCATAGTCATACTCTTCTGGATCTTTGTATCGTTGATTCCCCTGAAAAAGTCTCTTCGTTTTCACTATCCCCTGTGCCTTTCCTCTCCGCACATGACAAAATTTCACTCTCCTACACATTCAATTCCCCTTGCCCTCCTATACCTAAAATTTTCTACCGTGATCTTAAAAATTTCGATGCAGCCAAGTTTCAGGACGACCTGCTCACTTTTGACTGGAACAACCTATTTAGTTCCTCGTCCATCGATTCAAAATTAGAATTCTTTAATCAGAAATTCCTAGAGTGTATAAATTGTCATGCTCCTCTTCGAACATGCACACCTAGACGACCTTCAGCCCCCTGGCTGACTAATGACATTAAGCAAAAAATGAAGGAACGCGATGTCTCACGAAGAATTTTCACACGTACAAAAAGCCAGACTGCTTACACTGAGTTTATAGTTTTGCGTAATCAGGTGAAGCATCTTGTCATGGAGGCCAAGAAAAAATATTATATAACCACCTTCTCCAATTTGACAGAGCCAAACCAGGTCTGGAGGGAACTTAGAAGTCTTGGACTCGTGCAGCGGCGAAACAAGCAGCCCATGCATGAATTCTCTATTAACGATCTAAACAAGCATTTCACTCCCACCTTTGCCTCTGAGGGAAATAGCATAGCAGACATATTCGGTCTCTCTAACCTCGAATCACTCGTACCCTATAACGAGAGTAATTTCTTCTTCCAACACGTAACCCCTCACAACCTACGTAAAACGTTATCTTTCTCTAAATCCAACTCAATTGGGGTCGATGGAATCTCAGTTAAATTTATTAAGGCCTCGTCAACTGTACTTCTACCTGTAATACTTGATATCTTTAATTTTTCCTTAATGTCATCTGAATTTCCGATTATATGGAAATCATCACTTATTACACCAATTCAAAAGGTTAAAAAACCAACTTCTCCTAGTGAGTATCGGCCAATCTCTATTTTGTGCTCTCTTTCTAAATGCTTAGAAAGGATTGTTTTTCAGCAGGTTACAAATTATCTGAACCAAAACAACTTGCATGATCCATATCAATCTGGATTTCGGAAAAACTTCTCTACACAAACAGCGTTACTCAAATTAACGGATGATGTACGTCGAGGAATTGATAAACGGATGGTCACAATTCTGGTCCTATTTGATTTTACCAATGCTTTTGGTCTTGTTAATCACGCCAAACTTCTCCACAAGATGAAAAACCTTAACTTTTCCTGTTCCTCACTTAACTGGTTTTACTCCTATCTAAAAGATCGTCAACAGGCAGTCAAGGACGAATATGGGAATACATCGCAATGGACCACTGTCCATTGCGGAGTCCCGCAAGGCTCAGTTCTTGGTCCTCTCCTATTTTCCCTTTATGTCCTTGATTTGCCGAAGTGTATTATAAATTGTAAATACCTATTATATGCTGACGACCTACAGATTTATTATCACTGCCATTTGCATGAGCTGAATGATGCTGTTTTCAAAGTCAATCAGGATGTTCAAGCCATCAATTCTTGGGCTGTAAACAATAACTTTGTGCTTAACCCCAGAAAAACAAAGTCAATGTTACTCGGTACCTCAAAACTACTAAAACATGTTGACCTTGATGTTTTGCCAAAGATTATTGTTGGTGATGTGGAAATATCTTATGCAAACTCCGTTAAAAATCTTGGGGTCATATTGATGCCAAATTTGTCTTGGCAAAACCATGTTCAAGCCATCAGCAATAAGATTAACATGATCCTGTTTCAGCTAAAATCTCATAAAAACCTTTTGCCCTCTCATACCCGCAAGCAACTTGTATCCTCGCTAATATTCCCCCATATTGACTACTGCTGTCTTGTTTATCATGACCTAACTGATGAGATTAATACTATGATTCAACGGCAATTAAATATGTGTGTCAGGTTCATTTATGATCTTAAAAAAGATGATCATATATCTCCTCATTTTTCAAAGTTAGAATGGCTTAAAGTTAAAACAAGGAGGGAATTCATGCTTGCCTCCTTTTTATATAAACTTTTTAATTGTCAACAGCCTGAATACATCATGCAATTTTTTCAGTCTAAAGAGAAAAATCGAAATGTTGCAACTCGATTGTCACCAGGTTTTTTAATTGTACCACTACACCGAACCACTACATTTAATAAATCCTTTTCTGTTTTAGGGACAAGGTTATGGAATAGTATTCCTGCATTAATCAAAAACTCTAGTTCACTGTTGGCTTTCAAAAACATATTATTTAATAAAATGCTATTGCAGGATAAAATTTAATTTACTAATATGCCTCTGTATTAATTTCACCAATATACTTGTATTTTTTTTGTTACCACTATTATATCATTTGTTGTATGTTTCCAATTTTTCTGTGTAATCGAGCTCTGATACTAATGTTCATCTTTTGTATGTTCTTAGTGGACCAAGTGGTCCAAGAACAATAAACATTTCTTTATCTTTATCTTTATCTTTACCGTCTTCCTCTTCTTATTTCATCCAGAACTCCTATCCTCCTCCCTCATCTTCCAGCTTCACCATTCCCTCTCTTTCAGGGATTACGATAAATACTGTCTAATAATCTACCAATCAGCAGGTAAAATACTCGAATGAACTCACTGCCATTGAAATCAACTCTTATCGGGCAATACCGCAATAGAATGATGTCACTGGGAGACGACGAATTCCATTTAAGTATTCTATCAGCTGAATGATAACTTTTTGGACAATACCTATACCAATCTGTTTCCACTACTATGGATGACCCGCCATTAGGTCTCTGTTGAATTCCTCATGTCTTTTCCTGCTTTGAATTCCGTCCCGAATTCCTATCCTCTTCCTTCCTCTTCCATGCTTCCTCAGTGCTCTCCCCTCTATTATTCTCTTCAGCATTCCCTCTTCTTTCATTACATCCTCCATCCATCTCTTCTTCCTCTTCCAAACCTCCGCCGCTAGCTTCTTCGCCTCTCCAACCACGTCCAATACCTCCTCGTTCTTTCTTCTCGCCACCCAGCTCACCCTCTCTATCCTTCTCCACACCCACATCTCAAACGCCTCAAGTCTACGTATGTACATCCTCCCTTTGCAATGACCTACCTAGTCTCGGATCCATATAGCGCCACTAGTATCTTCTAGTAACTTAACTTAGTTTGGTAACTTAGCATGACTCTGTGCAAGAAAGGGCTATTAATAATAAGTAGAGCATTATAATTTGTTAGTACGCTAGAAGAAAATGGTATAGTAGCAAAGACAGACGGAAGAGAATACCGCTAGCTTGGGAGACGTTTAGCAATAGAAGGGAGCTGATGACGGGGACCTTAGGAAAGGATGTGAAGAAGAGGCTGGTGAAGAGCTGGAGCTTAGTGTGGTATGGGGCAGAAACGTGGACCCTTACAAAGGAGGACGAGAAAAGGCTGCAGGCATTTGAGACTTGGGTTTGGAGGACGGAGAAGGTGAGGTGGACGGAGAGACTTGAGATGGTGGGCGAGGAAAGGTAACTTCTTAAGGAAATCCGGGCAGGCAGGGTAGGTGGCAAGAGGATGTAATAAAGGGTGATGGGTTGCTCAAGAGTAAGTGTGGATAGTGGGAAGGATGTTGGAAAAGCGGGGAAGAGGAAGAAAGAAAATAGATTTAATGGACAGGATGAAAAAGGGTAGACCGTATACTGAGGCGAAAAAGGATATACTAGAGGTAGTTAGGCCCCTGAAAGTGTAGAAAACCGGGAGGAGATTCTCTGGCATTCAAAAAAGCCCACCTTTACCGGTAGAATACATAAAATAACAAAAAATGAATCGAAAGAAAAGAAAAATAATCCAATGTGCCACTCAATATTTAGCAATCGGAGAATAAAAAACCAAATTTCACTCCTTCAATGCGCGCGGCACTAAAGTTGGAACTTCCAAGTGACGACGGTGGCGAAAATCGATTTTTCTGTTCCACCTTGTGAGAGAGATTAACTTTTTTCACGCCATCTTTTCCTGAGGCGGGTTGACAGGGCCTCTCACGAGCCAGAGGAAGATTCTTTACGACAGTGAAAAGCGTCGTGCAGAAGCGATGTGGACTGCGAGCCTCCTTTCTCTCGTCCGGGCAAAAATGTTCATTTTTCAAGCGACACAACACTCCACGCGGAAGGAGATAAAAGCTGCATTGCATCAAAGTGAACACCGTTTACAGGACAAAGACGAGTCTGCTCTGGTAAAAGTACGGTTGGAATCTTAAATAAAAAATACAAGGATATTTTTGCTTTTTTGCTAGCCGGACGATTCTGTTGGCCCGTATGTCCCCGGAATCCCGATAGGCTGCTGAGCCTGTCATCAGGTTTTTCAGGGACCGGACCAACAGAACTTGACACACATCCATGCCCTGGGTGGTGAAAAACCCACCCAGGCGGGGCTCGAACCCGCGACCCTCGGTTTAGCAGGGGAGGACTTTACCCCGCTGCCACCGGGGCCGGCTATATGTATTGTAAGTTATGAGACAGCTGAGAATTTAAAAGGAGCATAGCCACAAGGAAGATGATATAAACATGCACACTCCATCGTTAAAAGCTAGTGTTCAATAAAACCCGACTTAAATTTAAGAATGACCATCATCTTTTCGCTCTCTTTACCATTATCTCCGAGTCTCAAAATAATATGTACAAATATTGACTTAAAATATTCATCTCAAAAATATAGTTCTGTCCCACAAAAAAAATGATATCTGATATTAAAATATTGTTGCCTTATAAGAAATCCGCAGCTTTGCTATCTTATGGTGTATTACAGTCTTTAATCACTGTACGCAATTACAAGGTAAGCTATGTGAGAAAAACATTCAATTGGTTTGTTTTTTTTTGCGACGAAATTGAAATGCTATTATACTGTAACATATGCAATGCATGCAATTTACGGAGAGCAGCCTCACCACAGGTCTGTGACTTTTGAGGCTGCTAAAGCTCCGAAAAAATTGTACAACTTTTTGTGTTTAAATTTGTGGAGTAAAAAATGTATTATTATTATATTATACCTGGTTAAATGATTTCGGAGGTGCATGGTGCAACAATGGAATTCTATTTACTTAAGGCTGAAGAAGTGAAAGGTGGCAAAGACTGTCACAGAACTTAAAATTATCATCAATGATCGTTCAATCCCAAGATTGATTGACTGAAGCCCTCCAACCTTCCCTATCAAACGCTAGTTTCCTTATGTCCTTGTCGCTCTTCCAATATAATATCCCCTTTAGTTGGTCTAAATATTTGTTTCTGGGTCTTTATCTGGTGACTTTTTAGCTTATTTTTCCTTAAATTAGGTATGTTCTTTACGATGCCGTTGCGTCTCCTCAGTATGTGTCCAATTTAGTTCTTCTGTTCTGTACAATTGTTTCATATGGTCCTTTTCTCTTCTACTCTTTAGTACACTGCATCATCTCTAATTTTGTCCATCTATTTTATCTTCAGCGTCCTCTTCCAGCACCAGGTGTCGAGGGCATCTAGTCTACTCTGGTCAACTTATCCAATGGTCCATGCTTCCGATCCATAGAGTGCCACGCTGCACACGAATGTTTTCGCATAATGTTTCCTGGTTTGTAGCCCTATCTTCTTCGAGCACATCAGTTGTATTCTTGCTATGAACGCTTTCATAATTGAATAACCTTTCTAAAACTATCTCACGTAAATAAATACCATATAGTAAAATTTAATCGTCAACAGGAAGGCACAAAAGAATCAATTCCTAAGCACCATAGGCCAAACTAAAACAGGGACACTAGTAGGGATCGGGTTTCCTCTGAAAAACATCCTCCTCTGCAGGGATTTGAACCCTGGCCGCTCGTGTGGTTAGCCAGTACACTAGCCACCACACAACCCCGATCCCCTTTACCGTATCTGTCAGACCTAAAGATGTAGTGAGGCGTCATGATGATATTCTCTGTGCCGCTCTGAAAAAATGAAGAATGAGAAAGGCTAGAGCTGTTAAAGATGCGAGGTGACGCCGATAGATGATAAGATGGAAGTTATGAAGGACCACTGAACATTGATTATTGAAAATTGGGCACCGCAAGCAATAACTCTTGAGAAACGGAATCCTTATGGTAAAACATATACACCACGAAAAAATGACTCCGTTATTCGTGAGTTGGCTCATCGAAAAACCGATTATTCCTTTGAACCGTATTCCCCGCCTACAGGCAACACGCGAATGTCATAACTCGGTATAGAAGCTGCCCGGAGAAAGGCTTTACCCCCCTCCCCTCCCTCCCTCACCAATCCCGCGGCCCAGCATTCTCTGGGCGTTCCTCCATACGTCACGCCATTCCGCTTTGCGTGTCTTCGTCACCATTCAACCAGGAGGTGATCACGCGAACGAGCGAATAAATTGCCATAATCCCCATCTGCATGAGATGTGCTTCGTAACAGAGATGCTCAAGCCCGGAGGTGAAATGAGTCACATACGGGACACTGAGAATATTACATTCCGTTGGCCCAGGCGCATAGAATGCCTCAATATGCTTATCTATGACTTGAGGGCAACGTACTTGAGGGCAAGGGCCTTGGACGTACCTAACTAGGGGCAGGGGGCGGCAGCAATTAACCCACCCATTGAAGCTAAAAAAATACAGAATCCCACACAGAATATTTAAAAAGTATTCTATCGGCTACGGTAGTGCGAGCAGGATAGTTCCCTATTCATAATAGAGACCATATTCGATATATATGTTCTCATTTCACCAACTGTGAGAAACACGAATTATATATTGCATTATTAATGGTGCAATAATATAGTTTTTCATCGCAGAAATTGGAAGTAATCCAATGAAAATATTTAAATAAGTCTTTAACTTGACGCATTTTTTCACGCGGTACAATTGAAACTCCATCAAAACGGAAGGTTTAATATGATTCCGAAGAATTTACTGGGGTAACATTATGATTAATTTTAAAAAAATAGTTGAGAAAACATACAAACCTCACACTGCTGATTTTTTGACGAGATCTAAGTGCAGGGAATGCCTCATTTTTAATAAAGGTCTCCCTGGAGTGCATAAACGTGCCATTTTCCATATAAAAGGGCAGGTATTTTCTGGCAAATATCTCGGAAAGTAATGTGGTAAGGGGTTGAATTTTAGGAAGGGTGATATATTTTTCTTTAAAATGAGACCAAATACATTGATTTCTTGGTAAAATAATTTTTCGCTCGAACTACCTCAAAGTTGCGTTGAAAGTCGGAGAAACCCCTTCCGGTTTTCTACACCCTCAGGGTCCTATCTATCTCTAGTATATACTTTTTCGTCTCAGCATACGATCTACCCTTCTTCATTCTATCAATGAAACCCATTCTCTATCTTCTCCTTCCTCACCTGCCCAATATCCTTCCTTCTATCACACTCTTGAGCAAACCATCACCCTTTATTAAATTCTCCAGCCACCTATCCTGCGTATCCCGGATTTCATTCAGCAGTTACATTTACCCGTCTACCATACTAAGCACTTCCTCTTTCGTATTCCTTTCAGTGTACCGCACCTTCTCCATCCTTCTCCACACCCACCTCTCAAATGCCTTCAGTCTCGTCCTCTTTTCTGAGGGTCCACGTTTCTGCGACCCCCGTCCTTAGCCTTCTACAGTTACGAAACAGGTGGAACAGAAATTATATCAAGGAATAAATAAATATAATGGGCGTGTGGCAGGGGGTGTTGGGTCACCAGCCGAGTAAAGATGTAAGGGATAAGGTTTTGGGAGGAGAAATGGTGACGTATATTAAGGGAGTGTATTTAGTGGGGCTGAATTCCTATTGTGATCGCTTATTGTGCGCGGAAAGAACGAGTTTTTCTACCTATCTGTTCGGCAATGTACCTCTGTTATTTCATAGCTTCTGCCAGTCCTACAGATGTACTGAGGCGTCATGATAATATTCTCTAAGTCACCCTGAAACACACCAGTTCTATATTTCTCAAGCAAACTAAACCTAGCGTGTAGCCTCCGAGTGTCTAGGGGCTCCCACCTTAATCCCTATATAAGTTGTGAAACACTATATGTTCGTAGCAGTTTTAACGAAGTGTGCAGCTTTTCTCTGGATTTTATTATTTATTTACAAAATATTATTAACTCTTTAATATAATTCTTGTTTAATCTTAATGACGAGGGTCCCATGTGCTCGTGGCGTATTCGAGGTGCGGCCTAACCAGAGCGAAGTAGCATCTCTCATTGATTTTGTTCTATATTTCATGCTCAACGTCTCTTGACCAAGTAAAATTGAGTGGATTGTAGCAGGCTTAAATGTATGGCCCACCCAGTACCGCAATCTTGGATGCGTTCCCGATTCCCATCAAGTAATTTCTAACGCCGCCGCGCCGCTCCGGACAAAACGCCCTGTAAAAGCAGGAAATGTGATGCGATATCCGAAAGTGATAATGCGATGAGTTTTTAAAGACGAGGGACGCGAGGAATCACCTCGCGGCGAAGCGAGCGAAGAAATAAAGTCAAGGCGAACGAAAACGAGGACGCCAATGCAGGAAAGCGGACGACAAAATAGAACAAAAACAAAAGAATGACTCCACGCGCTCAGCACGATGTGAAACGGGAGAGGATATGAATACATACTATGGGAAAGATAGGGGGGACTTCGTTTATTTAATATTCCTCCGCATCGTCCACGAACTTCATTATCATTTTGCGATATCGAGCCACCGGGCGTATCGATATATTGCACGACGGTATAAATTGAATGTGAATGATAGAGCACGATACGAGTTAAGCTAAAATTTTACATGTGCACGATAACGCTAGATATGCGGCATATTGCCACAAGCGAACAAGAAGATATGAGCCGCAACATACAGTGATACAAAATAGAACTTCCAAGTATACATCGAATTTCTCTACGTCGACTTTTCGTTCCAAAAATATCGAAAGTATATTAATAACCCATCCAGGGCAATGTTATAACATTTTCTCAAACTCGCGATTCATAAATCATAAATATGTCTCATATTCCGGAATAACAACGGAATACAGACTTTGTCCTATATTGCGTTCAGCAAAATAACAATACAACGGTCGAACTCCGCGGCAGTAGAGTCGCAGATCACCATTTATTAGGGAATATCGCAGTTCGCAACAATTTAAGATCTCGATAATATGAGATCTTGTGGAATATTATTTCCAGCGATGTAGAGCAGGATGATGTAGAATATGATCGGCAAAGGGTATTCACATGATGCATTAAGTGATAACATTCTGTAATGCAGGGATATCCATGGTTTCCGGGTTTCGCTGCGTGTCGTCATCAAGACGATGACGTTTCGTGGCCACTGCTGGCCACATCTTTAGATCAGGCTCTGAATTCCGGCTGGTGGACCTGGGCATCTATATATACCATCTTCAGGGTGGCCTCAGGTCAACACATTGTGAGAGTCCACAATGTGTTGAAGTAAAGCACCATACAAATCGCGCCGAAATCGGGGTCCTCGACGCTGATTGGTAGCGATACCGGAAGGCTACCCTGAGGACGGTATAAATATAGATGCCCAATTCCACCAGCCGGCATTCAGAAACTGATCTGGAGATGTGGCCAGCATTGGCCACGAAACGTCATCGTCTTGATAACGACACGCAGCAAAACCCGGAAACCATGGATGTCCCTGCACTACAGCTCTGCGAAAGCCTCAAGCAGAAATATTCTGCAGTAAATGATTGATATATCGTATAAATGTGGTTAGAGAGCGAATCGAGATTCATTGATGGTTTATTTCAATAAATGTTCAAGCAAGTCGAAATAAATTCTTGGAACATATTTCTTTAAAATACATCTATTTTTCCAATTCTCGAATAAACTGCGGTTCTATAAGACTCTTGACATGAAGATTTAACCAAAACAACGAATATAATACAAAGAAAAGCTGTACGCTTCGCCGAAAACTGCTACGAGCGAGCATACAGGTAATATTGCACCACTAATAATGCAATATTTATTTCATGCTTCCAAGAGATGCTGAAATTAAAACGCACAATTCGAAAACGATCTCCATTATGACTAGGGAACTATCTCGCTCAAACTACCTTAAAGTAGTGCGAGCGAGATAGTTCCCTGATCATAACAGAGACCATATTCGAATTATACGTTTGAATTTCACCGGCTGCGAGACTCACGCATTAAATACTGCATTATTAATGGTGCAATAATATAGATTTACATCAAAGAAATTGTGAGTAATGAAATGAAAATATCTAAATCTCCAAAAGTCTAACATGACTCATTTTACTCACGCGGTACGTATGAAACTCCATCAAGACGGAAGGTTTATTGTGATCCCGAAGAATTTACTGCGGTGACAATAAGATTAATTTTCAAAAATAGTTGAAAAAACACACCAACAACACACTGTTGATTTTTGACGAGATCTAAGTGTAGGAAATGCCTCATTTTAAATATAAGGTCTCTCTGGAGTGCATGCGCGTACCATTTCCCATGTAAAAGGGCTTGTGTATTCTGGAAAATGTCTCGGAAAGCAATGCGGTAAGGGGTTGCATTTTTTGTGTCAATGGAAGGGTGGGATATTTTTCTTTAAAATGAGACCAAACTCATTGATTTCTAGGAAATGTGATATTTCTCTCAAACTACCTTAAGGTAAAGTCGTACGTAAATTCATATTTTTTTATTCGGCACGATTCCTTGATATTTCTTAGAAACCATTATAATAGTATGCAACGTATTGTTAGGCACCTGAGAGAAAATCTGCACATATGCAATTGAAATATTTCGAAATACATGTCAAGTTCCATCCGGCTACATGTTAAAATATCATTAAATGGCCAAGAAGTCGAATCTGTAATATGCATTTTTTTCGTTTTCATCTGTACATATTACTAGTATGTGCAAGTATGCAAAATTTCATGCAGATCTGTATAAAAACGAAAATCGCTCCAACCACCTCCAGACACAACTAGGAATTTCTCATGAAGGTACTGAAATTGGAGTATCGCACAGACCAAGGTGGGAGAAGGCGGGAAGCGAAGTTCACTGGACGGACATCCCTCAGTCACGTGACACGAGCACCGAATCCATTATGGGATTGAAAAGCGAGGGGACGGCAAGATGGCGATCATATGACACCATGATTCATTACTCGGGGAAAATAAAACATTTCGGCGCGAAAATAAAAAAATTAGAAGAAATAATAATAACCGCGCCCACATTTCAAAGATTGAAATTAAGCTGTTGGATCGTTTTTTTTTACTAAAATTTGAGGGTAAAAATAATATAGGAATGATCGACGGTTAGGCGTTGAAAAGCGAAAGGGACAGCCCGTTATCCGATGTACGAGGCATGATCCTCTGGATGAGACTCAGCTGGGCGAAGAAGTAGAATGAATGACATTTAAAAAAAAAGGGGGTCGAGCGACTAAATGGCACGTCACTAATGGATCCATTTCGGCCTTCCGCCTCGTTCGATTTCCTCTTCTTTTTTTTATTTCAAAACGAAATCTTTATGGGCATCGTTTAGTGTCACATTCGCTCATCACGAGCGATAAAATGCGCAACTTCTTCTTGCTTTACAGTTGATCTTATGGCCTGTTTCTTCTTCAATTACAGCTTCTTCTCCAGTTTTAAGGTATAGCATAAACTTTTCATCGGTCAAGCGATGTTTCTTGAAACAGTCGGCAGTTTATCCCTCGTGATACGTATTACTCCGACTCGTGCCATTCCGTGCGCATGCTTTTCCTGCAATCCTTTTCAATATTTCCATCTCTGTAGTGCCTAATAGTTTCTAGTCTTGGACATATCTGGCCTCGTCTATTCTAAATATGCCATTACCGGTTTAATACTTGTATTTCTTTGTAAAATTGTAACACTTAAGGTCCGTTAAATAATCAAACTATCTCATGAAAAAGATTCAATGGTGCACAGTTATACAAATTTGTAGTATAAAGGACACTATCGAATTATGTTTCGAAATATAACATACACATGCTTTATATTGCAATAACGAAAGTTGTTCCACGCGCGTTATATGCATGGTAGTACTACAAAGTCAATCACACAAAAAGTTAGCAACCAAATATGGCAAAAAAATACTGAACATTAATGAATACTGCTATGCATATCTTGGTTTTGCCTGAATTTATAGTTTTTACTAACTGAAGTCATCAGAAATTTCAAAGTGACCCGTCCTTAAGGTGCCGAACTGATGGTCTGCCTTTCAATTGATCCGTATCCGTAGAAAAACAAAATAAGATTCTTTGGAGTAGTAGTTTTATTTCGATTGCAACGTACGACCATATAAAGACTTATTTTCGAAAAGTATTAGTTTCTCATTAAATTCAACTACGTTTGAGGAAAGGTAAATCATTGAGTGACCAGTGAAAAAAGAGACAAATCGAGACAGCTGAAACCCTGACCTCAGAGAAATTTTATGACGAAGAACAGCGAATGAAAACACCAATAAAACAATTCGTGACTTCCGCAAAAATAAAAAATTGAGGCACAATAGACTTTAAGATATTAATCCCTACTCAATGTATATACTGTAATGGTATCATATCCATCACTGTTGGGTTGGCAGCCCTTGTAGCATCAACAATGCCATGACAACGAGGAGTTTGTTTAAAAAGGGGGAGAACGCGTGGGGACAGTATCGAGCCAGGAGGTAAAAGTGAGTGGTAGCGAAATTGTGTGGAAGGAGAAAGAAGTGAAAGACGGTGTTGAGTAAGTGAATTAAATGTGAGACGGTGTTAAAGGAAGTGTGTATTACTAAATATTTTTAAAAAAGGGAGAAAAACGAGTGTAACATTAAAAGAAATGAAACGAGTGTTACAATAAGTACTAACTCTTCCCAACCATGATTATGCGTAACTATAAGTATATTTACTCCGTCTTTTTACAGTATCAACTCACTCTTTTATCTATTCGCAGAAGAATGAGAATAGCGTTTCAAAAAAGTCATTTATCGAAGGATATAAGAATGATGCTTTCCACGGCTGCCGTAAATTTTGGAACCATCCGAGGTGCCTACTTCCACAAAAGCGTTCTATCCGAAATAGTTTCCTCATATATGTAATAAATGGCCATCCTCAGACGATCCCAAGGGTAACTTTCTATGAGCTACGATCTAGTTTCCCTCAGAATTGATCGTTCCCCATGGACAAGAACAAAGGTCTCGAACTTCCTCACGTACAAGCCTTTCACGATTCTCACGGCGTGCTCCGCTAACTAAATTGATAAAAAGTAAAGCAAAATATTTCTTCAGAAGGTAACGCTCGCGCAGTGGCAAGCTCAGTTACGCCACATGAATCACAAGGGAAAGTACGCACCGGGAATATCGAGAGTTATCCTCGATGCCCACCATTGATATTATCCCTACATCACGTCTACTAAAAGCACCAAGGGCAGTGTAACTAAAACGAAACATAGCACTTCCAACGATTAGAGAGATATGAGTCATATTAATGTTACTTCCCTCAGATCACCTCCTTCAGTTAGATCAAGTAATCACCTATGGAGCCAGCTCGGAAAAAAAATTCATGCCATATCACTGACAGCTAACTACACTCATAACTTAGTACCAGCCTTTAAAATGGACATCAAAAACCGTTTAACAAGATCCCACCATTTAGACCTACGGACCCCTCAGCACAAAACTGAATAATATCACAAATCATTCATAGCTACAGTATCAAGAGATTGGAAGTCACTAATGGATGTGAGAACATGCCGATATGTACCCTGTTTCAAAATAAAATTATTTGATTCCATATTTTCGATAAAATTCCAACTGAGAAAGTGACATTAGATGATTGTGTTGCATCTAAAAGCAGTATGGTATCCAATCTGTTACCGTGCATTTAGTGTGTCTTGAAATAATTGTATGTAAACAATGTCCTGTAATTATCTTATTTTTACTTTGTCTTGAGTAAACATTATTTAAATGAGCTCATAAGTATGAGAGGATGTAAAGATATGCCAATCTAGATCAAAATTTTATATGATAATTATTTAAATCTACATATCCGATAACTTTCAACGGAGAGTGTGAAAAGAGACAGTGGTTGTACATTTGAAATAAGTGGGGTATTCAATCTTTTTTGAGTAAATTGCATATCATTCAATTGTTATTGTTATATTTTTCCAGTATTAAATTGTCTTTTAATTATTATTATTACTTTTAAATTATTTCGTATGTAAACATTAAACTTATGTACCAAAAAAGGCATGAAAGGCTGAAATAAAGGTCTTCGAGAATAAATGTTTTATAATTATTATTATAATTTCCTATTTGACTTCGCCAGCGTTTACCTAATTCACAATCACACGATCAGCAATATGTCAACAAAATCAACTGCCAGAAATATCATCGATTTCACATGGTAGAGTATGATAAGATATAAGAGTTGAATGTGGAGGTAAATAGGCATAAACCAAACGATAAAATTACTATTTCTAGTTGGCCAGTTATAGGGTAGGGAGAGCTATGGTAATTCACAGCATTAAGGATAGGGTGGTACGCAGGTAACGGGCGTATTACTTGGAGGGCGGAGAGTTAACGTGGGCCAAGTCTATTGAAGAGCATTTTGAAGAACACGCGTTTAACATCCCCTACATTTGGCCTATATGTCTGATTTATTCACTCAATTATTTCCAGAACTGCTGCCGTGCAGACTGGGAGAAATATTCGAACTTGGGCTTGGTTCAATCGATTACTAAAAATATAAGTCCAGCCATCCTATGGAGTTGTCAGTTTAAAAAAAAATGGATTTGGCCCACTTTCATAGTCCAGCCATCCTATGGAGTTGTCAGTTTAAAAAAAAATGGATTTGGCCCACTTTCATACTAAGGAGGAGTCTAGAGTAAATTTCAGCTAATTGCCACAGTAGTTTTCTTATTGGTAACACCTTAACACGCTTGAAATGTCCAGATTAATTTTGTTTGGCCTTAATCTGGGGCGAGCATTGCGAGCCTAGTGTGGAATCACTCCGTGCCACACACCCTGGAGGTGGCTTGCACGGTGCGTAGTACATCAAGACGGACCAAACGATGGTCAACTATACACTGTAAAATATTTTCACCAAATTTGGTGAAATTCAGCAAGGTTTTCTTGATTGAAGTTGTATCAACTTTTAAGCAAATCTGGAAAGCTTAAAATTTTAAGCTAGGAAACTTTTCCCAACCTTATGGCTTAGCATTCCATTATCTTCTGTGCCTAGTCATTGTTTGGGAGATAATCATTCTCAAATTAATGAGAGTTCACTTTAAAAATTAATTTACAGCTATTGTCCTAAATGTTCACTATTAAATATGGGGTAATATGTTTTGCAAAATTGCTGAGGTTCAGGTAGGAGTGTTATTTCAAAAACTGAATTAATACAGCCTATTCCCAACAAGTTATACGAATTTCAGGCCTAAGGCGTCCTCAGAGAAAATACGCAATTAAATAAAACATTCACCCGTCATTCTATTAGGATGAATTATTTATCTGAAAACTAAATACATTTCATCCAGGTTTTGAGAGACAAATAATGTGTAGGTTTGCTGATGTCCAAGACTAACTTCAATTCAGCCATTTTGCTGAATTTCAGCACGTTTTTTTACTGAAAAACTCTGGAAAGTTAAATTCCGAAAACTTGCTGAATATAAGACATTTTTCTGAATTTCAGTAAGTTTAGTATGAACTTAAAATTTCTAGGTTTTGTAGTGTACGAATAAACTGCAAACTAGCATCGATTGTTGTTGAGAAAACCTAGTAGGAGAAAAACAGTATCATTTAATAACAGGGATTTGACTGTCGAATCACAAGAGAGGGTAGACCTTGGCGACAGCTGGCAGCTGCATGCAAGCAGAGATCTAGTAACCCTTGTGTACACATTGCACCCCGGGAGGTAGGGTGAGCGCGAGAAATGGGGAAGGTAGGGCATTGAGAACTGCCGCATTGATGACTTCCCTTCGAGCTAATATCGTGAACGAATTGGGGTACACACACAGGATGAGCTGCAAGGGTGAGAATGCAAACAAAGGGGAAGACGATATAGTATGCGACGCCCAGCAATTAAATCCCTTAGTAACACGTGGCACAATGTCAGCCAGAGACTGTGATCATCAAGCAAAATACACAACCAAATGTATGGTAAATCAATGGACAGAATTGTGTACGTTATTTCCTGATTGTGGTGAGTCTGCCAATCATTATAGGGTACGAAAGCGGTCAAAAGGTGATCATCAAGCAAAATACACGACCAAATGCATGGTAAATCAATAGACAGAATATTGTGTTTTCTCTTGATGGTGGTGAGTCTGCCAATTATCAATATTATCAGTTGTAGTATTAGTACTTAAGTATTATACAAGTAGACTAAGGAGGAAATCCTTGAGATGGCGGGCGAAGGAAAGGAAACTGAATGAAATTCGAGATCGGCAGAGTAGGTGGCCGGAGGATGTAATAAGAGGCAATGTATTGCTCAAGAGCATGATAGAGGAAAAGACGTAGGGCAAACGGGGAAGAGGATGAATGAGAATAGGTTTCATGGACAGAATGAAGAGGGGTAGATCGTATGCAGAGGCGAAAAAGGATATACTAGAGCGAGATAGGTCCCTGAAAGCTTTCAAAACGGAAGGGAATTCTCTGACATTCAACAAAATCTATCTTCACTGGTAGAATACTTATTAAAAATTCTACCATAAAACAGTGGAACTGTACATCGTTTTTAGTATGAGTTATTATTTCTCGTCTTTCCACAAGGTAATGCCACAATTAATTGATTTGATTCGTAATCAGGTTACTTCTAAGGCATTAATTGTCGTTTTACTACCAAATGGACGAGAAAATTGTATAGTATATGTTGTTGATAACTCCCTGCAATACACCCTTGAGGCGGCATGCAGTATATTACGTAGATTTATCTCCACTCTCCAAATTAGGCTCCTCAAGTCCTAACTAGCTTTTTCCTAACGTCTCTACCAAGGGTTTCTATTGTAACTGATACTAGTGGATGAAGTGGACCTATAACCTCGCTCCCGAACGGTATTTTTAATGTGACACAAAAAAGTGAACAAAATTTTGTATAGCTACCGTCCTTTGGCCTATATGGCATGGGTAACCTATATGACATTGGTAATTCTTATTGCTTCTAACGGTACAGCTTTACATCTACATCCACATACTACCCTGAGAGCCGCCGTATGAGTATGTGGCAAGGGGTGTTAGGACACCAGCCCAGTAAAGATGTAAGGGATGAGGTTTTGGGAGGAGAAATGGTGACGTGTATTATGGGAGTGTATTTAGAGAAGCTCAGTTTTTATCGCTTATTGTGCGCGGAAAGAACGAGTTTTTTTGTACCTATCCGCTCGGCAGACTCTCTCTCTCTCTTATTTTATAGCATCTGTCAGACCTAGAGATGCAGTGAGGCGTCATGATAATATTCTCCGTGTCGCTTTGAAACACACCAGTTCTGAAATTCTCAAGCCACCTAAGCCTAGCGTGTAGCCTCCGAGTCTCTTTGCGCTACCACTTTAATCCCTCAAAAAGTTGTGAAACACTATATGTACACTCGTAGCAGTTTATAACGAAGAGCGCTGCTTTCATTTGTATTTTATTAATTTTTTTGGTTAAATATTTATGACCAGGGTTTCAAATGCTCGCGGCGTATTCGAGGTGTGGTCTAACCAGAGAGAAGAAATATCTCTCTTTCGCTTTTTCATCCGAGGACCTTCCGATTATACGCTTAACAAAACCTAGTTTCTTTAATACTGAGCCGCATATGTTTTGTAGGTGTGTTCCCCACGATATATCAGAAGATAAGGTAATTTCAAGATATTAAACTGTATTTGAAGATTTTATGTTTACTCCACCGTCTATATTTAGGAGTAGATCGGACGCGCGTACCCTTACGCCGCGTCAAGGCAGCAACCTAATGGTAGGGTCAAATCACATCACTACACAGAGCTTAATTCATTCGCAAATCAAAGTGCATGCAAGGACGAGTAATGTTCAGGTGCGAATGCAAAGGGATTGGGAGTTGGCGAAATACAAGACAAGCTTCCGGGAGTGGTATTGAGGGCTCTCTCGAAAGAACACGTGGCACGCCATCAGCGTTCTCTCTCGTTAGAAAACGGAAGGAGAGGGAATTACAGGCAGGATATACTTGCGGGGTTATTTTCGAGATTATGGACGTCGGACCGGGTGGAGGAAGATCAAAGGAAAGGGAGGACATCGTCGCCGGCGTCTTAATGCCGGCCTTCCTTTTGGTCCCGAGCAAAAATAAGATTATTACCGTGTGTAGGAGAGAGGATGAGGTTTCCTCTCGGGGGGAAGATCATAGGGAAGGTTTGGAAGCGGGTGTGTATGCTGCTTTAAGGGGCGTGTCCAAAACGTCCTCGAGATGGAGTTTTTGGGTTTTGCTTATTTCTCATTTTCCCATGGATATTCGATTTCGACCTCTCATGTAATTCATTTGAGTATTCAGACAGTGAATTGGTAAATTTTTGGACAGTACTCGCTCTTAACGCCCTAATCTCTGGCACATAGTTCCGTTTTCCCACCTATACGAGATGATGTGTGGATTGGACACATCCTGAGACACAAAGGATCTGTGAAGAACATAATTGAAGGCTAAATAGAGGGAGACGTCCCCAGAGGAAGACCCAGTGATAAGTTCATGGACCTAACAAGGGAAGTATAATTTTCTCATTAAATTTTCCAGGCGTATCAATGTCTCCTGCTGAAGTAACTTGAGACCGGATCGAAAATTGAGAACGAGCCGTGTGCTTATTTTTGGCATAAAAATTTTTCTTTGATAGCCACGCCCACAGATATGACATGAAGTATATGGGAAAGAACATCCATGGCAAGGCAACGCTTTACTCGGCATTGAACGAGAAAATTTCGCCCTTCCGTCCGAAATTAGAAGCCTTCAAAACCGGGTGCAGCAGGAGGATGCTGAAGATAAAATGGACTAACAAAATAAGAAATGATGAAGTGTACAGAAGAGGAGAGGATCATATGTAACACCATACAGAAAAGAAGAACAGAATGACTTGGACACACCCTGAGACACAATGGGTTTGTGAAGAACAAGATCAAAAGTAAAAGTAGATGGACAAGTCCCAAGAGGAAAATCCAGGAATAAGTTCATGGACCAAATAAAGAGGAAAGTACATAGGAAAAGATACCAGGAGGTAAGGGAACTAGCATTAGACAGGGAAGGGTAGGGGGCTGCAGTCAACCAATCATAGGGTTGAACAATCAATAAGTTGACGTGATTCGCTAATACATCCATCTGAAATTCTTCATACTGTCATCCTCTTCTAATTTCGTCCATGATTCCTCACCTCTTCTTCACTTCCCCAGTGTTCCTCCTTCTATTACCCTCTTCTGCATTCCCTCTCATTTCATCACGTCCTCCATTCATCTCGAACACGAAATCCCGAGATAATTTTCACATAAAAGTACACAGATACCAGTGCTAAAATGTTTCATCTATTTCAGACTACGCTACGAATAGCTCATTCGACTGAGTAATTCAATAAATGGCTCATTTTTAAAGAGCAAAAATTGACTCACTGTTTTTAACCGTCGGACAAAAAGAGGAAAGGGAATGAATAGAAACTAGTAAATACATGACGGCCACTCTTTGGAATTACATAGAATGCTGGGGTCGATGATTGATCTATTATAAAAATTAGATTGCTCTTAGGTACTAACTCCCCCAAATATTCGTAAAACCTACCTTAGTATTTAATCACCCTTTTTCTAAATATCTCCGTTGAAACTATGACAGGGATTTCCACTTCCATATAATCCTCATTTTAACGGTAGGTAACTGTTAAATATAAATCCTATTCTGAATCGTTCCATCGCAACGAATAGCCTAATGCTTATAACCATGAAGTAATCTCCCGGTCTAAATATCCCGAATTTAGTGATTTAATAGGATAAAAATGTTAAAAATGTTTTCTGTTTAATATTTTAAGAAAAAGCAAAATACAAGCATCATTATGACTGAAAAATAAAATTGCACGATATGGACGATAATTGACCTACAATATTTACAAGAGTAATTGAAATTTCAAACGTAATAACTCGTTGAATATAGCATTTTTAGCATTTGGCAAAAAAATTGATTCGTATTTAATGAGTGCAATTATAAGTATACAAATGCCATGGATTGGGGTTCACACGAAGTTATTTCACTCAAAATGTCATTCACGAACGCCAATTTTCACAAAGTTCTCAAATTTCATCTCCGAAGATTTGTGAAAAAAAATAATATCAGACCCAGCTCCATGGGATATGAGTTTCACGTAGGTACGCTGCAGTTCAACTCCATCGCAGAGAGCCGTCGGGTACGAAATACCCTGGAGAAATACAACATCCAATTTTAGGAAATACAGTTCGTGCCCTCGGAAAGCTAGGCCACCACTTTTCCAAATAGACCCATCTCTGCTCCAATCCGCAGAAGTCATATACGTCACGCACCGTCAGAAGGCCATAGTTTTTCAAAAATTGTTTGAGAAATGACTTTACGCCGTATAAAGGCATCACTCCATCACGCTGGCCTATATTCCATCTTCAACGTTCCGGCGCAAGGAAAATATGAGCTTACATATTTAATGCCCCGTAAAATTTACATTTTGATCAATCAAATGTGAATGAAGAAATTTCTCTGCCCGAATTCTCCATTAGAGCGCCCGTGGGAGGATAGAATGACAAACGATCAGAGTAGAACGAAAATCAGAAATGGTCATTTTGCCGTCGATAATGCCTATGCAATACTGCAAAGGTGAAGGGTGAACTAGAAACTTAAAAGAAATGCACAATTTGACTAACCATATGGCTAACCATATGGAAGGCCAGGGTTCAAACCCCTGCAGAGGAGGATGCTTTCCATTGGAAACCCAATCCCTACTTGAGTGTCTAGTGGAGGGCACTTCAAGTACAGTAATTCGCCTGTAGGATGAGGCGTTACACCGTGGTCCCCTTGGCGCCTTTCGTTTAGAGCAGGTCAATGCCGACGCCGGGTTTCTCTCCTCCCTTTCCTTCTCCTATGGCGAAAATGACCTTAGTTGTCGGTCGCCTCCCAAATATCCAATCCAATGACTAGATATAATGACAGAGAACTACCATATGGAGACTATGGCAGTATTCTTCCATCTACAACTATCTCAACCGGTATCTTAATCAAATAGTATTAGTAATTTCAAGAAGAGAGCACATTACAAGTACATTGAAACTAAAAATTAGTTGAAATTGTTAAGAATAGCAAAAGAAATTTGACTCCTATTCATGCTGGATAAATGTTTCTCGGGTATTCCACCGAGTTAGAAGGTCAATGTCTCCCGAAGTTTCGTAGGACGACTTGCTCTCCATTTTCAGGGGTTCTGAACCCCTTGATTCCCAGGGGTTCTGAACCCCAGAGATTCAGAAGCCCTTAAGATGGAGAGTAAGTCGTTCTTCGAAACGTCGGGAGACATGGGCCTTCCTATCCGGTGGAATATCCGAGAAACATTTATCCAGCAGATACGCAGGGAAAACCTAGGATCTTTCATCCTATTCATGCATTTCAATATTTTTTCCATTGATAATATCGTTTCAATATAACCCTCAGACGATCTATACAGAGAACAACATCGATTCTGACTCGATAAAATTGATCGTGTAACGTAGGCTCTAAGTAGGTTATTACATTTTGTGGTATAGACATGCCTGACCCCAATGCACAATGAAAGAAGAAACATGAAGAAGAAACCACAAAGAAGAGAGACGCTGGATTTAAATCATATCTCTGAGAAGACTCATACTGAAGATGCGTACAATGGACGATCTGAAAAGACCTTACGCGATAAGAGGATGCATGAATTAAATACAAAAGATATTTGATCCATAAAGAAATGAGATGGAGAAATATAAGAGCATTAGGGTTAAGGAATTGCGGTCAGGCAATCCACTACGCCACATGACGATGGACAATAGGTAGACAAATTGGACATCTCCGAGATAAGTAGCCCCAAACCTCAAGTTTAAGGATCTAAAACCCTTTTCTTCTCACAATCCACCTTAGGAATTTGACCCCGAATCATTATTCATGGGATCGTCCCTTTGACGTATGTCTTCCGGGACCTTTCGCGGTAAATTGGACTCGAGAGGGATAATATAAAGATGGTGCCAAAAAGATAAGGATGGATATCGGAAAAAGGGTGGATATTGAACCTTAAGAAATGGAGAAATTTCCGTCATATTTTGGAGTGAAATATTTTTCGGAATCTAATAAGGAAAAGGGGCGACAGAGGCAATGCTCGGTAAACTCGATAACGGAAGGACGAGGGTAACATAAATTTTCCCCTCCAATTTCTCAGCATGTCCACCCTCCTGAATTTTAAACGGTAAGGCAAACAGCTACCGCATTTACCATGATGGTGTAGATGTAGATAATATACTTAAATACAAAAGAACGAGCTCCTAGCACAAATACTTTCCCAGATATAATCGATTTAAAGCCTCAAAAAGGACCATTTCACACACATTGCTGTCGATAATGTCTAAGCAATGCAGCATAGGGTAAGATTGAACTAGAATAATGAAAATAAATGCGTTATTTAACTAGATATAAGAGGGAACTAGTATATGGAAAACATATACTTTATTTCAAAAAGACCAATATAGAGGATATAACATACAGTTAGGAAAAAACAAGGGCAAACAGCTACCACATTTCCTATGATGGTGTAGATGTAGCCCTGAGAGGTAAAAATTCCACCCAGGCGGGAATAGAATCCACGAATCTCGTTATATCAGGTGAGGACTTAACCCCGCAGCCAACGTCGTCACCAACTTAAAAATTATCATATTCGGACTCAGACACGCACGTTTCCACGCTGATTTCTTATTTTCCCCGACTTTTTCAGTCCCATTTTCAATTTTCACCACCTTTTCTTGGCTCTCCAGGATTCTCAGGTCAGTAGCAACCCAAAAACCAGAAGGTGGGAGATAAAGAGGAAAGAATTGGAGACTTTAAACCGAGTAAATTACAACTACAAAAATAAACGAGAAAAAAGCACAAATTCCACCCAAGCGGGACTCGAACCCATTAATCTCTGCAGGCGAGGACTTCGTCAACGTCATTACCGAATTACAAATTGAAAAGCATCAGAGTCCGACTCAGAAATGCACATTTCCACGCTGATTTCTCATTTTCCCCGACTCCTTCAGTCTCATTTTCAATTTCCAAGACTTTTTCCAGGCTCCCCCGGATTGCTATATCCCTATCAAGCTCTTCACCAGCCTCTTCTTCAAATCCTTATGCCTTAATACCTTTTTATACGAAGCTTACATTCCCTTCGAAGATCCACTAACCAACGCCTGATCTTCCCCAATTCAAACCGACTATATCTGATGCCCTTCTACTTTAATTCCCATCTCAAGTTCTTCCCATGCCAGTCTTACCATTTACACAGCATGAATGTTGAAAAAAATGGCGACAACGGGCACCCTTGTCCCACCCCGCGACCTATACTTGCCCACCCTGATTCACCATCAGCCACCCTCACCAGCGCCCTTTGCCTCACAAACAAGTTTTCTGTCCCGCCAATCTATTCCCATTTTCCCGAGTATCTCCGTTAGTTTATTCCAATTTACCCTGTCTAAAGCTTTCTCAAAATCAATAAAGCAAGCAAAAATGTGCTGGTTATACTCTATGTTTCTTTCTATAAGTGTTCTCATCACCGCTATCGCATCCCGAGTTGACCTTCCCTTCCGGAACCCAAACTGGTCATCGCCCACGTAGTTATCACTCACTCTCAAGCATTCTATTGATAATTCGAAGTAAAACTTTGTCTGCGTGAGAAATCAAACTAATTTTTCAATAACCCTCGCATTCTGAAGCATTATTCTTCTTCGGGATAGGAATCAGGACAGTACTTGCAACCCCAAAAACCCGAGGGCGAGAGATAAAGAGGCGCTAGAAACGGCATCGGATAAGCAACGAAAGAGATCGAAGCGAGGAATTCACGGACGGGAGAGGCCATCTAGAGAAGACATCAAAAGTGGGGAATGGAGGCAGATGATAAAAGGATCGGAGCTGAAATGGTGAGCAATTCCACGCTGTCGAAAGAGATGAGAGGAGAGACTGCAAGTTGGTCGAGATTGACCGCGTCCGTTCCCTCACAACCATCTCTCTCGAGTCCTCTTCGACGGAGATCATTATGACCTCATTGCGGAAATGGGGAGTTCCGTCTCCAGGAAACGAGAATCGGCTTGGGGGGGGGGGGAGGTAGATAGGGGAGGGTTGAGAAATTGAGAGATAGAGGGCGGGAGATGATGTAGAGAGATAAGGGAAGATGGGGAGAAATGGTGGTTTCTACCGGGGGAGAAGACGGGGAGCCATGCGATAAAGGGGGGAGAGAACGAACGCAGAAGGGGGGACGATACTGGAAAGACGACGCACATGACGCAATTGAGGTAGAGTTGGATAACGTACAACTACAAAGTCTGGCCACTCAGGCGATATTTTGAGGAGCCGAACCATCGTTTATAAATAAAATAATACAGCAAAAATCCACGAGTACAATACTAATAAGACCTATATGCTTCGCTTGTTACATCATCATGCCTGATTATGCTGTCGGAATGTATGTTGTACTCTTGGATTTGGCTCTATTTACGCAAATCACACAATTGAGAGATATCGGCTGGAGATTAGAATTGGATAGGGTACAACCACAAAATCTGTCCATTCACGCGATATTTTGAGGAACCGAAACGTCACTGACAAATAAAATAATAGAGATGGTTTGTACATATTTTCACTTTGAAATGTTTCACAATAGTTTTCCTTATTCCGACCCATGCTTCGACTCGAAGTTAAGTCATTATCAAGGTCTTAACTTCGAGTCAAAACCTAGGTCGGAATAATAAAAACTATTGTGGAGCATTACAAAGTGAATTTATTTACAGACCATCGCAATGTGGTTCCACCGAAAGAAGCCTGAGAATTTGATACATGAAATAATAGAGGTTAGTCCACGGGTACAATACTTAGTACGACCTAGGTTTCGCTTGTTATAGCATCATCAGGCCACATTATGGTATAATAAACGAAACCTAGTTAGCTATATATATATTTTACTCTTGGATTTTTCTCTATTTACGCACATGATGCAATTGAGATAGAGTTGGGCCGCAGGATAGCGCACAGCAACATATTCTGGGGACTCGGGCAATATTAAGTGGAACCGAAACATTGCTGACAAATAGAGTATAAGACACCGTCCCCGGCGTTACTCGGTGGAACTCATTCATAATGAATGAAAAAACAATTAGTTTTGATTCCACACTTTATTTGAAACAACACGACCAAGGATTCAGCATCTCATGCCATTATCATTCCCATAACAAACATCTGACCTAGTGATGGCATGCTATGCTGAAATCTAGGTCGTGTTGCTTCAAATAAAGTGTGGAATCATAGCCAAAGGGTTTTTTCATTCATCAAAAAATAGAGGTCAATCTACGGATACAATACTTATTACGACCTACGTTTCGCTTGTTAAGCACCATCAGGCGTGATAATTCTGTAATAAGTGATCTCTAGGTCGTAATACACATAGTACTCTTGAATTTTGCTCTATTTACGCAAATTACGCAATTGAGATAGAGTTGGCCGGTTCGATATCATACAAATTCTGACCACTCAGGCGACTCACTGAGCAACCGAAACATCGCTAAGTATTCGAAAAATAGAGGTACATTCTTAAGGTAGTTTGAGCAAAATATCATTTTACCCAGAAATCAATGAATTTGGTCTAATTTTAAAGAAAAATACCTCACCCTTCTAATGAAACAAAAAATTCAACCCTTTACCACAGTACTTTCCGAGATATTTGCCAGAAAATACACGCCCTTTTATATGGTAAATAGTACATGCTTGCATTCCAGAGAGATATTATTTACAAAATGAAGCATTTCCTACACTTAGATCTCGTCAAAAATAAACAGTGTGTAGTTTGTGTGTTTTCTCAACTACTTATGAAAATTAATCATATTTTAACCGCAGTAAATTCTTCGGGATCAAAATAAACCTTCCGTTTTGATGGAATTTCAAACGTACCGCGTGAAAAAAATGAGTCGAGTTAAAGATTAACTTGGATATTTTTATTAGTTTACTTACAATTTCTGTAATGTAAAAAGTATAATATTACACCATTAATAATGCAATATTTAATTCGTGTGTTTCACAGTTGGTGAAATTAAAACGTATACATCGAATACGGTCTCTATTATGATTAGGGAACCATGTCGCTCGCACTACCTTAAAAATAAACTTTTAAAAATGTTATTCACTGATATATCCTGAGAATAGTGAAGAATCGCAAGAAAAATACCAACTATAAATTTCATTTTGGATAACAATGATACTCAAACGATATCGTACTGTCTACCAAATTTATTTCAAACTCTTACAACGCGTGTTTCAACTGTCTAGCAGTCATCATCAGGTAAGACTGCTAGACAGTTGAAACACGTTTGTAAGAGTTGGAAATAAATCTGGTAGACAGTACGATATCGTTTGAGTATTATTGTTAAATAAGTTGTTCTACAATACCTCGCCGGAGAAAGTGAAGTTTATTCATTTTAGACAAAGGAACGAGAATTAAAATATAAGGCCACCAAAACGTGCCTCCCCAAATCGTCCCTAATCGAAAGATTCATCCCATCAGCATCTCATACGCCGTACCCAGCAAGCTATTTCAAGAGTGTGTGGCAAGCGTTTATTCCTCACTGATAAATCAAATGAATAGAGAAAATTACACGAGTACAATATTGACAAGGACCCAGGTTTCGCTTGTTACAGCACCATCAAGTTGATTATACCGTAATAAGAGAAACCTAGGTCGTAATAAACATTGCACTCGTGGAATTTGCTCTACTTTTCTCATTCATCAGCGTATAACTATATGTAAACTGGAATACCTTTCCGACGGGCAGGATCCGATTCGCATGCGCTGGCAAAAATCTATAGGCATTTGACTTACTTCGATTTAAACATACCTCATCTGATAGATAACCACATCAATAAATCGATTATTTTACAAATGTTACATTTCTCATTCCCTGGGCCCGAAGACTTGAATCAATCCCCGGGTATTATAATACCCAAGTGATTTTTACGAAGGGGCTTCTAACTATATGACACGCATGTAATGCAAGCAAACTTGTTGATTGCAGAGTTTCACATTTTGGAGGAAATATTCCACATCAGGTTGTGTGGTTGTTAGAGACCTGAAAATCGTGGAGAACCTGGAAAAGGTCATGAGAATTGAAAATGGACCTGAAAAAGTTAGGGAAAATGAGAAATATGTGTGGAAATGTGCGTTTCTGAGCCGAACTCTGATAATTTTCAATGCGAACATGATAATGGTTATCAGTTACCACAGAACATTGCCGTTTTCAAAAGAACGGCTGAATTAATTTTTATGTCCTTTAATTTCCATGCGTCTTTCTACATATAACGCTAATTCTGAATTCTGATTCCCCGTTCACACCACAATCGTAAGTACGTTGGTCCGTGCGACGGTAGTTTGAACGAAGCACACGCCGGTACTATCAAAGATTCGGTCGTTATCGTAGTTTTACTGTTGAACAGGCTTCTGGCTGTTTCCCACGGTGAGTTCTTCACTTATAGTCGGCTCACGAGCATGGATTACATCAATGAAATACTGCATCCCTTACCACTTTTGACATCCAAAAATTTTCGTGACAGGAAACTGCATTCAACCGTTTGGACCAAGTGTACCATACAGGGACGGCGATTGTCGAAATCAACTTACCTGAAAAGACGAAATAAATTTATGTTAATAACTGGATCATACAGAAAAAAGTACAAAAATACAATATCGTAGCTGAGTCAAGATTACCATATGAACATTAAAACGTGAAGAGTCAAAAGAAGGAACTTTTATTCCTATCAGTTCGGCAGGGCACCTCTATTAAGGTGTCTCTTTCATTACCTCTTAGGACAGTGCGGGGCAAAAGAAATCCTCCGTGTCGCCCTGAAACCTACAAGGCCTGAATTTTTCAGATGCCTTCAGCTTATCGTGAAGAATTCAACTGTCAATCAGCTCCCGACCAAGAACTTCAATCAGTTGTTAATTTATTTTTTCGCTCCCTTCTAATACCAAACGCTTCTTTAGCTATCGATATTCTCCTCCTTATAGCTTTGCTACGGTGCCAATTTTCCTTTAACGTGCCACCCAAGTAATTAAAATGCTCTACTTTTTATTAAATTTAATCAATCTATAAAATAAATTTATTTTATCATTCATCACCAAATGTATTTTAATGAAATGCGAGCTAGGAACTTTTTTGACAGACTCATGGCCACTTGCAGGAAAGACATATGTATTCTATACAGTAATGGGAGTTGGGACCCATAAACCGCCATGGCAACCATTCAGTAAGTGTTGCCGAAACACGTAAGTACTTTATCGGTTTCATAACTTATGGCATGTTGTTATGACTTCCATAAGTAGCCAAGATGGCGGATGCGCGATGAACCGCTTGGAGACTTAATTACTGGATAAGAGAGTTGTTTCGAGACGAATGACCGGCTAATTTACCCTTACTGACTAATTATTGTGTGCATTAACAATTATTAATAAGCTAAGCTATCAAAAATGTTTTCCGGTAGTAGAAGATGAGATAAAATATTCGAAGCAATTGACTATTGGTTAATAAGTTACGTAACTAGTAGATGTGTTCCTGCAACCCGAATATTTTTATGAGCTCTTTAAGTTTAGAGATCTCATTACTATTGGTTTCATACCTGTTGAAGTATTAAATTAATCATCAAAATGTTCATTTCAATTAAGAAAAGAAAAGTAATTGATCGGTCATGGAGGGCAAGTTTGTTCACACAACACTTGGAATCTTCTAACTTAAAACAGACGCCAACAAGAATTGTTAGTGATATTAATTAAATCTCATTTTATATTAATCCTTGTCTGTGAGTTGAGTTAATCACTTAAAATAATAAAACTCAATAATACCTAAGTGTTCTGGCAACCGGTCATAAAAAATGTATTAAAATGAGCACTGAAAGACTAATGATTACCACTCCAGTAACTTTGAACAAGTTCTCATTAAAGGGACGGATACGTACTCGAGAGACAGATGGAGAAAGGACGAACATTGGGATGCGAAAAGAGACGGTGAGATTGGTCAGAGAGGATATGGATTCGAATGAGAAGGTAATGATGACGCAGTAGAGGTGTCGGGACACGTGGCCACGCCGCAACGTGGGAATCCGCCAGGCGTCGTATAGGTAATGGGGCATGATGAATGGCCGATGGTTAGGGGCAACGGTGCCGTCGGCGCAGGGCGGTCCCACATTGAATTGGAAAGAGAGATATATAGAGGCGACTGGGGACTGGTGCGTGGGAGACGGTGCGAAGTTAGGGTGTTGAAGACGAGGACTGTGATGATGACACCCATTTGGGTCGCCCAGAGAGACACGCCCTCGGTCGCCAAAATGGACCCCCGCAAATC
This sequence comes from Ceriagrion tenellum, assembly GCA_963169105.1. Taxonomy (NCBI): domain Eukaryota; kingdom Metazoa; phylum Arthropoda; class Insecta; order Odonata; family Coenagrionidae; genus Ceriagrion; species Ceriagrion tenellum. Next base: position 52,348,389 of record OY720644.1, on the reverse strand, counting down.
ACTCAACCGCGGCGGACGGGTGCATCATTCCATGTTACCACCCACCCAATAATTCACACACCAAGCGGCGATAGGTCTTCGAAACTTCCGCGAAAAACTTGCCACGCGGCGGGCGGTGAGCTGATCTCGAAAACAAGCTTAGCAACAGCGATGATTTCTACCTTTGATTCGGACTGTAGCGATATTTATAGCCATGATTTCATCATTAGGGTGGCATACCAATTGAGACAGGTTAAACCCGTGACCACTGGCACTCTCTTTTATAACATTACCACAGACTCACAGATCGCTCGTATTTATTTCCAAACATTTGGTTATATTTTCGTCAAATATTTCGTCAATTTACCTGACATATTTGTTTAAATTAAGCTCAACTTTTGTCATTAAAAAAACTCACATGAAATACTGATTCAATGGTCACTTTCAAAATACGGAGAGCACCTTACCGAACGTGGAATTCCAATACGTATGAATTTGAAAGAAATATTATGATTACAAATGCTATTCATTCAATATTTTACCGTTTTAACTAATATAAAGATCCAATCAAATAGAAAATAAATACAATAACAGATTTTTTTATAATTTTGTGAAATGGGATCAAAAATATCTTTACAAAATATTATTTTATTTTAAAACTGCTGTGATTTTTGAATGCAGTTGATTGGCAATCGGTGCGTGAAGGGAAATACTTGTGTTTTGAAGGGTAATATATGGGACAGACATGATGTTTTCACTTACAACATAAACTTTTAAAAAATCAGTCACATCCAATATCATTTTCGGTGATAGATTTCTTATAACATACCTAATTTGATGATACTAAATTTAGATAAAATTACTAGTGAGGCAGATACAGAAAAAAATCTGTCAAGAACCCAAGAGCGAGACCACGTGGTTGTGGTTACGGGTTAAAGAGGCATGTCTGTGATTACTTATTAAGTATTCATAATAAAATTCCAAAAACATATAAAAATACATTATAAAACATTTCCGCTTATATTTATTTAATTAGACCTCCATAATTGTTTGAACAGTGACATATTAAAGGAACATTTTCGTTAATCATTCTTTCCTTGGTATTTTCGCATTTGCAGACATCTTTCCACCGATAACATTTGTGTCTTCACCTCAGCGTACCTTCTCCAGCACCTCATTCCGTCAATAAAGCCTAGTAAAAAGTAGAACGTAAAATTATGCGACTACATTCACTACACATCCGGTGGGTTTATGTGTGCACCACAAAGGTTACAGTACTGTGAGTACGTAAACATCAGTGGAAAACTTATCTATGCCATTCATAAAAAAAATTAAATTAATATCATCTACATCTACATACTACCCTGCGAGCCGTCGCAATGGGGTTTGGCAGGGGGTTATAGGGCATCATGCCGTTTAAAGATGTAAGGGATAAGGTTTTGAGAGGTAAAATGGTGACGTGTATTACGGGAGAGTATTTAGTAGAGCTCAGTTTTTAATTGTGGTCGCTTATTGTGCGCGGAAAGAATGAGTTTTTGTACCGATCTGTTCGGCAATGTACACCTCTAATTTTTTCGCTTCTTTCAGACCTAGACATGCATTGAGGCGTCATGATAATATTCTCTGAGTCGCTCTGAAACATACCATTTCTGAATATCTACCAGCTGATTGGAAGGATTTTTTGACAGTATTTATTCTAACATCTGAATTTCGGGATTTTCATTCCGTTTTCCCTCCCATACGTGATCCGCTATTAGATACCTCTAAAATTCCTCGTATCGTCTTTCTCTTCTTATTTCGTCCAAAATTCCTTTCCTCTTACTTCCTCGTCCACGTTTCCCCAGTGTTCATCCATCTATAACCCTCTTCAGAATTCCCTCTCCTTTCGCCAGTGGTCGCTTATGGTGCGCAGACAGAATGAATTCTTGTACCTATCTGTTCGGGAATGTATCTCTCTAAGTTTACCGCTTATGTCAGACCTAGAGATGCAGTGAGGCGTTATGATAATATTCTCTGTGTCGCAATGAAACACACCAGTTCTGAATTTCTCAAGCAAGCTAAGACTAGCTCAAATCATAAGTAGGTATTTCCAGCTTAGTTCCAGGGTATTCCGCCTTTTTTTCTGTCACAAGTAAGATATCCCATACGTCTACATTAATCATTACAGATAATTTTCCTGTCTTCACTCACGCAGTTTCCCCACGTCACCATCTCGCTCTCCGGAACGGTCAGGAGAGAGAAAGCTTAGCCAAGTAGAGCAGATATTAATACGAAAATATTCTCGCCAATTTTCCGCACCACTCACCTTCCTGATTGCTTTACTACGTCTCGGCACGAGGCCATGAAGATTTGGAATAAAAAGATCCCTCACTTCTTTCACTAAGAAAGAAGTTCCTACCCTTGTAGTTCATGCCCGAATTAAAAATAGCTCAAGGATTTGAAAAATAAAATTTAGCCCTTCCTTTCTATTATAAAATCTCAGAAGAGAGTACAGAAGGACCAGAAAAAAAGTGGGAGTTACGAATGGGTTTTAATCTATCTCGCCAATATGAGTTTCGACATTGGCCACGAAATTTTTCTTTATCCGGGAAACTTCACGCACAATGACCTCAATAGGAAGTCCTTATCTCCTCGGCGGACAAGATCACCCGCGTCGTTATTGTGATAAGAAATTTTCCCAAGATTTTCGGAGCCTTCGAACTAGATAAAGTAGGGAACGACCTACATAAATTTGAGTTAGAAAGTAGAGGTCAGGAATGATGTGGCAAAATTGTTCCGCAAATTTTAACAGATGTGGATAGGAATAAACGTTGCGTGATATGCGAGTGCGAACATACCAATTGTTGTTTCCAAAAACTAACAAGCTCTTAGCTGATTCGAATTTAAGTCGTACGACTAAAAAAGGAGGAGAATTCAACAGACAATCTTAATAGCAATAGATTAGCATAATAATACAACGATATCACTTGCGGTAAATTATCTCCAAGACATGCAAGCGACCCACAGTCAAATCTCAAGGGAGCATTTAACGCGACCAGTTGTACAATAGCAACTTAGATAAAATATTACCATTTCAAGAATAACACTTAACATAAAACCTAGTTTTAACACTAAGCACAATGGCATAGGCCACGATCTGTTCCATACAAACTGAATGCAAAAGTTTAAGTATTTATTTTTCCGTATAACACCACAAAAATTACCTGAAAAACACCGAAATTTACACATCTATGTTTGCCTACATGAAAAACCTGATTTAAAATCATCGACAAACCTTAAAAGCTTCAAAGATAAACTGAAAACATTAAAAAATACACTTTTCCAATCATTGCATTTAACAAATGATGTGGTACGAAGTCACTCGCACGGGTGCATATTCACCGAGGTTGAAATTCGCCATGAAAAAATCATTTGACTTGATCCCGGTCAAGTCAAATGATTTTTTCATGGCGAATTTCAACCCCGATTAAAAAATACGCAATTGTTTTTGCCTACTTGAGAAGCATGATTGAAAAACTTTACATATAAAACGTGAACGACCACAAACACACGTGTCCCGATACATATATACGTGTATCTCATTATTGAAAGCAAACGAATCCTGATGCCATATTTGTTTTCTCGACCCCTTAATGATTAAAATAATGATATTTTCGCGGAAGAAACGGGAATTTTCAATTTTTTATTGCCATTTATAGTACTAATATCACAGAGCAATTCTGAAAAGAAAGTTCCAGAAAAATAAGCCTCACACCCGCATGGAATTTCAAATATTTATGGGTATCAATTTGAAATCTTGTAAAAATTTCAATGTGGAGCATTTGTTTAAAAAAATAACTTTTGGAATTTATAATACGGTAATTATGATTTAATAGAAATGTTCTAATTGTGTTTTTGTGTATATTTTTACCTTTTTATTAAATTTTAGGTTTGAAATGTTTTCTTCCATATTTTATCAAAATCTGTTTTCTGACTAACATACCGGTATCTACACATTATATTTTTATTTTAAACCTGCTGTGATTTTTGTATGAACTTGATTGGCAATCCACTGGACACTATGAAAAGAACATCTGCTACTGAAAAGAACAAAAAAGAACAGCAAGCCATAGGCTTAGCAGGACTTTATATATAGGATATTGTAGGAAGAACACATTGTAACGTAATAACGTCACCACCATGCCGATAAAGCAATTATTGTTTCGGCAGCGAAGTAACAAGGTCGCACCTTCTGACTTATTCCATTTGAGGGACAGAAGTTCGAGAACATTCGAGAAGCTTCCAGTGGAGTAGAAGCCAACAATAGGTATATACAAACAAGTATAAATAACGATGAACAGCCGTACCTAGGGAGTGAGCAAACAACAATTAAAAAAAGGGCAGACCAAATCCACCCAAGTCGAGATCGTAAAATTCTTCATTAATGGTGATAACTGTAAGAGAAGTAGTATTCCTTTTTTTGTGACTCGCCGGAAAGTTTCAGTTATGGTTTTAAAAAGTAAAAACCATAACTAAGAAAGTTTTATTTTGGGATATTTGGAGGAAGCAGACGTAAGACGAGATTGGAGACTGAATATTCTTCCCGGGATGCATGTGTATCAAAGATCAACTTTACCATTAATTGTATACATTGTAATATTTGTGCGCGAAGGGTAATATTTGTGTGAATAAGTGCAATTATCAGTGGCCGTAAAGGCAAGAAAAGTGAAAATTTAATAGAAAGACTGATATTTACCACTGTAAAAAAGGTGATTTAAATATAGAAAAAAACTACGGGCTAAATTTGATAAATTCCTGAAATTAAACAATAAAATTTTTCGAGAGAAGCTACATATTTTGGTTTACTACCTTTTAATTATATTTTGGTACCCAACGCAGGATCAATCTCATTATTATATTGCAACATATTGCACTGAATGAAATTATATGAAAAATATTGTATTAAATTGTTACAAATTGAACACACATTGCATTGCATGGAATAAAATTTATGACAAATATAAAATGCACTCTCATCGAAAAAAAAATAAGCACTCTCTGGAAAAAACGGAGAGGTAAAAACAAATTTTAATCGTGGCAATCCCCTCCAACCGGATCGGTAACGAGAACTCGGCGGCAGGATAAAGGTTGAAGGCAGACAGGGAGTGAAAAAAGTTCCCTTTCGTCTTCGTTCCCGCCTCATTTTCCCCGAAAAACCCTTTCATCCCAAGGCTTTGCCCTCCCACTCGAACAAAACTCCGGCTCGGGAGCAACCGCTAATGATTTCTGCCGTCGAAGCGACCCGGAGAATAGGAGGCGGGGGGAGAGACTTTTTCCCGACCAAAATGGATCACTTTCTTTCCAAAAATTTTTTTCCTTCTTCCTTCTTTCCACTTGGGGAGTTGGAATGATCCATCGGCCTTGCCAGGGCCCCCGAAAAACCGATGCGTAAAAAAAATGGAAGGAAAATAGCGCCGGGAGGAAAGGGGGGTTCGTATTTTTTGAAGGCCGGCGAATCCATTGATTTGTGACGGGGCCCTTCCTATAAGTTTCACTCGGAGAACAAAAAAAATCGAAGAGAATTATTTTCCAATAAATAAAACCTTCCATTTAAAACAGTTCCAAAATATTACAATTTCACCGTGAGCAAAGAAAGCAAAAAAAAAGTGTAGCGAATATTTTTGTGTATCAGGGATAACTGCACTGAATAAATGAGCAACTTCCACCGTGATAGGATTGATTACCATTATTACATCAGGTAATAAGTCCTATCACAGTAGAAGTAACTAAAATATAACTAATAACTTCAGGCTTGACTATGTGAAACCTCTCCATGTCGGAAATTAAAATACTCTAGTAATGGTCCACTAGATAGCTTTATTCCTCACGACTCGGGTTTCGTCACATAATGACATCTTCAAGTAACAAATATTATTCCACATGCGTATATATACAAAATCCTGGACTTGCTAATCTCCGTCGACCTTGGCATACATTGTATTTAAAATGTCTTAGAAAAATGTACGCAAGTTACCGACGGTCCCTTCTTCCTTTTTCGCCAGGAAGGCGGACAGGCCACGCCCACGTTACAGCTTCTAGTATTGGTCACCAATAGCAAGCGCCCTCTCCATCTACCTCAATGGAGATAATCAATATGGATATTATTTAGTTTGTAAGGCTACAATTTGTTGACGTAATACCCCCTCCAGCTACCTCAACGATACAAACAATGGAAGTCAAATACGATAATTTTGTTCCGGCAGAATCAAACAATATACCCGCCGTGTCCACAGAAACAATTGTGTTTCTTTACTCAATATGAGCGATTTCACTCCGCTGAAAGAAGGGGGAGAATATGGCTGTAGAGTGAATGAAACATCCACTTCTATGGAAAGGATATTTCACTGTTCCGTTATGTATTTATAAAAGTATTGGAGAAGATCTGAATGTTAGAAGGGTTGAACAGAGGCATAGAGTGTGCTGAGTTCTGAATGAATGAAGTACGGGGAAAACGACATTTTTCGGTCAAGAGCCACACCCTAAGCCAGGGTCGTTCGATTCGATTAATCCGTAACTCTATGGACATGGGTTTCGCAGCCATTTCCACCACACGGCCGCCATTAATGTGCTTACTGAGCATTTGCCACCATTGCATGCTCTAGAAAATCAGCGGATATGCGGCGCTAGTCATCATTTCGAACACAGATGCACTGACATATCATCAAAAACGTTGAACATCTTATGCTATGCTGAAAAAGAATACACTAAAATAAGCACATTAATGGCAGACTTGCTTGCGTTGCGAAGACCAATATCGAAGGAAGAATAGAATCGATATTGAACGACTTTGACCCTAACCAGTAAAACTGATTAAAAATGAGACGGGCCATTAAGATGATTAACGGAACAAATCTACATTACTGTGGTTATTAATTATATACATATTACAATAAATTTTCGGTAATCGTGCGTCTTTGAATGCTCTTTTTCACAACTATTCAATTAAGTCGAACAAAGTTTTTCGACCAAACATCACCAACATATATCTGTTTATACGAAGGAAATAATCATTCACATAACTATGTATATTAATGATGCAATAACTCTGATTTTGAAAAATCCCCTTAATTAAGCATTTTCTGACTTGTGTTTACGGCGCGGAATTCAAAATTAAGGAAATAATCACACGTAAATACGCGTTTTCTCTCGACAATATACCCTGACATTTGTTGGCGACCATTAAAACTATACGGATTGAATTAATTCGCATTTATGGGTAAATCGGTACATATGGGATCGTAATATTACGAAATACATGTCATGTGCCTTGAGGCCACGAGTTAAAATAACATTAAATTGGCAAGAAACCTAATCGGTAACATGCAAACTTTTCCACTATAATCAATTAGAAGAGAGGTCTCACTGCTTGAGCGTGACGCGGCATCAGCATATTAGCTTGCTTTCATTAAGTACACGAGGGATCCACATTTCCCACCGGATACAACGGAGAGCGGAAACGGCGAAATGATTTCGTCTCCTCTCGAAAACACTCGGAGGTCAACGAGATGAAAAGTCAATACGAAAATATATAGCTTCCGCAGAAATTCCTGGCGCAGACCTGCTCGGCAAGGGGAAGAGGTAAAAGTGGAGGGGGTGACGGGAAATGACGGACGAGGAGAGAGGGTGAAACAAAGAGAGGGAGCGAGGAAGGGAATCAAACTTTACTGGAACCTGTATTAAGCGGCCACCACGATACCCATGACATAACGGTCGCTTAAGGCAGTTAAAGGGAGAGAGTTCCCTAGTCATAATGGAGACCATGCTAGAATGATACGTTTAAACCTCAGCAGCTGTAGGTAGCATGAATTAAACACTGAATTATTAACAGTGCAATCATATGAATTTATATGATGTTTATATTATACTTCTACATGACTGAAGTTCTAATAAATAAAAAAAAAAACATTTACTTAAGGTAGTCCGAGCTATATAGTTTGCTAGTCATAATAGAGACCATATTCGAATTATACGTTTTAATTTCACCAGCTGTAGGACACAAATTAAATATTGCATCATTAATGGTTAAAAATATAGTTTTATACGACAGAAATTGTACGTATTAAATGAAAATATCTAAATAACTCTTTAACAAGACTCGTTTTTTTTTTGTCGCGCGCTGCGTTTGAAACTCCTTCAAAACGGAAAGTTTTATTTGATGCCCAAGAACCTACTGCGGTGACAATATGATTAATTTTCAAAAATACTTGAGAAAACATAAAAACTACACACTGTTAGTTTTCTTACGACATCTAAGAGTTAGAAATTCCTCATTTCGTAAATAATGTCTCTCTGAAGTGCATAAATGTACCATTTCCCGTATAAAGTGGCTGGTATTTTTTGGCAAATATTTCCCAAAGTAATGCGGTAAGGGATTGAATTTTTGGTGTCATTAGAAGGGCGAGGTATTTTTCTTTAAAATGAGACCAAATGCATTGCTTTCTAGGTAAAATGATATTTCGCTCAAAGTACCTTAATTCTTTAATTTGACTCATTTTTTTCACGCTACACGGTTAAAACTCCTACACAACGGAAGGTTTCTTGCGATTATGAAAAATACATCGAGGTTAAATATAGAATATGATTCACCTTCAAAATTTGTCGAGACAACATAAAACCAACACATTCTTAATTTTTGACGAGATCTAAGAGTTAGAAATTCCTCGTTTTTTAAATTAAATCTCTCTGGAGTGCATGGGCGAATCTTTTTCAATGAATAAGGACTGGTAATTTTTCGTCATAAATCTCGGAAAGTTGTTCGATAAGGGGCTGAAAATTTGGTCTTTTTGGAAGAGAAAGATATTTTTCTTTAAAATGCGACCAAATTCATTGATTTGGAGGTGAAATGGTATTTCGCTCAAAATACCTGAAGGAACTAACCGCTAAAGGGAGGGAAAATTTACAATACTTATTTATTGAAAAGTACTCCACCAATAAACGGTAGGTTTTGTCGAAAGACAATGAAAATCCTCCCGGTTTTCCACGCTATCGAGGTCCCATCTACCTCAAGTATTTTTTATGAACGGGAAATTAATTCAGTTCGCGAAACAATCGGCTGCTTAAAGAGGTGACCACTAATGACAGGTGGCCGTGGATGCAGGGTTCACTGTGCTTATAGAAATAAGCTAAAACGCAAGGCGATTTAGAGAGTGGTTTAAATTACCCATTATCGAGGTCTCGTTGTGAACGAGTCGAAACGGGACAGCAGGTAGTTTTGAGTCTCCCCACTTCTCGAAACCCTAGTATTGGCAACAATCAGAGAGGCTCCACACTGAAAAAAATTCCTCCACGTTTCGCAAGACAAAGTTCGCAAGCTCATGTACCAAAACCGTCCACCGCGCAGCGCTACGAACTTCTGCGAGAGCCATAAACGTCTCCCAATTCATTCGGTGTGAAGAATAGCATTTAAGAAAATGAGGAAATTGAGTAGATAAAATTCACAAAAGAGATGTTTCACGAATGAATACATTACTCACGAATTTAAATTTCAAACCTCTTGGTCTTGATTAAATTCTCAATTCTGGCTGAGGTTTCGAACGGAAACTTTCCAATTGTAATCAGGGCTGTTGATGAAAAGCAGAGAAAATTAAATTAAGAAAGCATTACCAAATTACCTGCGAAAAAAATATCTACGAGAGTAGACGGCTAAAGAGAGGATGCGCATTACTTGACGTATTTCTTAACATTCTAGCACAAGACCCCGTCGTCAGTTCCCTCCTATGGCTGATCGCCTCCTTCGATAGAGCAACGCTGACGCTGCATCTATATCTATTTAGGCATCGTAGCGGCGTAATTAAGAACTGATGCTTTTCAGAGCGGCACAGAGAATATTATCATGACTACTCACTACATCTCTAGGTCTGACAGAAGCGATAAAATAAGAGAGATACACAGTCGAACAGATAGGTACGAAAACTAGATCTTTTAGCGCACAATAAGCGATTACAACAAAAACTGATCTCCGCTAAATACATCCCCATAATACATGTCGCCATTTTACCTCCCAAAAACTTATATCTTTACACGGCTGGTGACCTAACACCCCATGCCACACGCCCATGCGGCGGCTCGCAGGGTATTTTGTAGATGTAGATGTAACTTAAACTTCCAACACGTGCACCAGTGGGAGTGAGGAGAAAGCAGACGATGGACCCAAAGAGATACGAACGAAAGAGCAGTAGCTGGCAAGGCGGAGGACAAACGCAAGTTGCCTGTCGAACTGAAAACGCTCCATGCTTTGCTCCGCACCGCCCCCGTCCCCTTAATAACGCAGGGAACGCATTCCCTTTTGGGCGGCGGGGCATTTTCACTTTGGGACTCCTTGTATTTGCGTTGTCGGCTGTGAGGTAAATGTCATGCGGAGACGTGGCAACAGCGCCGCGCTGCACTTGACTTCCCCAAAGCCACGTGGGGGTGGGGGGAAGTGGAAGGGATGGTGGGGGGAGGCGAGAGGAGGAAAGTGGAAGGAGGTGGGGGGGGGTGGAAAAGGGGATTATTACAGAGGGTGGTGGCATCTGTAGGTGGGAGGCGGAAAGCGAAATGAAAAACTGCGGTGAGGACTGGATGTGGTGCGGGAGGGGGGGAGGAAATGAAGAGACCCAATCGATTGCGGATATCGCGAAAGGGGGCGGTCGATAATAGTGCGACTAATCGATTGACGGTTTCGATTATTGCGCGTCTACTCCCTCAATGCACAGCGTCTTAATCGTCTTTGATGTCCTATCAATTGAACGACTGATGCTGGAAGGTCCAGGAACATTCATTCAAAGGTTATCTACCGTTTAAGTTAAGAATGTTTTGACGGATCCCTGCCACACTCCTTTGACCTTGTTTATTGGTATTTTTTCTTTGTGGAATTTCGCTGTTCAATTAACTTTCCTGGGGCTGTACTGCGTCCTCACCACTATAAATTTCCACAGCCCAACATACTCCCTAACCTCCCTTAAATACATCTAAAAAGCCCATCTTTATTTTCCTCTTATGTTTCCGCGTCCGTCTGTAGCTAAGCGACAATAGTTTTCCTAGCTGAAATTTTCGAAATGATGAATACGGCGGGGATAACATAGCAACTATTGTCAACAATCATCGAACAGTCGAGAGAGCCTTAATAAAATGAAGAGATTCGGCAATGAAAGCTCCTTAGTGTCCACAAAATTTCAGCACGACTGAACCAATATTCATCTAGTTCGTTTAAATATTTCCCTCTCAAAATTCCCCATCGACTATGATAGCTTGTTGATATAAGTCAAATGACCGGCAATTGTGGGATCAGAGTTTGAAGAGCCAGTATTAAGAAATAGTTTATTTACAAGGCAAATTTCATCACCTCGGTGGGCGTCATCCGCTCGACTGGTGCATCTCAAACCAAACACTCCTGACGCCAAGCAATGAGCGGCTTCGTATGGAATACAAGAAATGTGAAGGTGAGACGGGAGGACAACCATAACTGGCCGTACAGCGAGAAGCGACCAAAAAAATCACATATTGCCATCTGACTCTAGAACGCGGCGCGGTGCAAAAATCGACAGGTGGAATAATCAAATAAACCAGTCAAGCGCTAAGCGGAAGGATGAGGCACTATTGAATAGCAGGTACAATACAGCGACAAAGCGGCGTTTAGAATGCAGCATCCTACATGCGATATACTTAATCATGCAATATGTGAAAATAGAGAGGACACGACGGATGGAAATCAAGAAAGCCGAAGTGCCAGGATTTGCGTTTGTGACGAGGTAATGGCTGGAGGAGACAAGGAGGAATCAGAGAAGGCGGTAGGAATGGGCAACGAGAGGCGAGAGGAAGCAAAAGACAAGGGGGTACACTGGAATATGTTGAGCTAGCGGGATCAGAAGAAAGAGAATATGCGCTGAAGACGGCATGACAAGAGGCAGGAAGATTACTAGGCTGAAGAATGATATAGTGCAAGGAACTAAGGACATTATTCTCTAAAATGTTAGTGACCTAATGCTACTTCCATGTCAAACTACCTTGAACGGTATATCACTTTCGATTACGATATCAATATCAAAAGGAATTAGTTGCCTCGCCATACTATACAATTATTATAATGGTAATCTATTGGTTGAAGCAAGTTTGACTGGTGTAGAGTGAAAATGCAGTAATGCTTTACATGTGCAGGGCCCTAACTAACTATAATAAACCTCTCTTTATCACAGCGTGTGTCCAACCCTTCTTCATCATATCAATGAAATCAATTTTCCTCCCTCCCTTTCCCCACTTACCCTACGTCCCGCCCTCTATCACGGTCTTGAAGATGACAGTTTTTTTGGTTCCCATCCCGGTTAGTACCTCCATGATACGTTTCGACTACTTACTCCGTTAAGGTCCTCGTGGAGATAATTCATCGGGGTCACGTCGTCCTATGAGAGATAACTACTCCCCTTGTGCTGGACTATTATGCATCATCGATTCAATTTAGGTGCTTTCAGCTGAATAAAAAAAGGGTAATCCATTGAAATCCGTGAGGAGTGTGGCATTCTTTTAGATCGGAAGCATGGAATATCAGAAGAGCGGGCCAGATCAGACTAGAAGCCTTCGAAACCTGGTGCTGGAAGAGGATGCTAGAGATAAAATGTGAGGACAAGATGATGAAGTTTACAGAAGAGTAGAGGAGGAAAGGAACAATGGAACACTATACAGAGAAGAAGAACTAGATAAATTGGACACACCCTGAGGAACAATGGATTGGTAAAGATTATTACTGAAGGAAAAATAATAGGAAAACTCCCCAGAGTTATAATTGTCCTTAAACAAGTTCGTGGGCCAAATAAAGAGAAAATCACAAAGAAAGAGCCACCAGGAAGTAGGGGAAATAGCATTAGATATGGAAGTTTCGAGGGCTGCATTTAACCAATCTTAAGAGAGAAAGGCCGATGATAAAATCTGATAAATGCATTGAAAAGTACACTTCGGGACGGGAAGAAAACCCTCAAGGTGGGAAGAGCAGGGACTCCGGTCGCCACAGCAACACGATCTCCGAGAAAACATTTCCGCCTTATCGATTGAAGGGTAAAGGGGATGATGATGTGGGAAAGAGGAAGGAAGGATGCGCGGCTTGATACATAAAGGGAGTGAGTAAGGGTTTTGCTTGGGGTTCTCTCAGAGACGTTGGGTGCCATTCACCAAACCTTCCTTCAACATTGCACCCTAACCGACACACGCCAGGGGAGTCTCCCAGCACCCTACACTTTCATCCCCCAACCCTCACAAGGTACATCCTTTTTTTCGCCCTTTGCACCCTAACCACCCCACACGGGTTACAGCCCTCCACCCCCCTTCCTTCTCATCCCTTATTCCACCCTCTCAGAGCCTTTGGAAATGCACCCTCGAGCCGCGCTACACAGCACAGCAGTTTATATAAAGGCCGGCTTACAGAGGAGAGGGTTTCTGCGTGGCCTGGAGTACTGATTCCCTTTGAGTAGTGTAGTCCATTCCAAAGGTTCGGATTCGAATACCGTCGCTGACGAGGATTTGTCAGAGGATTACTATACCATACTTTGATACTGCATAGAGAGAATTCCCAATGAAGGAACTCTCCCAGACTCAACTATAAGGAGTTGTTGCGTAATGTGCCAATAAAAATTACTTTCATCACATGAATTTAAGCCACCGGATTTTTTGTAGTATTCTACATCTACAAGCCATATTGCGAGCCGCCGCATGGACGTGTTGCGTTAGGACACCAGCCGTGTAAAAATGTAAGGGATAAGGTTTTGGGAGATGAATTGGCGACGTGTGTATCATGGGAGTGCATTTAGTGGAGCTCAGTTTTTAATTGTGGTCGTTTATTGCGCGCGGAAAGAATGAGTTTTTGTACCAATCTGTTCAGCAATATATCTCTCTTATTTTATCGCTTCTGCCTGGGGATCTCAAACGGATTAACAGACGCATTTAAATGGAGTGTGGTCCCAGTGTCTTTTTGGAATAACTTAAAACATTATTAAAATCTGCCATCGGTGAACCAAGATTACACTAGCCACCGTAAGTACATTATTTATTTACAAAGATGAAGAATATGCATTTCCCCTCTACTCTACATCTACATACTTCCCTGCGAGCCCTGCGCATGGGCGTGCGACAGATGGTGTTAGGACACCAGCCGTGTAAATATGTTAGGTTTTGGGAGGCGAAATGGTGGCGTGAATTAAGGGAGTGTATTTAGTGGAGCTCAGTTTTTATTGTGGTCGTTATTTGCGCGCGGAAAGAATGAGTTTTTGTACCAATCTGTTCAGCAATATATCTCTCTTATTTTATCGCTTCTGTCAGACCTAGAGATGCATTGAGGCGTCAATCTCTGTGTCGCTCTGAAACATACCACTTCTGAATTTCTACCAGCTGATTGGAGGGATTTTTGGACAGTATTTATTCTAACATCTGAATTTCTGGATTTTCATTGTTTTCCCTCCCATACGTGATCCGCTATTAGATCCCTCTAAAATTAGTCGTATCGTCTTCCTCTTCTTATTTCGTCCAAAATTCCTATCCTCTTCCTTCCTTTTCCAGGTTTCCCTAGTCTTCATCCATCTACAACCCTCTTCAGAATTCCCTCTCCCTTCAAAACTTCCTACATCCATCTCTTCTGCCTCCTCCGAACCTCCACCACTAGTTTCCTCTCCTCTTCAAACATATCCAATACCTCCTCGTTCATCCTTCTCGCCACCCAGCTCATCTTCTTTTGTCCTTCTCCAAACTCACATCTCAAACTCCTTAACTCAATGTACATCCTCCATTCGCAATGACCAAGTCTCTAACCCGTACAGCGCCACGCTTCATATTAGGGTTTTCACCGGCCTTTTCTTTACGTCTCGGGATGGGCAACGATTGGAAGGGGTGTGCGACAGGGATGCCTACTATCGCCGTTGCTTTTTAATGCGTATTCAGGAAAAATGGTAAGGGAGGCGAATTTTAGAAGCGAATATCCTCACGTCGCGTCGGTGGCAGAGAGGCGAAGTTGGGTCTTCTGTGTGATGGTGTGGAGTCATTATCCCGCTACTAGTAAATTACTTCATTCGCCCTCTGCCTCCCTCGCTGCAGCAGTCAACGGCTGGCGGTGACGCTTCCCTAAACAGCCAACATCCTACTGTGCTTTCCCCCGAGCGCTCGGACGAAAGCGCACTACGAAAAGCACCAGACACGCCCAATCACAGGTAATGCGGCTTCTTCGTTCCTGCGAAGCGAATCTCGTGATCATTAATACGAGATTTTAATTCCATTTTTAATTTCGGAAACTGTAAGAAACTTGAAACAATAATTATGACATTAATGGCGGAATAATACCGTTTTAAATGTCTTAAATTACCAGTTATTCACTAAACATGCATGCAAGTCTTTCAATTGACTTGTATGTTTTCCAAGCCGTACGCTTAAAACACCTCCACAACCGAAAGTTATTTTGTGTCTATAAAAAATTGCTGCGAAAAGATATTGATTTATTTTTAAAAATTAGCGGAGAAAAAATAAAACTACACCCTTAAATTTCCGATGAGGTCAATGCGATTTAGATTCCTCATTTTCAAAGTAAAGTCTCTTTGCAGTGAATACCCGTGCTATTTCGCATAAAAAACGCCTTGTAGTTTTTCGCAAATATACCAAGAAAATGTAAGTGGCTGATAATTAGAATCCTTGGAAATGGGAGAGATACTGTTCTAAATTTTGTGGCTTTAGTCATAGAATTTTACGCTGAATAGTTTCTCGCTCACACTACTTCAACAGAACAAGCAACTCTCCTTCCAGTTTCGTTGAGTTCCAGAGGGCGTGGTGGGGAGGAAACAGAAGTCGGAAATGCCGGCCAGGCGGGCTCCTCACTTCCGCCAAAGCGGACGAGTCACAATGGGAAAAGCGCTTGAGAGGAACCAAGACGAGCGGAAAGGTTATTTTTTATGTCCGGGACGTGACTCCATGGCCAAAGCGTGCTTCCATGGACCCGACTGGTTCTCACGACCACGCTGTTTTTCCCCACGAGGGTCCCGAACAGTAAAAATTAGTGGACAGGAATTATTTTATTGAAGTTCGATACCATAAATTAAATAACTATCGGGGGAAAAAAGGCGTTCGATTTTACGTAAACCGGCTAAATCGCTAATACGAGTTATTTTATCGACATTCGACTCTATAAATTTAGCAACTCACGGGGGAAAAAAGGCGTTCAATTTTTCGTTATCCTGCTCAGACCTGACGAAAATAGACCCAGGTTTCGATTGCCTCGCAAGGCAATCGAAATAAATATATAAGTTAGTTTAAATAATTTAGTTTTAAATATAAATAATAAAAGTTTTAAGAATAAAAGTTTGAAGTTTTAAAAGACTTTTCTTTTTCGTCATGTCTGTAGTGTCATTCCACAAAGTTACGCCTTCAACCATCCTGCTTACTTACGTGTTTTTCGACGCCGCTGAAAGTCGCTGCGTTCAGGACTCGATCGTCTTCCGCGATGTTTTTATGAACAAGAGTTAAGGTAGATTATCATTTCAGAGAGTGATAATCCTTAATTTACTGAATTGAGACCGTGGTCTTTCGATTCGATTTGCCAGTTGCATTATTGAATGGGTCTTTGCAACCCATTTTCACCGCACGAGCGCCGTTAAAGTGCTTAGTAAGCATTTACTGCCATAGCACAATCATGGTAATCTGCGAATACGCGGCACAAGTGTACTGCCAAATCAACAAATATGTTGACTAACCTACACTATACAAATTGGAGAATAATACAAAATAATCACATAACGGGCACTTATTCCACGGCTGAAAACTCATCTGCAGACGTCTACGCAATTTTACTTTAAGACTCTAGCAACTTCATGTCAATCTGTTTGAGAGACCTCAGTAAAAAGGATTAATATTTGAAACTAGTGTCATAACTTTTCGGTTTTTACTTTCTACATAACTATTTCGATCGCGGAAAACACGTGAATTTGTCGAAAATAAACTGATCGCCATGGAGCATATGAGGAAAATTTCTTAATATCTTTACACTAGTTGCAAATGAGAATCCTTCACCTCTACTTAGGATTATCAAAATGTTGAAAAATGTGTCTTATAACGTCACTGTGAACATTCTTCCGAATCCTTGCAACGCATTTCCGATTGTACCACGAGTGGCGCTGTTGTCCGCGAATGGAGGGGAAGGCGAAGATCACTCAGAGAGTGCCGCGGAAGCCAGAACTAAAAGGACGTTTTCAGCTAAGGTATACAGCCCCCTTAATGGTGGACTTATTCACGTTGCCATGACATGTATCGAAGGAAGAATACAATCGATATTGAACGACCTTGAGTTCAGACATGTTTATGTCTCCATCTATCAACAAAATTTCTTTCTTCATCTCAGCATACGTGCTACTCCTATTCATGACATCCATAAAACTAATTCTGTTCCTTCCCTTTCCCGGTTATCGAACATCCTCGTCTCTATCACAGTGTTACGAAATCAACAATTACTTAATCCAACTACCGAATGTACCACATCGTACTCTTCTCCAGAATTCGGACATCAAACAGTTTGTGAAAAGTTACCAGTGGAAAATGAACAGGATTCTTGAACAGCGTGACAATTTTCAACACATCCTAAGCCTTAAATCACAGAAGATGAGAAATTTAAAATTCATCATAACGCTAAGTCAAAAGGTGATACTTCCACTTCAATCATTATCTTGGAATTACCTTAACTTCGGAAATATCGTGGGGATTACACATACAGAACATTTGTGGCGCAGAATTAAAGTAACTAGGTTTTGTTAAGAGTGTAATAGGAAGGCCCTTGGATGAAAAAGTAAAAGAGAGATGTTACTTCGCTCTAGTTAGGCCACACCTCGAATACGCCGCGAGCATTTGGGACCCTGGTCAAATAGATTTAACCAAAAAAATTAATAAAATACAAAGGAAATCAGCGCGCTTCGTTAAAAACTGCTACGAGTGTACATATAGTGTCTCACAACATTTAGAGGGATTAAAGTGGGAGACCCTGGAGACTCGGAGCATACATGTGCGAATTTCCACAGAGAAAAAATCATCCGCCTTGACCGGGATTTTTTCTCTGTGGAAATTCGCACATTTGTGCATTGCGGGTGACTCCGTAAAAGTGGAACTCCGTGGCTAGTCCCGGATAGCTTACAATTTGTCGGAGCATACACACTGGGCTTAGCTTGCTCGAGAAATTTATAACTGGTGTGTGCCAGAGCGACACAGGGAATGTTATCATGACTTCTCACTATATCTCTAGGTCTGACAGATGCGATAAAATAAGAGAGATACACTGCCGAACAGATAGGTACATAAACTCGTTCTTTCCGCGAAAAATAAGCGACCACAATAAAAGTTGAGCTCCACTAAATACACTCCTATAATAATTGTCACCATTTCATCCCCAAAGAACTTACAACTTTACACGGCTGGCGACCCTACACCCCCTGCCACATGCCCATGCGGCGGCTCGCAGGGTATTATGTAGATGTAGAAACGATTGCGGTAAATGGAGAGGGTATTGTGTCATCAAATTGTAACCTGACAACCAAAATAACAATCATATTGGTTATTCTTGATCTTCCCACACTCTCCATTGAATAGCACGACGGAATGAACGAATTGGCGGATGAATACCAGGAATATCCACCATCAGCTTGAAATTTAGGGAAATAAACCCTTGAAACATACATTTGATACTTGATTTTACGGACTCTATTTTAATTTACCATAGCTTTCACAGGGGAATGAGGCTTATTAATAATTTAAATGAATAAAAATATATGTTAGGAGAAGAAATATTAAAGAAATATATAAATGATCATTTCTGATAATATATCGACGGAAATCATTGTAAAGTTGAAAAATTAGCAAGTCAATCCGTAAGCGCTTAAAGAAATTTTGGGTTTACAAAGATGGCGGTTAGGCCACGCCCACGTTACAGCTTCTGGCATTGGTCAAAATGGCAAGCACCCTCTACATCTACCTCAATGGCTACAACAAAATTTACTATGGTGATCTACCTTTATTAAGGTAGATTTATATATTAGTAGGTCAAAATCCTCAACATTTTTGTCCCGGAGCAGCAGGCTCCTATCTTCTAACACGATTTGTTTGGCCGTCCTACATCAGCTCTGCTTTGACCCAGCGGGCTTCGGGGCAGATGACATAGTTAACGTGTACAAGGTCTGACGTCCGCTCATCTGTCCCGCGTCGCCGTAGCAACGAAAATCCTATATCAATTAGCGGCCGGCATAGAGAATTGCCCTCGAATAATCCGCCAGTGCATCGGAAATTTACGAATCCATTAAGCCCTGCATATTCACAGCATTAACCCCACGGGGGTCACAGCGCGGATTGGACCGACGGCATTAAAACGCCCACACAGATTGTGGCAAATGAGGAAAATTAACCAATTTGCATCGACCAGATACGGAGATTAACGCACCAATTTTGAGTTAGACTGGATTGTCACAGGAGAGATTTGAACTACAAATCACTAATCGCCTCCTTCGTGGGCGAGATTGGAAACTTCTGATGAAATCCACGATACAAGGTAGGTGGCTGGAGGATGTAATAAGGGGTTGGGGGAGGGGTAGCTCAAGAATGTGGTATAATGAAGGATGTTGGGCAAGCGGGGAAGGAGAAGACAGGGAATAGATGTTACTGATGGGATGAAAAAAGGTAGATCGTATGCCGAGGCGAAAAATGAAATACAAGTGGTAGTTAGGCCCTTGAAAGCGTAGAAAACTGGGAGGAAAGTCTCCGGTAGAAAACTTTAAAATAATCGCAAACCACAGATAGATATTACTGAGAAATAATCAAGTAAGGCCTCATCAAGTAAAGCGAGAATATAAGATGTTCACAAACGGCTCACAACTTAAGCATGATCGTATATGATTACTTCTTCATAAGGTGAGGAAATTAACCATTTTAATGTTCTCTACATGCGCTCTATGCTGGCAATAGAGTTATGTATAACTGCTTCCAGTAAAGAGCACATTACGAACATGTTATCTAAGAGGGAAAACTGAAGAATACGTTAGAATTTGGGACGTTAGGACAGGAGCTTCACGAAAATTCCACCAATCAGCCAGTAGATTACTTGAGTGTAAAAAAATTCTTTACAATATCTACTTATTACGCTGACATGTTTTCTCATTTGTTAAGATTGACGAAGTGACAAGGGAATCTCTTAATGTTGAGTGATTGTCGCATATGCCAGCTGCCACTACATTAGAGCCACGAACCCCTATCCCTGCACTCTTCGAGGATTTACAGTGAGAGTAAGGGGGGGAGGGTTGGCATTACCATTTGCAGGATGAGAGCTGGGGGGGGGGGGGGGCTCAGTTTTTTATTCAAAAGTAGAGTTTCGCGGCTGAATCGTTCAGATGGGACTGCCTTTTTTTCCTGTCATTCTTTCTGCTCCCCTTTTCACGTCTCGAAGAGCTTTCTGCTCGCTTTTGTTTTTTGGCGAATCACCGCTCTGTAGGAATGAGTGACTGACGCCGTCAGCCCACACCCTTTACTCTTAATGTGGCTCTTGTTTTCACTATGTGAGACAAGACAATAACCAAGTAGCACATTATTTATTCAGTAAAAACGTCCTGCTTTCGCTGATAAAATAGGTTACCTATTTAAAACCATAATTAATCTACAAAATATGCAAATTATTTCACGAAAATATTTTTAATGACAACAGTTATTCAGTCACAGGATCCGACTGCAACGCCATTCGCAAGGAACTACCGTATTCTTACATCAACAAGGGCAGTATTTCGCTAAAAGCTTTTTAAAAAAGAGAAGCAAGAGTCCTACATTTTATTTATAATCGAATCCTAGAACTTTTAGCTTCTTATAAAGAGTTTGAATGAAAACCTTGAATATACTTCCTCATTCAAATTGCCGTTTTTCTGCTGTAATATGAGCAATTTCCATTTGCAGCGATTTAATTTCGATTGAAGCGCGTAACGTCGTTGTACAGGGTGTCCCTTTCAAACCTCCCATATTTCGAAGGCCTAGGGAAAAACTACAATAGATCTACAGCTCAAAGAATTTATATTCCCGCATCAGACGTGCCAACTATTGTCGCCAGAGTGCAGCATGATCGCATGAAGTAAAAAAGGCGACTCCACAGCAGCGAACACAAGTAGTAGTGTGGTTTCCCTTTCAAACCTCCCACATTTCAAAGGTCCAGGGAAAAAAAACTACAATAGATATGATAATGAAATTGCACCATATGCTAGAACATCTCAAAGAATTTATATTCCCACATCAGACGTGCCAACTATTGTCGCCAGAGTGCAACATGATCGCATGAAGTAAAAATGGCGACTCCACAGCAGCGCGCGCAAGCAGTAGTGTGGTTTCCCTTTCAAACCTCCCACATTTCAAAGGTCCAGGGAAAAAAAACTACAGTAGATATGATAATGAAATTGCACCATATGCTAGAGCTTCTCAAAGAATTTATTATTTATAATCATTCGTATACCTCTACATGTGAACCCTTTGTAACACGAAGAATATCGAGTCTGTATTCAATTTCTTGCCATATTCTTCGTAACATGTCCTCTGTCACTGCTGCATTCGCATTAGTGATACGACGTCTGAACTTAGGAATATCGTCCACTTTGCTCGAATATACGCGGTCCTTCACGAATCCCCACAAGAAGAAATCCAGCGTGGTATTCTGCAAACCACGCAACTGCTTGCGCGCGCTGCTGTGGAGTCGCCATTTTCACTTCATGCGATCATGCTGCACTCTGGAGGCAAAAGTTGGCACGTCTGATGAAAGAATGTAAATTATTTGAGATGCTCTAGCATATGGTGCAATTCCATTATCATATCTACCGTAGTTTTTTTCCCCTAGGCCTATGAAATGTGGGAGGTTTGAAAGGGACACCCTGTATTGTCATTGTCAACATATTGAATACATGCCTCATTATCGTTACGTATAAGGGGTGTATTGCGCAATGTAATGTCAGTCTATGTCGATCCGTGGTCTGCAGTGGAAGGTAGTCACATGCGGTACATGTAAATGATTTTGTTCACCAAGTTTAAAGCAAAGATACTGAAAATATATTGATAAATGTTACAGAGCAGTGTAAGCATTCAGTAAGTCCTCGGTATACGTTGTTTCGATTCACGTCTGATTCGATGTCACGTCCGCGCTGACAAGAGTCGTCGGAAAAATTTTTCCTGTTTAATGCTTATACAATAGAGCGTTTGTGCGTATGCTTGCGTTTTTTTGATAACTGAGATATAATCGTTTTATCCGAAATACCTAGCTCTTTTTTCCTGGATAAAGGCAAAAAACGAATTTCGAAATTAACAACTTAATTTATCATGCATATCTGGATCCGTTTTACGTTGTTTCGACTTGCGTCGCTCTTCTTCAACGCGCATCTCCGTCAGAAATCGAAGACTTCCAGCACACATTTTTTTGCCACATATTGCCTCCGTAATATTGCTTCAATAAGGTGGAGAATAGTGCTAGCCAAGGAGGCTTTTAGTTGTAGAAGGGAGCTAATGACGGGGACTGTGAACAGAAACTGACGGCTCTCTAAAAATCGGGAGAATGTTGTCGACCTCAGATCCATGGCCAAAAACGGATTAAAATGTATTTTCACCTGTGTAGAACTAGAAAATTGTATCATCCTGTATTTATTTATGCGTTATCATTTGGTACTCATCTACATCTACGCACTAATCTGCGAGCCGCAGCATGGGCGTGTGGCAGGGGGTGTTGCAGGAGCTCAGTTTTCGTTATGATCACTTCCTGTGCGAGAAAGGAACGAGTATTTGCACCAATCGGTTCGACAATGTATCTCTCTTACTTTATCGCTCCTGTCGGACCTAGAAATGTAGTCTGACGTCAAAATAATATTCTTAGTGTCTCTCCGAAACACACCTGTTCTAAATTTCTCAGTCAAACTAATACTAGCGAGTAGCCTCCAATAAATGAATTGATAGAAACATGTGCAGGGAGCTGATGACGGGGACTGTGGGTAAGGATGTGAAAGAGAGGTAGCTAAATAGCTTGACGAGGATCGTAGCACTTTGTGGAATAGAAACGTGGACCCTGAAAAAGGAGGACGTGAATAGGCTGCAAGCGCTTGGAAGTGAGTGTGGGGAAGGATGGAGAAGGTCAGGAGGACGGAAAGGAGGACTAACGAGGAAGTTCTTCAGATGGTGGGAAAGGAAAGGAAGCTTCTGAATGAAATTCGAGATCAGAAGAATAGGTGGTGGAGGATATAATAAGGGGCGATGGGTTGCTCAAGAGTGTGATAGAGGGAAGGATGTTGGGCAGGCGGGGAAGGGGAAGAAAGGGAATAGGTTTCATGGACGGGATGAAGAAGGGTATTTCGCATGGTCAGACGAAAAAGGAAATACTTAAGGTAGATGGGACCATGTCAGTGGAGAAAATCGGTAGGAGTTTCTCTGACTATCAATGAAACCTACTTTTACTATCTACATCTACATAATTCCGTGCGAGCCGCCGCATAGGCGTGTGGCAGGGGGTGTTAGGTCACCAGCCGAGTAAAGGTGTAAGTTTTTTGGAGATGAAATGGTGACATGTATCATAGGAGTGTATTTGGTGGAGCTCAATTTTTATCGTGGTTGCTTATTGTTCGCGGAAAGAACGAGTTTTTGTACCTAAATGTTCGGCAGTGTATCTCTCTTATCTTATCGCTTCTGTCAGACCTAGAGATGTAGTGAGGAGTCAGATGTCTGTGTGTCCCTCTGAAAAATATCAGTTCTGAATTTCTCGAGCAACCTAAGCCTAGCGTGTAGCCTCCGAGTCTCTATGGGCTACCACCTTAATCCCTCTAAAAGTTGTGAGACACTATATGTACGCTCGTAGCAGTTTTTAACGAAACGCGCTGTTTTCCTTCCTTTAGGATTCTTTTTCGATAGAATACTTAAGTAACAATGAACATTTCCCCGGCAAGATAGGTTTAAAGCCTTAATCATGCCCGGATAAGGACGTGCATTTCTCCCTCATTCGTAGCTCTCTGACATTAGGCAGGGGAATGGCTAGGAAGGGCGGAAGAAGGTAGGTGCTAATTGAAAATGTCATAAAATCAATGAAGGGGAGTGATAAGAGCGGGAGCTTTTTGAATCATTATTTTCGCGGAGGGAGACTTCACGGATAGCGCAGACAGGGAAAAAGAGGGAAGGAATACATATACACACTCACGCATTGGGTTGGGGACGGCAAAGGTATTATGCGTCCCCTTTACGCCTGCCTCTTCTTTGAATGGAGGGGGAACACATTCAAAGCTTTTAGACCCGGTGCCATTACGGTGATTACGAAACGCAATCTCTTCAATGACTGGGCAAGAGAGAGAGAGATAGAGACAAAAAACACGGCCATACGAAAAAATAGGCGATCAAAGACGTGTGTGTTTTTGTACGATAAAAAGAATCAAAAGAGACCTATCAATCAAGAATGACGAGATCTTAAATGTCTCTACAGCGTTACAAGATGAGGATATCTGTTAAGTCTTTAATGGTTTTTAAATCTCACGAAGGAGAGAATAGCTATTCATACTGTCGTTGGCTCCGCTGGCAGTTCGGTATCAAGGGGGATGACGGTAGATTCCGCCGACAATCTAGTCCTCTCGCTACTACTCGAGTCGGCATGGCAACGAAATAATAAAACTTAACTTCAAAAACTCGCACTTCTGCGAGTCAAATTTATCGATTCTTTTAAATAAATTTCATCACAAGCTACTGCAGAGAGTTACTTTTAGGTGGGTTAAAATTGCGACAACTCCATGCATTTTTCAAGGACATCGGCATTTAAGAACGTAGAGTACATGCCCAATTGTTTTTTAATCCGAATTTACCTTAAAAGTTTTGATTTCCGCAAAAATGATGCCTCTGCTTGGAGTGAAAAATTTTATTTAAGAAACGTAAGAAATAAGAAACGAATACAAAGCACAAGTGGAATGCACAATTAAAAGTTTTGCGGTATAAATATTGCCACATTTACATCACTCTTCTAACACCAGCCTAAAATTCTTGCTTGACTGCTAAAGTAATTCAGAACTGGCGTGTTTCGGAGCGACACAGAGAATATTATCATGACGCCTCACTACATCTCTTGGTCTGACAGAAGCGATAAAATAAGAGAGATACATTGCCGAACAGATAGGTACAAAAACTCGTTTTTTTTCCGCGCACAATGAGCGACCACAATAAAAACTGAGCTCCATTAAATACACTCCCATAGTACACGTCACCATTTCACCTTCCAAAACATTACCCCTTACATCTTTACACGGCCGGTGTCCTAACACACGCTGCCACATGCCTTTGCGGAGGCTCGCAGGGCAGTATTTAGATGTAGATGTACCTAACAATTAGGGTTTTCGCGAGAATGATACCTGGTCTTGGCATGAAAAATATTAGTAAAGAAACATAAAAGGTAAATGCAACGAACGAGTGGAATGCACGATCAAATGTTTTTCGATAATAATATTACCACATTTACATCACGCTTCTAAAAACAGCCTAAAATGCAATTCGGATATGCTCTCTTTATAGGTGAACGAAATATCAAGCTAAAGCTGACAAATAAAATCCTGGAAACAATGGATGCAAAAAGGAAGACTTTTGCTGGCACCATCAGACGTAAAGGTCGAGTTTATCTTCTGAGTAGCTTATGCTCGAACAAAATGACATAACCTACCACATCGGGGATGGCCTGAGCCTCTTTTTTTCCGTCGGTGCACTATCTTCACCATCGCCCTCCCGTGAAACTTCGCCGTCTCTTTCGATCACACCATTCACTGAAAGCTGTTCACCCGGAATGGGCGTGGCCTATAATGCGTCCGGTAACGTCGACGAACGAAATAGGGTTAGCTATCTTGACTGTAGGAAGGCGATTCGGCGCAGAGTGACACGTAACATTACAGTCGATCTCGTCAATGCTTCGCCTTCAGTATACTCATAAAAAAGACGCCTTCGACACTGCAAAAGTGATGGCATATCCTTAGAAGCCTTTTTAAGATTGGAAGCACGATATTGGAACATCCCATTTTCACGGACTCGTTCAATGCTCTTAAAGGCTAAAGAATGGGAAAATTCGCTGCAGCGATCGAATACAATAAAATTATATCATTCGACAGAATAGTGAAGCACAATTTCCGTTAGTGTGAAAAAAAGGATGTGCTTCCTGGACACAAAAAAATGGGTCCTAAACCACAACATTTGAAACCATTATGGAGAGGCATTTGAACGTGGTACCATTATCACACCGGATCTTAACGCCACGCCCACCAAAGGAGTACTTTAGGGGGGGGGGGAAGGTTGATCATCAATGGACCAATCTTTCTGAGTCGGATAACATTGTCTAGAATAAGTTGTTCAAGTACTAATGCTTTTAAAACCACACTTACTAAGGAAAAATTTTAAGTTCCGTTGAATTTCAACGGGAAGAATTAAAGAAAAAATTTACTACATTGGATACTAAAACGCCTCCCAATGTGTCTTGCAATTCTAAGTAGCATTCATTTAACACGCACGCAGAAGTTGGTTTGAAAAATACTACCAATAAAATCTAGTTTGTTACATTGATTATCCCACTGGAAGAATTCCTCAAAGTTCTTGCAGAAGGAAACTTGCGGAAGTAATCCACCCATTATAAAACCACCCTTATGGAAGAAAAATTGTCAATAAGAGGACCCATATTGGGACTTCAGACACACTTGGGACCTTCTACTGACGCCCTTATTCCTTCTAGATCGAAAGGAACATATTTGCCAGATATTGTTCAAAACCTTCGAGGAGCTTGGAAGTATGTAGCGTTCAAACAAATATTAATTCAGTTTTATATACATTGTATATTAGGGCTCTCACCATTTTGCATCTTCAGAATTTCCAAGTTAGATGGCAGCCCACGACGTGAAGACTAGAAACAACACGGAGAGGCAGCGATCGTAAAATTCAACTTACCTGAAAAAGACAGAAAAAATAATAATTAATTTATACAACGTAATTCTACCACAATACTGATTACATTCATAAATTTATAAAAGCGAAATGTATGATTAAAATAGTTAAAATGAAAACATTCTTTTAAAAATGAACTGGAAAAGTCAATGAAGGTTTAACACAAACTCGTCACTGATCACCATCTTTTTTAAGCGGAAATAAGTCAGAAAATAAGAAACATGAAACGGTTAGGTTAGGTTTAGAAATGAATGCGTCAGGTATAAATGTACAATAGGGAAGGCAAAGGCAAAACCACTTTAAAATTTATAATTTAAATTCCTTAACCTCATTGCCCCTCTCGGCATCAACATTTTTATTCACTCGGAAATCAAATTAGCGGAGGAAGGAGGTCTGGCAAATAACTTTTTCGTCTACATTCCGAGAACTCGTCTCCAACGACAATCGCGGCACCACCTATGCACGTGCTTACAGGATTAAGGCGGTTCTGGCTTGTCTACGTGAGTGAAGACAAGTCCTAAATTATATATAATTATTTATTCAGTTAAAAATTCTGTTCAGGTCTCACTTCGGGTACACCGCGAGGACTTGAGATACAGCATTGAAGGATTTCATGCGCAAATTTTCTAAAATACAAATAACAGCTGTAGGCTTTGTTGAAAAACTAGAAAAAGCAAACGGAAAGCGTTGCACAGCTAATGGAAGAACTGTCGTTAAAGATTAGCCTGCAATATTATGTTGTATTAAAGGTGATTTCACGGTGGGAGTAGGTTTAGAGGGAAGTACGCATCTTTTTCATCGTAAGTTCTCAATCTAAATGCAATTTTTCATATCATATCTACATCGACATCCAACATATCTTAATCTCATCTTCCATAAAGCACATTCCCTTTCTTTCTACCCCGCAGACCCAATATACTGCAATATAACATGGCTTTCAGCATTAGTTCACCTCTCATTACCGATTCCAACCATCAAGTAATATCCGTAAATCATTTTCTCACCTAGCCACATCACTACCTCGACTCTTTCTTTTCGGTCCTTCGTGGACGTTAAGAGCAGAACATCGAGACCCGTAAAATTCTGCTGAAAACGCCACAACCTCTATCAAGCTTGGGTAGCATAGTGGTCGGCACATTAGCTCTGAAAGCCGAAGATCCATGGTTCGATCCCCGGCCAAATCTGGTTCTTTCTCGTGGCAACTCATCCCCTTCAATCTTATCCAAGAGTAATAGTATCCACTCAATCCTTCTCCATGAATCACATATCAAAATCCTAAAATCTACGTTCACCTTCTTTTCTCAAGTTTCCGAATCACACTACGCAACATTCAAGATGGATTCCTCGCCAACCTTTCCTTCACGCCTCTACTTACATTGTCTTTGATTCTCTTTACATCATTGAAGCTTGAAGCCCGAGGAGACTCTTAAGAACGTAATCACCGCCTTTGCAAAGCTGGCTCATTAAAAGCCCCCTCGCCTGAAACGCAACTTTTTATGAAACTTGGATGCGAAGAAAACCAGAGAACTGCTGGGGGCTGCTTCGAGCACAGTCACAGCGGAGTGAAAAGAGTCTACAAGGCAGAACACGAGAAAATATTTAAAAAATATAAAAAGAAGGACAACGTGTGTATCTATAGAACAGCCCCGATTATAATCGCATCTGGGCCTCGCTCAGTCAGGCTCGACTTCAAATAGGCTGCCTTCGCCTTTTTTTCTAGAAACCCTTTTCAAAGCGACACTGAAAGCTGGAGTATGACCGTGGCATCAGCCTGTGATTGTGACGCCCCGGGAGAGAGAGCACGTGGTCTGCATCGATCGAATAAGACTCTTTTTTTCGCCGGAGGCGTAAACCAGGCCGCCGCCGCAGGGATGGAAGAGAGAAAATCGCGAGAAAGAAGCAAGAGAGTCCAATTTAAGCAGAGGGAATCGGGCGACATTAAAAAATAAAATAAAAATCGCGGAGGATTTTCTCTAAAAAGCCGTACCTCCTACTAATTACCCCTTGTCTCAACCGCGCACGCTTTCATAAAAGCTATCGATTCGAGTTTATAAATCGAGGACTGCCTTACTACGACTACTAGAACGCGTGCAGAGAAGATCAGCAAGATACGTGAAAGGCCGTTATGATAGTCTCATTAGCGTTTCTGACCTATTGCAACAACTTGGATGGGAATCGCTTTCAGACCGTCGATTGAAAATTAGACTCAATCTTTCATGTAAATTTAAAATTGATTTATTTTCTGACAAAGTTTTCAACATCTTACGAACTCCTACATACTACGGTAGATCAGATCATGAGAATAAAATTAGGGAAGTAGATCGTAGAACAGAAAGTTTTAAAATGTCGTTTTTCCCTCGATCGATAAGAGACCATAATGGCTGTGTTATGACTTGGAAGTGGATTAGCTGACAGTTAGTGTAGCTGATAAATTCATATGTACCCTAATGCATGTTTCTAAATTTTCGGAGTAGTGCTAACACCATGTTTTGCATGTCCTATGCATGACTCTTGTGTCACGTTTTCACAGTTACATTATGAATTATTTTCATAGTTTCTGTAGCATTTGTAGTATACAGATAGTGTGGTGCTTATAGGTGGAAGTAAATTTCTTCACTGTAGTTCATGTTGGTGATAAGTCACCCCATGCCAGGCATCCTTGTAGTGGCTTGGAGGGTACTAGGCAGATGTAGATGTACTCACAGCATCTCCCTCCCCGCGATCAGGCTCACGTTTCACACACACACACACACAAGTTTTCCCTCATCCAACTGGAATCTATCTGAAGTGGAAAAATTGGAACAGTTCTCCTGGATTCCGTTGGAATAAAAAAAAACGAAACGCAATTATTCCCCTCCACTTCCTCCCCGTCCATTGCGCCCGGAGAAAAAAGATAAATTCTCTTTATTTCACCGGCAGTTGAAATTGTACGTTATATGGGCAAATATTTTTGAGCGATATACTAGCCGTGTGTGGTGAGTTTCGCGAAAAAATGAACATACTCATGGGATATACGTCAAAACAATTCACCAGCATATAATTCCCCTTAATAGGCACGGCATTTCGGATTTCTAGAAAGTTCAAGAGTTGCTCGCTCCATGCTCTCGACTACTCTTGGATTACATTTTACCATTTTGGAGGGTTTACGACTCAATTTAAATGCATTGATATCTAGCATTCCTGGTATTAGAGATTCCATTCTCCTACCAAAGGGTTTTATTACCATACCCAAAACCAAATAAATATGAAGAGATAAGTCAAATATTTTTCCTCTTAAATTCTGTGAAATTCTAAATTTCCCAATTTAAATTAAGAACTTAAGTTGAGTCTTCCCTGAGATATGTAGTTACGAAAATCTAATGGCAGTGAAAGTCGTCATTTTGAAAAACAGACGTTATAAGTCTGTTTTTCAAAATGTTCGCAAATCGCTTGAAATGGTATTCATCATTCCACTAGGCGAACGGTTCCTCAAATTTTCGTCAAAACCTAAGAGGTCAAGGGTCAACTTTGGTCTGAAAAGGCGTCGAATGATCCAGTTGCATTTTAATGAACAGGGCAATATCAAAACTTTGGAATTAAGGGAAGAATTCGACCTAGTGGCGAATCAAAACGGGAAAGATTAGCGATTACAACTACAATAGTAAGACTCATGCAACGCCATGCTTAACATTAGTTTTCACCACCCGTTTCTTTACGTAATGAGTAGAGACGCAAAGAAAAGAATGGTGAGAACTCTTGTTGGAGCGAAGCGCTCTATGGGTCGGAGGTTCGGTCATTGCGAAGGGAGGATATACGTAGACTTGAGGCGTTTGAGATGTGGGAGTGGAGAAGTATGGAGAGGGTTACTGGGTAGCGAGAAAGATGAAAAAGACGGAATTGGACACTGCTGGAGAAGAAGCTAGCTGTGGAGGTTCAGAGGAGGCAGAAGAGATGGATGGAGGACGTACTGAAAAGAGAGGAAATGTTGAAGAGGGTAATAGAGGGGAGAACACTGCGAAAGCGTGGAAGAGGAAGGTAATGGATAGGAATTCTGGACCAAAAAAAGACTAGCAAATTGATATGAAGTATTTAAGAGGGATCTAACGGTGGATCACGCATAGGTGGGTAAACAACTGAATGCCATAAATCAAGACATTAGAGCGGGGACTGCCCAAAAACCCAACCAATTATCAGGTAAAATACACCATTAAATGAGTTAACACATAAATTTCTGTGATAATAATCTCAAATATTTAGTGGATATTCCCTGTAAACCCGAGAGAGACTAGAAATCAAAAATATCTGATGTTAATAAAATGATTCGACAAATATTTCGTTGATATTATTCAAAAAGGCCTCCATTTATAAAGACAGACTGATTTATAATGTCTCATTCCGAAAAGTAACGCTTATGATGGGAGTGATGGAAAATTCTTCTCTAATTCTCTTGGTTTTTTTTTAACTTTAAAACCAAATGAGCGGTAGGTCACGTAACATACCCGTCTTTAATTATCTTCATTCAAAGATTATTTTGCATCATTTTCGAACTGTTTCAAACACAACATACCGAACGTACTGGGATAAAAAAAACCATCCCGGCGCGCGGAAAACGGGAGCAATAAATGCGTCTCACCGAAGATGAAATTTCTCTCAGCGACTCAACCTCACAGATATCCGAATGACCAGAAGGACTGACACCCGAATCAATGCAGAGGGCGAGAACGAGGGAGATGGGCAGCTGGGCATGAAATAATAAGACGCCATTCGACTGAGGATGAAACCTTTACCCCCCCCCCCACCCCCTACTGAGACATTTCACTCCCCTGAAGAAGCGAGATATCGTCGAGTGGGCTTTTCAATATCGAGCGAGCTGGGTTCGGATTATGACTGAAAGGGAGGGATTGAAAGACGGAGGGCTCGCTCGGCCCCTTTACCCCAAGTGCCCTTTTGCCAACCCCCCCCCCTAAACCTTCCATCTTCCCCGCCAAGGAGATTCACCCTCGCCCTTACATAGAGCGTTCCCTATTTAGTAGACAGAATGGACTATATAGAAGACACTGTTGCCAAGCATAGGCTCCATGGCACAGTCAAGCGATATACACTACGTTTACCAATCGAACTCAGATCGATATGAACTCGAACCGATCTGAACATTCTAAGCCAGCCGACTCAGATCGTCTGCTTTACCAATGCGAAATCGAATTGAATAGGTTCATATAGATTTGAAATCTCAGACTGGCAGATAAAGCGGGTCGAGTTAGTCCGCTTGTCATATCGATCCAGCAAGCCCGTTGCGTTTACCAGTTTACCATACCAAGCTGAACCGCCCAAATCGATCTAAGTTCGATTAGTAAACGTAGCGACAACCATTAAGGTAAACTTGCAGCTCGAAGCTCAGTACACTGGCGAGCAGGTAAATGCTTTCTCCAATAGTTTCGAAAAAAATACTTATTATTAAACTTAGTAATTACACTACCAAGTACTGTTTCCGAGAATATTAAGAAAATTAAGAGGTACTCTACCTCCATTTCACAAGAGAAGAACGTTTCTGGAGTTGGAGATTGTTATGATATGTAAATTCATATCCTGTACTGAGTACTTATAGGAAGGAAAATACTATCTTAGAGAAAATAACTTGGAGAAATAAAATGAACAATGAGAAATTAAATGAACTGAGAATGAAAAATTCACAGCAGAACTACTCGAAATATAGGCACCTTAATAATGCTGTTTTGAAGATAAGTCGTTTTCAATCTACCTGCTAAGATGAAAAATCTTTGACAGATATCTCATAAATCCACTGCGTTTTCTCAGCATACCCGCATGGTCAGATTAATTTAACTAGCTAGTGGATAGAGGCGCTAGCAGCATCAGCTGACTCAGCTTAGAAAAATTAATATCTAAGTCGCGACATCATATTTCTGGACTGTGTTCTAGAGTTCTCCACTACGCAATGTCGGGTAAACATCAACACTCACGAGGCAATCAATGGCAGTAATAAAAACATGATGAAAAAAATTCCTTACGCACACCTATTTGATATAAGGCGGGACTGAATGTAAGGGTGGGAGGTCACAAAATAGAGTAGGCCAAGCAGTTTACGTATATAGGTAGCATTCTGGAGGAAATGTGTTCAGAGGTAGGAACATTAGTTATTACATGTAACATTGTCATGACTACAGAAGAAGCGTTTTCAAAGAGAAGGGAAATGCTGCGGGGGAATCTGAGTAGAGATGTATTAGAATAGAATAGAATGGATTTATTCAATACTCTGGGTACATACCCCTAAAGGCAACAGTATAAATTACGTGATATTTTGAATTGTTATTAAATAAATACAAAATGAACACCTAATTCAAAATTTTCATATAAACAGACATATTAATTACATGCTCATAAAATAACGGTAACATTAAAGTGAAAATAAATAATTGGATTACTGCTGTAATAGGTAACTATAACATTCATAATTGAATGATTTCACAGTCCAGTCCAGTTCCAAGCAACAGAAATGTAATGTTCTGAGATGTTATTGAATAAAACAAAAAAAGTATTGCAAATTTTACATAAAAACAGGCATTAATTACATGCTTATAAAATAACTGTAACATTAAGGTAAAATGAATAATTTGATCACTGCTGTAAAAGGTAATTATGATACTGATACTTGAATGATTCCACAGTCGTACATGTTTTTATTTTATTACTAATTGTATTCCATAGAGCGGAACATCTGACGACGAACGATTTATGAAAAATTGTGGTAAGAAAAGGGTGGCAAAAACTGTCATATGGAGCGCGGCGCTGTACGGGGCGTAGATCTGGCCATGCGAAGGGAGAAAATACGTAGACTCGAGGCATTCGAGATGCGTCAATATCATTAATATTGAAACAGTCTTGGGCATCTGAACCCGTGATAGGCATAGAAGAAAAAAATCATTCGAATAAAAGGCACAGAAATGTACGAACTTCGAAGACAATTCACAGCAATATTATCCAAATAAGTGCGGTACCATCAACTGCTCTCAAGTGCAAAAATAATAATGCTAAGACGATTTTGGACGTTACGAAAAATGAAAAAAAATGAGCGCTTCGTATGCACCGTGTACACAACCCTGATGAAGCTTGAATGTATGTATACAGAATGGGAGAAGATGATAATGCCGGGTACGGAGGAAAAGAAAAAGCAAAAGATGATTTAGCAGTGGGAGGCCACACAAGATAAAAGGAAGAGAGATTTAGGCAGGCTCTCATATACTACCAGCAGCTTTGGAGCTGGTAGGATATGAGATCAGCGACGTTCAGCCGAAAAAATGAGATTCATACCGTCCTCTTCACATTTGAGTTACTTACGGAAAAACATTTTCTCCTTTTCATTGTGTTCACTGAAATCCACCTTTCAAGATTAGATGTTCTCGAGATTGAAAACTAGAAAATAATCACGTAGTTTCGACGCAGAGAACAAATCTAGATTAAAAAAAAAAAAAATTTCTCAACATTCGCACATGTAAAGTCATTTCATCAAAGTTTTATAATTTATTCGTGAAAGTTGAGTATACGACAATTATTATTTGGTAGTTAATTCAGTATTTTCCGCCCAAACTTTATTAAATTTCCCCATAATGCCTAGGAATCGGGGAAAACTTTGTAAATGTTACGCAGATTTTTCATTGGACGACCAGTTTCGTCGAATAGTCGACATCGTCAAGTTCATCCCCCTTCAACCACCTGATATGCCTGATATGATATGCCTGACGATGTCGACCATACGACAAAACCGGTCGTCCAACAAAAATTCTGCGTAAAATTTACAAAGTTTTTGTAAATGAGAACGAATTTACAAAGTTTTTGTAAATTCGTTCTCATTTATTGGTAGGGTTCTAACAACAATGGCAAAGATCTTTGGATTTGCCCAACCAGAGAGAGAATGGCGAGAGGGATACATATATGCATGTGCGTAAGTAGTATTTTGAAACGACAAGAGTGAAACGGAAGGTGTTACAACTTGCTTTGACTCGCGAGGATGCGATCGAACCCCCTTAAGAGTTTTCCGACTCGACGATGATATATTCGACGGTGATAGGCTTCGTGGCACCGTGGGGGAGAAGGATAAAGGGGGCCTGTGAAGAGATAAGGGAAGATGGGTCGGCTTAAAGGAGGAGGGAAGGATGATGCGAGCTTAGATTGGGGTAAAAGAGAAGGAGCGAGGATGATGCCTTGGGGGACCACTGGGGTGTCACTTACGGCGTCCCTCTAAAAATCGGGAGAATACTGTCGACCTCAAATCCATGGCCAAAAACGGAAAAATGTATATCATATATTTATTTATTCGTTATCATTTGGTATTCATATGCATCTACGCACTACTCTGCGAGCCGCAGCATGAGCGTGCGACAGGGGGTGTTGAGATATCAGCCTTTTAAAGGTGTAAAGGATGAGGTTTTGAAATATTAAAACGTTAAGTGTGTTTTAGAAGTGTTGAGAGAGGAGCTCAGTTTTTGTTATGATCACTTACTTTGCGAGAAAGGAACGAGTTTTTGTACCAATCTGTTCGACAATGCATGTTTCTTATTTTATCGCCCCTGTGAGACCTAGAAATGTAGTATGATGTCAAAATAATATTCTGTGTCGCTCCGAAAGACACCTGTTCTGAATTTCTCAGTCAAACCAAACTAATACTAGCGAGTAGCCTCCAATAAGTGAATTGATTGAAGCATGTGAAAAAACTATAACTAATACCTATAAAGTAAAATCCACATAATCTGCCGGTTAGTGGTAGGTTTATTTGAAAGTCAGAGAAACTTCTCCCGATTTTCAACACTTTCAGGGTCCTAGCGCTTCCTTTTCCTTCTCAACATACGATCTACCAAATTTTAAGCTATCCGGGACTAGCCACGGAGTTCCACTTTCACGGAGTCACCCGCAATGCACAAATGTGCGAAATTAGCCAGTTAAGCTAGCTTAACTGGCTAAAGCACTCGGCTGGAAATCGAGGGATCCGGGTTCGAATCCCGGTCAAGGCGGATGATTTTTTTTCTCTGTGGAAATTCGCACATACGATCTACCCTTTTTTATCCCATCCATAAATCCAAATCTCTTCCTCCCCTTCCTCTCTGGCACAACATCCTTCCCTCTATCACATTCTTGATCAACCAATCGCCTCTTTCTACTTCCTTGAGCCACCTACCCTGCCTCCTGTAATTAGTAGACATTATTTGTCAAAACCATGGCCGGAGATAGTTAAAACGTGCAACTTACAAAGGTATAAATCATTTCATGCGATTCAGTACTACAAAATGAAGCCTGGAGAATAACTTGTATTGATAGACAGACTTCAATACGATTCTTAACTTCACCATTTCAAATTGGTCCTCAGTTTTCCACACTCAAAATTCTCATGACTCGCAACATCAAAAATGGCAAATTTTGGAATTTCCGCGCAACCAGGCCATGGATAACGAAATTAATGGTTATTGATATAACATTATGAGATGAAGAGAGCAGAGAGAAGTCGCAAAGGGAGGCGTGACAACTGAGAAGGTATTATGTATACAGTAACAAAAGAGCAGGAGAAAGTATACGTTTTCATTAATAGGTGATCTACCTGTTATGGTAGGTTTAAATGGAATTAAATAATTAATTTTTCTAGATTTTTTACTCGTGCTAGGCTCCATCGATCATCATCTCTTTTTTATTGGCAGCTTACTTCCTAACCTTCTTCATCCCGAGCATAAAACACATTCTTTATCATTCCCTTCCCCGATTACACAAAATATTCCTATGTACACGCATCAAAAACTATCTTAATACGTGGATATCCTTTAAAAAAATGTATTATGTGAGCATAGCGGCGAACATTGGCATAGTCTGGATAAAAGATTAGGTCACAAGCTATAGTATAATGTCTACCCTGCTAAAATATGAGGTAAGGTTAGTGATTTATGATAAATCATACCGTGTCAAGGAAGTGAAAGAACCAAACCCGCTTAGTTCATGTCGTATAATTACAGAAGTCTCATAGTTTCGTATCATCGTTCCGTTGTACATAGGGAAGGGAGGAAAGACCGAATGTAATACTTATCGGGCCATTAGTTTATTGAGTATCCCGGGAAGTGTTCAGTAAAATATGAATCGAAAGAATGAGGAATATTACTTCCGACAGAATATGGGGTGTGCAGTGTGGGTTTATGCCTGGGAGAGGATGTAGTGGCCAGCTTTTTGCACTTCAGCAAGAGATAGAAAAATGTACGAGTGTCCGAAAGAAAGAGAACTGTGCGTTTGTCGATTTAGAGAAGGCATATGACAGAGTAAATAGAAAGAAGTTGTGAAAGGTTTTGAGAGACTATGGGGTGAATGGGCAGTTATTGAATGTTATGATGGCTATGTATGATAATAGTAAGGCAAGGGTAAAAGTTAACGGGGTTCTGAGTGATTAGTTTGTAGTAAATCGGGGTGTAAAGTAAGGATGCGTAATAACTCCATGGCTGTTTAATGTATTTATGGAAAGATGTGTTAGAGACGCATGTAGTGAAAACGACGGTGTTTTAATTGGAAATGTAAACGTGCGAGTACTTCTATGTACGGATGATGCCGTTTTGATCTCAGACAGTCAACAGGGATTACAGAAGCTCCCAGATAAGTTTTGTGAATCAACGGAGGGAATGGAATTGAAGGTAAATGTGTGCAAGACTAAAGTAGTAGTTTTTGATAAGGAAAATGGGGAGAATAACTGTATGACGAGGGCGAATGGTGAATTGAACAGGTGGATGATTTTGTGTACTTAGGTAAGATGTATGCGAAAGATGGAAGAATAGATGGGGAGATAAAGAGACGTGCGAATGCTGGAAGGAAAGTGGTAGGTAGCATGTGGAGCATATCAAGGAATGAGTGCCTGTCTGAGGAAGCGAAAATTGCCGTGTACAAAAGTGTACTTCTTCCCACTTTGCTATATGGCAGTGAAACATGGGTATGTCAGGATAGACATAAGAGTAGACTAAACGCCGTGGGTATGAGTTATCTGAGGAGTATTTGCGGCAAAAGTAGGATGGATAGGGTCAGGAATGAGTGGGTCATGAATGAATGTGGGTTAAATGCTCCAGTAATGGACGTGTATGAAAGGAGTGTGCTTCGTTGGTTTGGCCATGTTGAGAAAATGGATGAGAGTCGAATAACGAAACATATATGAGAGTAGAATGAATGGTGTGAGAGGTAGAGGTAGGCCGAGAAAGTTGTGGTTGAGGAAATTCTTAAGAGGAGGAATATTAGGAGTTGTAAAAACAGGAGGGCGTGTATGAAGCAATGTATGGGAGTGAATGAGGCAAAAGAGGTTTGCAAGGATAGGTCAGTATGGAGGAAATTATTGAAGCAGAGTTAGGTGTACAATTATGTATTAATGAGTGAAACATTTTGACTGTGCCTACCCCGGAAGGGAACGGCGTGATGAGTATGTATGTTTGATAGATGTATGAATCATTACAAATTTTTCGCGGACAAAAAGAGATCGCAAGCTAGGATACCTATCCGATCGATTACAGAAGTGTTCGTAAGCCTCGGACGTCTAATTGTGACGGACTGTTTGATGCCTGTTCATGTATATTCACGTCTACTTGCGATATCGCCACAGCAGACGTTGGCCCGCAGTGACACGGGGAACGTGTGATCAGGCGCTTTCGCTATATTCTGTTATATATACTAGTTTCCGGAAAGTCCTGGGTCCTATCTTCATTGTACCTGACGCTCCAAGAATTTACCCTCTCTTTTAACAAACGCATTAGTTACAAGATCTCACACCTACTTCGTCATATTCGCCCCGATCGATTCAAAACATTAGGAGTGGGTTCCATTTTATCTCAGAGTTTTTTCTACGGTGGAATGTCGGAAGGACATATCAGGACATTAGGCGCACAGAGGGTCATTCTCTGCAAGTATAAAAAAGCAGGTGAGAAAACAGAACCAAACTACCAGCCTACAATCCTAAATAGCTTAGCACCTATAGGCCACGTCGCGTCAGGACCGGAGATAACCGCGGGGAAATGGGGCATCGCCAAATATTTGGCGCACGGACTTTATTTTTTCATCATAGGATGAACTCAGAACAAGTGCGATTAAAATGAATATAGGCCAAGGCTCGCTAATAAGACACTTCAACCATTTAACATAATTGAAACATCACGAGCTTCCGACAAGTTATCTATCACTTGAAAGACTTAATGCTGTTACGGCGAATAACGGACGTAAACTCTTCTTGTGCTGTCTTTTACTTCCTTGCGGTGGTGATCTATAATTTATTTTTCTTTACAAAGAGATGTTGTCAGTAAAACAAATTCAATTTACGACTCCAATTCTGGAATAGCTATACGTTTTTGATAGCTAGTTCGTTTTTTTTAATATCTAGGGAAATATTTTTTCTCGGCACGAAAACCAAAATTATCAACGTTCTCTCATCGATAGCCCTTCAGTAGTCCTGTCGGTCTGATTCAATACACAAAACCCGAACCATTGTTTAATATAAAATTAACAAAAGACGTGCGTTAACTTCCAGTCAAGTTTACTAGACCTTATAATAACGCCGCTGTTTGGATAGTATACGAAATGTAAAGTGAAAGTGTACTACGTTTTACGCACCGCACGCCTAGAATTGAAAGGAGGAAGGAATGGGGGAAAAATTTTAATGCCAGAACGGAATGAAAAGAAA
Organism: Ceriagrion tenellum; assembly: GCA_963169105.1. Taxonomy (NCBI): domain Eukaryota; kingdom Metazoa; phylum Arthropoda; class Insecta; order Odonata; family Coenagrionidae; genus Ceriagrion; species Ceriagrion tenellum. The sequence goes on along the minus strand of OY720644.1, from coordinate 52,308,770 downwards.
ATACTGCGTTTGTATGGGTAGGCTCAGCGGTATAAGACCGCTTCATGGAATCCAAGAAAATTTCGGCGGGAATATAGGGATCTGGAAGCATTTCAGCGGCGGGAATGCTAAAGAACTTCCCACGTAAAATGAATTTTATGCAATTTCCTTCATGCCCATTCTCCTTAATGATGAGAGTGTACATCTTCTACCCGAATTTTGGGAGCTTTCCATTTGATCTAGTTTGCTGCTCACTCCGCAACACTACAGCGCTGGGCTGATAAATGGGCTGGTATTTTTCGTAACATTTCGCAAATGAAATCGGTGAGGAGCTGATGTTATGGCATCTCTGGAAGGGCGATTTAGTTTTCTGTAAAATGAGACCAAATTCATTGACTTGTGGATGAAATGATATTTCGCTCAAACTATCTCAAGGCAGTCATGAATACTTCTACATCTACAATATACCGTAGAGACCACCTCTAGGGTGTGTGACACGGGGTGAATCCACACCCGGCAATCAGCGGTCAAACATTCCATTATTAACATTGCGATTAAATATTTTTATAAGACTGAAATTCTTAGTAATTATATAAAAATATCTAAATAAGTCTACATAGTTCTTTAACTTGACTCATTTTTTCACGCAGCACGTTCAAAACTTCGTCGCAACGGAAGGTTTTTTGTGATCTTAAATGAATTACTGCAGTGACAATATGATTATTATTAAAAATAGTAAAGAAAAATAAAAAATACGCGCTTAATTTTTTGAAGAGATTTAGGCGTTAGAAATTCCTTATTTTTGATATGATGCTCTCTGTGGGGTGCATGTAAGTACATTTCCCATGTTAGGGGTCAGGTATTTTTCGTTAAAAATGTCGTAAAGTAGTTCGGTAAGGGGCTGATATTTTGGTATTTTTGTAAGGATGAGATACTTCTCTTTAAAATGAGATCAAATTCATTGATTTCCAGCTGAAACTTTATTTCCTTCATACAATATTACACAAAAATGGCGACACGGTCTGCCCTTAGGGCTGTGCCAATTATTCGTAAAAAAAACATAGAGAGCTCTTACTATTAATCTGCCAACTTTAAATTTTAATTATAATTCACGGAGTCTCAGGCATGTCATCACGGCGAGCGATACATTTTAAACGATACGCGCGAAAAGGCAGAATTCAAACACAAACGTTTCGAATTTGTTTTCACTCCCTTTAATTGCGAGCGTACCTCTTAATGGTTGGATGAAGCCCTCTTTCGGGGGAACGCATGCATGTGGAACTCGACGGCGAGGGATGTCAGAGTCAGGGCTTTCGGGAATGAGATGAGTTACTACGGGCCGAAGGGGACGGACAGCTGCCGCCGGTGCGATTTGAAAGAGTTGGAAATCCTTCGGTAATAAGTTGAAAAGCGAAAAAAAAAAAGGTCTCGAAAAAGTCCCTTTTTGACTGCCCCATTTTGGTTTAATTGATAAGGGGGTTGCATACCGCGGCCGAAAATTCTTCCGCAATCGTCTACGCACTATTTTTTTACGACTCACTTTGGCTTCCAAAAGTAAATCTGTTTGCGCTAGCCTCGGAGGGAAGGATTAATATTTACAACACGGGTCTTTCCACGCCACTTCGGACCAAAGTTAAACCTTCACCTCTCAGATTTTGATGAAAATTTGAAGAGACGTTCGCCTGGTGAAATAATGAATATTATTTCGGGCGTTTTGCGAAAATTTTAAAAACAGCTGAATAAAGGCTATTTTTCAAAATGGCAATTTCCACTGCCATTACATTTTCGTATTCACATATCTCAGGGAAGAATCAATTTACAAAGACGTTCAATAGCTTGTTTTAAAACTAAAAGTTTTGGTTGAATTAAATTTGAATTAAAAATTGCAATGAAATGTACACGTGTCGTCACTTTTCGCTTTTTACTTACCACATGACTATTTAGACCGCGGGAGAAGCGTGAATTGTCGAAATCAGGTGATAGCCATGACGCGCACGACGTTTCTTAAAATCTTTGCACTTGTAAATGAGAATCTTCCATCTCTAAGGAGTATCCAGCGAAAATAAGTCTATTTTGGGAGTGTTGAGAATTTGGAGTGAAGCGAAGTGTACCTACATTATGGTCACGTATTGAGCGTGGTAATAACGAATTTTGTACTCAGTCGTTTGGCAATGTATCTCTTTTATTATATCGCTTCATTCGAAACTAGAAATGTACAACGACTTCCAAATGATATCCTCGGTGAAACCATTTAGGTGTATGGAGAGGGCACTTATTATACTTACCTATGCTAGACGCTGAAGCAATTCCGCCATCTTCGTTGACCCTTATTGTCCTATTGCCCTTGCGAGCTAACGCACTAATTTTGCAATTTTGACATGTTTTCCATCGATAACTTACCAGAAACCACCATAACTTCCTTCCTTACATACGCATTCTCCGTAAATAGATTGTTTATTTATTAAAATTGATGATAATCCACATTCCCGGTTAAAACATTTGTAAAGTTGAGTAAAATCGAATAAAAGAAGTAGCGAATAAATGATTCAAGAGTTACTTGCCTTGAATTACAAACAGACGGTTGATATTCTTGTTCTACATGCGCTAAAACGTTTATTACTTCGTGCTATCCACAGGGAAATTAGGAAGAGCAGGGATAAATAATATGCTTGTTATTTCGGTTGATAGGCTTCAATTTGATAACGTAGAGTACTTTCCGTTTTACTCAATGGTGACAATCAATCATCTAGGCCGGCTCTAATCATATTATAGGTAGAGGGAACCATCAAAATAGTGAAAATCTGGATTTCCTGAGGATCATACATTAACTTCCTCAGTCCCGAGACATATCAATCATTATTTTTGGAAAATTCTTCATACTTACGTTTTGCGTTGTAAGCCATGATTGCAGAGTTAATATATCTGTGAAATATCTGTGAATCAAGGTTCTTAATGATGCTGCCACTTATCAGCAAGTGCTGAACTAGTGGCGTTGCCAATATTTTGCGCTACTGAGCGGGAAAAAATTCAAAATTCTGTGTATTGTACACAATACGCCAGGACCGAGGAGGTTAAGGTAAGGCGTAACAGCTCGCCACCATTGTAATCATTTTACAGGTTGGCAGTTCTGCCTCGCGCGGAATGTCCGAACAGGGAGGGTATTGTTGGGGGATAGGATTGTTGAGGGAAAATACGGAGAGTGAGAGGAGAGTTTTGTTGGGAGAGGGTTAGAACGTGTTGAGAGGGAGTGGAAAGTGTATGTGCAAGTCGTCTGTGGAGGAGTGTGGAAAAATCAAGAAAATAAGCATGAGTGTCGGGAAGTAGAGAAAGTGGACAATTCAAGGAGGACCAGGACTACACCTAGAAGGATACAGAAGTGGGACATGATTTGGACGGAGGTGAGGAACGAGGAAAGTTGAAGTGTAAAAAATGCATTACTTGTGACACGGGTAATAGAAAACTTTGTTCAATATAAACAATAACGTGATTCACGTGTACACATTTTGTATTATACGTGACACGGGTAAAGAAAACGTTGCTCAATACATAATAAACGAGTTACAAATGGTTTGTCAATTATTATTATTAATCTTAATAATAATAACTTTACTCAGGTATATGTCGATTTAAATAAGGGGCAATATAGTTTTTATTCAATTGTAAATCCGTTGTGGTCCAAGAGCGCTCCAGCAAACTTAGTAGTATTTCATAAAACAATCTACAAAGGCACATCAACCCGCTTATAACCGAAATCATTTCGACACGCGTTGACATGGGTTTGACACGTGGTGATAGGATAAGAAGTGAAACACAGTTGAGGGGAGAAAATTTAGCGGAATTGACAGTTGGAGAGACATACTTTTGCAGGCCTGTCAGATGAGGGAATGAGCGCTTTGGCATCCGTCATATGCGCTCGCTAACGAACTCATACCCACTCGTCAAAAGGTCAGAGATCGATGGAGAACGTTCAGGCCTACACAAATACAAAAGCCATAAAATGCAGACAGGAGTAAGTGGAGTAATTCAGTTACTTGCTCAGAATTTCGGTCATAAAGGGCGCAGTGCGAGGGATACGATTAGCAAGACAACTTCGTTAGCTAAAGAGGCGTTCACTAACAAAAGAGAACTTGTAACAATACCCTGAAATGAAAATAATGAAAACATTACACGAAACGGGGAATGACGTTGGAAAAGCTAACCAGAACAGACAAGAAGCCTTCAAAATCTGGTGCTGGAGGAGGGTGCTGAAGAGAAAATGGACGGAAAAATAAGAAATGATGAAGTGTACAGTAGAGTCGAAGAGGCAAGGACCAAATGGAACACCATAGATAAAAGAAGAACCAGATGGATTGGACACACTCTGAGACACAATGGGTTTGTGAAGAACATAATCAAAGGCAAAATGGAGGGAAAAGTCCCCACAGGAAGACTAAGGAATAAGTTCATGGACCAAATAGAGGAGAGTACAAAGGAAGAGATACCAGGAGGTAAGGGAACTAGCATTAGATAGGGTAGGGTGGAGGGCTGCAGTCAACTAATCTTAGGATTGAACGACCAGTGATGATGTATAGAACTACTTAAATTAATGTGATGTCCTTAAATAGTGTATGACTTTCTGCAGAATACCAGTCTTTACTTCTACGCCATATGAGGGACATATGATCCTCAGATAACTACCAATGGCCGACGAGGAGTTGCGTAAAGGATACATTTTAAAACCACGAGAAGCCAATTATGAGGCAACCCCATTCCAAAGCAGCACTAATTACCCGGACGTACAAATGGTGAAAATTACCTCAGGAATCGTGCACCCCATTGAGCATCCTTCACTACCCTGAAGTTGATATCTTCGCCTAATTGCAGTAGTAATTATGGAAGGTGCGTGATAACCGCAGCTTGTTGTTTTCCTTGATATTACTGGGTAATTACGTCTCTAGGAATACGGAGGAGATGGAAGAAAAAACACAGTAGTGAACGCCATCGGTCTGAAAGATCTGACGGTTTATTATGTAACTTTTTGGGTACGAATCGAAAAATAGATTCGGTTGCTAGCCGATTAATATTCGAATATTTGGATAGAAATAGTGAAAAATTATCGGTAAAATGTAGAACAATATCCCGTTACGAATAAATCATTTGATTATGACGCAGATACCGAATTATAACCTGGAAACGATCGGTACGAAAATTTCGTAATAAAACCCTTATTTGCAGGGATACTCCTCAACCATCAGGAAACTAAATAATCTACATCCTTATTGACGAAGTTCAAATGTCAATCATATCCGACCAAACCCCCAAAAACCAATAAGAGTGTACGCTTTACACGACGGAATCACAAGAATTAGCGCAATAAACTGTTTAATTCCAAGTTTCAGCGCAATCATCGAGAAAACCCTCTCATATACTTGCATTAATTCGGGAAATATTTTTTCTCGAAGGACGTACCGGAGTTTACGTACACACTTGAAAATCTGTGTTGCCGCAATTCAAGTTTTTGCCATATTTGAGCATATTCCCCTCACAATTCAGCATTGTGTTGGCTATGGTTTCCCCGACTCAAGAGAAAGAATTTGCATAATAATTCAACATCTTTTTTTTAGCTAGGTTTCCTCGGAGGAAGTATTAACATTCTTTCTCTTTTGGTCCAAGAATCATAACTAATATTTGAGAACATAACCTTCGTCAGGAATAATTTGAAATATTTTACACGGCCTGAGCGCATGAATTGACGTTTTCTCTATTCGAGTCGTTGCAGTCAACGTTTTACCGTCGCATTTGAGCCAATTCCCGAATAAACCAGCATTGACTTGGGGAATGTTTGTCCGAAAGAAGTACAGGAATAAAGACACTCCACCACTTGGAGACATAGCCCAAAATTATAAGAGTCAACGCCATCAATAACATCACGCTTGTCCTTCAACTCTTACTAGTTCATTAGAGTAAATTCGCATAAAAACCAGTTGTGGGTAAAAACTGTTGTGGGTAACTTTAGCCCACAGGAAAAGGATTAAGATAATCTATACCTATCTGAGTTGTTGCAGCCTAATGAATAAATATACGGTAAATAATGGTTATAGGAATGTAACTTAATGTATTTGTTAACAGTGCATGTGTATTTCTCATGAAGGTTGACTCACCACAGGTATTTTCATCAAAAGGCATCCTAAATTTTCCAAACCTCATTCAGAATATAAGTCGATATAATTATGTAATAGCGGAAGCAATAAATAACTCGCGTACTTAAGTTTCACTCCCATTATTGGGCAAATTACTACATCTACCATAATGGATTAGGGAAGCATTGACCCAAACTAAGTACAAGAAGTACCTTGTAATCTATATCCGCGATTTCGTAGTCCAAGTTTCACTTACACATTTGAGCAAAATTCAGGGTAAACTGGCATAATTTTGGGCGAAGTTCGCCCCGTTGAAACCTGAGCGTTAACGTACTGTGTTTCCGTCTTATTTTAGTCCAGCTTACGCAACCACACTTGAGAGAATCCCCTCCCGAACCTGCATTAATTTGGTTAATGCCTGCCAGACGGAAACACCAGCAAAGAGGGAACTGCGGACTTAAATTGGGAGGACAGAGAGAAAGAGAGCGAGAAGCGGTACCAAACGTTGGGTAGGGGAGATGGGGGGGCGTGGCAGGGGGGGAGCTGGGAGTCAGAAGGTAAGGTAATGCACGAGGGCATCTGCTTTTTGAGGAGAAGAGGGGATGAGCAGGAGGCAGAGGTCGTGGGTGAAAGCATAAGAGAGGTAAGAGACGTGAAATGAAGAGGGGGCGAGAGAAAGAGAGAGGTAGGGCTGGTAGCTAAGGGTTTGTGGAGAGAGACGGGGGGGGGGGGTGGATGTTTGGAGCCACCATTCCACCGGGGGGGGATGTTTGGAGACGGGGAAGGGGTATTCCTTCCGGTTGCAGAGTCCTCTTCAGTAGAACCCCTTCTCACTTCTCCAAATCCCTCCCTCTCTCCTTGGGCTCGGCCGAAAAAGAGTTGATGCGGAAGACCGGCGCGGGTGGCCCCACGAAGCGAGAGCGCGGCGGTGGAAAGCTGTGCGAGGGGAAGGATGGAAGGGAAGAAGAGAAGTAAGAAAGAACGAAAAAGAGAGGGAGAGAGATAAAGAGAGAGAGAAAAGGTAAGGACGAGGTGGAAAAAGGAAAATTTATTCCGAGACTCCGGGATCTTCCTTACGAGGAATATTCCAGGCACGGCCGTACAGTCGCCATGGAAACGAAAAAGAGAGCGAAGAGGAGGCCTCGAGGTCGTCTAGATTCGGTTTCGGAAATGCGCATAATGATTTGAAGGGGTCCAGGTAAAAGATCACAGCGTCCGGTACGAGTGACGATCGTCAAGAACGAGAAACACCGACTCTTTTAAAAGACACGAACACTTACGGAAGCGAATCGGCATTCGCGTATATTCACGACGCTAATCCAAGTAAAGAAAATGAGCAACTACACGATCATCGTCAGTAGACATCAAAATTTAAAAAAATGCGGAACATTATGAAGCATTCCTTTACAATCGTGACAAGCTTCTATATCAAATATTTTCGAAAACAGGGACAACAGGTTTCACATGGAAGTCGTAATTCGATTGAAACTTATGTATTACGCGTCACAAACAATATCAATAAAAGTTTATCACTTTCCGGAATATCAATCACTAAATCATAATTCCTTAGTACATGAATTTGGAAAGCTGGTAGAAGGGTATAAGAATAACTATTTGAGGCTATCTTCACAAAAAGAGGGCATTGCTTCATACAAGCTTAAAGATACATAAAACTATTACCACAAAAAAACGATTGAGAAAAAAGAAATTGAAAGCAACAAAAATAAAGTTTTCACGAGAATGTTGAATAAATATTCCGCATTTGGCTGAGTAAATAGCTATCGAGCAGACATTTGGATTAAATTAACACTTTCAATTATTATACTAACAGGCAGACAACTGTACACTTTAGGACCAATGCTTATTAAAAACATTTAAAAGAAAGTTTTGTTTAGTTTCAATTGAGCAACATAACACTTATCACGTAAATTAATATGTATCATTATATGCGAAGATAGAAACGGTTTTTGTCTTTACCTTAACCATTTAATAGCCTAAGCACTATCAATGTCTTATTGGTAACAATTTTCATGAAATAAATAATGGAAATGAGTGACAGTATTGAGATTTATGCGCAAATCTATGGATTCATCGAAATCATAGATTCGGAAGTAACATTGCGGAAGAGCTTCACTGACAAAATGAAATAATGAAATATAAACGTGGTGTAACTTCCACACTGAGTTTCAATCCAATTCTTACGCGTACAGCCGGTTACAGACACATCTTGAGGATGTAAATACTTGTCTTATGCATGTTTTGTAGAGAAAATTAATTCGCCAACTCTCAAAAATACCAAACAGCTGAGATTCGAATCAAGAACCGTGGGATGAGGAACCACCTCTCAAGCTAAAAGATCATCTTCGCCATCAATAGCAGACATTAATCCGGAGATTGTTTTGCTGCCAATCTCCACTCGCCTCTCCTCCTAGCCAATCGCTTTAATCCCAAATAAATTTTCACTTTGACATACTTAAAATTTCGTCAGGTGTACTATTCCATTCTTGTACCTCCCTCTGTAATCATTTCCATTCATTTCTTCTTCCAATACTGTTCTCAATAGGCTACTTTGTCGAAAAATGGGTAAAAAATTCGCATTTTCTAGTTTATCGCATACACGCTAGAAGAAAATCGGCGTAAAAGAAAAGACATAAGAAGGATAATAGCGTTAACTAAGAAAGTGTTCAGTAATAGAAGGGACTTGATGACGGTGCCCTTGGTTAAGGATATGAATTAAACTAAGGTGAAGAGGTTGATATTGAGTGCTGCGTTGCATGGAGCGGAAATGTGGACCTTAAGAAGAGAGGATGCAAATAGGCTTCGAGCGTTCGTGATGCGGGTGTGGAGAAGGATGGACAAGGTACGGTGGACGGAAAGACAGACAAACGAGGAAGTGCTTGAGATGGTGGGCGAGGAAAGAAGAGAGGATGCAAATAGGCTGCAAGCGTTCGAGATGTGGGTGTGGAGAAGGGTAGAGAAAGAAAGACTAACGTCGGTAAAGGTGGTGGACAGAAAGAAAGACTAACGAGAAAGGGCTTGAGATGGTGGGCGAGGAAAGGAAGCTTCCGAATGAAATCAGGGAGAGGCAGGGTAGTTGGCTCAAGGTTGTAATAAAGGGCGATGGGTTACTCTAGACTGTGATAGAGGGAAGGATTTTGCAAAGGATGGGCAAACGAGGAAAGGGAAGAAAGATAAGTTTTATGAGCGGGTTAAAGAAGGGTAGATCGTAAGCCGAAGCTAAAAAAGAAATACTAGAGAGAGACAGGTCCTCGAAAGTGGAGAAAACCGGGAGGCTTTTCTCTTTCAACCAAACCTGCATTTTACCGGTGGACTGCATAAAGAAAGTGTTACGCATTGGTTAAATGATAGCATCAAAATTGGTATGCTACGGAAATAAAACCAGTCTATCAACTGCAAAAGTCTTAACTGACAGCCATCTCTCAAAGCTCGATTAGGGCGGACGAAAATTGCCCTAATCAAGCCGGAATAGCTACATTTCATACACGGGCAATCAGACTAGATGGGGCAGATTAAAGAGAGAACCTGAAAACCACTCGGGACGCAAGGAGAGGACAGGCATGTGACAGGTGAGGAGGAGCATAAGCATCGCAGAACTTGATGGCATTAGCCGGTAAGGATACTGACAGTAATTAGGAAGATTCGAGTGTGCTAAAGCCTGGTAGCAGGCGCGTAAGTCTCTCGCGTGGATTGCTGGGGAATGACTTGTCCCCGAGGAGTCCATGCAACTATTTTACTGCAGACTACAAAGATTCATTGCGTGATAGAAGGCGATTACGCTACAGAGGATGCTAATTACTGCTTTTGAGGTATCCTTCCTTTAAATATAGACGCAAATGGAAAGGAGTAAAACCCCCTAAAGATTTAACAATATACGATATAAAGAAGGACCATTTATAACTATGTCTCTTTGTACATCTCAGCGAAAGTCATTGTCTAAATCCTCCCGTCCATAAAACCTATCCTCTTTCTTTCCCTACCACGCCTACTTAACATCCACCCATCTATCACGGCTTACAGCATTCACTCGCAATTATAACCTCTTTAAGCCACCTACTCTACCTCATCCTAATCTAACCCACTATACCAAGTACTTCCTTGTTTGTCTTCCTCTCCTTCCACCGCACCGGTTCTCCACCACACTCAGTTCTCAAAAGTCTGTATGTTTGCATCACTAGGGGTAATCTACCGGTCCAGGTGGTTTAATAAGGAGAAAGTGTTACCTTAAATTATTTTATACAATCGAAGGCCGCAACGAGCATTCACAACTTTTAGAGGAATTAAGGTGGGAGCCCCTAGAGACTCGGAGGCTTCCCGCTTGGCATAGCTTGCTTGAGGAATTCAGAACTGGTGTGTTTCAGAGCAACACTAAAAATATTATCGAGACTCCTCACTACATCTCTAGGTCTGACAGAAGTGATAAAATAAGTGAGATACATTGCCGAGCAGATAGGTACAAAAACTCGTTCTTTCCGCGCACAATAAGCGACCACAATAAAAACTCAACTCCAAAAAATACACTTCCATAATATAAGTCACCATTTCACCTCCCAAAACCTTACATCTTTACACGGCTGGTGTCCTAACACCCCATGCGGCGGCTCGCAGAGTAGTATGTAGATGTAGGCACGAAGAAGAAATCCCATCCAGGTAACGTCTGCCTACCCTGAATTTCTTTCGCCATCACTTACAGGCTAGGGTAGTAAACCCTTTGTATGGCAATAATCAAGGTAGGAGGGGTTCGAGAGCACGTTGCGCCCACGAGTTACGGGGTATAAACTGACTCCGGACCGATGGGGTGAGTTAAAAAGGAGTCGGCTGAAGAGGAGGATGGTGAGGGGGAAAAAAGATGAAGGGGTTTGGGAGCAAAGCGCGCAAGGGATGGCGGTGGTAAGGGTGGATTGGAAACCTTGGTGGTGTGTGGGAGGAGGGCGAGTGACCGGCAGGGAGTGAGAAGAGCCTTCGAGCATATACACAAATTAGAGACGCCACCCACGGGCATAGAGAGACGTCTTCGCAGCAAACTCAAAGGTGCATGGCGTTAGACACGGATTTGACGGTACAACGAGAGAAACTTGGGCCAAATTCAATAGATCCAACGGCTTTTTTAAGTAATGATTTTTATAATTAATAATGCACGGACCAATTTAATTGTAGCATGATGCAAAGAAAACACTTGGTATTTTATTCACAGTTATTTTACATAAAATGGGTATCTAAATCAATGTTCTGCATGATAAAATGCTCGTCTACGTAGCACTCTCCTAGTAACTGGTCAGATTGCGCGTTACTCTCCTTACTGCTTGAGGCCTGCGCCTAGCGGCCGGGGGAACGTGCGCAAATTTGATTTGAAATGGGATGAGTGATGTATGCCTGATGTGGAATCACCCCGTGCCACACACCCTAGTGGAGGCTGCACGGTATTTAGCAGATAGATATGTTTCCACTGCCGGTTGGTCTACGCCTTCGCATGCATCTCCCCTTATGTTCAAAATACCTTGTCGTTTCATTGTGCCTTGTGACTGGATGCTGACGACTATGATAAAATCATCCCATCTTCTTAGGTGGTTGGAGTGATTCATGTCTGACAATGAATGCAGATTTGCGTGAACTTTTTCCTACGTGTAAAAATTAGCTATTTCTTTGGTTAAAAGTAAAAAAAATTTTAAAAATCCGATTTTTTGGCCATCCGTTGCCATTTTAACACTTTAACCCTTATTGCAGACGAGATATATTTCGTGATAATTCGTATACCGATGTTCGCATCCTGCACTATACGCGAAATAATTTTATTGTAGAATTCTACCGGTAAAAGTACGTATTTTGTACGTCGGATTATCTCCTCCCACCTGGATTTCTACACTTTCAGGGGCCTATCTCTCTCTAGTATATCCTTTTTCGCCTCAGCATACGATCTACCCTTCTTCATCCTGTCCATGAAACCTATTCTCTTTCTTCCCATTCCCCGCTAGCCCAACATCCTTCCCTCTAACACAGTCTTGAGCAACCCATCGCCCCTTATTATGTCCTCCAGCCATCTACCCTGCCTATCCCGAATTTCGTTCAGAAGCTTCCTTTCCTCGCCCACCATCTCAAGCACTTCCTCATTAGTCTTCCTCTCCGTCCACCTCACCTTCTCCATCTTTCTCCACTACCACATCTCAAATGCCTGCAGCCTTTTCTAGTCTTCCTTTCTGGGTGTCCACGTTTCTGTCCCATACAACGCTACTTTCCACATCAAACTCTTCACCAGCCTCTTCTTCACATCATTACCCAACGTCCCCGTCACCCGATCCCTTCTATTACTAAGAGCCTCCTCGGCTAGCGCTATTCTCTTCCGTATGTCTTTGCTACAATGTGCGTTTACTCCAAGCGTGCTACCTAAGTAATTAAAATGCTCTACTTGGTCGAGTTTGCATCCTCGAAATTTAATGACAATCCTCGATTTCTTTGTCGTAGAGAATCTCATTACTTTCATTTTCTTATGGTTTATCTTCATTCCCAATATCCCGCACTGCATTTCTAAAGCAAATACCAAACCTTGCAGTCCCTTTGGAGATCCAATAACCAACGCCTGATCATCAGCGAATCTAACCATTTTTTAATGGATGTACTCCTACTTGATTCCAACCATAAGTTCTTCCCAAGCCTGTCTTAACATTTCCTCAGCATAAATTTTGAAAAGGCGAAATAATAGAATTTATATATTTTTGAATGTGATTTCGCCCAAATTTCGAATATTGGGCCGAAAATTCCAGCCAAATTACGCTTGATTTAGACGTTTACTAAATGTCTATTCATACCTGAAATCCCGTAACCTCCTCCATTCCCATGAAATCTATTCCTACCATGTCTGACGTCATAAAAATCGGCTCGCTTTTCGTCCCCCGTAAACGATACACCGCACTCTAGGGTTTTATACATGCTCGGAGCGTGGGGGGGAGATGAGGGGGTTGGAGGCTGCGTTGGGGAGCGGTAGAGGGAGGAGGCATATTGATCTGTCGGATACAGCGTGGGACGAGAGAAAGAGAGGGTGGGATGGGAAATGGGGAGAGTGAATGGGGGAGGGGGAAGAGGGTAAGGATTTGGTGAGCTGTGGTGGAGGCGAGGGTGGTGATGCGGTTGCCATGGCGACCTGACGTGCGCGCGCGCGTCGGCCGGTCGCGTTTGGACGAGGGAAGGATGAGAAGGAGAATCACTCCGCTGCTAGTGGGATGAGGGGTTCATGCATGCATACAGGGGGAGGGGGTGCGGGGGAAGGGCGAAAGGGGCGCTGTGGTGGGAGGGAACAGGGAGAATTAATATGGAGGATGAGGGATTGGAGAGAGGAGACCCAAGAGAAGACGCGTTGGGAGACGCGTGCGAAAGGGAAAGGAGAGAACGTGGAGAACTGAAGGGAGATGGCCGTGGAGATAGGGAGGAGGTTGGGGTTTAAGAGCGTTCCAGATTTAGTTGAAGTACGGGGCCTGATAGAGGACAATGTTGCCAAACTTACGCCACGAATCTCACTCACCTTACGTCCGGGTAAGTTACCGTTTCCAAAACCGCGCTTAATTATTTATATTACTCCTATCATTTGAGTATACTACCAACTGATTAGCGCGCCGGCCGGTCGCGTTTGGACGAGGGAAGGATGAGAAGGAGAATCTCTCTGCTGCTAGTGGGATGAGGGGTTCATGCATGCATACAGGGGGGGGGGGGTGCGGGGGAAGGGCGAAAGGGGCGCTGTAGTGGGAGGGAACAGGGAGAATAAATATGGAGGATGAGGGATTGGAGACAGAGGAGACCCAAGAGAAGATGCGTTGGGAGACACGTACGAAAGGAAAAGGAGAGAACGTGGAGAACTGCAGGGAGATGGCCGTGGAGATATGGTATGAGATTGAGGTTTAAGAGCGTCCCACATTTTGTTGAAGTACGGGGCCTGATGGAGGACAATGTTGCCAAACTTACGCCTCGTACCTCACTCACCTTACGGCCGCGTAAGTTACCGTTTCCAGCACCGCGCTTAAGGTAGTTTGAGCGAAATATAATTTTACTTAGAAGTCAATGAATTTGGTCTCATTCTAAAGAAAAATATCTCATCCTTCTAATGGCACCAAAAATTCAATTCCTTACCACATTACTTTCGGAGATATTTGCCAAAAAATATCAGCCTTTTACATGGGAAATGGTACATGTATGCACTCCAGAGAAACATTATGTACAAAATGCGACATTTCTAACACTTAGATGTCGTAAAAAAACTAAAAGCGTGTAGTTTGTATGCTTTCTCACCTATATTTGAAAATTAATCATATTGTCACCGCAGTAGGTTCTTGGGCATCACAAAATACCTTCCGTTATGAAGGAGTTTCAAATGCAACGCGCGAAAAAATGAGTCAAGTTAAAGACTTCTTAAGATATTTTCATTTGATTGCTTACTATTTCTGTCATATAAAAACATATTATTGCACCATTAATAATGCAATATTTTATTGATGTGTCTTACAGCTGGTGAAATAAAAACGTATGATTCGAATATGGCCTCTATTATGACTAGGGAACTATCTCGCTCGGACTACCTTAATTATTTATATTACCTTTATTATTTGAGTATACCATCAACTGATTGGCAGGTATTTGGACAGAATTCATACTAGCGTAGTAGGTTTTCTGACATTTCGTTCCAATTTCCTTTCTATAGGTGACACGCCATTAAAAACCTCATTAAATCCTCATATCGTCTTCCTCTTCTTACTACGTCCATAATGCCTGTCCTCATCGCTGACAAATTACAAAAAAAGAGCAAATTCCACAAGTACAAATTTATTACGACCTAGGTATCGCTTTTTACAGATCTGGTCAGGCCTGATGATACTGTAAAAAGCGAGACATAAGTCGTAATAAATTTGTACTTGTGGAATTCGCTCGTTTTATGATTGGTCAATTATGTTTCGGTTCCACATAATATCCCCGGAATGTTCAGGGTTTGTACCAACCCTCTTCCTTCTTTTACCACGCTTCCCCAGTGTTCTCCCCTCTATTACCCTTTTAATCATTCTCCCTCCTTTCAATACTTCCTCCATCCATCTCTTCTGCCTACGTCGAACCTCCACTACTAGCTTCCTCACCATTCTAAACATATCCAATACCTTCTCATTCGTCTTCCTCGCTACCCAGCTCACTTCCTCCATCTTTCTCCGGACCCAAATCGCAAATACTTCAAGTCGACGAACATTCTCCCTTCACATTGACCAAGTCTCCGACCCACACCAGAGTTAAGAGTTTCACCAGCCTTTTCTTTACGTCCCTACTCAGACGGTCCCTCGTCAAATTCCTCCCATTTATATGTGCAAATTGGAAGATTCCTAGAATTACTGCATGTACACAGCAACATAAGAAAATAACGTTTCGTTCTGTGGCTGGCAACATCGCACCTTCGCCCTAGTGGTCATTTACAAAGGCAGCTAATTTCCCTAAGTGGCCATACCGTCAACTAAATGTGGGAAGGACTATAGGAGATGCGATAGGTCCCAAACGGCCGAATACCTCGAGTATCGAAGCTTGACTCAAAAATAGGACGCCTGTCGAGCTCCCAACCCTTCTGCCTTGACACATACAAGATACATAATATATTTCCCAACTGAGTTTACATATACCTACAAAGGTGTCGGCATGTTTTTCCATTATCAGGATAATCACGACCTTGATTATGACAAAACTTTCCAAAAACTTTGTCGGAAAATAGACTCAGTGTCGAAATACACTGAGAATATTTGTTGTGATAATGCTATCAAGATAACGTTATCGAGACAGAAGGGTTGGGATTTCGACAGGTGTCTGTTGGTAAGGTAAGATGTATGCTATCAGTCAATATTTAAAACGAGTTATCGCTCTGCACTTAAAGCAGTTTGAGCGAAATATCTTATTACCTATAAATCAATGAATTTCGTCTGATGTTAAAGAAATATATTTCACCCTTCCATTGACATCAAAAATTCAACCCCTTACCATATTACTTTCGAGATATTTGCCGAAAAATACCAGCCCTTATACATGGGAAATGGTACGTGTATGAACTCCAGACAGACCTTATATTAAAAATGAGGCATTACCTGTACTTATATATCGTCTAAGAGTCAACAGTGTGTAGTTTGTGTGTTTTCTCAACAATTTATGAAAATTAATCATATTGTCACCGCAATAGGTTCTTGAATATAACAGAAAACCTTCCGTTTGGATGGAGTTTCAAACGTAACACGTGAAAAAAATGAGTCAAGTTAAAAACATTCAGATATTTTCATTTGATTACTTAAAATTTCTGTCATGTAAAACTATTTTATTGCACCATTAATATTGCAATATTAAATTCATATGTCTCACAGTTGGTGAAATTTAAACGTATATATCGAATATGGTATCTATTATAATTAGGGAACTATCTCGCTCGCACTACCTTAAAAACTGTATCCTCCTGCGTGGATTCAAGCAATTAATAACGTGTACTCCTCTCGTCAGTCGGTTTAGGTGCGGGTGACTCTTCAATGGCGAATGTTAATTGGTAGATTTTTTCATAGTAACAGTTTATGTTTGGAAAAATGAATTTAGGTGACCCTTCTTGCATCCCATCTTACATGTAAACCCACCTAAAGCGATAGATCAACTCCAATGATAATTGTGTTTAGGGATACAAACAAGGAAACAGCATCCGAAAACATTCCTGAGGAGCGGGGCTCTCAATGGATCGAAGGCATGGACCACAGGAAAATCTGACCAGAACAGACTAGACGCTTTCGAAACCTGGGGATGGAGGAGGATGCTGCAGATAAAATGGACGGAAAAAACAAGAAATGATGAAGTTTAAAGAAGAGTAGAAGAGGAAAGGACCATATGGAGTACCATAGAGAAAAGAAGACTCAGGTGAATTGAACACACCCTGAGACACAATGGGTTTGTGAAGAACATAACTGAAGGTAAAATAGCGGGAGAATCCCCAGAGGATGACTCAGGAATAAGTTCATGGACCAAATAAAGAGGAAAGTACATAGGAAGAGATACCAGGAGGTAAGGGAACTAGCATTAGGTAGGTAAGGGTGTAGGGCAGCAGTCAACCAATCTAAGGTCTGAACGACCATTGAATATGAAATATCTTTTCGCATTCATAAGCGAATGGGGATGAAAAAAAAGAGGAAGAACGATAGGGTGAATGTTGTGTCCCTAGTGAGCAGACTATGCGCCGATGTGCTCGTAAGAGGGTGTGCGTTGCTATCTATTCGCACCCGTGAATGAGCCTCATTCATTAACAAAAAACAACACAGAGAGACAGGGGTATGTAAAGGGGGATGAATGGGCGACTATAGAACGGGAAGCTTGAGTAACAATGGGTTGCCAGGGGAGATGGCTGACGGTGGAATTCGAGTGTTCTGAAGGAGGGGAGGCAAAAATGCTATCCGCCCGTTACCTTTTTTTCTGCGGAAGTAGCAGCAGAGGAGATAATACGCCACTATAAGGAAATTTTACCGCGAATTCGCTGATTAAAACAAATACTGAACTCCACTTTTTCGCTAGCACATCTTGAAAAATATCGCTTTCTCTGAAAACATGCCTTGTCTAGCAAAAAACAAAACGTGTCGTTTAGTAGATGGTATCTTTTTAATTAACACTTATTTATACATTAGAGCCAAATGCAGCGCCAATTTTGCAAAATGAAACGCATTTAGACCGTAATTTTTGCTATTATTCGCTAATTGAAGCTGGTGCAGTAATTTAATGGAAAAAATTGCGAAATATTCCGGTTTTTCGCAAAATAAGGAACACGGAAAGTTGAAGAAAACTGCTAATATTCATACTTAAACCCTGTCAACCCAATATTTCAAAGCAATTTCACGTTTGGTCAGTGGAAATTTATCTAAAAGATATGGAATGTATTCAATCGCCTCTTTCAGAAGGTGGAGACGTTTTATGGTTTCGCCCCCAATCATTCGGAAACGTAAAACACTTAAAAATATGATATATCTTTTCCTCGATACATTTTTGAACTTTCGTACCTCCCCCAACCTATTATACCCCTAGAACTTGATTCATGATGACGCAGACACGTTAAAACGATTTTCACAACATAGAAAATGTGGGGAAAACTGTACAAATTTAAATCACTTTTCTATAAATTCTACCGGTATAAGGTAAGCTCTGAGAGACAAGGAATCTCCTTCCTGTTTTCTACACTTTCGAGGTCCTATCTATTTCTAGTATTTCCTTTTTCGCTTCATCATACGGTGTGCCCATCTTCTTCCCATCCATAAAACCCATTCTCTCTCTTTCCTTTCTTCCCCTTCCCCGCTTGCCCAGCATCCTTCCCTCTATCACACACGTGAGCAACCCATCGCCTCTTATTACATCCTCCAGCCACCAACTCACCCGATCTTGAATTGCATTTCCTCGCCCACCATTCATAGCACTTCCTCGTCTGTCTTCCTTACCGTCCACCGCACCTTCCCCATCCTTCTCCACATCCACATCTCAAACGCCTGCAGTCTATTCTCGTCCTCCTTTCTGCGAGTTCAAGATTCTGCTTCACACAATGCTACGCTCCGTATCAAGCACTTCACTAGCCTCTTCTTCACATCATAATTCATTGTAAAGGTAATTTCCCTTCAAGAAAAGCGAATACAAAAATAGAATCATTTTTCATCTTACAGTGGAAATTCCTTCATTCCCTCATAATACCACCAACCCTGAAACACTGCCGGAGGAGATACATACAACTTCCCCTTCCAGGGAGGGCTCTTGATTTGCCTCGCTTGGGGGGAGGATACCGGAGGGAGGGAGACAATGAACATGACTAATGATTTCATAAGAGGAGAAGAGTTGGACAAACGGCCGTTGCATTGTTACGCCAACACCTAGAAATGCGAGCGCCAAAAGGGATGAGAGGCAGGCTGCCCACGAGGGAGGGAGAGGAAGAGAATTTGATTTATCACGGATTTCACTCACTCACGGTGACAGCTAACGTTCCCTTGTGATTCTATCAACTGTATTTGCTGCCCGTTGCATACCGTACATTTTCACGCCTCTCCCTAGGCAATAAAACACGCCTCCGAAGTAAAAATAAGCATTCATCAAAATAATATGGGATGCTACTAGCCTGAAATTTAACCGCGGAAAGTTATTCATGTCATCACAACGCATACACTAACTATAGACGGTAGGATTATCTAATCATTGTGGTGTAACTGACAAACCCACCTTCCCGGCATGAAGAGATCCGGGTTCGAATCCGGGTCAAGTCAAATGTTTTATTCCTGGCTGGCAGAGTAGGTGACCGGAGAATATAATACTGGATGATGGGTTGCTCATGAGTGTGATCGAAGGGAGGATGCTGGGCAAACAAGGAAGAAGAGGGAGAATAGGTTTCATGGACGAGATGAAGAAGGGTAGATCGTGCGCCGAGGCGAAAAAGAAATACTCTAGGTAGTTGGTCTCCTGAAAGTGTAGAAATGACTTTTATCAAAACCTACCTTTACCGGTAGAATACAAATTTAAAGAATTCATCCCATGCTGTATTCATGGTAGAACTTAAATGTTCGGGTTTTAGCGTCCACAACCACTAAGTGTCCATAACAATCTCAACTTAACAAAAGTATTACACCCTAAGGGGAAACAAAATAACCATGCTATCAATGAGGGATTACAACCCACGACTGGGAGTGCCAGGTCGACATGTCACAGAACGAAGCTTAGAAAATAAGTGCTTGTATTTCACGAAATTACGACTCGGTTTTGAAGATTATACGACACTACCAATCTCTTACCACGGTGAATAACGAATATTAAAAGATTATGAGTATCCCCTTCAGTAAAACAAAAATTGACCAATCCAAATACGAAAAATTATGGCGACAAACATCTTCACTTGCTCTAGGAATGGCAATAGCACATTCACTTGCATCCTGGTAATCCATTAAATGGTACTTCTTAGCTTGGTTAAGGTAATAGCTTCGGAACCAAGTTTCAAGGTTATATTGTTTCTATAAGCTGCTCAAAGGATACCAATTACACCAAATCTTTTGTATTTCCTCGTCTGCAATTTTATCTTTCCTCACATTTTCAGTGCACAGGCAAAACTCAAACCCAAATCACTCAACTCTACCATATCGAAGATTTAGCTTCTTCCCGGATGAATTTTTACGGCTTAATTTTAATCTACCGTTTCCGTATTTGCCACTGCATTATTTTCTTTCTAACATATGAATTGTAAACGTAGAGAATCGGAGGCTACACGCTAGGCTTAGGTTGCTTGAAAAATTCAGAACTGGTGCGTTTCAGAGCGACATACATAATATTATCATGACGCCTCACTAATTCTCTAGGTCTGACAGAAGTGATAAAATAACAGAGGTATATTGCCGAACAGATAGGCACAATAACTCGTTCTTTCCGCGCTTAATAAGTGACCACAGTAAAAACTGTGCTCCAATAAATACACTTCCGTAATACACGTCATCATTTCTCCTCCCAATACCCTATCCCTTACATCTTTACACGGCTGGTGTCCAAACACCCCCTGTCATCTCCAATGCGGCGGCTCGCAGGGCAGACGTAAACTATTTCCGAATAACGTAGTTAAGCCATACCTTAGAAATCTAATGCTTGGCTCGATATTTTTTGCGAAGGTAATATTTTTATTTTCTCCGTACATGGTAATCCATCAAGGACCGTTTCGGAGATGCATAAAAAGCGCTTAACCCCAACTTTGAGCGGGGGTTTTGCCAGCACCGAGGCAGAAGTTTCGAAACAAAAGGCGGCCTCAAGCGCTGCCGGTTTGAACCGAGGAAGTGAACGAGGAAGTTCCGAATTCGACCCGGATTCACGTCGAACCTGGCACGGGTCCAATCCTTGTCGTGGTCATGTCCGCTCTCCCTCGTCCCTTAACTCGTGCATGCGATAGACCACGGCGTGTTTAAAGGGAGAGACGAGGTTTTTTTTTGTGATTACGACAGGCGTAATTGCTGCAGACCAGGAAACAGGAAAAAAAAGAGATCATCCGTGTTTCACCGGGAAAACCCCTTTCAGCTTCCAGCTACATGAATGCTCAAACACAAACATGCGGAAGAGACGCTCAAAAATGGTGAAGTGGAGCAATAAATTTCAGTTTAAAATCCTATTCAAAAGTTACAAATCCAACCAGTGCGTCAGGGTACTTTTACTCAATTGTGACTACCCTTAAAAGCAAAATAAATAAATGAAATTTGAAAAATGGGAGCACAGCTATAGAAGATTAATTAACCGATTGAGTGTTTCATTTTTACGAGTATTTTTTAAGTACCATTGTATTAAAAATACGCTACAAATATGTCAAATGTAATAATGTGACACAAGAATGTAACAATGAATTAGTCTAAAATTTGTGGTAAATTAAACCCTAACTATTACTTACTCGAGCCATCTACCCTGCCAACACCAGATTTCATTCCGAAGTTTCCTTTCCTCGTCCACCGTCTCAAGCACTTCCTCGTTAGTCTTTCTTTCCGTCCTCCTCACCTTCTCCATCCTTCTCCACACCCACATCTCAAATGCCTGCAGCCTATTCTCGTCCTCCTTCCAAGTTTCCAAGGGGTCCCAGTTTCTGCACCATACAACGCTACGCTCTATATCAAGCTCTTTACATCCTTATCCAATGTTCCCATCATCAGCTCCCTTCTACTACAAAACGCTTCCTTGGCTAACTTCCTTATGTCTTTGCTACTACGCCCATTTTCTTCTAGCGTCATACCCAAGTAATTAAAATGCTCTACTTGTTCTAATTTCTGTCCTCCCAATTTTATTACCTCGCTTTCTTTTTCCAGGATAATCTCATTACTTTGGTTTTCATTCCATACTTATTAGCAAGAGGTATTGGGGAAGTGAGAAGCTGGATGCAGAAGTCACCCTGAGAGGAGAGACATTATTGCAAGTATTTTCCTTCACCTATCACGTGGGACGGAAAAAAGTACAACGGACATCAAGCGGAGAATTGCCCAAGATGGGAAGACGTTCCTAAGGATAAGACAACTGCTGTGCTCAAAGAAGATAGGACTACATCCCAGAAAAGTGTATAGGAAAACCTTAGCGAGGAGTGTGGCAATATGTGGACCGGAAGCATGGACCACTGGAAAAGCTGACCACAAATGACTAGAAGCCTTTGAAACCTGGTGCTGCAGGAGGATGCTGAAGAGAAAATGGACGGACAAAAGAAGAAATGATGAAGTGTACAGAAGAGTAGAAGAGGAAAGGACCATATGGAACACCATACAGAAAAGAAGAACGAGATGGATTGGACAAACCCTGAGACACAGTGGGTATGTGAAGAACATAATTGAAGGTAAAAAGAGGGAAACGTCCCCAGAGGAAGACCTAGAAATACGTTCATGGACCAAATAAAGAGGTAAGTACATAGGAAGAGATACCAGGAGGTAAGGGAACTAGCATTAGATATGGAAGGGTGGAGGGCTGCAGTCAACCAATCTTAGGATTAAACGGCCAATGAATGAATGAAATAAGGCCTCTCACAGAGGGTCAAGGGTGGAATCACAACCAGCAGTCAGGACAACGTGGTCGCTTCATTTTCGCTCTCCATAACTGGTGTCCATAGCTCCACGGATGCGCTTCCTGTCTGTCAATTCGGCCCTCATCTTGCGGTAAGCCTAACCGTACGCCTCCCTCAGCGTATTTGCCATATTCTCCTTTCTTGTTGCTCTGTCCCGATCGGAGAATCCTAAGGGCGTCCACTCCACCACTAAGTGTATCTGTCATATGCTCAAAACAGTCTTTTGGTTTCACGAGGAAAAGTATTTTATTGTTAGCGGCGATATTTGAATTCGCGCAAACGGGACCTCATGGCGGAAGGATACCCAGCAGACGGCTATCTGATGCGGCGGAACTGACGCCACGAGGATGCGCAAGGAGGTGGAAGAGATCTAGCTTCCTGTCTGGAGGCTGCATATAGTTATGTGAGCCCTGGCCTGGAAAGACGCATGGTATCTCGTTGTATTTGTTCTCACGCCAAAAAAAGGAGCCTTTTTAAGAAGAAATGGGTCTAATTTCAGTCTCAGCGATTGATTTCCTGCTCTGATCCCTCCCAATATCTAGCATTATCTTAATTTTATTTTCCACCAACGACCCTAGGGGAGAATCGGGCCCAACAAAAGTTTCACTTGCGCTACCTTGTGTCCTCCCACTTCTACTACCGACCTCCCTTTCTTTTTCTAAGAGAAACTCGTCACTTTTGCTTTCTTCCCATACCTATTAGCGATGTGTATTTCCCCTCCAGAAGCGGCCATTATTTCATTGGCCCTCCCATGCCGCTTGATAAAGGTTTCACTGTATTTATAAAATGGTTCCCGACGTGGGTGGTCCAAAATAGGCAAGTTCCAAAAAATCAGAGAAGGGAAGAAAAACTTACGACGGGATGGAAAGGTTGGGAGAGGTTCCCGCCAAGGCACGGAGCGGAGGGACGGGAATGAAAGGGAAGACGAGATGAAAATGCCGCGGACGGCTGCATGAAAGAAAAAAATATATATATATACCTGATGGGAATGGTGGGCGAAGACAGGAAGGAAAATGGAGCCAGCGACTGTGTTTGGGAAGGAGAGAGACGGAGGTGGGCGTAGGTTGAGAAGAAAAAAATTGGGAGAAGGAGTCTCCCTCCGGGATGAAAAAAATGAAGGAGCCTTGATAACAAACAAGATGAAATATTCAACGGTTGGGCGGATATCTTGCGCAGGTGGGGGAGCAGGGGAAGAAGGGAGGAGAGTCGGGAGATGGTGGAGTTGGGACGCCCGGGGGGGGAAAGGATACAGTCGTCCCCCGGAGCACACTTAATTGGAGATAAATACGAACACGACAGAAGCAGACAATGGGATGAACGGGAGATGAGAGGGAAATTTTGAGTGGGAGAGGGGGAGGGTAAGGGGGCGGGTGAAGAATCTGCGGGAAAACAGCTAGAGTGGGAGAGATGGACGCGGATTTGCCTCGAACGGGGAAAAGTCACGTGATGCACCACGTGAATCAAGATCATCACAGAGGAAGTTCATTTGCGAAATACCATAGCGCTCGCAGCCCTGGCGTTGCTAGGGAATTCTCTTTTAATCCAATGAACACTTAAAGTAATATTCATTACGTTCATGATGAACAATGAAAATTTTCACCAATGGTCGAAATTCGCCATAAAAAAATCATTTGACTCGATGGGGATTCGAACCGGGATCTCCCAATTGCCGGTCAGGTGGTTTGGTCAATGTAACTGGCAATTGGGAGATTCGAACCATTCGGTCAAGTGTGTTAGACAATGTAACTGGCAATTGGGTTCGAATCCCGGTCTAGTCAAATGATTTTTTTCATGGCCAATTTTAACCCTTGGTGTATGCACCCGTGCGAGTGACTTGGTACCACATCATTTGTAAACGCAATTATTGGAAATTTAATAATACTTTTTAAATTTTCGCACTTTTTTATCATTCAACTACTAGCTTTCAAATCACGAAATCACAGAAAGGCATTATCAAGGTGATACATGAAAAGTAAGTGAGTTCTTAAACACCCATTGGATATGGAGGGGTTAATAGAGCGGGGAAGGGGAAACGTAGAAGGTCAGAATGAAGGAAACAGGTTGGGGAGGGAGGGAGGTTTGTGTCATACATCTTAAGCTGGGTAGAACTTACGTCACAAAATAATGTTACTTCTTATAATACTCATAATTATTATGGTAACCTGCCTGTTACGTATCTGGGTAGTATTTTGGAGAATGGGTTTTGCGCCGTTAGAAATGTAGAGAATTTTCCTTACTTCCATTTAACCTACCTTATCCTTAGGTCTGCAGATGATCAAGCGTTGGCTTGTCAGTCAATCACGGGGTTTAAATCAATGATGAACGCGTTAGAAGTGCAGTGTGATAGGTAAGGGATGAAGACAAACCACAGGAAGACGTAAGCGACGAGATTCGTTAGAAACATGAAGGCGGATATGAAAATAAGCGTGTGAGGGCGCAAAATGGAGCAAGTCGAGCATTTCACGTATCTGCGCAGTATTTTGAATAAGAGCGGGCTTAGTGATTGGGGCATAACATGTAGGAATTTCAAGGCTAAAGAAGTAATTTCAAAAAGGAGGGGATTGATGAGGGAGGGAGGGGTCTGAGTAGAGTCGTATGGAAAAGCATTACTGTGATGATTTTTACGTGCGGAGTGGCAATTTGCTTGGCATAGTGGCAAGACAATACAAATGGAACTTTCATATTCAATCCAATGTTTTGCCTCCGAGGCCATATATTACCACATTCCAGAGAAATATTTTGTATTTAGCATCTAAAATCTTTAACCTACTTCCACAGCATGTAAAAATGGAAAAAAAGGTTATGTTGTTTTTAAGACAAGTCAAAATATTGCTCTTCAAATTGGATGATATTGAAATAATTTAACAGCTTTATAAATAGTGATATTATGTAGTGTAGCACTGATGTAAACCTGGTACATATATACTTTTGTTGAATTTCTATTGTGCACGGCAACTTTTGGTTACCCCCACGCAGGTATTTATCTTTGGGGTAACCTAAAGCTTCCATATATTGTTTAAAATGTGTTGAAAAAACTGTACTAAAGGGAAGCAATAAATTATTATTGTTATTAAAGGCTGTTGAAAACCCTCATATGGAGCGGGGCGCTGTATGGGTCGAATATATTTCAAAGGGAGGATGCATGTAGACTTGATACGTTTGAGATGTGGGTGTGGAGAGGGAAGGAGAAGGTGGGCTGGTTAGGAAGGCAAACAAATGACAATCAAACAATACGAAAACAAATACAACAAACAATCAAACAACAACGAAGTTCGTTATTCCCCTAGGGAGTGACTTTGGTGCCCCTGGTGAGCCATGGAAGAGGCCAAATAAAATATTTTACCACGAAAACTAAAAACCAATTTTACGAAGTCTATTTGTCAGTTTATGAGGAGAGAGACGAATAAAGGTATTCGATGAAGTAAATACCCAACCAGGATATTTTGTTTCATAATCCCACCCATTTATTTCTTCTTTTTAGCAAAATATACATGATATTCATCGGAAAGCGCACTATAAAATCATATTCGTCCCTGAAGACTGCGGGATAAGAGTCCTCGCCCGATAAACTGAGGATTTCGGGTTCGTTTCCGACCCGGGTGTATTTTTCACCCGGGTCGGAATTCGTATTTCAGAGACGTTGAAGCAGGCAAGTAATTTACAAGTAAGTAAAACAGTTGTTTTTCTTTTCAAAGAAACACGGAAATAGCCGCGCAGCAACTTCAACGGAGTCACACGCTGGTAATCACACAACCGTGTGACATTCACATTGGAAAAATCATTCCCCTGGACTAGAAATTCGAACCCAGATCCCCCGATTTCGCGCCGAGAGCTCTAACCATACTTTTTCACGGTAAAAAAGGGGTCTAAGAAACGGGAGAGTTAGGGCAAGAACTGTTTAAAAATCCCACTACCACCAGTCAAAATCCCCAATCCATCGATCACGTACTGTATTGGGATCCTCAATGCCGACGTGAAATTCTCGGGAGAGTTGGGTGATAGGGGAGCTAACTTTAACCCCTCTGAGAAACCGTAGAAAACGAGAGGAACCCGGAGAAGGGCGCCTGTCGTCTAAAAATACACTATTGCTGATTGGTTGACGGATTGGCCTTCCGCCTCCCCCGGCTATTTTTTTCTTTTCTCTCGTCCTCTCTTTCTCGGAAAATTTTCAACAGCCTCCATCTTCTCTTGTATTATTTTTCTCGAGCATCGCATCCAATCTCAGCCAAACTACATCCCCCTCTATTCCTCCGAGGGTCCGCTGACTGTGGATTGTGCCGGGGAAAGCATCGATAAATAAATAATCCCTCAAGGGTGCGTGGCCAGGGGCGAATTATCATCAACACGCACTATTATGTACCACAAAGTTTCACCAACATGAACTACACTAGTAACATGCTCAACATCATCAATGGTCGTGCAATCCTTAAGATTGGTCGACTGCAGCCCTCCACTCATGTCCTCGCCTAATACCAGGGGGATTGTGTTTGAATCGCTCGAAATGATCCCGATTACGTAACTAAGGACTCACGTGGTACAACAACGAATGTTTGAAGGTTCTGATGAATTTTACGTACTCGAATGGCTATATTTAGCGTTTAATCAGTCGTTTATTGTGTTATTATTGCGTAGTATTAAATAAGTCGTTATTTATACCCATTTACAATATTACCGCGAGAAAAACTCGATCGGAAAGGTTAATTGAAATTTTTACGAGTGTTTTGAATACACCAAAATCTCGAACCCTTTTTGATTGTACCACGTGATTCCTTAGTTACGTGATTGACATCATCTCGAGCGATTCAAACACAACCCCAGGTCACAAACTACCCGGTAGGTACTTTTTATTTTGTCCATGAACTTCTTACTGGGATTAGCGCGAAACTTTATACGTAAGTTAATAGGAGTGACATCTTTAGATGAAAGTTCCTGAGTGAAATGAGTGTCTTCTGCTTCATATCGAAACACTAAACTACATTCGAATCTTCGATGCATGCTGTAACACACAACACTATTATCAAATTTTTCATCAAAGTTTCCAGTTAATCACCCACTTGACACATCCATCCAAGCTCCATTTCACACAAGCAATGATTACAGTGCAAACAGTTCAAGATTAGTAGGATTTAGTTCGTATGAAATTTGGTTGGAACGATTCTTGTTTATGAACGATTTGGGTGAAACTTAAGGCGTATGTTATTAAGAGTAACATTTTGAGATGAGAGTTATAAAAATGGCATTCAATCGATTTTCTTTTCGGAAATTCAATGCTCTTTTTAACAGGCAGCCATGGGGAAAATGGGATACATTAGATGATAATTCGATTACACATGAATAGATTTTCCTATGAACCAGCATTGATATATGTCATAAAATTAGAAGGTAACACACAATTATCATGGAGTATCTTCGAGTCTAATGTCCGAAAAAATATTTTAATAAAATTTTCGCCCGACTTTCGAATCATCATCGGCCGTTCAATTCTAGGATTGGTTGACTGCAGCCCTCCGCCCTTCCGTATCTAACGCTGAATCCCTTACTTCCTGATAGTTCTTCCTATGTACTTTTCCTTTCATTTGGTTCATGAACTTATTCCTGGGTTTTCCTCTGGGGACTTCCTCTCCATTTTACCTTTAATTAATGTTCCTCACAAACCCATTGTGTCTCAGGGTGTGTCCAATCCATCTGGTTCTTCTTTTCTGTATGGTGTTCCATATGGTCCTCTCCTCTTCTACTCTTCTGTACACATCATCATTTCTTATTTTGTCAGTCCATTTAATCTTCAGCCATCTCCTGCAGCACCAGGTTTTGACGGAATTTTCTCGTTCAATGCGGAGTAAAGCGTCACCTTGCCATGGATGTTCTTTCCCATACACTTCATGTCATATCTGTGGGCGTGGTTATCAAAGAAAATTTTTAAGGCAAAAAATAGGCACAAGGCTTGTTCTCAATTTTCGATCCGGTCTTAAGTTACACCCGTAGGAGACATTGATACGCCTCGAACATTTAATGAGCCATCAACGTCGAACAAAAACTCCACAAAATAAGGCACTTATTGTTCCACTAAATTATTATTTTAAAGACTATCTACCGGCAGAGGTAGTTTCAAATGGAAGTATGTAAAAATACTCTTGATCTTAACAAATAGACGGTGATAAGTTGTTCCAGAAACTTACGGCAGTTCGTTTCTACATATTAAGTTTATCTCTAGAGGAAACAAAGGATTATAAAAGGAGTTCTGATTTCAGAAATCTCGTATGTTGAGCGGTTCGTAAGTCGAAGTACGATTCAACCCTTAACTTATTCAATTCTTAACAAGTCACTGACGCTGGTGCACGACGTTGGTGTAGTTCATATAAGTGGCGCAGCAGTCCGCTCCTACGACTGAACAAATGCTGTCATTAAAAATATTCGTGGGATAACATTCATTATTCTTTGCCACAATTTTTATTTTTAAGAACTAACCCATTCCATCAACGAAAGCAGGATTTATTGACCAAACGCATAAAACTGAGTCATTGAGTTATTGTTTTGACTCGCATAATCAGGCCAAAGCAACCTTAGTGCAGTAAATCGCGCCGGAGAAAAAAATAGGCAATAAAACTTGTTTTATACGGGACACGAACTTGCCAAATTTAGAACTGCGTTTTCTCCTCAATCTGGCGCGCAATAACAATTTAAAATAGAGCAGGGACTATTTTTCCATCACGGGTTCGTGCATTTGCGCAAGGATTGTTGCAATTCCCCGCTTTACACGACGCAATTCGAAATGCACGTTCGTATTTACATCAGCTTGTGCAATTACGTGCCCCGTGAAAAACGGGCTTAACAGCTGGTGAAAAAGTAATATATAAAAAAAGATGACAGGAGATCTCTAGTGCGAATGTACAAAAAATACCAGCATAAGACTCGGACTTGGAAATACCACACTCGGAAGGTACCGGTCAACGCTGCAAAAATTTATAAACTGAGAGAATAGGATCGAAATATAGGTTTCAAGGAATGATAGAACGACGGGGAAAACCCCTGTGGACGGAAAAGAAGACGAACGACGAAGCGAATAATAAGCATAGTGAGCTGATATGAAGAGAGTGCCAATGAGGAAAAAATCTCATTACAATGTGAATGGGTAAAGTCATAAAGCTTCACAGCCGAATACCGAATAAAATAGCGACATTTTGGATTTCGGCCAGTTCTTTCCGTTTTGAACCCCTTTTGTGCCTCTTGAGGTCGTCATTTAGTCATACGGCAAGGGTCGTTCCTCAGGGAGGATTTTTTTTTCTTTCCCGAGATAAGAGGCGTTCCATTCTCCTTCCGTGCTCCCACTTTTCTCGGAGGAAAATGGAAGGAAAATAAAGGATGGAAACCCCTTCTTACAAAAGTATTCTCAGGATTACTATTTATATCACGAAACTAGCACGATATTTGAGTAAACGTGTAAAACTTTGGGATATCCTTTCCATATATCACACTTACTAACGCATCCGTTAGTAATTAATGCTTGACTTCAGCCGTTCAGAGGAAATTATAAGTGGAAAGTCCCACCTTCTTTCCTCTAGAGAATCTCATCACTTTAGTCCTCGAATGGTTTGTCTTCATCGTATACCTCTCGAACTGTACCTCTAACGCATTCATCATTGAATGTAAGACCTCTATTATGTACTACTGGCTATATTTTATACCCTACTACCCTTATATTCATACCCACCCTCTTTCTTCAAGAAACCCTTCGTCTTCTAATGACTTATCTTAATCTGTTGGGTTATTTGTCCTTAATGCAGAGAAAATAAAAAGGCACATGTGGTTTCTATCGTTTAGTTAAAGGATCAAACGGATACAAAAACCGGAGCAGAATGGCTTCACATACATTGAGAAGTCCACTGGACTCGACAGTATTAGAATTGCAGTCTGCTTATAGGTTAGGAAGCGACCTGGATTGGATGAAGTAGAGGGTCATGAAGGAGCGATTGTTGGTAGGGGCTAGGATGAAAGAGGAACAGTCAAAGAAGATTTGATGATGGCCAAGATGCCTGTAGTTTCCCAAAATAATCCCATATCGTTCGCACTGCAGAATAAATTACATTATACGAAAAAGTTATCATAAATACGAAAAAACCGATAACAATTACCTCTATATAATATATATTAAATTCTCAGGCTTCTTTTGGTGGAACTACGTTGCGATAGTTTGTAAACATCACTCAAACCTTTCCACCCCTCCACCTTATTCGGACCAGTCATCCACTCACCGCCCAATTAGCTGCTTTCTCATCCTCTACTTCCCCCTCTCCTACTTCCCCTCCCCAACACCCTGACAATGTATATAAGTATACTGTCACCTTGATAATGACTTAACTTGAGTCGAAACTTAGGTCGGAATGATAAAAAATTGTGGAATATTGCAGCGACTTTATTTACAAACTGTAACAATTACCTCTTCAAACCCCCTATTCCGCCTTCCTTTGCAGAATAAACTCGAAAGAAAAACTTGCTCTCGCTAGCTAAAGAGTATCCATTCCACTCAAAACAAGTGTCGCCGTCAGGCACGGTCTGTGAAGAAAGGAACATCTCTCCCGAGTTGTCTGGGATACCATCCCGGACCATTCCGCGTTCACCGCGACGGATCCAGGTCATGGGACGACACAGTCGACGCGTCGTGGCAACAGAGAGAGAGAGATACGCATTAAGAGCGACTACTAAGTTGCAGCGGGAGACGACGCTGAGAAAAGAAAGGAAGGGCCCGACGCGACTCCCGACCGCCGAGTCGATAAATCGACTCTTCAAGAGTGCGGCGACATCACGGTGACTGGCGGACGGAAAAAAAACTCCGAACAATAACGTCCCCGATTCGTAGTGGAATCAATGCGACTGGTTCGGATGACCGACTTGGTGAGGCGAAAGGGACCCCGGGACGACGGGCGGCCTTAGCGAGTGAAAACGGATTCAGAATTTTGTAAGCACTGTGAACTTTTAAATTTTTTAAATGTAATCTTAAAGGTAACGTTAAAGGTATTTATTTTATTAAAGTACTCTACCGGTAAAGGTACGTATTGTTGAATTCCAGAGAATCTCCTACCGGTTTTCTACACTTTCAGGGGTCTATCTCCTTCTGGTGTACCCTTTTTCACCTCAGTATACGACCTACCCTTCTCCTTTCTGTCCATGAAACCCATTCTCTTTCCTCTTCTTTCCCCCTTGTCCAACATCCTATCACATACTTGATGAATTCATCGCCCCTTGTTACGTCCTCCATCCACCTACTCTGCCGATCTCGAATTACATTAAACGACGTCCAATTCCTCCTCCTTCTTCCTCCTCGCCATCCATCTCACCCTCTCCACCCTTCTTCACTCCCACATCTTAAAGGCCACAAGTCTACGTACATCCTTTCCTTCGCAATGACCAAGTTTCAACGCTATTAGACGAGTTCTGGAATTAATTAGACTAGTACCAGTGGACAATAATCACCCCACTTGATAACCTCTTTCTTTTAATTTTCAGTACGTGAAACGTAGGTATTGATATGGAAAATAACTGTGGTAGTGCTGTATGTCATAACACCATACGGTGCGAGCCAATTACAGTCAAATTATCAAATTTATCAAGAATCAAATTATTTATAGCGGTATTTACGCTATAAATCTAAAATATTTCAGTATTTCTTCGCACTATTCTTTACCTCGATCATTCAACTTTTCTTGGCCCTTGCTGCTATTGACATGCGCGAAGTATTCCGAATGATTTCAACAGATTCAGGCGAGATAACCATAAAAGGCTATTCTATTTCTTCCTCTTCCTCGTAGGCCAACATCCTTCCCTCTATCACACTCTTGAGTAATGAATCGCTCCTTATTACATCCTCTAGCCACCTACACTGCCGATCTTAAATTTCATTAAGAAGTTTCATCTCCTCGCCCACCATCTCAAGCACTTCCTCGTTAAGATTACCCAATTACGATGATAACAATTGTTTTAGAAGGTTACCTTTAGCACTAAAGTAATGAGAATCGCTGGGACAAAGAAAGCGAGGCTGGTGATTAAAGTTGGAGGACACAAACTCGAGCAAGTAAAGCATTTTAATTACTTTAGTAGTACGCTTGAAGGAAACGGGTACACTACTCACTTCCTCTTTCGACTTCCTCTCCGTCCAACGCACCTTTTCCATCCTTCTCTAGACCCAATAAATTTAAATATACCATAATTAAAAATGCTTAAAAGCATATCTTTTCATTTCCAAGGGCAAGAAAAAATTAGCTGGTGTCCGTACACCCCCTGCTACACGCTCCTGCGAAGGCTCGAGGGATTTTACGCAGATGTGGGTCGATTGAGGCGCAGTGACTGATTCATTTCGGCTTGGAACGACTCGAAGCACCGGTAGGGAGAAAAAGACGAACTGAGTCGGGAAGAAATGCATTTTTAGGCATCCTCCTCGCCTTCGAACTTGCGCTGGAAATATCTCCTTTTCTCGGGGGAAAGACACTCGAGGAAAGGAACAAAAAAAGATCAAACTTTATTTTTTGCAGGGTACAGTTTACGCCGACTTTCTATAAGTTTCTCAGCACCAGTTTTCGGTCGAGTCTTTCCCGCTGGAGGATAATAAAGGGGAAAAGAAGAGCGCACTGCATTCTCCGGATTTCCAGCAAACGCTGCTCTACTATTTGCCGTTTTATTCCTTTTAGGCCTCAAGTATGGTGGGGAAGGAGAAAGCAAGCAGAAATAAAAGGTAGAGGAGATCGGACTTGTGTAGTGGACTGAGCACTGACTTCACATTCAGACTACTCGGGTTTGAGTCCCGGCACATGAAGCGCAGTCCTCCCTCCGCCCTTCCAATCACCGCGCTCTCGTAATCTCCGAAGTCTACGGAGTCTTCATTTTTTTGATGCGCTATCGGAGATTTTAAACTGAATTAACTCGCCGTGCTTAAAATCCATTAATGACGGTTTCCATTCGGCAACTTCTTCTTGATTGTGGAGAATCACGTTTTTTTGCCAACATCCACAGACCGCTGAGGGGAAAGGCATTCAAAATAAAGATACGCGACGTTTACGGGTCCGGTTCATTAGCGACTTTCCAGACGAGAAACTCACAGATTCACGGCAGCAATTAACACAGAGGATAAAGAAGAAAAAAAAGGAAACACATTTGCAATCAGGCTGAGAATGGAAATAACGAATTCGATTCTGGATAACGATTGCGAATCCGTTTAAAAGCCGAATAGGGAAATTTGCGCGGATTACAATTCTCATCTGCGGGCTAAACTTATTTTTTTCCGACGAATTAAACTCACGAATCATGAGTCATTCGAAAGTTCGTGCCATAATCGGACGGCGAAGGAGTTCGATCATGGCACGTTCATTCACATGGCATTAGGTCTTAAATATTCCATTAACATTTTCAGTATACACCTCTCAGAATCAACGCGTCATATACGCAATAAACATGGACAAGATTCAGGATGGCAACAGGAAAAAAAATCGCATTTGGTAAATAAAATTATGAGAACTGAACAGAAAAAATTAAAAATAAAGATAGGTATGGATTAGGAGAATGAACAAAATATTTTGCTCCAATTTTTAAAAAAGTAACACTTGACATTCCTTGAGTTTTTTTTGGAGCTTTTTGGCAAATAATAAAACTATGCACTAATGTTTGCCACAGTTTCAGAATATTCTTAACACTAACTAACGGGATTCCATGTTATTTATACTACCATGGAGTTTTCTTCAATAAACACAAAAAATTTAAATTCCAAAAACAAAACAAATATCAAACATAATCAACATCATGACATATTAAACCAAGAAACGATAAAAGTTGGTTTTATGAAAGCAGATTTGAAATGTATATTCGTGCTGGATCAGGATACAGCCAGCTCGTCGTGGTTTGCTTAAAGCCCTCATCTCCCTCGCGTTGTCATATTAGATAGACCGCAAGGGCATAAGTTTAGTTCCTAGTTCCACTTGTGTCCTCCAAAAAAGCTACGATGATTAGGAAGCCTGGGGTGCGATTCTGTTTCTCCATAACGCCATGGCGCCGAGACCATGCGGGAAAATAGTAAGTAGATTCTCGACAATGCGATTCTGTTTTTCAAATCTTGCACCATTATAGCGTATGCAACGCTTATTTATCGTATTGTCACAATGGTCGTAACGTCAGAAGAAACAGAATCACGCGTGGTACTTCGCTGGCGCTGGAAACTCTATCATATCACCGCGTTATAAT
The DNA here is from genome assembly GCA_963169105.1 of Ceriagrion tenellum. NCBI lineage: Eukaryota > Metazoa > Arthropoda > Insecta > Odonata > Coenagrionidae > Ceriagrion > Ceriagrion tenellum. The sequence goes on along the minus strand of OY720644.1, from coordinate 52,273,868 downwards.
AGCGTACGTAGAAAAAAATAGGCCCCCTGGGTAGAGGAGTGGTTTGTGAATTGGCCCGGCAAACCAAAGACCCGTGGTTCAATTCCCGGTCCAGTTCGATACTTCTCTCAAATCTATACGTATTTCACCGCCGTATCTGCGGACGGCTTGAATACTGTTTCATTCTATGGAGCTTTTATTTGACACTGATGTCTAATTAGATGTTCAACAGGGTCGTTCGATTCGATAAATCCGTAGCTATATCTATATAGGTCTTCGCAACCATTTCCACCACATGGCCGCCATTTATGTGAGAGTACGAGAAAGAAGCTATTTTACACTTGCCAGGCCTCATTTAGAATATGCCGCTAGTATATGGGATCCGTACGAGGAAGGTATGATAAAAGGATTAGAGCGCGTGCAAAGGAGATCCGCTAGGTTTGTTAAAGGCCGTTATGATAATTGTATAAGTGAAACGAGTTTAATAGAAGAACTAGGATGGGAATTACTATCAGAACGCAGGTTAAAATTTAGGTTAAACCTTTTAAGTAAATTGGAAACCGATTTGTTCACAGATGACGTTAGATATATATTAAGAACCCCTGCGTATTATGCTAGGTTTGATCATATTAACAAGATTAGAGAGATAGATTGTCGTACCGATAGATTTAAAATGTCATTTTTCCCGCGTACGATAAGAGAGAAAAATAGGCAGCGTAGCAAAGGGATAGGTAGGTGAAATATAGTTAGAGTAGTCTGTAGTGCATGATGCATGTAATAACAACCAATAATCCCTTTCTTATTATGTAGATACTAACCATGTGACCCTATTATCTAGCATGCCTTCATTAAATATCCTAGTTGCATGTCAATAGTGCATGTTTGGTGATCTTCACCCCCTGCAACAGACCCTCGTGGTGGCTCTCAGGGTATTACGTAGACGTATGTGCTTACTGAGCATTTGCCACCATTGCACACCCAAGAAAATTTGCGAATATGCGGCGCCAGCCATCATTTCGAACACAAATGCACTGACAAATCACCAAAATCGCTGGACATCCTAAACCATGCTTATCGAGAATGCACTAAAATTAGCACACTGATGACGCAATTTTTTGCGTTGCGAAGACCCACATCGAAGGAAGAATACAATCGATAATGAACGACCTTGGATGTTCGAGACATAACAGTTCCCTCTGTCGGACCAGAGTCTGGATAAAAAATTGAGAGGAATTTCGTCTATTTAAGTCGCCCTAAAGTTTCTTTAAGAGCAAAATAATGATGATGAAAATGTAAATACAGCAAAGGGATATGCCCGAAATTATGTTTCAGGGCGTAAAAAATTTATTCATTCTCAGTTTTGTAAACTCAGCTCCAAATTCTGTTTTCATTATAAAAAAGTATTAAAGCTTTTAAAACTTCAACATTCCGCCTTTTTTTTAGCTGCCCATAATCTCCAGACGGTGCATATGCATCCCTGGTTGCGAATCAACATAGCACTATAGTGATGCGCCGCGGTAAAAAGAAAGCCGGCATCATTCCTCCCACCGCAGGATATCCATTAGCAAATTAAAACGAATTTTTCCGAACGTTGTCGGGCCGCCGCGGTTTGGGTTCTCGCGCGCAAACTTGCATCCTTAACGAGTCGCATTACTAAATGCGTTTCGGCGCCTGCTTTGATGTTCCGCGACGCCAAAGGCCTCAACCCCCACCCACCTGCCTCGCGTGCGCCTCGTAGCGGCAGAAAGGGGAAACATTTTCTTTTTTAACCGATGCGCAGAAAAAAATATTTAAAAACTGAAGGGTTGAAGACAAAAGAGAAGCTGTTTCAATTAAGCATGGATGACACTGTGTTCATTTTCTCTTACACTTCCAGTTCACTGCAATTCCGGCGCCCATAACATCCCGAAATAATTTTCACATTTAAGTACTCGCCTACCAGTGCTAAAAACGGTTCATCTTTTTCAGGATACGTCAGGAGTTGTTCATTCAACAGTAATTCAATTAACGGTTAATTTTCAACGAGCAATGCTCAACTCACTGCGTTGCGTTTTCAAGCGATGGGCAAACAGAAAAGGGAATTAATAGAAATGTACATCGCACATTACGGCCACTATTTGGAATTATATCGAATGCTGGGGTAGCTGAACACCGATGACATAAATTTGATGGCTCTTAGTAACGTCGTACTCTACTCTTGCTCCTATCCATTCCTAAATGTACCTACCGCATTATAACAGAAATAACAATATACACAATAACAATTGCAATTTTTCACAGGATATTTTAATGAGTACGACGCGTTTCAGCTCACTGAACCATCATCACGTACATCATGTTCGTCATCAGGTACATCATTAGGTACAATCAGGTACATCAGGTCTTGTACCTGATGTCTCTGTGAGCTGAAACGCGTCGTACTCATTAAAATATCCTGGGGAAAAGTGCAATTGTTATTCCTGTATTAATACGACGAATTTCCACGATATCTCGCCTTAATCTGTTGAAATAATTCGGAATACTTCCCGCATGTCATTAGCAGCGAGGGAAAAGAAACGTTGAATGCACGAGGTGAAGAATAGAGCGAAGAAAGACTGAAATATTTCAGAGTTATAGCGTAAATGCCCCGGTAAATAGATAAATTTTACTCTAAGGGGCTGGCACTACAAGTTATTCTGACGAGTCGCATTGCCAGAGTTATTTTCTACATTATAACCCACGTCTCACGCAAAGAAAATGAAAAGAAAGGGGTCATCAAGTGGGATGACATTAATTCCACGAAGACCTTAAACTATTAACACGTCTAATAGCGTTGAAACTTGGTCATTGCGAAGGAAAGGATGTACGTAGACTTAAGGCCTTTAAGATGTTGGAGTGGAAAAGGATGAAGAGGGTAAGATGGGTGGTGAGAAGGAAGGAGGAGGAGGTATAGGACATCGTTTAATGAAATTCGAGAACGGCAGAGTAGGTGGCTGGAGGACGTAATAAGGGGCGATGGGTTGCTCAAGAATGCGATAGAGGGAAGGATGTTGGGCAAGTGAGAAAGAGGAAGAAAGAGAATAGATTTCATGGTCAGGACGAAGAAGGGTAGATCGTATGCTGAGGCCTAAAAGGATATACTAGAGAGAGATAGGACCCAGAAAGTGAAGAAACCCGGGAGGAGTTCCTCTGACTTTCAACAATACCTACCTTTACCGATATAATACACGGAAGGATGGGAGAGAAAGCTTTTGGCGAGGTTCGGAAGAGGACGTTTTGAAAAGATAAGGAATGCTGAGGAGTCAAATAGAGAGGAGAACAATGGGGAAACGTGGAAGAGGGAGAGGATAGGAATTCTAGACGAAAAAAGAAGAAGGAAACGATATGAGGAATTTACGATGGATCCAATGGCAGATTACGCATAGGAGAGAAAACGGAACAATATGTCATAAATTAGGGCTTAATAATAATTACCGTCAAATAACCATCAAATCAGCCGGTAGAATACTAAGTGAATAAAATAAATGAATACGGCTGAAAAAAAGGCTCGAGGTCCACGGCAAATTCCATGACATGCCCGGGAAATATTCGTAACTTTGAACAACGTTGGACCATTGACTGCTAAATAGAGTATCATAAATGAGAAAACAAACGATAAAATCAGCTCCACTCTCATTGGGCAAGGGCGGGCTCACCTGCCAGTTCAGTATTCAAATTATACAAGTTTTCCGCAAGGAACGAGGAGCATGCGCGGCAGTGGCAAACGCCAAAGGAATCATTTGAGGCCGCCAGGCAATATCTCGGACGGCTAAACCTTGGGTTTGCTGTCCTTGACAAGCTTTTACGACTATTGCACCGAGTATGGATTCGCGGAAGGTGCAGTTTTGAGCCCGTTCGGCTCCCCACCCACGAATTCTCATCACTACGGATCATAAGAGAATACATAAATTTGATGCATTTCTCGACTCGCCGCGAACTAAACCAGGACGGACCTTCACAGCTAAAAATGTATGCGCACCAGAAGGAAATGCTTACTGCACCGAAGGCTTCATTATTCTTTTCATAAGAGATCCATCCGTAAACGAAGATTTCTACGGAAGTCAAAATACCTCCACTAATATTTTATCGAAGAGGGAACTTTTAGCAAAAGATCCTGGCGCACCACTGCGCGGCGGAGGGGAAAGGTAAAGTGGAGGGAGTGAAGTGAACGGACGGAGGGGAAGGTGGAGAAGTGGACCGCTGAGAACGAGGCAGGGGAGCCAAACTAATTTGCAAGTAGTGGTAGTACGAATAAAATGCAGCAAACCAGGCGCCAGGTAGCTGTGACTCATGGATTTTACCGAGGCGCTAAGGTTGGCAGCAACTAGAAAAGGTTCGCTCACTGACGCTCCACTATTTACAACCTTCTCCCCCCTCCAGGCAGGGTATTTTAAAAGTTCTGAGGTCCATGTCCCAATATCGTCCACGGAGCAGCGCCAGGTTCTTTTGCGACTTTGCTTTCTTCATCACGAGATAATCTACGGCATATTTCGTCCATAATGTGAAATGAATTCTACACTGGATTGGCAGGATATAAAATCACAAGTTTAATAACAAATACACACATTAAAAAGTTCTCGAGTTACGTCATTAAAAAAATTCAACTCAAATCGGAATCGACGGGATACCGAACAAAAGTCGACCCAGGATGTTCCAGAAATCGTCTCCCAAAGGTTAGCAGAGATTTAACGAATGGATTACTTAGTTTGTCGCAAAAGATTTACTACTTTCTTACGACCCGGGTTTCATCGCTGTGCGGCATCATCGAGTACAGGCGCAGCGTTGAAACCCGGGTCGTAAGAAAATAATAATTTTTTGTGGAAAACTAAGTAATTCATCATCTCAATTTGAAGGAAGGATTACTGCTAATACTATTCATTCAAATTTTATTTCGTCCATTTTAGAAAGTCTAGTCCCTATTTTCCCCGTCCACGCTTACCCAACATCCTCCCACTCTTTCACAGTCTTAAGGAGGCTGGAGCAATTTTTGTGAAGAACAGATTTCTGTAAAACTAAAAGATAGGTGCATTTCAAAGTCATAGAAACTCTTCCAAGTTTTCAACATACTCTGGGTCCCAGAGAAATTCCATCACATGACAGGGAAATATTCATAACTGTGAGCGACGTTGGACCATTGACTGCAAAATAGAATATAAATTCCAACAGAGCATTAAAAACAGCCCAACCTACAGATCCTCAGTTACTCATCGGTACATAATTAGGTAGATATGAGCCTACTACGCAAGTAATTATAAACTGAAAATATCAGAAGCAAAAAATAAAACCAATTTATAATTTACAAGTAAATTCATTAATTTTTAGAGCGTAAAATATTATAGATTTCATTTAAGTACATTTAAGTAAACAACATTTCGCTTGATTCCCGCAGTGAAGTCTTGTTTTGAACGTGGCTACGTACTTTTTCCGCTTCCGCTTAGTTTTATACTCACTCGTTCAAAAAAATTGTGCGGCCAATCACCCAGATATGATGAGATTCACTTTGAATGTCTCATCTCATTTTATGTAGTTCCTTAAGGAATTTTGAATGCAACTCTGTAGGTAAAAGAAATTTAGCATTTCTATTTCATTAATTTCCATATAACGTAGGATAAAAACGGTAGATTTCAATTACCAAAACCTTGCTAACCATACAGTAAATCAATCCCAAATTTGACTCATAGACTTCTAATTACATATAATAGTTCCACTTATAGCTTCATTAATTTCTTGAATAAACTGATATGACTAAGAATTATCTTAAGAAAAAATAATATAATATGGGTGTGGAGAAGGTGAGGTGGACAGAAAGGAGGACTAACGAGGAAGTGCTCGAGATGGTGGGCGAGGAAAGGAAAATTCTGAATGAAATTTGGGGTAGGCAAAGTAGGAGGCTGGAGCATGTAATAATGGGCGATGGTTACTCAATACTGTAATAGACGGAAGGATGTTGGGCAAGCGGGGAAGGGGAAGAAAGAGAATTTCATGGACGAGATGAAGAAGGGTAGAACGAAAGCAGAGACGACAAAAGAAATGCTAGAGATAGATAGGGCCTCGAAAGTGTGGAGAACCGGGAGGAGATTTTCTGATGTTCAAAAAAACCCACCTTTACCGGTAGACTACTAAACAAAATATTTAAAATGGGAAGGGTATGGTTTCACTTTTTTCAGGTCTCCGCAAAGGGTTCACGGATGACTGAAGATGGTAGGTAGGTATATGCATCTGCATTTCGTAGTTTTGGGATAATGAGAATGTGAGGGCCGAGATCCTGGCAGGGAGACGCTTGGGCACCGTCGTTACGTCACGCCGTAGCCCTGAAAAAGGGTCAAAGGTGACTCCTATGCCTCCCACACATCCCATCCGCACGACTCCTAGTTCCCTTGCCGCGAACCCTCAGCGACGTGGGCGGCTGGGTCCCTGCGGATGAACTTGTCGGAGGAGAGGGTCGAGGGGAGGGGAATCTGCAGAGCCCCGGTTAGACCGACCGTAGCAAGGGGTGAACGGCCGACGCCACATTATCGGGAAAACGGAAAATAAAATTGAATTTCACAAAAAAATAATAAAAAAACAAACAGTAAGACACCGCGGGCCGCCTAGGTTTCGCGAGAGAGGGGATAGCAATTCTGAATTTCACCCATTAATTTCTACGATGCCCACTCCTATATTATTTTTCCATCGAAATTAGGGGAGAGGGGTGTATAAAAACCCTTCGCTCTATCTCCACTCAGAATTTCTTGATTAATAAAGGAAAAAAGAGATGTTTTCCAGAGGCAAATGAGTTCTTCCATCCACGTCAATTCGAATGATGGCAGTACTGCGGAGCTAGGCTTAATTACGACTCAATTAAACACGAGGTTCGGATGGGATTGAAAAAATACATCATTATCGATAGATTTTGCTCAAAATTTATTTAATAACTGCTTAAGTAATGACGAACGGATGCCGTACGTCTTTATGAGTACAGCATCATTCGATGATCTATGAGGGCAATTTTAATTAAAGGCAAGAATGGCTGTATGATGATGAAAGATCGAGCCTTTTCATTATATTAAACCCAAATAAAAAATACTGGGTTGCTGAAATTATTCTCTTAGTGCTATCAACTACGGCCATCTTCTGCATTCTTTTATTCCACTCTGACAAGTTTCATTAGCTACTAATGGTGGTAGAGTTAAAGAAAATTTGTTTAATGACATTTCATTAGCATGAAAAAGCTATTTCAGTGCCGAATGGTTGTCATGACAGTTCTTTTGCACGCTTAGAATTTTCGGTGGCAACTTTTAACAACTTGCATTTATGAATGAAAACAAATTTGTACCTCTTCATGCAATTGGCTTTATTTAACATTGCTATGGCTTTATCCCTTTATAGGGCAAAACTCTGGGACTCTAAATGTTCTGGGTTTTTTTCTATTTTGGCTATTCTTGGGCATGTAAGATGCTGGATGTATTATTTATTTCCATGCGTACCACTACGCCATATCCACTAGTAACACCGAACTCCGTGCATTACCGCATAACATACATCACAAAGAGCGTTCCCCACAGATATGGTGGGAAAATATTTTCCCAGTACCCTATAAAGGGTTAACAATTGTACACTACTAGCTAAAATTCACTCAAAGGAATTATTTGTCCTTCGGTATAGAACATCCAAGGTAAGATATTTGATTTGAGGGCAAGAGATTTTTATTTGACGAAAATCTCATCCCAAAAAAGAAGCACTCACTAAACCAGAGGTTTGTAAAATGGCAGGATGGGAATTAACCACGTAATGCCGGTACCTGCTATCAAAATAAAATGTAATACTGATATTAGAATCTCAAAAACCGGAAAATGGCAAACTTATTTTCCGTTACTCACTTTCGATTTTTAAGAGTCTGATTCCCACTCGTTAGTGCATTAAATCATTACTTTTCCAATGAAGTAATTAGTGGTGAAATATTCTCTCTAGATGCCCTCTCGATTCCTCGTGTTTTAAGGGCAGCCGTACTAAGTGAACGGATAGAGCAGTAAGACTCAGTTATCGCATGTACACAATAGCATTAATTTATTAGGGCTGCATTTCAAAATAATATACATTGGAAAGTAATATACCAAAACGTAACTTTGGACAGTAACTCACGCTTCGTAGAAGTTGAGTTAGTTACACTGTAATCAATTAATAATAACAACTTGAATACAAGAAGATAGAATCGACATAATTTACTATTATTAGAGTTTCTTACTAGCAAGAATTCGTGGCTGACTGGCCATGCTACTGCATGCCACCCAACTCGGGATTAAAATCTCTTGTAACATCCTCTTCCCGCCTGTCGAGAGTCCAACACTTGAGCAACCGTGCCAACTGAATAGATATACCTTCAAAGTTGCTTCTCTGCGGCAGATATTTACTCGGTAGAATATTAATTACAATTGCGCCAATATTATCAAACTAAATGCGACTCAATTTACACTGTTTCTGTTCTTCTAAGGAGATCGAGCAGACAGATTAAAGATCCACCATCATACCCAGTGGTACTGTCGACACTAAGCCTTTCCGTCGGAAGGTCAATAATGGCGGTTACAGTGTATTTATTTCAGCGACAAACACCGTACAGTACTCTCCTCTTGCATTAGCTCACTACGCATCACGTAAACAATCACTCTCCAGCCTACGAGTATCCACTAGAGAGGGGATTGGATATGAGACCGCAGTTTCAGAAGGTTAGTCCCAAACCCCTCAGCCCCAGGCATACAAGGAGATGGCGATGAAGCTTTTAGGAATAGTTTAATGCCCGCAAATCCTGACTAATTCAACAAGACCTGATTTTTTTTTCACCAGTACGACTTGTTAGGCATACGTTGCAGTGCATTCACGGCTGGTTAATTCCTTTTTCTTCCGGGAAATCGTGAACAACACCTAGAACGATCAGAAGCCCTGATAAGGTTAAGGCTATGGCGAAGAAAAGCCGACGAGTCGTCCTTCTATTAAAGCAGTTGCTTCCGAGGTCAGAAGCAAGACCAATACCACCGGTCACTCATATTCATTTGCACCTTCCTAGCCGATAGGGAAATGCTCACGAAAAGCATCGAGAACCAGCACACATATAATGGCCGTCTGAAAACGAAACCTTTTCCTTACGTTCTGTGTTATAGTGATTCTCATTTCAAGATGATCAGTAATGATATCGAGAAGAAATTAATCATAGTAATTCAATTGGAGATAAAATCACTCGAGTTATTCCAAATTGTTTGAGTGATTGTTACACGTAATCTCGGAACAGATGTCCGCGTAACATTCTAAAAGGTTAAAATCCCAAGTAGGGACCACCGTTTTCGTGCTTACTCGGTTAGAAACATCACGAGCAGGAAATCTTACAAACCAAATAATTGTACCCATGCTATCCGATGACATCGGACGGTTCAGCAAACGACTCTAGTAATACTTTGATCGTTTTCCCATTTTTCCCAATGAATAAAGAGGGGAAATTTGCTATCTCGCAAAAATTCATATATTTAAAGAAAAGAAAGTAGACTTCCTACGTTCGTCTGCTTCGCTCGTGATTACAAGTGACAATTAAAGGAAACACGCCAACAACATCCAATTAAACCCTCTCCAATCGGATTTACGAGGTGATTTGGATTAAAATTTAATTCCCGTTTATCTCTGATAGAGAGAACATTTACATACCATATGACCAGTACTTCAGAAAATGCACTTTTCAGCACTCCCTCAAACTAAACTTCTACTGTTGGTGCGTTGCCGGTAGGGATAAATAAACCAGTATCTGTCATTGAACGTTGAAAATATAAGCTCTAACAAGGATTACTCAAATCAGGCATGACTTGGAAGAAAGAATTACATATGAGATGATGTATAAGCAGCCAAGTAATCAATAAATTCCATAGGGAATCGGCTATCACCCTCTAAATCACCGGGAACGTCACAAAGTCGCACCTCTCATTAAAATAACAGCTGGGACCATTAACATAGGAAATTGGGGAAATATGCAGCATAAAACCAATAGATGGGAAAAAAAACTTCATTAGAAGTTTTCCCACGTAAATTCAACAGACGGCTGCCACCGCTGTTACAAGCTTCTTTCGGAACCCCACATAATAAGATGACACTCTTACCACTATGTCCCGGCTCGACAATGGAATGCTGTTACCAACTCTCCAGTTGAGACAGTTAACTTGTCCAAGTGGATCCCGTCAGGATAATGGGCTGAAATTTCCAGAAGTACGGTTACAGCAGGAGGAACAAGATTTCCCATGCGGTGCCTCATCCCAGTGAGTATCTAAGTCGTAATCGTAGTGAAATCCTCCTTGGCAGAATCTTCGTCAGGTGCGTTGATTATATCCCACTTCTGATGCTAGAGACAGGGTAGTCTCAAAAAAGGAGATAAGTACGTTGAAGATAAAACTCAGCCTTTTAGGGAAACTTATTTAACAGAAAACTGCGAAAGCTGACGTTTCCCGTGACAATGGGGGCCGGGGTCTTCTGTGGTGGTATCGAAAGTTGAGGTATATATATACATGAACAGGCATCAAATAGTCCTTCAAAATTCGACGTGCAAGGGGGACGAACACAGCAGTAGGCGAGCGGATAGGTATCCCTCCGCTCGCTCTCACACGTGGAATTTAAATTAACTTAAAGAACACCATCTAACACGAAAGCCACCGCCGACCACTCTTGCGAGCTATGCCACGAAGCGGATTTTGACGACTGCCAAGCACAGCCGAAGTTCGATGCCCCACGGTGCTCTTCTTGCATATTGCAACCGATGAGATGGTATTTCAAAAAACTAAATGTCAGCCAACTATGCTGTTTTCTATCATTTGTCTATGGAGGAGGACAGAAGTGTAGACGAGGAAAGGATCATATGGATCTCTGTGCAGAAAAGAAGAACAAGATGGATTGGACACACCCTTAGGCACAATGCGTTTGTGAGGAACATAATTGAAGGTGAAATAAGACGGAAAAGTCCCTAAGAGGAAGACCAAGAAATAAGCTCAAGAACCACATAAAGAGGAAAGTAAAGAGGAAGAGATACCAGGAGGTAAGGGAACCAGCATTGGATAGGGAAAGGTGGAGAGCTGCAATCAACCAATCTTAGGATCGAACGACCAGTGATGATGTATAGAACTACTTATAACAGTATGTTGTCCTTTATGAACATCCCTAGAGTAGGTTATTTAGAATAATACCAATCTTAACTTCAACGTCATGTGAGGGACATTAGATCCCCAGATAACCACCAATAGCCAACGAGTAGTTACATAACGGAAACATTTGAAAACCACCACGAGCCAATTATGTGGCAACCCCATTCCAGAGCAGCACTAATTATCCTGACGTACAAATGACGAAAATTACCTCAGAAATCGTGCACCCCATTGAACATCCTACACTGTCCTGAAGTTGATATCTTCGCCTAATGAAAATTGAATTAGGATTGGACGTCGATTGATGATGATGATATGTTCAAGAATATAAATAAATTAGATAGAAAAAAGAATATAGATATCCTTACAAGAAAATGGCATAATATGCCGAAAATTGGGTCAGTTATAGCCATTAAATGCGGAATCACACACACTGTATCATTCCGCATTTAATTGCTATAACATACCCAATTTTCGGCATGACTCACTTCACTATGAATAATTGAGTTAAAAGATTATAATTTCCATTGTTACATTTAAGGTAACACTGCGCGAAGATTAGAAATTAATCTCCACAGTTATAAAGTTTGATTGACACTATCTCAAAACTCAGCAATTGGCATACTTACTGATGAATGAAGGAAACATTGCCAGAGGGTATTAAACTCTGCATTAAATGCTCAACCATCTAGGAACCATGACATGCTCACCAGCATTGCTGGAGAGCAAGGGTTGATGTAGTCCCGAAAATAGATATCTTTTACGTACGGAGTTGGGGAAGTACCGCAATGCGGAGTGATTAGTGATGCAGCCAATCGCCTATATTCCAATCTCTTCCTCTCCAAACAAACGTCAACTATTCATACTCCACGTCTATTCCCATCCAATCCCCCGAATTCATACCACGAAGGCGCCCAGACTCCAATCAAGGACAATAATGGAAATTAGGAGTTGCGCTGAAGGGAGGGTCGCATTTCGGTCGTGAACGATTTTCGAGAACTTCATTAAAAGCCTGAATATTCGGTCAGAGGTATTTTATGACGCCCTCCGTCGGTTTCCGATGATTGGTTTCCATTAAGAAAAAAAGACTAACGCGGAACGGGAAATGAATCACGGGGGAGTGATGGTCCGGTAAAATTCACGTAAGGAACACTAATTCCATGTTCAATGATTCTCGGAGGACCACTGGCTAAGTGAAAAAAGAAATTTTTGCATTTTCCTGAAGCAGAGGAATAGATTTCTTCCAATTATCCATGGAAAATACATATATTTCTTTGAAAAACGGAAATTTTCTAAGCTAACTTCATGTTTACACATTTAAGTTTTATGCCAAATATGCTCCAGGCATTTATGACAACATCGCCGAAATCTTGTTTTCCTTATCGAATTCTTTATCGATTAAATAGAGACATTAAAGAGTATCCATTTGAACTATGACTTATCTTCACTCATTCTCTACGGACTTCCAGAATTATTGAGCTGAGTAATCTCTGCTTCATGTCGAAACACTCAATCACATCAGACTTTGATGTATGGAGTAACACAACACTACTATTAAATTTTTCTTCGAAGTTTCCAATTTAGCAGCCATTTATCATATCCTTCCAAGCTATATTTCGCACAAGCAATTACTTCAATACAGACAGTTAAGGATTAGTTGAATTTGACTTGTATTAAATGTGGCTGGAACGATTATAGTTAATGTGGCGATTTGCGTGAAACTTCAAAGTTGCGTGAAACGTGAAAGTAAGTTATTAGGAGTGACATCTTTAGATAAAAATGACATTCTATCGATTTGTTTTTCGGAAATCCAATGCCTCATGGCGAACGATATACACTTAATAATAATTCAATATCGATTTTCTTATAAACCAGCATAGAAAAATTTCATATCATTATAAGGTTACAGACAAGTACCATGGTGTACCTCTAAGTCAAATGTCCAAAAAAATATTTTAATAAAATTTTCGCCTTTTCGTCTTTTGAATCATCATTGGTCGTTCATTCCTAATATTGGTTGACAGCAGCCCTCCATCCTTCCATATCCAATGCTAGTTCCCTTAGTTCCTGGTATCTTTCCATGTGTACCGTCTCCTTTATTTGGTCCATGAGCTAATTCCAGGGTCTTCCTCTGGGGAATTTTTCCTCTATTTTGCCTTCAATTATGTTTTGCGAAAACTTATCCATCTTGTTCTTCTTTTCTGTATGGTGTTCCATATGGTTCTTTCCTCTTCTACTCTTCATTAAACTTCATCATTTCTTATTTTGTCTGTCCAATTTATCTCCACCATCCTCCTCCACCACCAGGTTTCGAAGGCTTCTAGTATTTTCTGATCATCTTTTCCAATGGTCCATGCTTCCGATCGATAGAGTGCTACGCTCCAGATGAATGTTTTCGCATACTATTTCCTGGATTATAGTCCCATCTTCCTTGCGCACAGCAGTTGTTTTTTCCCATGAACTCCTTCTTAGCTTCGGCTACTCTCCGCTTGATGTCCGCTGTACTTCTTCCGTCCCACGCGATGGTAATCCCGAGAAAGGTGAAGTAATCCACTTGCTCTTATTTCTCTCCTATCAGGGAGACTTCTACATTCAGGTTCTCTCCTCCGCATACTAAGATGTTTGCCTTCGTCGACTACCATGCCAAAAACTCAAGCCAATACACATATTGTTTAAGCAAAAAAAAATAATTTTCTCACGTACATTACTGTATGTATGTTGAGTAACATCACATGAACATATAAATTTAAAATTAATAGACCCGGAACGCACGAAAATCATGACCGTAAAAAAACGCCACCTGCTGCCTTCTCTACCAAATAATGAACGGAAGCACTAATTTAGTTTTCATATTAAGGAGTGACACGACACCAAAAACCAGACTTCCTGACGTAAAATAGTTTCCCTAGTGCAGGACGAGACTATTTGGATTAAAGCCATAGCGTAAATTTTGAAAAAAAGCCCCATAACCTTCACGACAAAAGTAATTTTATCCTCCCGACGGGCCAGAAGTAAACAACCAAACGCCTTCTCAAATGCATCTTAAAGACTTCTTTAACGTGAGAATTTATAGAGTAGGGGGCGCGACACTTAAATCTAGAGGAATTCGTCGCAACAACCGAATCTATCTTTGGATAATACATACCAAAGAGAGAAATAAAAACATGTTCCTCGACCTTGCCAGAAGACACTAATAATTTAACAGAGAGAATTAGAGTGAATATGAAATACTATAGGCATTTTATTCAATAATCAACACTTGATAGGAAAAAATCAGACAGAGACGACATTGCACAATATTGACAGTTCAAAACTGTCTACGTAATAAAATATACCATCGATTCCCTTGTTTTTAATGTATGACATTCGTGAAGAGCCTAATATTACATAACATCATACGCGTAATAGAAAAAAAGAGAACAAAAAATGTTTCCAACATAAGAAGCGATATGAAAATGTCTGAAAAGTTAAAGAGTCATGTCCCCCTGGAGGAAACCCATGGAGAACATCTCTAAACCTCAGTGGAGACTAGCTTTTACAGGCGTATAATTATACCATTCATATAGGGAAGAAAAACTGTTACTTTGTGCTACACAATCTGTGCTTTGTGTTAATACATATAATACTACTCATGTTTAAACGTAGAACGTCATCCTCATGCACCCCCTGGCAATGACACAGCGTCGAAACCAGAAGTGCTGAACAGAAAAGGTTTCCTCGACCGTACGAAAATAACAAACAATGTCATATGTCAAGAGGACCATAGAAGGATATTTTGCTTATAATAAACAATTAGGAATATTCTAATCACTAGTGTTACAACACGGTCAAAATAAGTTGCAATGGTAGTGAGTAAAAGTCTTCACATTTTTACAGGTGCAGTTATATATTTACCGTTACATCTTCTTTCTTCATCACAGAAGATGTACTAACTCTCTTTATCCAGACCATAAAATCTTATTCTCTTCCATCCCCTTCTCCGCTCAACAAATATTCTCTCTTCTGTAACGGCATTAAGAACCTTTCGCCCCAAATTACCTCTTTAAACCATCAAATCCGCCTCCTCAATTTCCTTCAGAAGGTTCCTCTCCTTACCATGCCAAATACTTCCTCGTTTAATAAAGACGTGAGCTCTCACGGCTTAATTTATATAATAAAGGTAGCGACTCCCAAATAGAAACGATAAAGTAATTATTTAATATTTTAACGGCTACTCGAGTAACTACCTTCATTGTACTCCCTCGTTTGCCTTCCTTTTCATTACTTGACTTCCCTCCTCTTCCACACTCATAGCTCAAAAGCCAGCAGCCTATTTTCATATTTTTCCTCTCCGAGTCAAATTTTTTGTTCCGCACAACGCTAAAAACCGTACTGAATAATCATTACCATTTCCAACCGCTGGCAGCCTATTCTCGGTTTCTCATCGCTCAGGTTTTTGTCTCATACAACACCACAATATAAGTTTGAACTCTTCACCAGCCTCATTATTATATCCTCAACAAAGACCCTCCTCATCAGGAACCTCCTGTATCAGAATGCTCCTTTTGCAAGCGCTATTCTCCTTCTCATGCCTTTGCTGATTTTCCCATTTTCTTCCAACGTATTGTAACGATTAATGCTATATTTTAATTTGACACATTAACAAATAACATTTGTGGCCTTGGCTGAGTTTTATCACTTAGGAACGGTTGTTTATAAATAAGTAGTTTTGGAGTATTTGTCGTCTTTGTTACGTTGAGACTTATTTAAATGCTGAGAGAATTTTGGAGAATTACAGGGTTATTGTGTGATCTTTACGTTGAGTTTGTCTTTTTATCACCCTTAGAGTCCTGCGGAATTTGGTGATAATTTTTACAAAAGTAACTGGCGCCCTGAATAATAAAAAAAGCCAAAGTAACCCCCCTTGCTTTATCATCGAGGCATTAAGCTGGCTTGGGACGTTTCAGGCGTTTGGTGTTATAGTATTCCAGCCTATTCATTACAATATGGGGGCAACTACAAAATACTTAATTGAGTTCCAAAGAGAGCATTTTACGAATCGAAGTCTGCTGTCAGTTCCGGAAGGGAACGACTGCAGTTGAACGCTGCCTCAAGTCCCACATAATTAGGTCTCTGGGATAGAAATCTCTCGGGGGCTTATCCCCGGTTTTTTTCCTCTACTCAGGGGTCGTGATGCTGTCATCTCGGCGGGGAATCCCGCATTACCCCAATCCCCCAGAGACTCCGCCAACGCATAATCGAACTAACCCGAATGGTGCTCCGCATCTTCACGAGGCTTCCATCCGCCCGGCAACGAAAATCCGGTAAGATCCGCTCATCATTCTCAACAATTCGTTTTCTGACGACGCCTCCTAAAGCTTTTTGCTATTCCTGAGGGAGACAGCAGTTCATTGAGGTAGATGAAGAGAGCATGACGTCATACAACAGTAACCTGGCAACCGTATTACTTCCCTTGTTCACTCGTTGATTACCCTTGCATAGCACGGACGAATGGTCGCTTTAGTGAATATACGGGTAGATTATCAATCTTTTGTTGAAAATTTAAGATTAACAACTCTTGAAATATACAATAGTTACTTGTAGTCAGCGGTTGTACTCGATATCACTCCGCTTTTTCGGTAGAAATACGGTTTATTACTCTTACGAGGGGAACTCACACACAAAACGTGCGGGACAGCATTAAAGAAACTAAGTTTTGCTAAGCATATAATAGGAATGTCCTCGGATGAAAATATAAAAGAGAAATGCTACTTCGCTCTGGTTAACCACCTCGAAAAAGCCACGAGTACTTAGGGCCCTGGTCATCCAAATTTTACCAAAAAATTAATAAAATACAATGAAAAGCGGCACGCTTAGTTAAAAGCTGCTACGAGCGAACATACAGTGTTTCACAGCTTTCAGAGGGATTATGGTGGGAGCCCCTAGAGACTAGGAGGCTACACGCTAGGCTTAGCCTACTTAAGAAATTTATAACTGGTGTGTTTCAGTGTGATACAAACACTATCATGACACCTCAGTACATCTCTAGGTTTCACAGAATCGATAAAATAAGAGAGGTACACTGCCGTACAGATAGGTACAAAAAAATCGTTCTTTCCGCGCAAAATAAGCGACCACAATAAAAACTGAGCTCCTCTTAATAGACTCCCATAATACTGGTCACCATTTCACCTTTAAAAACCTTATCCCTTAGATCTTTACTGGGCTGGTGCCCTAACCCCCTGACAAACGCCCATGCGGCGGCTCGCAGGGTAGTATGTGGATGTAGATGTAGAAATGTAAACGGAAAAAAGTTATATTTTCATTTTTTTGACTGAAACAATATATGTCATGGCTTGAGTTTTTGGCATGGTATTCGAAAGTCGGGTGAAAATTGTATCAAAATATTTTTTCGGACATTTACCTCGGTGGTACACCACGATATTTGTTTGTGATCTTATAATGGCATGGCTTAGTTTGGTTGAGAAATTCAGAACTGAGGGTTTCAGAACGACACGGAGAATATTATCATAATTCCACATGTGTGAAGCCGAGAATGTTATCATGACGTCTCACTACATCTCTATGCCCGACAAAAGTGACAAAATATGAGGGATACTATGCCGAACAGATAGGTACAATAGCACGAACAAAACCAATCTGTTCGGCAGTGTATCCCTCATATTTGATCGCTTCTGTCAGACCTAGATATGTAGTGAGGCGTCATTGTAACATTCTCTGAGTCGCTTTGGAACTGAGTAGACGTTTATGAGGAGAACTTCGTCCATAATTCCGCATGTGTGAAGCCGAGAATGTTATCATGACGTCTCACTACATCTCTATGCCCGACAAAAGTGACAAAATATGAGGGATACATTGCCGAACAGATAGGTACAATAGCACGAACAAAACCAATCTGTTCGGCAGTGTATTCCTCATATTTGATCGCTTCTGTCAGACCTACTAGTATAGATGCAGTGAGGCGTCATGATAATATTCTTTGAGTCGCTCTGAAACTGAGTAGAAGTATATAAGGAGAACTTCGCCTATAATTCCGCACGTGTGAAGCTATTGTATTCGCGATCCCCCGACCATTGCAAACATTAAACCCCTCAAGGCCCGACGACGAAGCAAAATACGATCGGATCACCCAACCCTCCCCTCCTCACCCAAACTCCCAATCCGGACCAGATAACCTTTTGCCTTCCATCACGTCGCGATGGAAGCGAAAAGAATGAAAAGGACGAAGGGGGGGGGGGGTAGAGGGATGGGGAGAAGAAGATAGTAATTCGGAGGAGTATGTATACATATAGGGGGGGGGAAGGGAGGAAACAATGCAACATCGTACCCCGCCTGTTTTCTGCCTCCTCGGGCAAATTAAAAACTCCACAGCGGAAAGGGCTGAGCCTGCCCCGCCGTTTAGCTCTGCGGTGTTCACTCGCGTGGCAGGTCGCATTCTTCCCTTTCCAAATCCTCTCCTTCTCAACCCCCCCCCCCCTAACAAACAACGAGTGTCTCAGTCTCCTTTAAGCCGTCAGTGGCGGGAGGGAGACGAGAGACTGGTGCGGGATTGTGTAGCAGATTGCTCCGCGTGTTGCGAAGTGAGAAGATTATTAAAGGGGTCGGGGAACGGGGGACACGGGATGCTCGCGTGGTTGGATGAACAGAACGGGGTAAAGAGCGTTTCATGTTAGTATGGGCCTTATAGGAAACACTGTTGCCAAACTTTCGATTCTAATACTCGCCCTCCGGTGACGAATCTGACTCTTTCCTATACCACGCTACATTTCATTCAGTGACCATAAGGAAAAAGTATTTGATATGCTCGTGTTTATGTATGACCTGAACGGGGTATGGAGCGTTCCATATTAGAATGGGCCTTATGAGAAACACTGTTGCCAAGCCTTCGATTCTTATACCCTCAACCTCCGGCCACAAATGTGACCATTTCTAATACCACGACATATTTAACTCAGTTATGTGAGGTTATAAAATATTTCATATGCTCGAGTGGTTGGATGGACAGAACAGGGTATAGAGCGTTACAAATTTACATTGCGCAATGGAAATGACGGCAATTTAGTGCTTAAGAAATCCACCTGAAAGCACTGTTCGGCTTTGTGTCAATCCCACTTGTGCGAACCAAGTAAAGGAAATCGCGATTTCCACTCAAAGAAGAGTATCTTATTTCTTGCGTGAATCCAATCGCTTGCAATGACTTTGGTGATGATGGCTTAAAGATTATTAAGTTAAAAACTTTTATGGAGGTATAAATGTTTGTTTTTCACAAAATCTGCCACTTCATTGATTATAGAATCTTATGCGATAACTTATTACAGCTTTTTCTGTCATACTAATCACAAAAATGGATGTGATCTAAACACCGGAAATATCGCAATTCCGGAACGCATCCGATCTCGAATATTCCGGCTTATCGATCTTCCTCAGCATTCCCTCCAAGTCAACTCACGTATAGGATTTCCATGAATCACGAGAGACGTTGAAATTCAAGTCGCATGAAATCTTGATAGAAAAATTCGCTTCGCCCAACAAAATAAAAAACTGCTCGCTCACGAGAAACGGTCGGATGACTCAGAAGATGGGCCTTTGCGACGGCGTCTTAGAAGAGGACTGGAAGTATTACCGACTCGCCGGTCCTCCTCCTCTGCGAGTACTTCGAAAATCAAATAGAAATCCTATTCCAACCAGAAATGGTAATAACAGCGGGGGGATCAGGCCTAGCCCGAGTCTCTCCGCCAGAAACCTCCAAAACCCCCCCTGATTCGCTATGCGGAGAGTTTCTCTACTCGAGGACATGTTATTCAGAGAGTGAGAGAGGGAATCGGCAGGTCAAAGTTCGGCATATCCACATTCGCTTCACGCTGGCTCAGGGACAACCCAGAAAACTTCCCGAATTAGGCCACACGATTCGATGGTGCAGGGAAATGTCATCATTTCCCACGTCTTTAGATCAGCGTCGTCGAAGTAGGGCTTCAATACGACATTTATCCGAAAACCAGCAATTTCAGACTCTGGATCTTATCCAAATAATGCATAAAAATGTTTCTCCGAAGAGAGATTACTTCGATCAGGAACAGTTATGTATTTTTCTTTTTAACGGGTATATTCCCTGTGTGCCGTATACTGTTTTTTTGTCTAATTCCTGGATTGATAAAATTACTTTACCTTCACAGAGAGAGAAATTCGCAGGAATCGCAAGATCAAGAAATTACATTAAAAAGGCACGTATGGAAATGAATACGAATAAATTCGGAAAACATTTGTGACATATTTTCTATATAACTAGGTACATTAAAAAATGAACATGAAAAAACGTGTATTCAATCATGGAAGTGACTTTCATGAGTAAACCCGCATTGAAAACGGTCCATTTTAATGAGAAATAGCCAACCTTGCGGTAAATCGATCCCAAATTCAACTCGGAGACTTCTAGTTATGTAAATTTGTCATACCCACAGTTTCGTTAATTTCTTCAACTAATTAATGCGGTAAAGAAGCACCTTAAACCCAAAAATCATCACCATCAACAAGTCGGCACGTAATAACGGGCTCGGAGAATCGAGCCTCTTTTCTGAGATCATTTATTCTCGGGCAGAATAGTCGATTTTTCATCTCCAAAATAGCCTACCAGTAACCTACTTGGCAAAGGTCGTTCACGGCCTGGATGCCTCTTGGCACAATAAAATGGTGACAAGGATGGATGTCCTTTAATTTGGAAAAAATAAATAAATAAGCGAGACGACAATGCGGAAGTAATTTCTTTTTATTACTCGAGAAAAAAGCCCGAGACAGCCATTACATTAAATCATTATTTAACGCTATGTGCCACTCCATTCCGCGAGCAAATAGCAATACTGACTAGCTCACCAAAAAGGCAAAAAAAAAGAGGATACGCTAAAATTTCATGACAATAAACTGAAAAGAGGAGATCGCCAATATAAACAAAGTCCATTCCTATTTCATCAACAATGGAATATTTGCAATCGGAAACCGAACGAAAGAAAAATACGCATTGTTTTAATGGAATACATTTGTTAATGACGACCCTGGGGATCAATTTTCGAACGCCGAGGCGCCACAGTGAAAACTGAATCATAGATAACTTACAAAGGAATATAATGCACTAAATTTCTTCGTGAAACATTGCAACACTTTTAGAGAACGTTAGGTCTAAAAAAACATAGTGCTAAATTGAATAATTATTTTAAATGACATATTCAGCGTTTCTTTTGATACCAAATCTAAGAAGTTATATAAAATAAATAATTCGTGAGTAGCCGCCGGAAATAATACTCTCCATCTAGCGGGAAGTTTTTCAAAAAATAACTCAAGCCCGAATCGATACGCACTTCGAATATGACGGATGCGATACGACCACGGAGCGTGACTGGTGGCTCAGATATTAATTCCATCCAATACAATGTACCACCACAGTCACACTAACCAATATTTTCAGAGGAATGTTTCCCTGTAGAGATTTTTGGTTCCTTCGCTACATATTAAACTCGATAATATGGGGATACAACATACTTACAATGCATATTTTTTAATAATTGAATTTAGTCCCGCGAAAATTATTAAATCGACCTCTGTGCCCCGTGCGGATTAGCCCATTCGAAAAACACAAGAGAAAAGAATGATTTCGTAGAATCAATATCGCTCCGCAGCCGCATCTTTTCCTTATGTGGAAATTACTGCATCAGAAACATCAAGGGGTGATTTAGCAAGCGAAGCTTCAACAAAATCGGAAATGGTAGATATATGCAATCCAGAGAGACCTTATTTAAAAAATTAGGCATTTCTAACACTTATATTTCGTCAAAAAATTAACTAGTTCGTATGTATTCTCGACTATTTTTTAAAATAGATCATATTGTCAGCGCAGAATTTTTTTCAGAATCGCCAAAAATATTTCGTTGTGAAGGAGATTTGAACGTACTGCGTGAAAAAAATGAGTCAAATTGAGGATTTATGCTGATATATTTATTTGATTATCAAGAATTACAGTCGTATACAAGTATATTATTGCACCATTAATAATGTATTATTTAATTCATGCTTCCTACAGCCGCTAAAATTAAAACGTATAATTCGAATATGGTCTCCATAATGACTAGGGAATTATCTCGCTCAAACTACCTTAAAATCATCTCCTACGGAAACTCCAGAAGTTCTGTCAGTCATCCGTGAACCACCCTCCGGGTTGAATCTAATATTCCAACTAAGTCCGAGAGTATACGGTAGGTTTGCGTTCGTGTGTCTATATGTGGCTGGGGGACCAGTATGCACCGTTCCTAGCCCGAGAGTGGGCGTGCAGATGGACCGGAGGGCGAACGGTGGATAGAACGGGAGCAATCAATAGGAAAGATACGATGCGTGGGATGGAGAGGGAGAGACAAGCAACGCAAGGGGCGTGGATGAGGCTGCCTGAACTTGGACCTGGCCAGCCTCAAATAACACCATCGAATCGCGATCCATACATTTCGAAACACAGAAGGCGCGCGATAGAGCCTATCGCACATTACAACGCTAAGCACATCGCATCACATCGCATCGCTCGGTCGCAAAACGCATTGTCGCAAATAATAATAATATTTACGACACATCAAGGTTCATATAAAACTCCTAAGATTCCTTCCTAAGAAGATGTTGAGTGGAATTTATGCATGATGCAAAAATGAAAAATTTGCAATTATCCACAGAAATTAACGAGGTTTTCCTCCCCCTCACCTCCCTCCGGTCACTTCTCCCTTCGGTATTCTCACTCTCCTTCCTTCCCTCCCCGCTTCCTTTTCAATGACTATATATTGTGTGCACTTAACTTCATTTTTCACCCGATGATGACGTAAAAACATCGAAACTTAGGTCACAGTAAAATTCATTCCAGTTGATAATTGCAAATTTTTCATTTCTGCATAAAACCAAGGTTCATACAAACATCACCTTTAAACAAATACACTCAAAGAAGGTGTGGAACTTAAGCATCCCTGAAAAAAAACTTGTTTCGGGCGTTCCCATCAATTTAATACACAGGTAACAGGCCTCTGACGTCATACAGAACATTATTCAACAATATAAATACAAAATTCTAATAAATCAGTACTTAACAAAAGTTTGTCCTTACATATGTTTAATGTTTTCCATTATTTGCCATTGTGGTGAGAAACTATATCATGCAATACACAAACATAAGCTATAAAGAAAAAATATTAAACATTAATGAATGAAATCAATTGATATAAATAATACGTTACTATGACAACGAATGGAACGAGGAATACGTCGCCAATCGTCTACACAGCACATCGAAAGATTTGCGCCTCGAAAACTAATGTGTATCGCTGGTTACCACAACGTGTTCGCATGATATCGCAAATATAAAATGATTACGCATATTATTAAACAGACGACAAATGGTATCGCACACAGCTGAATGTCAATTATCAAACTATGCCGCCCAACGAATTATATTGCATGACAAATAATTAACTATATCGACTATTGAATGATGTCACAAATACCAAATGATACCTGTATCTGCACTACCTTATGATACACCGTGAAGTGCGCTACATAAACATCGAAAGATATCATAAGACGAATATTATCGTTTATCGAACTATACTGCAGAGCGAAAGACAGTGTACTTCGTAAATCTATACGCATGACACTACAGTAAAAGATTTCGAAGGGCGTTGGTTATGGTAATTCGCAGGATCAATATCGTAGTTTGATAACCTCAGTGAATATTATAGCCTTACTATCGATATATGGTAATAACACCATATGACACCACCGGTATATCTCGCAAGTCGCATACTTGATATCGTATATAGATGATTCCGGTCTGTCGCACACATTTATCTATTAATCGCACTATTGAGCATCCAGTAGTTGGTTGGACCGCTTCGTTTCCTTAGGTTGTGATGGAGGTGTGTGTGGAATACAACTCCCGCAGAAGTTCCTGACGCAGGCCTTTAAAGCAAGGAGGGGAGGTAGAAGTGGAGGGAGTGAAATGAAAGGACGGAGGGGAAGAGGGAGGTAACGAGAGATAGAGAGAGAGTCAGGGAAACCAACCACTGGGCGAAATAAATCCCGAAGCAAGTAGTTACCCAATATTAAGGTCTCATTGTGGGATAAGTGGAAACGGGACGGCGGATAGCTGTGATTCATCCCAATTCTCTAAAACGCTGGTGTTGGCAGCGATTAGAAGGGCTCCACACTCAACAACCACCCTCCCAAATTTCGCAGTACTCTGAAAGTTTAGTAGCCCATGTCCCAAAACGTCCGCCAAGCAGCGCAAAGAGATTTTACGAGACCCGCATGGGCGGGAATGGAACTAAATGGGAAGGGGAATGTGTTGTGCAGCGGGTGGAGCTTGTAGTCCAGCCGAATCGCCTCGCCCGGCCGAGATGGATGGGGGAGCGTGCGCTGGGATGCGGAGGATGAGTTGCCGGTGGGGGGAGGCGAATGGGTTTACCGAGGAGGCATTCGGTGAGAGTGCCATTTATATCCCTCCCGGAATAGAACAGTTGAGCTCCAGAAGCGCTGCCTCACATCTCGTAGTGGACCTTTTTCCACTGAGCTCTTTCAGCCCCTCCTCATTCCTCGTCGCCCTCAGTGCGAGGCTGGCATGTCCCAAGTCTTCCTCACCGACCCGCCCTTTCCAAGTACTCTCGATTCTCATTCCCATTCACAAAAGTCTCAGCCCGCGTGGCTGGCGGGAGTAGACGCAGCATGGGTCCCGAGAAGTGGCGCCAGCTATTTCCTGGCGCTTGGCTCTGGGCACGATGTCAGTTGTGCAGAGATGATCACTACATCCTAATAATTGACTGATACGTTATTGGAAGACCCCTGCCACAGAATTGCTACATAGAGTGGCCAAATGTGACTAAAGGTGTACAATATTTAGACATAATCCGCCATATTCGTCCAATTTCAACCTGGACGGTCGCTCCTAAAATATAGCGTCCGTCCAAGATGGAGCGAAGGGGCTACTGGGTCCCTGTGCTTAAAGCATATTTAACTCTATTTAAAAGATCTTTTTTATACATAGGACCGAAATCAAATAATCAATTACCGAACAAATAAAAGAGGTAACAAATTGAAAACATTTTCATAGATTAGTCAAACAATGGTTTACGTCTAGTAGCAACATCGAAATTATGCTTCGTTGAGATTGATTGTTTTATTTCCTATCAAAGTCAAAGTTGTTTGCCGCTCAAAAAAAGAAGTTGGTCTTTCTGTTAAAAAGTACTTTTCTCATATTCGCTCTAGTATCTATTTGTATTGTATATATCATATTTTTTTATGTTTTACTCAGCAATGCATGTTACAAAAATCTGACGGTACCCTAAGAACAGCCCGATTGTTGAGTAGGGTAGCTAACTTCCGAATTCGTTAATGAATGTATCAATCTATTTGTATCTGGAAGAATAAATTATCATTATTATTATAAATTAATCATTTGAGTATGCTACCAGGTGATTGGTATGCTTTTGGACAATTTTTGTGTTACCAGCACATTGTTCCATTTTGGATCTCATAGATGACCCATAATTCCTATCCTCTTCCTTCCTCTTCCGCCCTTCCCCAGGGTTCTCCCATCAAATTACCCTCTTCTGCATTCCCTCTCTTTTCAATACGTCCTTCATTTATCTCGCCTGATTCCTCCGAAGCTCCGGTACTAGTTCCTAGCGGCTAAAACTGATACACAAGGAACAGAAAATGTTGCTCCGCAATGAAACCCATGGACGCTTAATTGTTTCATTAAGATTTTGGACAGTTGCCAATTAACAATGACTGAAAATTACTTTAAAGTAGACAAGGTATTCCCGAAGTAATGCCCAAAGTGAGCAGCATATTCTTATTATCATTTTTCAGCCTAATACAAATACCTATTAATAGCCTTTAATTAAAGTGCAACGTAACAGGAAAATAACAGAGGATATGTGAAGAGCAATGGCTGTCGGTACTTCACCTATTTTTATGTCTTTACTGGAGCTGATATGTTTAATCTAATTTAATGTACAATCATAATTATTTAAAGAGAAAAAAAATTATTGATGGTATGTAGAAGGGTAAAACGAATGCAGAAGTGAAAAAAGAAGTATAAGAGACAGATAGAACCTCCGGCGTTTAGAAAACCGGAAGGATTTTCTCAGACTTGCAACAAAACCTACCTTTTAACGGTCGAATACTTATATAAAAAATTTTAATTTTCCTCGGTTACCCATAATTCTCCACCTGACTAGGTTTCGTCGTTCACCCAACCAAAACTCTACACAATATCACTGCTCTCACCAGTTCAGGCGTATGGAAATACTGTCACGGAGTAGTGAAGGGCGCAGCATCAGGATTACGATGCGACATGCAGATGCAGGTAACTTACCTGAAAAGACACGAAAAAATAAATTTAAACAACCAAATTCTAAAAATTACAAGGATCGGATTAACAAAAAACAATAATTCTCTAAAGGTGGGGATGGTTCATTTTCTGCCTTAAACTGGTGATAAAATTCGTACAATCTGCCTGAAAAAACTCCATCTGAACTATTATCATGCACTATTTCGAAATATGAGTCAATGTCAAGAAATGAAAAAGGTAGCGTGCAATATTTTTCGCTTTTATAAACACATTAATAATGAGTACGCGAAAGCTCCAAGTTCCACGCAAATATGTATGCAAACGAAGAGCACTCAAACCACCTTTAACAGTTTGAGTGCTCAAGAATGCAGCTTCGAAATAACTTGCAAGCCAGCTGAAGGCAGGGAAATATTCCTGTCAGAACAAGCACTTACATTGAAACTTATTTAAACGGTACCCTTTTCAATTTCACTTAATATACCTACTGTTAAGAGTGGGTCACACAGTTATGTTAAAGGAGAATTTGCGTGAAGTACCGTGCACCTATTATTTTCCTCTTCCTGGAAGGACACGGCGACATAAGTAATTTTCCACACAAATATGATTGAAAAAATCATAATACTTTCATTTACAGTCATGCTTAAACGCAAAAATTACAACTAAATTACGGACAACTAAAATTAACTTTCCTTGGACGGAATTTTAATAAATAGATTGAAATAAATATCTACTAAAAGGAAACTTGTTGTTTGAGGGGTAATTTAATAATTTTAAAAAATTAACGAAAAATGCGCAAATTCCACTTTTCTTATCTGAATCGTTACAATTCTGTCTAGCGCGGCAAATTAATGGAAAAGACTTCTCGCGGAACCGATCTTGCAATGATGTCGAAACGTATACCAAATTTTATATACTCGTCCATACAGTGTTAATTAGCATCACTAGCAGACTTTATTTTCACAGGTACAACATTGTGGTACTCCCTAAATCAGGGGTGGCCAACCCGCGGCCCGCCTTGAACATTTTTCCTGCCCGCGAGATTCATCACATTTTAATACAATAACTTAAACACAATAATAATAACTCGTTATGTTTCAATTTTTCACTCAAAAAATGTCTATAGTGGGTCAAAATCTAATATCGGGATACATAATTTTATATGCGGCCCGCGGAGTTATGATGCATTTCCAAAGTGGCCCGCAAGATCATTTTGGTTGGCCGCCCCTGCCCAAAATAATCAAAAGGAACTTGTTGTAGTCCACGAAACAATTTCAATTGGACTTACCTAAGGGATAGGAAGTTGAAAAATAAACAAAATTACCTAACTTATCGGACATACAAACAACGCCACCATTCGTTGCCACTCGATTTCGTCACTATCACCAATCGCAGGCTTCAGGGGCATCAAAACGATATCACGAAACAAATGCGAAAATCTGGTTACGCCCGAGTCGCATCCGAATCTTTTAATGCCAACAATCCCTAATGTAATCGCAAAAGCCATGATCGCGCTATGCGCAAGGAACGAACCATTAATTTCAAATTTCAATCGCATTGAAATTTGACAGGTTAATGCTTCATACTCCGCGAGATAAAAAGTTCCCCTTTGGCCACGGGTCATGCTTAAATATTTATCAGCGAGGAATTTCCGGGTGGTAAGGCGGTAAAACCACGTATTCATGAGGACAAAACCCACAGATTAAGGAAGGAAGGAAGTGTTTAAGGCAGTTTGAGCGAAATATCATTTCACCTCGAAATCAATGAATTAGGTCTCATTTTAACGAAAAATATCTTACTCTTCCAAAGATACCATAATATCAGCCTCGTACATAAACAACTTTCTGAGATTTCTGACAAACAATAACAGCCCTTCTGCATGGGAAATGGTAGGTGTACGCACCGCACTCCAGAGAGATTTTATTTAAAAAGTGAGGCATTTCTAACACCTAGATCTCCTCAAAAAATTAACAGGGTGTAGTTTGTATGTCTTCTCGAATATTTTAGGAAATATATCATACTGTCACCGCAGTAGTTTTTTCAGAATCGCTAAAAAACAATCCGTCGTGAAGGATTTTTGAACGTGAAACGAACCGCGAGAAAAAAAATGAGTCAAATCAAAGGCTTATGCAGATATTTTTATTTGATTACCCAGAATTTCAGTCAAATACAGGGATATAATTGCATAATTAATAAATTAGCATTTGATTCGTGCTTTCTAGAGCTGCTAAAATTAAAACGTATAATTCGAATATGGTCTCCATTATGGCTAGGGAACTATCTCGAGCAAACTGCCTCAAGGAGAGATAGTGGAGATACTGTAAAGAGGTAAAAGTTAGGACATATTTAAAAGTAAACGAAATCTCACTGAATGGTACATTTTTACGACGTTTCCATTCCTTCCGCCACTTATTAATATACAACAATCACCACGTTTACCTATCGATCTCAGATCGATCTGACCAGATCAGCTCGGTATGGTAAACGCAACAGGCTAGTGGGATCGATCTGAGAAGCGGGCTCGACCCGCTTGCTCAGCAAGTCTGCGATTGCAGATGGACCTGAACCAGCGGGTCTTCGGAGCTCCTCGTTAATCTTTTGGCTGTCATTAGGAAACAAAATATAATCGTTATTATTCAAAACATGTGTTGTAACCACTAGTAACAATAAAGGAAAAGTGTAGTAATGGCAAGTAATGTGACACTAATGATGTCGTAGCACATCGTAATTCTACCCCCGTTTGTTATTTTGCTATTTTGTTCACTCGGAATGAGACTAATAATTTTCAGCTCTGCAGTCATTTACATACAGGGTCAACCAAGCTTCAACCGATTGTTTCGATTGTTCAATATCGATATTTCAAGTCCATGTTGGTAAACCAGGCGATCTGAGTCTGCTCGCTTGGAATTTTCAGATCGGTACGAGTTCAGATCGATCAAAGATCGATTGGTAAACGTAATGAATAAGAGGTAGATGAGCTTAACGGTCTCAAATGCATCAGAATAAAAGACGCATGGATTTCACTCAATCATTTGAGTATTCTTCCAGCCTCATTGGTATTTTTGGACAGTTTTTATCCCACTGGCACATCGTTAAGGCCGCTTTACACGGTACATTTTATTGTACAAACGAATGTATCATAGAATGTATATACAAGAAACTGAATGGAAATAGAGCAGTTTCTATTTCCCGTTAAGTCGTTCAGACAATCATACGATTTGCCGCTTTACACGGTACAATTTTTCTCATGCAAGAGTTCATTCATTCGTTGGTACAATAAATTGTACCGTGTAAAGAGGCCTTTACGATTTTGTTCAAGTGGATGACCCGCCATTAGATTCCTAGACGCCAAGAGTTGATACCAAGCGTTTTGAGTACCGAAATTGTGGACGACTTCATCCCATCCAATTAACTTTAAAAAATGGGAGCCTCATACATTTTAGTCACATTTTTAAACGAATGATGATTGGGATTAAACCTAACGAGCCGTATCTGCTTTCTCTCCCGGGGAAATAAAAAGCTTCCGCACGGCAGTTGTGCTGTCAACGACTTGTCAACTTTTTTTTCCTCATCTCGTGGTGAGCGGAACGAAACAGATTTGCAACTCAAGGTTTTGGATTCGTCCGTCTATATCATTGCCATGATTTAGGAGAGTCATATATAAAAAATCAGATAATTGACACGCGCATTAGAAAATCAGTGCGCGACATGCCGGGTGAAGATTGATATAACGAAAAGTAAAGCAATGAGATTTTCTGAGACAATGAAAGCATGGAACACTTTAAAAAATAATGGGCAGTAACTGGAGCAGGTAGGAGTCAAGGAATTAGAATCTTGAGGAAGAACGGGCTCAAAGGTAAGGATACTAGAGGGAGAATTAAGAGGAACGCGAAAGAGGCGCATTCTACAAGGAAAGATATCATATTTGAGACACCATGCTATTATTAGTTAATAACTACGGTAATCCATCAGTAGATGTAGAGTTTACCGAACCAAGCGGTATCTCGAGGAAATTGGTTGCATTCATCATTTCACAAATTATTTTTAAGTATCCGGGAAATATCAGGTCAGGCTAATCGTAAATTGGGATTATTTAAAAGAGTACTTGGAAAATGCGACGATAAAGTTAGATAAATCAGCTTTTTCTCCCTTGTTAGACCCCACTTAGAATACGCTGCCAGTGTTTGGGATCCTCGTGGGGTAGGCTGAAAAACGAAGTAAGAACGCGTGCAGAGAAGATCATCAAAATACAGAAAAAACCGTTATGATAGTCTCGTTAGCGTTGCTGACCTCTTGCAACAACTTGGAGGGGAATCGCTTTCAGACCGTCGATTGAAAATTAGACTCTTATTTCGATTATATCTTTTATGTAACTTTCAAGCTGATTTATTTTCAGGCGAAGTTTTCAATATCCTACGAACTCCAACATACTAGGGTACATCAGATCATGAGAAAAAAATAAGGAAGGTAGATAGTGGAACAGAAAGGTTAAAAATGTAGTTTTTCCCGCGATCAATATGATACCATAATGGCTGCGTTATTGAATTGGGTTAGTTTTGACTTTGAATTGGGTTAGTTGACAGGTAGTGTAGCTGATTAATTAATATGCACCGTAAAGCATGTTTCCAAATCTTCCGAGTAGTGCTAACACCATGTTTTGCATGTTCCCTGCATGAATCTTGTATAACGTTTTCATAGTTACATTATGGATCATTTTAGTAGTTTGTATAGCATTTGAAGCGTACCCACTACGTGGTGCATGTTGGCGAAAGTAAATTTCTTCACTGAAGTTCACGTCGGTGATAAGTCACCCCCTGCCAAACACACTTGTGGTGCTTGCAGGGTAATAAGTAGATGTAGATGTAGAAAAAAGAGCTTAGTAAATTTTCCACTCTAATTTTATTATCACACCCGAACAAGAGTTTGAAAATTCTACGTTATTTCCAAGGCATATACACACATTAAATTATTGCGAGCTTATAACAGTCATGGTGGCAAAATAACATAAGCTGACAATAAAAGTATGTACCTACCTTGAACATGACATATTGTCGAAACCTAGGTTGGCATGTGAATATGAAAACAGTGGATGTGAATCTAACAATGTTATATAAAAAAGTTCTATTCTTTTTAGAACCTGAAATCAGTGAAGGTAGGTTTAAATTGAAGCGAGGGAAATAATCCTCCAGGTTTTTATACGCCAAGGTCACAATCATCTCACAAATTTTCATTTATTATCCAAGTCAAATTTCCACCGCTCTTCAACCCATATTTTAAGCCAATTCTTTTCCATCTTCTTCCCTACTTACCCTTAGAAATGGCGGGTTCAAACGAATAACGTTTTGTGCATACAGCGGCAAAAAGTTGGCGAAGCGAAAGGTACATACGCGGAAGATGATTAAAAAAACACTACACTATCAGATAAGATTGGAGATTTGATTGCTGGACAGAAGTGTTTCCGCCTCACCGAACCAGATGGAGATATTTCCGTCCGGCGGACGACGACGCGAACACCTTCGTCGATTCACGGAACGAGCGGCAAGCAGAAAAACACACCACAAGACGACCGTCGAGCTTCAGTCCTGCATTCGTAATGCAATTATCCCCGGCTCCCTCGGAATTGGGTTCTCATTTCGCTAGGCA
Organism: Ceriagrion tenellum; assembly: GCA_963169105.1. NCBI lineage: Eukaryota > Metazoa > Arthropoda > Insecta > Odonata > Coenagrionidae > Ceriagrion > Ceriagrion tenellum. Next base: position 52,241,717 of record OY720644.1, on the reverse strand, counting down.
ACGGTTAAACCAGCGGGCCGTGTGATAATGGAAGGAAGGTTGCTCTTGTAGTACGGAAGCGAACACGCCTCTGTTCCCGTCGCAGAATTTCACTCTCCACGATTTCTCAATAGAGCAAAAAAACGCAATTTAATTTATCTACCACATTATTAATATTATTTAAGTATTCTACCGGTAAATCTAGGTTTTATGAAATTCAGCGAGTCTCCTCCCGGTTTTCTACACTCTCAGGGGCCTATCTCCCTCTAGTACATCCTTTTTCGACCCAGCATACGATCTACCCTTCTTCATCCCGTCCGTGAAACCTATTCTATTTCTTCCCCTTCCCCTCTTGCCCAACATCCTTCCCGCTATCACACTCTTGAGTAAACCATCACCCTTTATTACATTCTCCAGCTATCCATATAAAATATAAAATTTAACAGTTTGAGTAACATAGACGTGACAGTACGTCCTCCTTCATCTTCTGATAAGGACGATGGACGTACTAGGAAGTCCATGGATTATTATTATTGAACGGCAGCTAGACGCAATGGTATGGCTGCAGACTTTCTGGAAGGCATGTATATGACACTTAAGAGCCAAAATAAATGTTAATAGTAAATAAAAAGTCCATTAACCCAGATGTTAGAGAGTCTTCTTTCACAATCCAGGTATGTTTGTATTATAATCAGTTTTTCTCAGAGGAACCTCAATATAAAGCCCAGCACGCAAAGTGTTTAACTTTAATACATAGCAAGCGAAAGATTATGCAGCTCAACAATGTCAAATGAGAGAGCGGATGTAACAAGTGTTTGTTTTATTACAACCATCGAGTTTAAAAAAAAACAACTTCGTTATATTTACACAAACTTTTCATTATCACACAAAGACATAGATTTCGACAACACTATGTCATTTTAAAACTTTGAAAATAATAACCGTGATAATAAAAAAAGGGTGGAAATATGACAAAGTTCATTTTTGAGAGATCATGATATCTGTAACCAAATTCCACAAGGTATCGCCTGATTCGTTAACCTTTATTATTGCAACTACCTTTACCGAGTGATGCTGGAAAAAGGATGCTGAAGACAAAATTGACGGACAAAATAAAAAAAAGAAGTTTCCAGAAGAGTAGAAGAATATAGGACTATATGGAACACCATACAAAAAAGAACAAGATGGATTGCACAACCCCTGAGGCACATTGGGTTTGTGAAGAACATAATTGAAGGCAAAATACAGTTTAAATTCCCGATCGGAAGACCCAGGAATAAGTTGATGTACCAAATAAAGAGGAAAGTACATAGGATTGGATATTTAGGGAGGCGACCGACAACAAAAGTCATTTGCGCCATAGGGGACAGGTAAGGGAGGAAGGGAGGATAGAAACCCGGCGTCGGCATTAGCCTGCTCTTAACGAAAATCGCCAAAAGGACCACAGTTTAACGTCTCATCCGACAGACGGAGTACTGTACTTGAAGTCCCCTCCACAAGACACTCAAGAAGGGATCGGATTTCCTCTGAAAAACATCCTCCTCTGCAGGGATTTGTACCCTGGCCTCCTGTATGGTAAGCCAGTACTCTTAACTACTTCGGTTACCGAAGTAATTCGCCATCAACTTTAATAAATAGGAGGTAAGAATCCTATATTTTATTTATATTTAACTGCCTATAGTCCTATATTTGTATTTTTATTCAACTGTCAATAAGTTGAAGGGTGGAGCACTGCAGTCAACCAATCTTAGAATTGAACAACCAATTATAATAATTGTATCAAATTTCCAAAAGTTATCGCCTCATTCTTCAAACTTAATTATTACAACCACCTTTACCGGCTGATCGTCTCTAATAAAAGACTCACAAAAGATGGAAGCAGCATTTTTTTGAAGACAAAAAGGTCGATTTCATCATTTGCTCTGACCCTCGTAGCAGTGAGTGAACCTTCTTAAAGACGATTTACCAAATGACGTCTCCTCCACGGAGGAACCTCCACGCTTCGGTGAGTATTCCCGGAAATGCATTCGCAAAAGGCAGAGTCAGTGACTCTACACTTTTAGTTCGGTGACTATTTAGCGAAAGGTAAAGCCCAACGGGACACAAAAGCAATTGGAGATGCTCTCACAGTGACAAGGTGCGAAATATAACAGGACGTTGAAAAGACAATGTCTGGCAGAGAGGCTTCCAACCAGAGAAACCTTACCATGTCAACGTCTTGCATTGCCGGCCCCAATGGCGACGGGGTAAAGTCCTCACCTGCTAAACTGAGAGTCTCTCATATCCAGAGTTCGAGTTCCGCTAGGGTGAAATTGTCACCAATCAGGGCATGGGTATTTGTGTTAATTTGGAACCTGCTAACAAACTATATACAAATAGCTTACCAGAACATATTCTGGACTGATATGTCGTGTATAAAAAGAAAAAAAATCAGTTAGAGGCATTGCGATTCTAATTGCAGACCTTTGCACCGTTAAGATACAAGTCTACCTCTTGGTGGGATAATTTGCACATGGAATTAGCGACGAAGAGTGTCTGAGAGATTACTTACACCGATACAGGCATCGGAAAGTTGTCCAAACGTACGAGATTTACCAGATTAAACAAAGAAATAACAAGAGGAAATTGGATTGAAAAAACCATTCCGGCGTCCATCGGAAAGGATTCAGTAAAATTTTAGGTATCTTATTAGGTGATTATTTATTCATCTACATCTGCATACTAAAATTCGAACCGCCCCATGGGCGTGTTGCAGGGAGTGTTAGGACACCAGTCATGTAAAGATGTAAGAGGTAAGGTTTTGGGAAGAGAAATGGAAATTAAATGTAATATGAGTGCATTTAGTGGAGCTCAGTTTTTATCGAGATCGATTATTTTGCGCGAAAAAAGCGAGTTTTGTACCTATCTGTTAGACAAGGAATCTCTCTTATTTTATAGCTTCTGGTCAGACCTAGAGATGTAGTGAGGCGTCATGATAATATCCTCTGTATTATCGTGACGCTTTTTTTATAGCTTGAACGTCTAACTTAAATGTTTTATTGGCTCCATCACCAAACTGTACGCATACTTACTCCACCAGCTCATAAAGGAAATACCCTCGACGAGTGCTGTGCTGTATGAGGTAGAAACATGGGCTCCGAGAAAGAACGGCGGGAATTGGGCGAAGGTGTTCGAGGTTTGATTGTAGAGGAGGATAGAGAAGGTGCGGTGGACGGAAAGAAAGACAAACGAGGAAGTGCTTGGTATGCTGGGTTAGGATAGAAAGTTTATGAATACGATCAGAAAGAGCTTAGAAGTAAAGAAGTAGAAATGTGGAGCTTAGAAGTAAAGGCATTTAAATCCGGATTGTGCCCTACTTTTGGTACTTATTGACCACTGAGGTTGGTCAAAGTTAATTATATTTTTAGTCACAAGTTTGTTGGTTACATTTTAGGTATAATAAAATTGAATGCCACAAAGTTACTTCCAATCTTATTTCAGTCCTGATTAATTTTGAACGATGGATGTTTACTACCCTCCGTCCAGTACAATGGGAGCATTTACATAAATATCGAGGATGCGTGACTCACTCCAGAGATTCTTAAGACCGACAGCGTGAATCTGACAAATTGAACAGGAAATGTCCGTTTCCACTTCGGAGTCGGGAGGAGGGAAGGGAGCGAGGACACCGCCGTCAACCCGGGACACATAACTCAGCCCGCAATCTGCCCGAGCCTAATAACGGAGCGCAGTATGCGAGCGCGTACGGCTGATAAAAAAATTGAAATCATTGAAAAAAATCGAGAGAAAACACCGAAAAATAAATGGGAGTGGACGGCTGCAGTAGAGAGGAATGAGGAAAAGAACTTTGCTTCGGAATGAGAGAAAAAGCGAGATAAATGGAGAGAAAAATAAAATCGAGAAGAACCAGATGGAGTTGGAAAAAAGAGGGAAATAATTAAGTATTTCTCAAATTTACGCCGCTTGTTTGGGGGACTACCAAGGCAATAAAAAGTTTATCCGCCATCTGAACTGCAGAAAGCGGCCCAAAAGGACTTTCCCTGCCGAGGTTCTCCCTTTGAAGCGCCAAGGGCGGTAACTTGTAATCTTCATTCCGCTTCATCACTAGGAAACAATGTGCTTTCCCAAGTTACCACCAGGAGGGACATTTTTAATATTCCGTAAAAGTTTCTTCTACTTTAAATTACATTGGGAGGATCTGATGGTCAAATAACTTCAAATAGAATAGACTAAAAATCGTCAAGATTTAAACACTCTTTAATTGCCACGGCTAAAGAAGATTTATATTTCAAAAGTGAGTGGATTGATGAGGTTTTATATGGTTTGATTAGGGATTGAGGGTTTTAGAAGAGACGAATAGAAAAGACTAGTGAAAACTCTAATATGGAGCGTGGCGATGTATGGGTCGGTATGGGTCATTGCAAAGGGAGGATTTACGTTGACTTGAGGCGTCTGAGATGTGGATTCAGATATGGATGGGAGCTGAGTGGTGAGAAGGGCAAACGAAGAGGTATTGGATATGGTACGAGAAGAAGCTGGCGGCTGAGGTTCGGAGGAGGTTGAATGAAGATTTTAATTATTTAATTTTTATTCTTTTTAATTTAAATCTCCCGAAACCCGAATATAGCTCTAATAATAATCATAGTGCGTTGTTTAGTTATCGGCGCCAAAGAGTTTCTGCCCCTAAGTAGCGACTATAAATGAAAGCTTGACGCAGTTTACGACTACACCGCAACGGCATAGCACGCAAGTAAAAGTGCAGGAGAAAAAATAAATAAACGTCTGGTGTGAACCCCCAAGGAGGGGAACGGCTGCACTCCGCGATAGCAGTGAATAAGCGGTAATGGGATGAAAGAAGGAGATAGAGGCAGTTCGGTGAGGAAAAACATTTATACGAATATTCATACATAAGACCACAAGAGTTCCCCTAAATCAAACTTCAAAATTCGTGAATAAATAAAGATTAAATTTTCTTTCTCCTATTTCCTTCATGAAAAATAAAAATCCTCCCAGTGGGGGAGGGGGGGGGAAGATATCCCTCTTCGCAGCAGAGAGCGTGTAGTGTGCATATTTGTACGCATTACTCGGAGGTATAAATCATTTGCGTCCTCCTCCCCAACACAGCTCTTTTAAACCCTACCCGCTCCGCCACACCCACCGAGCCTTCCCTATCGCCCACACACGATCTCAATCCTCCAGGGGAAGGGAACCTCCTTCTGGGTCTTATAACTTAGGGCGCATAGGGTCGCATATGAGTTACTTATACATTACGCCGTCCCCATTTTCGCAGTAGACACAATTTAAAGAGCTTGATTCTCGGCGTTAACCTATGGGTTAATTACATTTTTATTCAACGTAGTCTAAACCAAATTGCTCCCTCATTCATTCACTGGTCATTCAATCCTAAGATTGGTTGACTGCAGCCCTCCACCATTCCCTATCTAATGCTAGTTCCCTTACCTCATGGTATCTCTTCCGATGTACTTCCCTCTTTATTTGGTCCATGAAGTTATTCCTGGGTCTTCCTTTTGGGGAATTTTCCCTATATTTTGCCTCCAATTACGCCCTATCCTTCAGTAGCCTAAAAACGCAATATTTTTTGTCGTTCTCTTCCCTGTCACCCCAATTGCATCCCGTTGGGGACAGTCGGTTGAAAACATTGATAGGGAAAAAGTTACGGGTTTCTTACATTAGCATGGTTAAAAAAAAATTGAATACCCCCCGCAGGAAAAAACTCAGTCACAGGATGATTCAGACTACTGAAAATTACAGTACGCGCGTATATAATTTAGTCAAGTGCATGCACTTATCATTCAGTCACAGAATCTCTATGGACCGTCAGTTATCGACACCAAACTTCCATTCCCTACTCCCAACGACTATTAAATTTATGTGTAAGGTTTATTTTCGACCTAAATAAAGATGATCATATATCCCCTTATTTTACCCGTCTTGCATGGTGGAAGGCCAACACCAAAAGTAAATGCTTGCTTCATACGTTCCTGCATTCTCTCTTCAAAAATGAACAACCTAGCTATTTGACGCAATCTTTTCCCGTCAGAAATAAAAAGTCAAATGCAACGATTAGAATGGCTCCTGATTTTAGAATCACCCCCAACATAGAACAACCACTTGTCAAAAATCTTTTTCTGTTGTCGGAGCACGATTATGGAACAGTATTCCTAAGGGTATCAAGGATTCTGCCTCGTTATCAGTATTCAAGCAAAAATTTTTCCTCATCTACAAGTTATTCATTTTTGTTTGTAACATGTGTGCTCTAAATATTGCATAAATTCTGTTTGTTCTTAATGGACAATGAAAAAGTCCAAGAACAATAAATTATTATATTACTACAGAGTAGCCTGTCTTTCGCGTAATCTCCCGGGGCCATTATTTTTTTCCGGATAACACAGGTTTCCGCTTAAACCGGGGTCGGACATTTAAAAGAATACTTTGAAAGCCATACGACCATAACATGCATCACCCTAAACGTTGGTTTGACTCGAATTCTACGTGTAGGCGAAACTGTTATGAATTAATGAAACGGTATTACATAGTGGTAAATTTTTTTTATTTAAACTAATTAACGTAAAAAGCGATCTATTAAAAACGCAAAAAATCTGTTATTTTTGTCAATTTCTCCTTTTTTCCTGTATAATACAGTTCTCTCCCCATTTAAGCTATTAAATAAATTAGTGTTACTTTTGGTAAGACTACATTCTGTAAATTCATTCAAAGAAATAACATTTCTTTGCAGGACTTTCTGTTTTTTTCACACACTACGGTTATATTTTCTTCTTTATATAAGGGTGAGTGCATTAAAAATATTTTAGGCTCTTACTTTCTTATGGTAAAAATTATGCCTGGAAATTTTTTTGCGATACCGTTTAACCCAGGTGCACGTGCCGGGGAATGGATTCCGTTTCCGCGTTGGACAGCTTCCGTTTAACACAGGGTTACAATGCATGTTAATCATATTACGATCGCAAGGACCAACTTGTCTATTGTAACGTTTAAATGCTGGCGCTCCAGTACGCCCACTGTTTTTCTTTTATTTTGTACGTTTACCTAAACAGCCGCGGAGACCGCTGTTGGCAGAGACGGGAGGTATGAGCTACGGCTCGGGTTGAAGAAGGCAGTTCGTCCGTGAGCTCCGTCGCGAGTGGTTTCGCTGTGAGTCTCGTTCTCTTCTTGGCTTTGGTTAGGTTTGGACTCCCCTTCGGATTAGTAGCCAGGGTTTTCCGTTTATTAGAAGTTGTTCCTTTTCTTTACCTTTCCCCTTATTCCTACCCAACTCCCATTCTCGATGATGAACAGGTGTTCGAGTCAACGGGTGGTTGACCGACACTGCCTATACTGAGAGAATTCCTAATTTCTTTTTATTTAATCTATTTCATCCCACAACCTTTCCCTCTTCCGAGTGCGGGCGGAATCCATTTCCCGTACTGGCGCCCATTGTGTCCGATCTCAGCTGAGCCCTCCCGGGAGGAACGTTACACTATCAGCATGAGACAGGTTTCCGTATAACTCAGGTTCCGCTTAATCCTGGTTTCACTGTATTATTATTATTCCCTTGGACCGACTGTCTTCAAATATGCACCTGTACCTAGTCCAGGACTACTTCCTCGTCGCCTCATTCTCCCTCATCGAATGAAAATCAACCCAAAAAATCGAGTAAGTCACGCACCCTTAAATGTTGAATTATTAAAGACTGTTTTCGCGCCCGACTGCAGAGCCCCTCACCACCACCAAAGGTGAGAAAAAAAAAACACAAACGCCGTGCGCACTCCGAAACAGCGCTGAGCTTTGAACAAATATCCCAGCATTTCCGCCGGGGTATTAAACATTTCGAATTTTTAATGAGCGGGCTTAAGAATTCACGCTCCCCCCCCTCCTCACCCCTCCCCCTAAAACTGTCCGATAAAATATTTCGCGTTCTCTCCTGGGTGCGAAAATACATTTCCCCCGGTGCCCTCTCTCTCTCAAAACATTAGCATATTCCCGGTCATTAAGTATTCCTCTTCCACTCTTTTGGAATCTCGACTATTCTGCTCACTTCATAAGCTGTCGCAGGATACGGGGGAACACCCTTCCGGAAGCGACCCTTAGCTTATTCAAGCGAAGCTCCTCCCCCGATTCTTTCTCACTCTGAAGAAATGCTCCCCGATTTTTATCTGTTTAATTTCTCGTCCTGAAATTTTCCCGCGTCGCTCCATCCCTTAAAAACCAAAGACTAAGCTTTATTGGTTGGATTGGTTATCGGGTGGATTTATTTAAGCTTCAACTTAAATTAATCTAACGACAAGTTTATTTCCAAATCTACTTTTCTTTGTCGAGTTGAATTTCGTCCAATGAAGTGTGGAATGCTGAAAGTAGGGCTGAAATGTTTTATTTTTCCTTTTCCTTGTAATATTCAACCAGCTGATTGGTGAGGTTTTGAGACAGTTTTCATCCAACTGGCACATCGTTCCGTTTAAGCTCGTCAGCCTCACCCGCAATTAGATCCCTCTAAACTCCGCATATCGTATCCCTCTACTTATTTCGTCCAGAATTCCTCTTCCACATAGTTCTCCCCTCGATTAATGTCTTCAGTATTCCCTTTCTTATCAAAACGTCCTCCATCCATCTCTTCTGCCCCCTCCGACCCTCTAATAGTATCCTGTCCTCTCCAATCATATCCAATACCTTCTCGTTTGTCCTTCTCGCTTCCCATCACTCCCTCTCCATTCTTCTCCACACCCACATCTCAAATGCCTAAAGTCTACGTACATCACCTTCCTTACTCAATGAATAGGTTTCCGCCCAATACAGCGCCACGCTCCAAATAGATCTTTTACCAGCCTTTACGTCCTTTCTCAGACTCCCCTCATCATGTCCCTCCCCTTTGAGAATTCTTCCTTAGCTAGGGTAATTCTATAAGTGAACTAACTTCACTTTATTTTTCCAAACGAAAATTTCAGTTTAAAACAGGAATCGCTCATTCATTGGTCGTTCAAATCATAAGCTTGTTTAACTGCAGCCCTCCACCCTTCCATATCAAATGGTAGTTCCCTTACCTCCTGGTATCTCTTCCTATGTACTGTCTTCTTTATTTGGTCCATGAACTAATCCTGGGTCTACCTCAGGGACCATATTTACCTTCAGTTATGCTCTTCACGAACCCGTTGTGTCTCAGGGTGCGTGAAATCTATTTGATTCTTCTTTTCTATATTGTGTTCCATATAGTACTTTCCTTCTGTGCTCTTCTGTAAACTTCGTCATATCTCATTTTGACTGTCCATTTGATTTTCAGAATCCTCATCCAGCACCAAGTTTCGAGGCCTTCTAGTCTAGGAATCTCTAGTGCTGTAATAGAAGCAGTCTCCATAATCCCAGGGTTAAAATCTCCAAAGTCAAGACTGAAACACAGTAAAACTAGCCCGGAAACCATATTTAATTTTCACCTCAGTTTATAAAGATGCTATATTCTAGTTTTCAGAAAATCTGGAACAAGTTACCCTAAGGCCACAGCTACCTAAAATCACGCAGTCAGCTCAAAATTCTCCAGTCAACGCACATTTTCTTTCTCCTCGTGTTCTCGCAAGATGCCCCTCTTCTCCGCACATCTTCCTCGCCCTAACTAAATGGTATCTGATTTTCCTTCAAGTTTTTTTTTTACTCTCGTTCCGGATTTCTTCTTTGTCGCCTCATCAGCTACTCCGCCCACGTCCTTAAAGGCTGAGCCTTTCTTTTTCTTTTGAGAGAGAGAGAGAGCTGAATGTTATCGTAAAAGTAAATGGTCTGGAAGACTTCCTTCGATAGCAGGCCATCTTGAGGGGCTCTTTATTTTTTTAGCTTCTATCGAGAGCTGATTCATTCTCCATATCACAAGACACCAGAGCCTAGGGGACTGAGTAAAAGTGGTGGCTTCAGTACTTGTACTTACTTTAGTACTTAAGCTTTATTGTTTGGATAGGTTATTGGGTAGATTTATTTAAGCTTGAACTTAAATTTATCCAACACAAACTTACCTCCAAATCTTCCTTTCTTTGGGGAATTGAATTTCGTCGTACCAATTACTGGAGAGAAAACTCTGGAGACCAATGAATGATACACTAAAAATGGCACAAAAAATGAAAACAACGCCAGCTTATCAAGAGCCACATGGACAGTACGAAACAGTATATACTTCCAGGCAAATTCAACCCTCGGCACTCTAGTTCTTTGCCCGGAGATTGACGAGCCAGTGGCTCGTCGAAACGTCGGCCATGGTGAGCCTAAACTTATTCTATTCTATGGCGCAAATGACCTTAGTTGTCGGTCGCCTCCCTAAATATCCAATCCAATCCGATGGTGAGCCTAGCCGGTGCCATTCCCGAGAACTCTTCATTATTAAATCCTTAACATTCGAAAAATCCCAGTTTGTTTTGGCTGGTTGTGTCAGACGAACGTTTGAGGAACTTTCTTAACATCGTGAAATGAAAGCTGTGACTTAGTAATTCCAAACAAACTTTATTAACGACCTGGTTTCGGCATATGAAGTCATCATCTTTTAAAGTCATCACCAAGACTTCATCAGTCGAAACCAACTCGTTAATAAAGTTTATGAGTAAATACTAAATTACAGCTTTCATATCACAATTTTCACCAGCTTGTTTTGTTCCAAAAGCTTTTCATTACGCGCCATGAGGAGAGCGCTCTATAAAATCACTTTCATAATCTCTGGCTACTTGAGGAGCTGTCCATAATCCACGTAGAAAAAAATAGGCCACTTTTTGACACCCCCATCGGGGACACTCGTTGACTTCATCCGAACCCCTCGTCCCCCCATGTTGTCCACGTAGACTTTTCTTTTTTGCGGAAAAAGCTGTGAAACGGGTTATTAACTGATTGTCATGGACTATCTGTAATTTTATACCTGATTTTAAGGAAAGGTAAGTTAAAGAAAAACTACTCTTGTAGCAATGATAATCTCGATCACTGTCTACGTAGACATCTCTCCAACGTGGACCTTCGTTGACAACCCTCGCACCCCCCACCCCCGTAGGGTGTCTAAATGGATTATGGACAGCCCCTAATTCCTCGATATCAAAAAGTATTTAATAATTTCTCCTATCGATATGGCTCATAACAAATGACATACACACATACCAATCACGCCGTTCCCTTCCAAGGTAGGTACAGTCACAGTTTCACTCACAAACACACATTTGTACACCTAACTCTACTTCAATAATTTCCTCCATACTGACCTATCCTTGCAAACCTCTTTTGCCTCATTTACCCCCATACACTGCTTCATACACGCCCTCCTGTTTTTAAGACTCCTAATATTCCTCCTCAGAATTTCATCCATCACATTCAACCACAACTTTCTCGGCCTACCTCTCCCTCTCGCACCATTCACTCTACTCTCATATATATTTTTCGTCATTCGACTCTCATCCATTCTCTCAACATGGCCAAACCAACGAAGCACACTCCTTTCATTTATGTCCATTACTGGAGCATTTAACCCACATTCATTTATTACCCATTCATTCCTGACTCTATCCATCCAACTTTTGCCGCAATCACTCCTCAGATAACTCATACCCACGGCTTTTAGCCTACTCGTATGTCTATCCTGACGTACCCATTTTCACTACCATACAACAAAGTGGGGAGAAGTACACTTTTGTACACGTCGATTTTCGCTTCGTAACATATGAAAAAGTCCGAATTAACGAGAAAAACTAATTCTCAGGCCCGTTTTTGTAATCTTGAAATCCCATTACCTCCTCTAAAACGACTCGATTCATGGTCTCCTCCACTTCAACATGTCCAACAAACCACAAATCCATTCCGTTACAACTGGTAGCACGGGAAATGCAGGCAGCAGAAATACAATAGAAAGAGGTAAACTCGTTCATTTTTGGGAAATCGTTCACTCTGGGACGGTCCTTTTTGAAACCCGTTCATTTTCACTCGTTCATTGTTTTTTGTGGTCGCGTAAAATCATAATCAATATGATCTTGGTGTATTAAGAAATTAAAAAAAGAGTAATATTTCGTACACTGTACTGGTGGCGTTAAACGAACCGGAAGGAACGACGGACCGAAAGGAACTACGGATCGCAAGAAAGGAAAGGAACGAAGGACCGAAAGGAACGGTTATTCGTTCCTCGGTTAGTCGTTCCTCGGACCTTAGGTTTAAATCATGGAATCATTCCTTCAGACCCGTTCCAACGCGAACGAACCATCTCTACAGTACAACAGATACACTTTTACAAAAAATGTACCTTTGGCAGTTTAAATTTGGTACTGGAACTCAGTAAGGCCTTTGGTGAAAGATAATTGATTGCAGCTGATGTTAAATGGATGAGATAAATATATTAGGAGTATAAGGAGAAAAAGAAAGTTTTTGGATGAATATTTCCACTAGCATAAATACCTTCCCATTAATACGACCGAAACTCGAATTGCTTGATGAGGAACAAAAAATTAATATGCATAATGAAGAGCAAACAAACCATTCGAGTAAAAGTAAAATTCACGACGTCAAAACTCGCTCGTGTGACTCGAATAACTAACGGAATTGGACCGATGACTTACGAGAGGGAAATAAAATCGAGGGAGCTTTCGTTTCGGGAGGTGAACGAATTAATTTCCTCTTTTTAGATTGAGGCCTATTTCAATTTCGACATACCCTTTGGAAAAGGAGGAGAGAGAGAGAGAGAGAGAGAGAGAAAGAGAGAGCTCCCGAAAAAATGAGGGAAATTAAATCATAAAACGGGGGAAAAATTACGTAGACTAGAGAGAGGATGAAATAATTCATTGAACGCATAAAAATGAAAGAAAACTTAGCTGAACTTCGTCCCACTGAAATGACTGGAAAGCCATAAAAAAGTATTCAGTAATTCTCTAAATGAAAGTGTCCGCTTCAAAAATGGTAGAAATGCAAAGTCTACCGTTGGTTGTACGGCAAACTGATATCGATCGCACTTCAACCAGTGCGTTGATTGTTGTGCTCGCTGAATTTTAATGCTAAAGCAATTTTCAAAGAATTGCGGAACTAGCCGCGCAGTAACTTTAACGGAGTTGACCGGTCGTGATCACACAATTAATTGGTTAAAGCACTCTGCGCGGAATCGAGGGATCTGGGTTCGATTCCCAGTCCAGGCGAATGATTTTTCCACTGTGAATTTCACATAATTGCTACAGCCATTGGTTCCCAATGATTCCTAAAAGGAAGTATTTAGCCGAGCCTAAAACATGTCGCGTTTTCGAACAAACCCTTGTGAGGAAAGATCATAAGTTTTCCCTGGCGTATCTGCTGGATAAATGTTTCTCGGGTGTTTCATCGGATAAGCAGGTCCTTGTCAAAGAAGCTATCGAGATCCGTTTACAACCTAAAAACTTCAACAGAGACGCTGGTTTCCACTTAGGTGACACCTGGAGACCAATCTCCAACACCCTTAAATACGTTAGGGAGGGCGGGAAAACGCGCACACGCCATAGCCAATCAGATGGCACCTGACCCAAAGATATGAGTATACATGCCGGCCAAAATTGAGAATACGGCATTCAGAACCCCTGAAGATGGAGAGCAAGTCGTTCTCCGAAACGTCCGGACCTATGGACTAGCTTACTCGGTGGAACGCCACAGAAATATTAATACAGACCCTTGCGAGAATGAAATTACTGTATAAACTTGAAACCTATTTAAACTTAGACTCATCTCAACCACTATTATACAAACCTAATGTACTGATTACCAAAATTGAATCCTTATCCTCCTCCGAGTTGAGAAAAATTTCTGCTTAGAGGGGGATAGCGGGGTTTCCATAGCTAGCCCATCCTAGGTTGTTTATACAATTGTTAGTTGAAAATGATGTACCACTGATATCGGTCGCACTTCAACCTGTTAGTTTACGGCTGTGCTGGCTGAATTTTAATGCTAAAGACACCGGTTCCCTATGATTCCTAAAGTAAAGTATACAGCCGAGCATAGAACATGCCGTGTTTTCGAACAGACCCTTGCGAGTATTACATTTTCGAATAGACTTGAAATCTATCCAGACATACCTAAAGTAGCATTTTACAAACCCAATGTACTGATCTCCGTAATTGAATTAATTTTCCTCCAACGACATCGGAGGGAGAATGGGAATCGGAGGAGGACAGGAATCGCTTTCAGACCGTCGAATGAAAATTAGACTTCATCTTTTAAGTAAATTTAAAACCACTTGTGTCGCTAAAATTTTGTTCCGGCTTAACCCTTAAATTTACATAGATGCATATATAGTTTTTGTCGAGTTTTTTGTTTTGTTTTTGGTCAAATAATAAAAATATGAATCACTGTTTGTCGACGTTTCAGATTATTTTTTAATCTTCCTCAGGGAACTCGCTATTAATCGTGTCACGAAATTTTCTTCTGCCAAAACTAATAAAATGAATTCTCTCAGCCCAGCCCTCAGGATGGATTAAAGATAATTTAAAATGTCGGCAAACACTAATAAAAAGTTAATTTGACAAAAAACTCTAGGAAGATTTAATACTGTGTTCAAGTGAGAAAATATATAAATACTTTTGGAACGAGCAAAGATAATATTGGGCGAAATTCAGTTAATCGCCGTCAGTTTCAGCCAATGTGGTAATGATTACATGGAATAACGATTATTCTAATCCCTTTTGCTTTTATTAAAACGATTCTCAGATCCTTCTTGTATTGACCCATCACATGCTTTCAGACCGTCGACTGAAAATAGACTCAATCTTTAATGGAAATTTAAAACCGATTTATTTTCTGACAAAGTTTTCAATATCCAACGAACACCAACATACTACGGTAGATCCGATCGTGAGAATAAAATGAGGAAAATAGATTGTAGAACAGAAAGGTTTAAAATGTCGTTTTTCCCGAAGTCGATAAGAGACCATAATGGCTGCGTTTAGACTTTAAAGTAGGTTAGTTGACAGGTAGTGTACCTGATTAATTCATACGCACCCTAATGCATGTTTCCAAATCTGCCGAGTAGTGCTAACACCATGTTTTGTATGTTCCCTGCACGACTCTTGTATCACGTTTGTATAGTAAAATTATAGACAAGTTTAGTAGTTTGTGTAGCATTTGTAGGTTACCGATAGTGTGGTGCTAGTTGGTGAGATTAAATTTCTTCACTGTAGTTCATGTTAGTGATAATTCACACCCTGACAAACACCCTTGTGGTGGCTTGCAGGGTAATAAGTATATGTAGATGAGTTGAGAAAAATTTCTGCTTAGAGGGGGGTTTGGGGCGAGCCCATTGCTAGCCCATCTGTTAATTTATATACTGTTGAAAGAAAATGAAGTAATTATGATTTACAAACCAATTTGATCAGAGTCCGATATTTAACGCCGAAATTTCACACATCCTCCAGAAAGTTCTCTTAGGTCTCAAACTCTGCTATAATCTTCCCCTCAGGCAGCTACAAAGGAATTGTGCCTTGGGTTTCATAATACCTCTTGAGGAGAGATGAGGTAGACCCAATCGAGGAAATGACGAGGAGCATTAACTCTCGATCTTTTCCGCTCCATTGCCTCACTTCCATCGTTGCAGGAATAATATCCTCCCTTCCAAATGTATATTACTGAATAAAAATAAAATTCCGTGTAAGAAAATAGTGCAGAATTTAGCACTAGATTTTAATCTGAAGAATAAACATTGACTAAAATAAACACGACTTTGTATTGCGCAAAAAAACGTCCAAATATGATTATATTTTTAAGTATTCTACCATCCGATTGGTAGGTTTTTGGACAGTACTCAATTTAGCATCCTAATTTTCGTTCCGTTGTTCCTCCTATACGGTATCCGCCATTATAGCCCACTTGAATTCCTCAGTTCGTCTTCGTATTATTATTTCATCCAGAGTTCCTATCCTCTTCCACGCTTCCCCAGTGTTCTTCCCTCTATTTCCCTCTCCAGCATTCCCTCTCCTTTCACTACGTCCTCCGTCCTTCTTATCTGCCTCCTCCGAACCTCCGCTACCAGCTTCCTCTCCTCTCCAACCATATCCAATACCACCTCATTCGTTCTCCTCGCCACCCAGCTCACCCTCTCCATCCTTCACACATCAACATCTCAAACGCCTTCTACCGAAGCAGGTAAAACAAAAATGAATGGTTAAGATACGATCCTAGCCTAAAGATGGGTAATACCGAATATCTTAACGTAAGTTACATTATAGTAATCAACCGACAAACAGAATTAACAGAAGATGGGTATAAGCTGCACTCCAGGAAAAGTACGGAGTAGACGTCCAACCTAGCGGCGGATATCAGAAAAAGAAGAATGCAATTTTTCAGACATATCAATAGACTCCCACTGACAAGACTCATCAAAAAGGTCATCACATATTTACAAGGTGTAAAATCAACAATACTATGGTTGTCACAAGTCAAAGGTGAACTAGAAAAAGCAAAAATAGACCCTAGAGAAATTGAAAACAGAATCACCCACTGAAATAAGATACACCAGTGGAACGTAATGCCAGAGAACGAAGTCCCAAAGAAACCAGGGACAAAGTGGACGGAAGAGAGAAAGAGAATCCACGGAGAAAGAATGAGAAAAGTGTGGAGGATAAGAAAGGAACTAAGAAATAAGAAATGAGTCATAATGCTTTGCGTGATCAAACAGGGTCCATACTCAACTAATAATAATAATAATAATCAACCGGCTCATCATCATTGGTAGTCTGCTGTTTAGCAGGTCCTCAGTAGCCTCTTCTCCACATAACTCTGTCTTGTGCCTTCCTCTTTATCCCCGCGTAGCCTGTCTCCTCTTCTAAATCATCCGTCATTTTCTTTCTTCTTCATCCTTATTTACCCTTTCCTTCCACCATCCCTTCTAATGCCTCCTTCATCAAACAATCTCTTCTTAATTTTAGCGGTTAAAGGTAGGATTTATTAAAAGTAAGGGAACATCCTCAAAAATTTTACGCCATCAGGTACCTATCTACATAGGACGATCGTTTAAAAAATCATAAAGAATAAATTACTTCTAGTGCATGTAATTCTCGTTTAAAGTAAACACTGATCTGGACTTCATCCATCTCTCCTGCTCAGTCCAAACCTCCACTAACTCAAAACCTCTTCGTTCATCATTCTCGTCATCCAGCTCACTTCCTCCGTTCTATTTTACACACAAATCTCAAAACGTCTCAAGTCTACGTATACATATACATCCTCACATCGCAATGACACACCAAGGTTCCTGATAGCTTAGATACTTGTGGCTCTGGACTCGGGGAAATTCATTCCAAATTTTCTGAAAAGTAGAACACAGCATCTTTGAATTGCGTTTTAAAAACTGAGATAAAAATGAAATAGGTATTCCAGGCAGGATTTAATGTGATTCAGCCTTGAAATTGCGATTTTTCGCGTGGGCTCTAATGGCGATTACTCAGATTACAGCAGAAAAACGTCAGTTTGAACGAGAAAGTATATTCAATCGTGGGATAAAAACTCTTCATAACAAGCGAAATGTCTTGGTAAATTTAATACCAATACAATAAATGCATCCTACCACCTATTTTTATAAAGTTATTAGCGCTTAATTGGTTAAAGTCAAAATGGGGTAGTTCCATGCAAATGATGCTGCAGTCGGCTTCTATGACTGGAAAAATGTGGTCATTAAAAATACATTCGCAGAATAATCTGCATAGTTTGTACCTTGGATTTCTATAGATAACCTACTTCATGAGCGAAAGCAAGATTTTTAAACTGAATAAATGAAAAATATCTCAGCCTTGTATGTTGATATGTTTCCTTAATTTTCTTTTCATGCTGGGTATTCATCAGCAAGACCAGAATTTTTGAATTAATAGTAATGTGTAATTCAGTGTTGATCTTGACTCACTTCGTTAAGTCAGAGCCACCTTAACGCATTTTGAGTAAAATACCATTTCAGCTAGAAATCAATGAATTTGGTCTCATTTTAGAGAAAAATATCTCACCATTCCAAAGACACTAAAATATTAGCCCCTTACCGAACAACTTTCCGAGATTTTTGACAGAAAATGCCAGCCTTTTTACACGGGAAATGTTATATCCGAGTATGCACTCCAGAAAGACCTCATTAAAAAAATGAGGAATTTTTAACTCCTAGATCTCGTCAAAAAATTAACAGTGTTATAGTGCGGTGGCACATCTTTTCGTAGTTTTGTAACTTGGTGATTAATTATCTTTGTATTATGAATATTAATTGTTTTGATACATCTTTCTGTCTTGGCTAATTGGTGGTTAATTGTATTGTAATTTATTTAAAATGAATAAGGGCGAAAAGCATGGGAATAAGTAACAAGAAGCCTAGTGACAACCAACGGGGATTGTTGGTTCTTTATAAAGAGAAATGATTGGACCACCATGTTTAAAGCAACCCGCGTTTTCTTTTAATGCAGTGTTTTCTTTTTTTAATTGCATTTTTTAACGCATTGTTAAAAATAGAGTGCCAAATCTCCACAATCTACCCTCTGATGATGTCTTGTCCTCACTCTCTGTTAATAGACTTGATCATCTCTTCCTTAAAACCGATCTTAAACTTATCCGTAACACACTTAACTCAACCATTGACTGTCGCGACATTGTTTCTTGGATAAATTTCAGGATACCCTCCCTAGACGCCAGAACTCACTCATTGCTCCAGATCCCTACTCCCTGATTATCACTTACCAAACGCTATCTCATTTTTCGTCTCTCTTCTCTTGTAAATTCCCTTCCTGTGAGTATCGACCCTTTCACCCAATCTTCCACCGTCTTCGCCAACCTAGCCATTTGCCATTCCCAAAAAAAGTAATTTTTACTGTTTTTTACGTTTGTGTCTTTTTTGTTTGTTATATGTTCACTGTAAAATAGCTTAAGCTGTATGTGATCTTTCTGTAGAAGAAATGAATAATGTTTTCATTTTTAGTGTGTGCAATTCGCGACACCACAATAGAAAATTAAATTAGTTTCCAGAAAACAAAAACTGTAATCATAATATTTTTCTTGATTCACACAGTCAATCCCAGAACCACCTTAAACCGGATGTGTGCACATGAGGACGGGAGGACCGAGGAAGAGGTTACGTGAAGGTGGGAGCAGAGAAAAGGAAATGAATAGCAAGGGAGAGGGAGAGAGATGACGGGAGGGGTAGAGAGCGAGAGAATGAGAGAGAGGATATATACGTGTGTCTCTCTCTCTTCCTCTCTCTTGTTCACTCCCCACGAGAGTGAAATGGACGAGGTCGTGGACTATCGATCGAGAGCTAGGTCACGACTCTGGGGGAAGAGGGAGCAGGGAGTGTATAGGGAGGGGGGTGGAATCGAGGAGAGGGGAAGTGGAAGGAGGGTGGGCGCTGACGGTGGAGGGGGTGGATTGGAAAGGGGAACCTGAATGAGAGTAAGGAGAGGAGGGGGGGAAGAGGAGCATAAAAGTATTGAGGCGGGTTATAAGGGGCGTCTTCAGAGAGCAGGAGGAGGCGGGGATTGGTATGAGGCGAGGAGCGAAAATGAGGCGAATGAATTCAGGCGGGTGGGACAGAAAAGAGGATTGCAAGGGTTTTCAA
Organism: Ceriagrion tenellum; assembly: GCA_963169105.1. Taxonomy (NCBI): domain Eukaryota; kingdom Metazoa; phylum Arthropoda; class Insecta; order Odonata; family Coenagrionidae; genus Ceriagrion; species Ceriagrion tenellum. The sequence goes on along the minus strand of OY720644.1, from coordinate 52,222,192 downwards.
GGCAGTTCCAGCGAGATAGTTCCAGACTATACTCCCTATCGCATCCCTATCCCGGAAATAAATCGCTCAAGAAACGTAACATTTTAGCATTACTTACTTGTTCGTACGATAGAGAAGAGCTTTAAAATGGTACAAACGTTGTTTGCGTACGGCAACCCGGTGACGAGAAAAAGTTGTCACATATTTTTTACAACAACTCCTTTTTCATTAATTTAAATAGAATGAAAGTTCGTAAGTATATTACCAAAGGATTAATACAGACAATATAAAAGTTTGGTGGCAATTCCTACCTCCATTGCGACTGTACAGAAGTTTAAAGTCATTTTCGCCGTAGGGCGAAAAAATTGGCAATTTTTTTGTTTATGTCATAATAGCATGTCCATAAACGGTATTAAAATTTTTTTCTTCTTCTTTATATAATGTAGAATAAAACAAGCTAAAATTTGGCACCACATACGTTGGGACTGCTTGGGCTTCCTTTTCTTGTAACTGAAGTTTAAACTCGGGTATCTATAATTTTTTTTCGACAGTAGTCATAATGGGACCATATTCGAATTATACATTTAAATTTCAACACTTGGAAACACGAAGTAAATACGGTAACTCCTCCGTGTGCGTCGTTTCGATTTACGTCTGATTCGATGTTACGTCCATGGTGACAAGGGTCGAAGGAAAATATTTCCGTGTTTCTTCTTCTTAGTGGAATCTCTCTTCTGACAGATTTCAACTGGACGTCCTCCATCGCAGTCGGTCCTGAGCATCTTCTTTCATTTACCTGTAACTTCGGCCAATCTTTATGTCATCGAGCATTTCCATTCTTCTTCTTCCCCTTCCTCGCTTTCCTTCTATTTTTCCTTCAATAATTCTTCTAAAAAGACAATTTCTTCCTCTTTTTTTATTTCCCTCAGCAGTTTTCTTTCTTCTCTTATTGTCATTAGTACTTTCTCATTTCTCATTCTATTCGTCCACTTCACCTTAAGCATTTTTCTCCACAACCACATTTCGAAACTTTCTAAGTACTTTTCATCTTTCTTTTTGAAGAGTCCATGTTTCGCTGCCGTTAGTCACCACACTCCATACAAAACATTTAGTAAACCTCTTTCTCAGTTCTATTGGAATGCTAAATGCTGTCAGAAGTTCTTTCATCTTCTCAAATGCTTTTTTACCCATAGCAATCCTCTGTCTTACTTCCTGGGTACAGCTCCCATTCTCAGTCAATAAACTTCCCAAGTACTGAAATGATTTCACTAGCTCAACAATTTTTCCATCTACGAATATATGAATGATTGCTTCATTCTTACTTACTCTCAACACTTGAGTCTTTCCAATATTTATTTACCGTAAATAAATATTGGAAAGTATATATAAGTGGCCTCGAATACCTGGATCCGTTTTACGTCGTTTCGACTTACGTCGCTCTTCTTCAACACTCATCTTCGACAGAAATCGAGGACTTCAAGTATCGTAATATTAATGGTACAGCAATACACATTTATGTGACTGAAATTATACGTAATTAAATAAAAATATCTCTACTGGGTTACTCAAGACAGTGATAGAGTGAAGGATGTTGTGCAAGCGGGGAAGGGGAAGAAAGAGAATAGGCTTTATTGGTGGGATGAAGAAGGGTAAATCATATGCTGAGGCAAAAAAGGAAACACTAGAGGTAGTAAGGCCACTGAAAGTGTGGAAAACTGGGAGGAGATTTTCTGACTTTCGACTACACATAGCTTTACCGGTGGAACACTTTTTTAAATGTAATACTTAGCAAATAAGGGAAGGAGTTTGGGCATGCGGGGAAGGGGAAGAAAGAGAATAGGTTTTATCAATGAGATGAAGTAGGGTAGATCGTACGCAGAGACAAAAAAGAAATATTACAGATAGATAAGAACTCGAAAGTGTCAATGACCGGGAGGATTTTTCTTACTTTCAACAAACCTTCCTTTTACTCGTAGAATACGTAAAAATAAATTATACGTCTGTAACTCGACTAATTTCTTTCGCGCGGTACGCTTATAACTCATCCACAATGGGAGATTTTCTGTGATGCTGAAAGATCCCCTTGGAGAGCATATATGTAACATTTCCCATGCAAAAGAGCAGCTACTTCTAGGGGATAAGAGCGCACATGGTATAGTATCGCACATTGAACTAAACCGAACCAAGCTTTATATCGCATATGATATACGACATGATGACGTCGCGTATAGCTTCATTTCGAGTTAGTCCATTTTCCAAAATAGCAAAAGATAGAACGTAGCAAATATTTCACCAGTTATCAGGTATCGTAAGATACCGCGCGCTGAAGCAAATCGTATGATATCGCCATAAGATGCCTCGCTTGACCCAAGAGATCACTATCACACTTCGATGCCTCTCCTTATCGCAGTATTCCCATCGCAATATCGAACATGATAGCATTTAAAATTATATCGTATTATTATTTATGATGCTATATTAGCTTTTGAATGATTTCACCGCACAGCATGATATTGATTGGAAAAAGTTTAAAGAATGCGTTGTGGAATTTGGTTACCGATATTATGTTCTCAAAGAGACAGACCTTTGTTATATTTTCACAAAATTGTTAGGAACAAAACCAACATAGGTTTCGACAATACCATATCAACCTTGAAAATAACTTAGTATTGTCGAAACCTAGGTCGGTTTTATAGAGAGGTTGGTAGAGATGATACATGATATCGAATGTCTAACGATACCGCAATACGAATTATATCGCACGTGGCATTGCGTCATTTTGCTCAATATTCCACGCAAAATTATTATTAAGCCCCATTAACCATATTATTGGGTATCGTATGATATCACACATCGCATGACTTCGCGACACGATGCACAATGCAATCACGTACGTTCACCATTTCAAAGCCCGAATTCCCATCAAAACATCGAAAATGCGAAGCGAGGGAAAGGTCAGATAGGCGAAGTAGGACGAAGGACGGAGAGAAAGCATAGGAAAGAGGAATAACGGGAAGGGCGTGGAAAGATTCGACGGGCATGAGGGAGAGGAGCAGGAGTTGTTTAAGGGTTTGCTAGGGTACCCGTGTGGAGCACAAGAGGGTGAAAAGGGCGGCGTGCATTGAGGTGTGATAATAACATGGGTGGAAGGGCTTGGCTGGGGCAAAGGTCGGTTTTCAATCCCAGAATGCAAAATTAAAACCCTTTAAGGGTAGCAAGCCTCATCTTTGCGTTTTATTCTATATATATTTTTCTAACACGCGCGCAACAGGAAAGAAAGTTGAGTGCGGAGTACGAAAATGTTAAAAAAGAGAACACGTAAACATCCTAGATAGAAAGAGAGGGATGGATGTAAAAAAATTATGTTTTTTCACTTTTTTCAAACGACTTCTGCGCATTATGGCAAAGTGCAACCAAGCCCGCGAGAGATGCCTAAAATAACCTGACCCCGTGAGCGGCACTCGTGGAAATAAACTCTACACGTGGAAGATATTACCGATTCAGGGGATTCGTTAGACGGAGAGTGGTTCGGTGGTGCATTCGAGGGTATATTTCAGAGGTTTTTCAGTCCCTCCACGGCTAAAAGGGTCGCAGCGTAATTGGCGGCAAGGAATTCATATATATACATGGGCATTTTTGACGGTGCTCTTGGCTGATGACTAGACGTTTCGAACGGGGTTAGATGAGATGCCTGGAGTTTATTTTTATCCAATTAATTAAGACATTCACTCATATGAGTATTCGAGCAGAAGATTGGTAAGTTTTTGGACAGTTTTTATCCTAATCGTACTTCACTTTGTTAAGGCTTCTATGGATGACCCGCCATTAGATATGATAAAAGTAATGAGATTTCAAAGACAAAGAAAGCGAGGTTGGTCATAAAAGTAGGAGGACACAAACTTTAGCTGGAAGAGTATTTTAATTAATTAGGTAGCACGCTAGAGAAGATTGGGCATAGTAGCAATGACATACGGAAGAGAACAGCGTTATCTAAGGCGTTTAGCAATATAAGGGAGCTGATGATGGGGACATTGGGTATGAATGTGAAAAAGAGGCTGGTGAGGAGCTTGATATGGAGCTTGATATGGAGCATAGCGTTGTATGGGGCAGAAACGTGGACCCTGAGAAAGGAGGACGAGAATAGGATGCAGGCATTTGAGATGTGGGTGTGGAGAAGGATGGAGAAGGTGCCGTGAACGAAGAGGAAGACTAACAAGGACGTGCTTTAGATGGTGGGCGAGGAAAGGAAACGGCTGAATAAAATTCGGGATAAGCAGGATAGGAGGCTGGAGGATGTAATGGGGACGATGGGTTGCTGAAGAGTGTGATGGAGGGAAGAATACTGGGCAAGCGGGAAACGGGAAGAAAGAGAATAGCTTTCATGGACGAGATGGAGAAGGGTAGACCGTATGCAGAGGCGAAAAAGGATATACTATAGGGAGATAGGCCCCTGAATGAGTAGAAAACTGGGAGGAGATTCTCTGACATTCCACAAAACCTACCTTTACCGGTAGAATACTTAAAAAAAAAAAGAAATGCAAAAGGTCCCATTTTTCGTCTAAGATCTCTAGAAGTAGATTGGTGAGGTCCAGATATTTTGGTATCTTTGGAAGGGTGAGATATTTTTCTTTAAAATGAGATGAAATTCACTGATTTTTAGAAGAAATGATACGTCGCTCAAACTACTTAACAGCCCCAAAGAGATTAACAAACGTTGAGAACGCCTGCGTAGCATAATAAGTAAGACCACTCAGCGCGTAATCGGGGGTTCTGAGTTCGAACCCTCGACCAGGCGAACGATTTTTCCGCATCAAATGTCTCACCATAGTAGTTCTAGTTCAGTGAAAAGTCCAAAATTCAGCTACATGTTCCCACCTACGCGAAAGATAATAAGGCTGAGGTAGTTTTAAATGGATGAAAGTAAATATTCTATTCAGATATCACCTGGCAAAGGCTTCCATCTCACCCAAGCCACCCATTCCACCCGATTTAATACATGAACGTTAAAATAAATGAATGAATACAATCAGCCAAACTATACACCAAGAATCAGATTAATAACTCTATGGGAATTAATTTTATGATGTTTTTCATTAATTTCAGATCATTAAAATAATTATTTCTTAACGGTTACACCGTTTTTGTCATCAAATATTTAAATGTAAAACATTCCGCACCAGCAGGCAAATCTCACACATTTCCGAAACGCTTTCTTAGGCCTCTAAGAGCTCTCCCCAACACCAATCTGTTCCGTTAAGTATTCTACTAGCTTAGTAGGTTTTTTTTAAGTCAAGACAATATTTTCCTCCCAAGAGTGCAATTATCGGGGCTAGAGAGAAATGTCACTGGACTAACTCAGAGACCAATCTCTTCAGACTTAACCACCAGGGAAAACTCGCCTACACGGAACATATGAACTAATAAACTTTTGGGCAGCACAGGGAACATTGGATTGGATATTTAGGGAGGCGACCGACAGCTAAGGTCATTTGCGCCATAGGGAATTGGTAAGGGAAGAAGGGTGGATAGAAACTCGGCGTCGACATTAGTCTGCTCTTAACGAAAGGCGCCAAGGGGACCACCGTTTAGCGCCTCATCCGACAGATGGAGTACTGTACTTGAAGTACCCTGACAAGCCCATAGGGCAACTCGCATAGGAAGATGTTTTTCAGAGGAACCCCAATCCCTACTTGAGTGTCTTGTGGAGGGCACTTGCAAGGTAGAGTACTCCGTCTGTCGGATGAGACATTAAACTGTGGTCCCCTTGGCGCCATTCGTTAAGAGCAGGCTAATGCCGACGCCGGGCTTCCATCCACCCTTCCTCCCATACCTATCCCCTACGGCGCAAATGACCTTAGTTGTCAGTCGCTTCCCCAAAAAAATTCAATCCAATACAATGGAACATAAAACGAGGCAGTATGTATAAAACTTTCAGAGCGGTTTAGAGGCGACCTAATAAATAGATTTATTCAAGTATTGTACCAGCTGATTGGTAGGTTTTTGGGCAGTATTTATCGTAATCCGTTTACACTCCAGAGGATATCACGCCAACACATCCCTCGTGAATTCCTCATAGTGTCTCCCTCTCCTCATTTCTCCCATAATTCCTATCCTCTTCCTCGTTTACCCAGTGTGTCCCGCGCAATGGCCCTCTTCAGCACTCCCTCTCTTTTCAAAATGTCCACCGTCCATCTCCTCAGCCTCCTCCGAACCTCAAATAAGATAATTACCGATAGACGCAAGGGTAAGAAATGTATCAAGGCTCAGGGACAGAGACCGAGATTTTCAACCGTTTGAGTGCGGCATGACGTGATATCACGTCATGATTGTCTTTACGCTGATGCTGATGACGTGATATCACGTCATGGGTACCGAGAGTGTTCCTGCTTTCACTAGGGGGCCTAGTGAAGGTTCATTAGTGAAAGATGGAACACTCACGGTACCCTTGACGTGATATCACGTCATCAGCGCCAGCGTACAGGCAACCATGACGTAATATCACGTCATGCCGCACTCAAAGGGTTAAATAATTCGAAACAGAGGGAGAATAAGGTAGGTGGAAAGAAATAAAGAATGCATACTAGAGGAACCAGGTGAATTAAAAAAATACATAAAATAAATTCTCTGAGTTGTGTTTTCCAGGGCATATTCCTCAGGCTCAAAGTAGGATTCATTTTGAAAGTACGGACAGCGCTGGGATTTCAGCACACCATACAAATTTTATGGTGCTTCCTCGCGATATTCAGTGCCTTTCACTTTTATTATCGTGACGAATTAATTCAGCTCCGATTGCGAATCGAATCCCACCGTAAAAACTTGAAGGGACGCCAGGAAAAGCCAGTTAAAGGGAACAAAAATGCGTGAAATCAAGCGTATTATTTATTTTACGCTAAGTAAAAAATATTACTGCAGGTTTACTGAGTTGTGGTCAATAATTGTATTTCCTGAGGCCGACGTTTCACCAATTTTTTTGGCGTCTTCAGGGCATTGTAATCAGCAACATTAAACCATCAACCAAGGTAAATCTCCACTGAAAGCAGTGAAGAAATAAAGTAAACTTGACTAAATTATGGTTTACTTAATTTCTTTACTGCTTAGAGTTAATATTTAATCTGTATGGTGGTTCGATTTCACCGGTTCCAGTATCCTGAAGATGCCAAACATTTTGTCGAAACGTCGGCATTGAGAAATATATTTACTGTTACGCAAATCAAGAATCTTGTATTATATATATGAATGGTCGAGAAAGTCGACATTGATTTGTAAATAAAAAAGTCAGAAACAGAATTGTGCAAAAGAATGAAAAGACTAACGGATACTGAATTACAGAGGTTTTTTGTAAGTCTATGAAACCGGGGCTGACTATGATAGGAGGGAACAACTAGATCAGGTAGAATTATTTCATTACCTGGTTAGTAAGCTTAGGGAAAATGGGAACAATAGTCAAGGTATTCCGACGTCGCAGATCAAGAAAATAGATCTCCAATGAACAAAGTATAACTTTCATTCGCGTCACACCTGATGATGCTTTTCTGAGCTGGAGCCAGAGTCGTTCGCCAACTCAATACACATACGGCAGGCTCAAAATCTTGATGTGGTCGGAGCTATTTTCGTTTATCCACAATTTTGCGTGAGAATTTGCAGACGTACACTCATTAATAATACATACATACATACCAATCACGTCGTTCCCTTCCAGGGTAGGCACAGTCACAGAGTTTCACTCATAAATACATATTTGTACACTTAACTCTGCTTCAATAATTTCCTCCACACTGACCTATCTTTGCAAACCTCTTTTGCTTCATTTACCTACATACACTGCTTCATACACGCTCTCCTGTTTTTAAGTGTATCGATAAAAGCGAAAAAAATGCGTCGCCAATTTAATTTTTTGGCATTTTAATGCTATTTAAAGACATTAGTAGCCTTATGGCATTGGTATATAGTTCGAACCAATTCGATGACATACGTACGGATTTTCTCCCAAACGTGAAAACATACCCTTCGTATTATTAAAATAGTTCCTGTTAAATACCAAGGTAGCGTGCCAAATATAAAACAAGTATATACACATGATTTTTACGTAAATTTCGTATTCCGTAGCGTAAATCCAAGTAAAAACAATGCTATAATCGAGACAAACTTTCAAAAATATAGTTCCTGCAACATTTATATTACAACATGCATGATTATTTCCAATGTATAAATTTACGTACTGAAGTGAAGTGCGGTCCAAGAATTTTTTCGACTAAAAATTTATTTAAATACGCACTCAAAGACTTACGATTCGCGCTCCGACCACCTTAACTTTACGACTGCATATCGTTTACGAGAATGCGAATAACTTGGTGAGTATCCAGGCTAAATCACTAGTTTCCCCGCAATTACCTCCTCACTAAACCTTTTATATCAAGCACGGATCATCTAGCCGCCAATGGTTTGCAATGGATTCAAACTCGAAACACAAACTGCACGAGTTCGGGGTGACTGCGCACAGTCGCTGCTGCACCAATAGAGCTAGTGGACGCGCGAAATGAAGCAAGAGAAGGACGACGGAAGGGATTCGATCCGGTGACCTTCGAGGGAGGAAGTCACTCGAGCGACAAGAGGCAACAAGACGCGACGGATTGGGACGATATCCGAAGAGATCGGCTTGCGCTGCCGAAGATTGATTACCGCCTTCGCCAATGCGGAACAACATTGGAATTTGGGTCGTTTGAGGATCAATTGCTTCAGAGTATAACCCGAGGGAAGCAGGCGTGGAAAAGAAACCAGGAGGAAAATGAATGAAGAAAAATAGACAAATGTGTAGCGTGGTGTGGTTGGTGAGGAAAGGAAACTTCTGGGAGATATTTGGAGGCAATTAATGTGCAATGCAAAATTCGAGGAAGTAAGGGGCCATTCAAGTATTACGTAAGACTTTTTTGGGGTGGGGAGGGTAGGGATCATCTTATGTTGACTTACGTAGAGGGAGGGGGGAGAGACAGGGGTCTGGAACCAATTTAAGTACGATTTTTGTACATCTTGTCCGACATTGTAACGTTTCCAAATATCGTGTATTTATTTCAAATATCCTCTGATTGTTCACAACTTTATCAACTATGGTACAGTTTCGCTCTAATGTTAATGAATGTGATACTCTGCATACACTGCATAATAATACTACATCCATTGCTCAACGCTGTACGATGGCTTCTTTGGAAAGATGAAACTGCAGAAAGCGACAATTTAAAGAAGAGTAGATACAAATATCTAACGTCTTATGTAGGACTGAGAGAGATGGGGAGGGGATTGGGGAAATCTTGCATTGCCTAACATAGAGAGATGGGGGAGGTAAAAATGGCATTAATCGTCTAACATAATACTTGAACGGCCCCTAATGAACGGCGAAGTGTTACTTAAGGTAGGTTGAGCAAAATATCGTGTCACCAAGAAATCAATGATTTTCATCACATTTTAAAGAAAAATATCTCACCCTTCCAAAGATACCAATATATCAGCCCCTTACCTCATTACTTTCCGAGATTTTCGACGAAAAATACCAGGCCTTTTACATGGGAAATGGTACATGTGTGCACTCCAAAGAGAGACGTTATTTAATGAATGAGGGATTTTAAACTCCTAGATCTAACAAACCACAAGGGCGTTAACTGTGTAGTTGGCAGAAATAAAAAAAAGAATTTGTTGTTGAATAAACTAGTCGGCCGAATTATCCTTCGGGATGTGGGGTATAGTCGAATGGCCGGTTGCAAGAAAATTTAGTTAAGGAATCAATAGTTATGAAATCCATGAAGTTATGTACTTCATATAAATATTCGCGTTAGAGGAACGCAGCAACCAGTTGCATAACTTATCTTCCAATGGTTAATTGCTTCAAATGTTTGATCAAATATTCTACCGCCAAATAAATTGCAAGGTAGTTCATCCATAATCAAATGCGAATAATAATTTTTTAGTAAGAGTAAGAAAACTGGTCATTTGTCTCGAAACAACTCTGAAATCTAGTAATTAAGTCTCCAAGCGATTCATCGCGCATCCACCATCTTGGCAACTTAAGGAACTCATTACACCATGCCATACGTTACGAAACCAATAAATTAATCTAATGCTTCAGAAACAGTTGTTGATTGGTTGCCATAACTTCTGGGTTCCATAGATTTATTGAGTACATGATGTGTCGTTCCTGCAACTGGCCATAAGTGAGCCTATAAATGAAATGCGCCAAAATTCATACATTCGATGGAATTCTAGTACTGCCACGACTTTTCGCTTCCCGAGATTCAAATTTGAAATTACTTGTAATATTAGTTCCACCAATGGAGTGAAGAATAAAGAGCGAATAAACTAATGACAGATTTTCATGCCCATTTGCATTTATTAAAGTACTGCACCAACTGATTTGTAGGTTTTTAGACAGAACTCACCCTAATCCGTTTTCACTCCTATGAATGTCTGTTAATATATCCCACTTGAATTCCTCATATCGCCTACCACTTCTGATTTTGTCCAGAATTCCCATCTTCCTCCTTCCTAAACCGCAAGAAAGCATTTATCACACAATCCTTAATACCATGCCATAGAATACGAAAGCAAATATTTTTATAGCAAAGTAAGATAATATGATCCAAATAGAGCCTTTAGAGATACGAAATAAACATCTGAGCGCGGTACTGAATTTAGAATATTGCCTGTAGCAAATGGGGACGGAAAAAAGAGGATTAAGCGGATTCAAAGAGAGGAAAACGACGACGCTTATTGCGGACTCAAAGCAACAGAATCAGTCGGCCGTTAATTGTCACAGCATGGAACAATAGAGGATTTTATTCGGTCCATTGCTACAAAATCACCTCTCCGTAGTGAGGAATTTGGTTTCACCACACGATATGCGGACAGAAGGCGGGATGTCGCTCCTTCTTATTCGATGAACCGCACACTATTAGTGATCTATGACAGCAGCGCAGCCAAGAGTAAAAAAGAGCCATTGCCCATTGCGATGAAAAATTACCAGAATGCCTTATGAGTCTGAGAGGAGAATCATATATTTCAATGAGGAAACATATAAACCTTCCTCATTTGATGAACTTGGTAATTTTGTTAAGAAAGTTTTTCATTCTCGTCTGATAGTCTCACAATCAAAACTGTCCGAAATAGAACGAAAAAGGTGCAGGAATTTAAGATCACCAGATAGAAACAATAAAGCTAACAGCTACTGCAAATCCAATGAATGACTTAGTCAATCTCTTTATTAACTACCCTCCGAGCCGCCGCATGGGTGTGTGGCAAAGGGAGGTAGGACACCAGCCATGTAAATATGTAAGGTTTTGGGAGGTGAAATGGTGACGTATTATGGGAGTGTATTTAGTGGAGTTCAGTTTTTATTGTGGTCGCTAATTGTGCGCGTAAAGTACGAGTTTTTGTACTTATCTGATCGGCAATGTATCTCTCTTATTTTATTGCATCTGTCAGACCTAGAGGTGTAATGAGGAGTCATGATAATATTCTCTACGTCGCTACGAAAAATATCAGTTCTGAATTCATCAAGCAACCTAAGGCTAGCGTGTAGCCTCTACGTCTCTAGGGGCTCCCACATTAGTCTCTCTAATAGTTATGAAACACTATATATTCGCTCGTAGCAGTTTTTAACGAAGCGTGCAGATTTTTGTAGTATTTTATTATTTTTTTTGGTTAAATCTTTATGACCAGGGTCCCAATACTCCCAGCGTATTCAAGGTGTGGCCTAACCAGAGCAAAGTAGCATCTTTCTTTGACTTTTTCATCGAAGAACCTTCCTATTATATGCCTAACTAAACCTAGTTTCCTTATTGCTGTGCCGCATATTTTTGTACATGTATTCCCCACGATATATCAAAAGTTGAGATAATTCCAAGATAATTGACTGCATCTGAAGATTTTGTTTACTCCATCCACAGTGTAGGTCTTCTTCCATATTTCTCCCTAGCAGTCCTATATATTCCTTCATAATATAATAAATGAGCGTCCACGACCATCTGTTTCACGTAATTTCACCATGACCTCACTAATTTCGCCATTCTCATCCACTCCATTTTAATTAGAGGGAAAGTCATGCCGTAACATACATGCAGTCATTGCCCAGTTTTCTTCCCATTACTCTCGATAGCTTTATTATAAGCCATTCCCACAGTGGTATATATTCATAAGGGGGACTGCGGATTTAAATTGCCTTCCACTTGGCTGCGGCTGTCAATGCCATTGTCTCGTCGTGAAATTATGCGTGCACCACTCACATTTTTCTGAAAAAATCTAGAATTTAATAGCTGTAATTACAACGCATGCCCTCAGTTCATTCTTCTTTTCAATTGAAATCATTTCTATCGCTGAGACAATTAGGTGCCCATAACAAATCTTGGTCCGTCCCACACCGTGCTTCCTTGGCATTCAAATTCTTCCATTTACGAGAAATTAACCCAGTGTACCTGCAGAGCAGCACAATTACTCTCGGCCGGTAAAATTTCACGTGGTAACAGATATTTCGACGTTATATTATGCATAGCTGTCATTTATTTTAGAGTGGCATTAACTTCAGAGAAACATCGTGTTGTAGATGTTGGTAAAAACTAACCCGTAACCACACACCCCTGAAATTATTTTATCCGTATCAACCTTTTTATATCGATAATCAACAGCAACAGATCTAAAATTACTACGGCAACGCCACGATGAACGACTTGGGTCCAGGCCCCTAAAAAACGTTTTCTTCAGCCACTATGGTCAACTGAGGATTCCAATGGCACATGAAAGTTTGAAAAGCATAGTAGAGCATAATATTAACAAATAATCTAATCCAGCTGCCTCATAAAGGTATAGCATTAAGAATGATAATTTAATAATAAAAAAATTGCACTTCATTTTATTATTATAAAATGACATTTTTTAAAAGAAAACTGGCTGAAAACCAGACGCGCTGAAAAAAATTGATAAGATAAGGGTGCTATTATGAGGGGTAACTAGCGAGAAGAGGTATGGTTAGATAGAAGCAGTGGGTATACTGATCTTTCATAGTTGAAGGCCATCATCTAAATGTCTATTTCATTATAGAGCACAGCAAATCTTCTTCATCCCGTCCATAAAATCTATTCCCTTGCGTCGCCTCTCCTGCTAACTCAACATTCAATATATATTGGCCTTAAGCATACCTTCAGCATTAATCATAACCTGCAGCAACCACCGATTCGGCCTTAAAAAATTTACACGTTGAAGATCTTACTTGGTAAAAGGTCGACATTGTAATTAGAAGAAATTAGTAACTATGTAGTTTATTATAGAATGTTGCATATCTATGGTGTAGCGCACGTAGATGAAAGTTAATTATTATACTATAGCTCAAGCAAGTGATAAATAAACCCATGCCAAACATCCTTGAGGTGACTTGCAGGATAATATGTCGATATACAATCAGTTTCAGCAGTTACCTCATTTTCAGGTGTACCTCTTCCTTCCTCTTCCACACTTTCCCAGTGTTCTCCACTCTATTACTCTGTTCAACTTTCCCTCTCCTTTCAAAACGTCCTCCATCCATCTCTTCTGCCTCCTCCGAACCTCCACATCTAGCTTCCTCTCCTCTCTAACAATTAGCAATACCTCCTCGTTCGTCTTTCTCGCCACCCGGCTCACCCTCTCCGTCCTTCTCCATACCCATGTCTCAAACGTCTCGAGTCTACGTAATTCCTCCCTTCGCAATGACCAGGTTTCCGACCCATACTGCACAACGCTACACATCAGAGTTCACATTACCCTTTTATTTAGGTCTCTACTCATATCCCCTCTTATCAGCACCCTCCTTTTCGAAATGCTTCTTTAGCCGTGAAGATTCTACGTCAAAATCCTATGATTACCGGAGGACGTCACAAAGTTTATCTCATTACAATAATCAGTCTTCTCCTATTTACCCAAGTAATCTCCTCTCCTCACTCACCATACCGAGAATGTCAACAAACTTTTATCATTTTCTTTCTGCAAGAGTCCACGTTTCAGCGCCGAGCAATGCTCAACACCAAGTAAGACTATTCATCAGCCTTTCCTTTACCTGTCACGACATAATGCGAACCATATACGCAATTTTCTCAATTGTATACCTGCAGTCACAGGCCATCATCGTGTTTCCATCCAAATTGGAGCCGTTTCTTTTGTCCAGCCAATTATGCACACAGTCTCCTTGGTCCTTCAACCATTTGCATTGAAATCCTTCCACTTAGGCCACGTAATATAAATTGAATGAAATCTCGGAGACACGGTCAATTTAACGGAATACAGTTCCGGAAAAAGATTATAAAAAAACGGCTTTTTATCGCCCACCTGCAATTCAGTCACCATTCACTACTCTCTCGCTCATATCGCTTCGGTCAGCCTCTTATGAAATTATTGACCCGATCAAAATAACACTCGGCATTAATGCGACACTGGGTGAACATCTAGATGGAGTCACGACAATTTTATTTAATAGCATGTAATCTGCCGAAACTAATTTTATCCCGAGTTAAGGATAAATTGGATGAGATGGAGATAACCGACTGAAGGGGTGGGGTTGAGTGGTGACGGTGGATGGTTAGGGGCACCTCAGAAGAAACACGTGGGAAAACGTTTTGTATCCCATGAGGGATATTTTTAAAAATTGTATCAGCAGCGGAATGTGGAGCAAAATATTAGAAGAAATGTGAAGACTGCGGGTCAATGTGGCTGATGGCCGGTTGCAAGAATGTTTGTTGTGGTGGCTAGAGTAATCGTCTACCACACGGGCGGCCAGGGTTCGAATCCCTGCAGAGGCGGATGTTTTTCAGAGGGAACCCGATCCCTACTTGAGTACCTTGTGGAGGGCACTTCAAGTAAAGTACTCCATCTGTCGGATGAGACGTTAAACTATGGTCCCCTTGGCGCCTTTCGTTAAGAGCATGCTAATGCCGAAGCTACTCCACCCTTCTGCTACTTCACGTTTCTATCCACCCTTCCTCCCTTACCTATCCCCTATGGCCCACATAACCTTAGCTGTCGGTCGCCTCCCCAAATAGCCAATTCAATATTGTTGCCTACAATGACCTCCCTCTCCCCTCCGTCCGTTATCCAACAACTTCTACTTGCAGCTTCCCCTCCAATACATCAAACTTCGCGCACCAGGCGACAGCCACCAGGCATCGCCACCAATACATACATTCTACGGACCAGACGAAATGAGATATATACAGGTATATATCTATAAGAAGGACAAAGCCAAAACTCGCCGACGTTTTTTTTCATAGCTCTGGGGCAGAAAAAAAACTTTCTGGGCAAATCCGCTTGCTTGCGAAATAATCCGATCGGAACCAGGCGCACTGGGGTGTTTTTGAATCGACACGAAGCGTCGAAATGCGTTTACCTGCTCCCTCAGGTCTCTGAGCGACACGGAAAGCGATCGCATCGCACAAAATAAAGCCGGGATTTCTTTCTGGATCGATGACGACAAGAGTTTAGGGACTTGGGGCCGGAGTTAAGGTCGCCCAGGGGGGGTTGGGAAGCATCATAAAAAGGCCAAATGTCGTGAAGTTGGAACAGGGAGCATAAAGAAGAGAAAACGGAAGAATGCCGGAGCAGTTCGAGAAAGGAGAAGAGAACAGGGTGTCCTACGGTGTGTTAGTTTCCAAAGTTCAAAAGGAGTAACCCAAGTTTACAAGTAGGAAGATCTAGTTTTTCAAGATTGTACAAATAG